>JAJQWJ010000009.1:14320960-14920960 GCA_023637945.1 Phaethornis superciliosus | reverse complement strand
GGTTTCAGCTTGAAAGTCTGATGAGTCTCAAGCAATTCTAGATATCTGACCTTAAAACTGTCACTTTGGTCATTGCTCAATATAAATTATATTGAAATACATATGTACATGGTGTTTCTTGCCTTCTCTTCCTTTCTCACAAAACCCATATATGAATGCTCTCACAAACACAACTGAAATGAAAATTTGAAATACTCATGTGATTTCTATCTATATGACTTTCTTCCATTCAGAAAACATAAACAAACAAAACCCAACATTAATAACACTACACCAATCTATTTCAACCCCTTTGTGGTAATACAGCAAATTATATAATTATGGATTTTAGAAAGCACCTCTTTTAACGTCTGCATATGTATCTGTCCTGTAACATTGTTCATAGTTCCACAACTTGGAATGTAATCTTCCAATAAGCAAAAAAAATAGGTCTATTTTTTAAAAATGTACAGTACTAATTAAACTGAATAAAGACCTGGAAAGGTCAGCCGTTACATTTATGGATTCCAGCACTGCTGCTGGGGTAAGGCAGAACGTTTACAATGAAGTCTCTATTGTGGTTGACCACTGACTTGTCTTAAGGGATAAAAAAATACCTGTTCCTCTCCATTCTGTGATCCATGCTCAGCTCTCTGAATCTGAGAAGACATAAATGAAATTTTAACAAAGGGTACAAGGGTTTCTGAGAAAAGGAAAATGCTGTGTGTATTAAGCAGGCACTTCAGTGAAAACTCAAAAATAGCCATCTCCATACGATGTTATTGCTACAGAATGAAGCCACTGCCCTATTACAATCCCTCACAGAAAATGTAGCTTTAAAAAAATCATACATTTCAGGCAATTCATATCTACTGACCACTTTAGGAAAATCTTAAAAACAGTTCGCAATGCTTAAAGATGTGTAGAGATCTGCTTGCCAAACACTTCCCACCCTGTTTTGGTGGAGTCTGCATCTCAGCATGCAAGATTCTGAGACAAGATCCCCTATCTGGCCCTTTTCTACATTGTGTCACACTCCTTGGGTAGTCTTCGTGTCTCTGTCTCCTTCCCTATTACCCTCTGAGAACAGCACCACTCAGAATTGCTGCTCTCATCACTGGGACCCATGCTAGGCCACCAGACTCCCCTACAGAGAGAAATTTTCTGTGCAACCATGTCTTCCCAGTTTTGAGGTGACTCCCTCATGTGTAATAGCAAAGGCAGCAAACAAGGATATTCTGATAAGATTTCCATATACCATCCTTCTGGGGAGAGCAGAAGAGCCTCACATATAAATATGCATACGTAGATAGACACCCACACATCTGTGCACACACAACACACACACCATTTCCCTTTCCTGAATCTCTCTCTGGACTCAGGTCTCATGGGTACATTCTTTCTCAAATACAAACTCTTGAGTAGCTAGCTTTTTTTTCTCTACAAGTTCACACTTATTCTTGGAAATGTGTTTTTCTCTTTTCCCCTCCAAAACAGTCACTTGCCTGTGGCAGGCTACACAATGAATTTCCTTCCCATACCTTTCCATTTAAAGTCTTTCATTCCCTCACTAAAGCATCCTTTCAAATGGTTTGTGTACGTTTTTTCTCTATAGCCCCCATCCATCTTTCTGTTGGTGTCCTTACAAGGGCCTCACGCAGTCTCCAGCACATAAGTGGAAAATCAATCAGGATTCATATATTTTATATACACACATTTATATATATACATGTGTATATATACATGTATATATATGTTTATATATATACATGTATTTTATATACACATAGATTAGGCAAGTTACTTTTCAGCAATAATCTTCCAGAATTACATTACTGTTCCCCTTTTCTTTTGGTTACCTCCACTTTGCACAGAAAATGGTTCTATGAAACTTAGCATTGAAACTATGTGAATGTCTGGGCACTGCCAGACTTCACTGTCAGACTACAACATTCTAAGCAAAATCTGAAGTAAATGTAAACAGTTTTCTAGATTCTTCAGGACTGTCATTTGTGTGACAGTTAACTTTTACATTAACTCCCAGGCATTTCTAGCAAGCATTCAACATTGATTTTGCTTACGCAGGCAATATCCTGCTAAAGCCAGCAAAAGGAAGAGAATCAAAAGACCCTCTCTGCACACTGAGCTTTGATTAGCCCTGGGTAGTTCTTCCGAGGTTAGAAACTCAGCCAAACAGTCAGAACTGTACAACAAGATTTAAAAATAGGTATAAGAGAAATGAAAATACATTAGAAAAGATACAGGGGGGGGGTTTTAAGGTCTGAAACGTCTGTTCCATTTAGGATTTCAAAAATCAGTACATCACAGGGCTGAGGGGGGATAATTTCAATACACTGCTAAGATCAAGTGGAGCTTAAAATGTGACAGACATTTTTTGACATTAGATATCATATCTGAAGAATGTAAATTCCTCATCACATACGGATAAGTAAACTGAAGCATGGAAGTTCATGTTCTTGGCTGACATCACCTAGTATTAAGCAAAGTCTACTTACAAAAAAACCCCACAATGTACTTCACTTCGAAATGACTGTTGATGAAAATCAAGTACCTAATTATAATCAAGTAGTAACAACTTAAGCTGTCACGTGAGAGTAAAAATGAGAAACACACTGAAACGTGTAGGCTTGTTTTCTAAATCCAATATATAGGAACTTGGAGAGCTTTCCAAATTACTAACTGTCATTAAAGCATTATCTGAAATCAGGAAATACATCCTACAGTACATGATTTGCCCAGAACAGTCATCCTATCCTATGAAATTAGGGTACATCCTGTCACGTTGTCATGCTTTTTTCACCAGTTTAAGCAAAATGTCATAATGAAATCTAGCAATTCTTTAAAACTATTATATAGCGTTTATTCTTCAAACATCAACTTTATTATGGGCCAAATCCTGTAAGGTATGGAGTGCCCTCAGTTGTCATCTGACATTCACTTTTGCTTAAGAACTCATAAAATTTATTACAATGCCACATGTGACTGACAAATGCCTTAGGAAAAGTCATCAATTTATTTAGGATAAACCAGAGCAGAAGGAAAAAAACAATGTAACTGAAAATCAGTGTAGCTTCTGACACATCAGGCACTAGAACTCTCTTTCATTTCACTGCACTGATGGAAAATGGCCTTAGAAATAAAAAGGAAGACAATATGTGTCTTTCAGTTGAAAGTTCCATACTATGTAGTCATTTATTTCCTTCTGAGATTGCTAGACTGACAACAAAATCTCTTAAGTTGGTAAACATTAAGGGAAAAGAAGAACATCATTTTTTTCTTTGACAGTTGTATAATATCTAGGAATAAAGGGAACAGCAGACACAGATATTTTTCATGACAAACAGTATGACCAGTGGAGAAATCATGTCTTTAATGCAAAGGTAAAAAAACCCACTTATTTAGAAGTGGCACAAAGGGCAGTTCTACTTTGAAAAGGCTGTTAGCACATACAATAACACAATTCATACAACCACATTACATCACTACATGTATGAAAATTTAGCAGGAGTCTTTCAGTAGAGATGATATCAGCACTTTTCCTTTTTGGTCATCAGTGTGCCATCATCTCTACGGACCAGAATAATTAACTATTACTAACAAAGAATTTTTACATTCTAACAAAATGCAATGGAAAAGAAGTTTCAGAAAACTCATCCATTTAAAAAATTAAAAAATAAAAAAAATAAAAGCAAAGGCTAATTACAGACATCATTAGGTTACTTTCTCTGACCTGTTATATAACATAAACCTTAAAATATCACCTGGTTCTCCTTGCACCAAGTCAAATGACAAAATACCACTGCCTAGCTTTCACATTCCACATTCCTCAGAACTGCACTTCCAGAGATGTATAGAAAAATGAGTGTGACCAAAAATGGGAAAATGAAAGGTTTTAATCTCGAAACAGTAGCATATCCTCCTTTTACAGGGAAACACTATTTGTTTGGTAGTACTTAGTTTGCAGCCAGCACTAACTAGACCACTTATTATTGTAGCCTGTCCAATTTCTCATCCAAAACTGCAGGGGGTATCAATGTACACTGAGAGCCCAAGGATACAAGAATTAGAGCTGTAGTGTCCCTAGCTCAATGATTCTTGTTGTGAAGTACTTGGTGTTTTGCTCCGTTAAAAAGAAACAGATTTACTGCAACTTGTAGATATTCATTCAAGCTTCAAGCAGCAGATAAGTCAGCTCAACCAATGATCCACCACAGTATTTATTATACTAACAGAATGGTCTTTCAGTTACTGTTCATGTGAATTTACTGACAGGAGGAAAGTAAAGAACAAAAAGTAGTGACAAGAGCTGACAAGAGAACAAAGCTGACAAAAGGCCTGAGAGCAAATATTGCCTTATGCTAATCATGAGACCAAAAATATGTATTTTTTGGCTGGAGCAACTTTTATTGGTTATCAAAAAGAGGATTTTTAAGATATTCCCTCTTTCTCCACCCTAGGTTTCACTACTTGTGTAACTTCAGAATTTCAGGACTGGTGAACTTAAGCAGATAGGGATGTCTCCAACCCAACTGACTTCATACAAATGCCCAGCAAATACCCACACCATTTAGAGGCTGAGAAGTGAGGTGAATCAAATTTCAAAAAACAACAGGCCACATACAGTTTTCAGTAGAAAAACCTCTAATTCACACATCTACTAATCGAAGAGAAGGATTTGAGACATGTTTTCTCAGGAATACATAAATGGTCTACAAAGGAGTATTCCATGTTCCATATACTTAGGTACCTGTTTTCTATTTAGTATTTGATGTTGATAGTGGCCTGTTTTGAAATGCACCTTAATTATATGCATAGTAAATATGATTGATGAAGCTGATTCAAAAAACTATTAATAGAATGTGAGGGAGTTACCTATCATAGAATCATAGAATCATAGAATCATAGAATCCTAGGGGTTGGAAGGGACCTCGAAAGATCATCTAGTCCAACCCCCCCCTGCCAGAGCAGGGCCACCTAGAGTACATCTCCCAGGAACGTGTCCAGGCGGGTTTTGAATGTCTCCAGTGAAGGAGACTCCACAACCCCCCTGGGCAGCCTGTTCCAGGGCTCTGTCACCCTTACAGTAAAAAAATTTTTTCGGATATTCAACTTGAACCTCCTATGCTTCAATTTACACCCATTATCCCTTGTCCTATCGCTGGTCACCACTGAGAAAAGCCTAACTCCATCTCCCTGGCACTCACCCCTTACATATTTGAAAACATTGATGAGGTCACCCCTCAGTCTCCTTTTCTCCAAACTAAAGAGACCCAGCTCCCTCAGCTCCTCATAAGGGAGATGCTCCACTCCCTTAATCATCTTAGTAGCTCTGCGCTGGACTCTTTCAAGCACTTCCCTGTCCTTCTTGAACTGAGGGGCCCAGAACTGGACACAATACTCCAGGTGCAGCCTCACCAATGCAGAATAGAGGGGGAGGAGAACCTCTCTTGACCTACTGACCACACCCTTTCTAATGCACCCCAGGATGCCATTGGCCTTCTTGGCCACAAGGGCACATTGCTGGCTCATGGTCATCTTCTTGTCTACCAGGACCCCCAGGTCTCTTTCACCTACACTGCTCTCCAGCAGGTCAGCCCCCAACCTATACTGGGACATAGTGTTGTTCTTCCCCAAATGCAAAACTCTACACTTTCCCTTGTTAAATTTCATCTTGTTTCTCCCTGCCCAACTCTCCAGCCTGTCCAAGTCTCTCTGGATGGCAGCACAGCCTTCTGGTGTGTCAGCCACTCCTCCCAGCTTAGTGTCATCAGCAAACTTGCTGAGGGTACATTCTATACCCTCATCCAAGTCGTTGATGAAGATATTGAACAACACCGGTCCCAGTACCAACCCTTGAGGGACTCCACTAGTCACACAAGGGACTCCACTAGTCACACAAGGGACTCCACTAGTCACACAAATTAAATTATTATTTTTAAAACTGTTAAGGATAAAATGCTGATAAGGTTCTATTAGCAAAAGAGTTCTTCAGAAGTAAGAAGCTATGAGGGCTAACATTAAATCAATTTAAGAACAGCAGTAATGGTAGGAAGTTATAAGCTTTACACTTTAGCTGCATTAGAGAATTCTAAAGAAACAAAAAAAGAATTAAGGTTTGGGGTTTTTTTTAATGCAGCACACCTCAGCTCTTCTAGCACTTCTGCCATAAGGAATGTTGAAAGCTAACTTTCCCTTTTAGCATGACAGGTAGAATTGTCACTTACACCATCAAGCCATTAAACCAGTTTTTAAAAAAGTATTTTGTAGATTCCATAACACTAGCATTCTAGATAATTTTCCAGTGTCTTTTCAATCAAGAAAATCTGGCTAAAATTGCACAATCTGACCTTTCGATTAATGGCCCTGCCTCTTGCCTGTCACACTAACACAGAGTGTGGGGAATAGTTAGGATTCATCTGGAAGTGATATAATTTCTGCCTTTGTCTTTCTTTTCTGGACACTAATGGCTTTTAGTCATCAGCTTCACTCAGTGTATGACACATGGAACCATTTTATTTTTCTTGTCCATTCACTTGAAGCAGTGTGACAAGAACAAAGCAACTTCTTGAGTTCAGCTACATGTAATCAATTTCTACAAATCCTTTGCTTATATGGTGCTGCTTTCAGTTGTCACTAATGTTTATCTAAGAGCAACAGTATCTATGACTAATTAAGAGAGGCTGCTTAAACAAATACAAAATGTTACAAGGCCTGGGGATTCAATGTTAATGGTACCGTGCATTTTCTCCATGCGTTTCTGTCCGAGGATTTTTTCCCAAGGCATTGTCTACCTTATCTGTTCTTTTCTTTTCAAGTAAGAACTCTGGGGGGAAAAAGCACCAACCAGAAAGGCTTTCTGAAGTCTAAGGCCTCGGCATGGTACACTATATTGCTTCCTTGAGATCATGCAAAGTACAGACCACAGATAGTACTTGAAAGCAAAAAGCAATACATACATTATATGAATATTATCACTGATACAAACTAGTAGGGGAAATACATTCTATTACGAAAACTGACACCTGTGGTCCTACAAGCTTTTAAAATAATATTTCTACTCTTTAAATATTTATCACTGAGCTGCAAATAAAACATCTGTAAGATCCTGTGGAAATAACACACACTAGATGGCTTTTAGAAATATGTTTGACTGTATTAACATTTTACTCAGTTGTACCAACCCGACAGCTGGTCAATGTCTGCATTACAGAACACTTCAATTCCATTTTTATTCCTCATACTTTTTTAAAGAAACAAGAAATCTCCCATCCCCCATTATTAGGACATCAATGAGATAGGAAGTCTCTAGGTATTGCTGAGAGGTTTGGAAAGCCCAAGTACTCTTGTTGGAGTTGCTCTAGCCAGGCCACATAGTAAGGTTCCATTTGAATTTAAGTGACATTTACGTCTACATGGAAAAGGTGTTTTATTCTGACTCAATTGCATTATTGTGTGATTGGGTTCTTGTTGAAGTTAACAGCAATATGCCTTTTCCCTAGCTAAATTTTGCCAGAACTAGCTGTGCTAGTGTGAAATGATAGTTTCAGCCATGTTTTTCTATGATCCCAAGTGACACAATTCCTATCATAAGCTGTAGGCACACACACAGAGACTAAAAATAAAGGGAGAGAGTTTATCCTCTCCTGATGTTGGATTTTCTCATCAAGTTTTTAGGACATCGTGATTTTTACTACCTGATACTTCCAGATGTTCCTGGGTCATCTTCTTTGCTTTCTCACTTTGGGCCAGACCAGGAATAATGATGCAGCTGTGCTACAGTCTCCGTGACATCTTTGCTCCATTCCAAAATGCCTAAAAAACACCCAAAACCTCACTTTAGCTGAGTGAATCTGCAAGACAATGAATAAAAAAAAAAATAAAATTCTCATAAATAATATGAAACCTTGACAACAAAAAAGTATTTTACCAACCTGAGCTATCCAGCCATATTGTAGTATCCCAAAAAGAAGCAACATCTTTCATTAAGCCACTAAAACTACATTCACACAGCATGCTTTTAAACTCCCAAACTACAAACCTGCTGCCTTGAAACTGAATGATTCTCCACTACTTTATGAGGTGAAAAACAACATTCAAATCATGCCTTATTTCAGCAGACGACTAAACCTATATGTAGCAACTTTTGTGTTATGCTGTATTTGCCTGGATGCAGACCTGTGTAATGTGCTTTAGGGGATCCTGCTTTAGTGGAAGAGTTGGACTAGATGATCTGCAAAGGTCCCTGTGATTTTCTCCCTCTTCTTTCTTGGCAGCCCTTCAATTAGAAACCTCCCCACAGAGGCTGATAAGCAGTGCAGCAGCATTATACAGTATTATTCTAGCTTCGCCCTTCAATGAATGATCATCTCCATCTGATGTCTGTCTGAGGACACATTCAACAAAACTTGGACAGTCATTCCTTGACTTCTGTCCTTTCTTTGTCCATTCTCTCAGACTTTAAGAAAACTCAGTCATAGCTGGGACAGAAGGAACCACCAACTCAGTAAGTACCAACAGGAAGAACCTGTTCTCTCTGGTCCCAAGGCTTGACTATTAATCTGAATACAACAGGTCAAAAAAATTGCTGGGTGCATTTCATGCACTCAGCCCTACAAAGCCACTGCTATATCTGTTAAGCTGCACCAGTCCAAAGTTGGTGATAGAAGTGGGGATAGAAGAGCAGTGTTTGTGACAAAAGGCAGCTAAGGAAAAAAAAACTTCTGTCACATACCCAATGAACTGCCAGGCAACTCAAAGTGTTCAGCTTCATATAGGCTGATATCTCAGATGCTCGGAACTCAGAGGAATGTCAGGTAGAAGACTGAAAAACCTTCTATGCCAGTTTCTTGTAATTATGAATATAATTTTGTAGGTGAATTTGAAATTACAGGCTCAGATATCAAAATTAAACACATAAATAGCTAGAAGGCAATGTGGTTTTATCTTCTTCCTGAGGATAAAAATTTGTAGGGTATGTACACCTGCAAAACCACATGGCAATGTTGTACTTTTAACATAAACTAATCACATCAGGGTAACAACAATAGGTAAATTTAAGATCTCAAGAGTGTGGGTAAGTAAGCCAAAACCAAAAACCAACACAAAGCTCTACAGGTGGCTGTCAGGCTGCAGAGTCCCCATAGATTTTTACTGCTTAGCTCATTTCTTCCTTCCTGCTTTATTGCAATGCAGTAACAGCTATCATGACCTGAATCATTCTGACACCCCTATTTTCCAAAGGTGTTGCCTGCCTGCCTCTCCCTGTCCCAAATATATTCAGTCCATTTCCTCAAACATCTTGCTGTCACCTGAGCAAGGCTTAGTTTACGCATGCTCACATAACTGGGACAGAGCTCATTTTAGACTGCTGAAGACCATACATGATTTTCTACCTAACCACCTGCAAAAAGCTAGGACTTGGCAGTATTCGTCCAGCTTGTTTGTTGTTATTAAAAATCATTTAACCTGTATTTCCAGCTTAAACCACATAACAAATATCTCTTGAAGAATTCAGAAATGCAGAAGCTTTTCAGGTCACCATTTCTTAAATGTGAGACAGAACCAACCCCCTATTGTTAACCCTCTTTTATCTTTACCTGGTGTGGCAATGTGGTGCATGAAAACTTTATTTTATTCCCAGACAATGCAGCTGTGTAATAATGTTAGCTTTGTCCTTCAGTGTAAAATAATTTCTTTTCTGACATGTGTGTCTAAGGACCCATAACACTGATACATCTGAAAACTGCAATTCATTTTAAAAATTTCATTCAAGCATCTGCTCTAAGCAGAATTTACAAAGAAAGAGACATTTGTCTGATAATACAACTTTACTTTTAGGCTTTGTGCAGCCTACACTGCTTCATGTTTCCTGCAGCTTAGTCACTGACTAGGGATTATACTAAAGGCTACTTCTTGTTCTATATGTCTCTATAAATTTTCAATTTATGATATAAACCTAAATTTCAAGGTAAAATCTTAATTCTTAAGATTAGTTACATGCTTAAATGCCTTTTAAAAATCCAACAATTGAATACATGAAAAGGAATTGTTAAAAATACCTCAAGGTCAAGCTAAAAATCTGCAGGGGTATGTGCATGGCCTGGGTAGGGGGTATTAAAAATGCAATGAGCTACAGGGATTTTTTTTTTACGTAAAATCCTTTAATGCAACCCTTGAGAACTATATACCTGTACCTGTGTACGCCCATACAGACAATACACATTGCAATTAAAGCAAATTGCCCTTATCTGCTCTGGTGCAGCTCTTTCTGATACCATAATTGAGGTCAAGTAATAGAAGGAAATCACACGAGAAGAGAAAGATGACTCCTGTTCAGATAATTTTGGAAAGTAAAGGAGAAATGGAAAGGTGAATTAAAGTGTAATGACAGAAATCAGGTTTTACGTGAAAAAATGAGGGTCTGAGGCCAATTGTATGAGGTTCAACAAGGCCAAGTGTCAAGTCCTGCACTCAGGTCACAACAGCCCAGGCAATGCTACAGGCTTGAGGAAGAGTGGTGGGAAAGCTGCCCAGAGGAAAAGGACCTGAGGGTGTTGATCAGCAGCTGGCTGAATATGAGCCAGCAGTGTGCCCAGGTGGCCAAGAAGGCCATGAGCATCCTGGCTTGTATCAGAAACAGTTCGGCCAGCAGGACTAGGGAAGTGATTGTCCCCTGTACTGGGCACTGGAGGGGCCACACCTCAAATACTGTGTTTTCACTACAAAGAAGGGAATTTTGTTGCTGGAACAAATCCAAAGAAAGGCAACAAGTTGGTGAATGAGGAGTGTCTGAAGGAACTGGAATTGTTTAGCCTGAAGAAAAGAAGGCTGAGGGAAGACCATCTCACTTTCTACAACTACCTGAAAAGAAACAACTTTTCTCAAGTTACCACGGATAGGACAGGAGGGAATGGCCACAAGTTTAGAGGTTTAGATTAGCTATTAGGAAAAATTTCTTCACCAAAAGGGTTCTCAAGCATTGAAACAGGCTGCACAAAGACCACCCCTGAGGGAGTTTAAAAGACCACTCATGTGTACACGTGCTGCTTAGGCAAATGGTGAAGTGGTGGCCTTGGCAGTGCGAGGTTAGCAGTTGGATCTGATCATCTTAAAAGCCTCATCCAGCCTAAAGGATTCTATGATTCTATGACATATTAGTATTAACCAAAATCACACTGTTACATTAGAAGGCAATTACACTATAGACTGAAGGAGAAGATATTTGCAGTGATAGTCATTGAGTACTAAATGCAAAGAGAAATAAAACAAGGAAATATAAAAAAAAAAAAAAAAAAAAGAGACAAACCTTATAAAATATACACACCAATCTGATGACAGAATTAGCTTGGATATATTGACAGGTAGGCATTAGCATGAAACACTAGACAACATAAGGTAAAACCAGAATTTTTAAGACATTTTTCTAGTCTATTAAAAGCTTACAGAGCTGTAGATAAGGATATCATTCAAAGTGACCAGTATTAGCCAGATGGAGAAAAAAACCTCTTGTTCTAATAACATACTACATCTTACCATAAAGGCAGCTAGCAGTGTATTTGATCATGAAATGAGAGGCTCTAGAGAAAGTGATGGAACACCAATAACGTTGTCTATAATCTAACTGTGACTAAACAAATAGCTGGTAACATTTCCTTCTGATTACACAGTATCTACATAAATTAAAGGATTATAATTATGTCAGGAACTATGCGTTAATGAAACTGATTTTAATATACCATGAGGTATATTGGTACTATTTACTATGAATCAATGTACCTACAAATTTTGCTTACTCTTGTTTTGCTCCCAGCATGCAGTGCATATTAACCTGTTCAACTTCACATAGCCACCAATTGTGACTATTACAATCCATATAATTCATCAAATTAAAAAATATATATATATCCAAGCAACACCTTTCCATATGGCCAATTAGTGAACTCATAAAATTCAGCAAATATGTGATGCTGTATTGAACATCTGTGCTGGTTATCCTATGGGAATTTTTAATAAAGGACCAAACAGCATATTGATGTTAATTCTATGTTACCGGGACTTTAAATAAAAAACTAAAATAAATAGCATCCATTAAACTGATCACACTGTTGTAACTCAAATTGTGTTTATTATGCTAATGGAACATGAAATTAAGAAAAAGACCTTTATGCCAGTGGAATTAATTAATGAGCTTTATGAAGGCATTGGGATGTAATTTATTTCTAGATAAGTAAGTCTAATTTGCAGTTCCATGGGTCTCTGCAATGCTGATTGTAATAGTTATTCCTGCAGATGTGCTGCTCACAGCATGTCTTTCCATTAGAAATGAACACCTCATTATATAAACTGTACCTAATTAAACATAATACAGTGGTGACTTGTTAAACTGGCCTTTTTAAGTCAGCAGCTGCTTAAGCTAATAATACCGTACACAAGATTTATATCATCTACCATATAATACTGATATTAAAATATACTGCCCAAGGGATTGACAACTAATTTACCAGTATGTAACAGGTACACTTCAGATTCTGCAATGGAGATTAAAAGACTACTAGTATATAAAAATCAAATGAATTAAAGCCTATTTGGAGTTCTAAATAATTATGAAAGTTTTTTAATAACTTTGTTCTTTTAACAGGCTATTTTAAAACCCATAACCAGACAATATCACTTTTCCCATCTTTTTTTTGCCATATCTGATGGGTTGTTACTCTTATGTGGCCTGAATTGCTCCAGTATTGAATGCAATTAGGTTTGTGCAGACTCACTTTGTTTCAGGCAGAAAAAGCTGAGAAACTGCTAAGACAGATCCATCTATTTCTTTAACTTTGCAAGTTTGATTCTGTGACTATTCAGTACACGTCCTGCTTTCCACCAAAATGTCGATACCAGAAAATGAGGAGATCAGAAAAAACAATAATGGGATTTATTTTGTCACTAAATAAGACAGGAATATTCGAAAAATCCACAAGAAGATTTTAGATAAATAGTGTTTGATCATGAAAACTTCACATTCTGTATACACTCTGTGGTTTAAGATTTGTTTTCAGTTTCTCTCTTTTTCAACTACCACTTCATATTCTAATGCAGAGGGGCATTACTTTTGTTCTTCCCATTTTACCAGTCTGTATGAAATAGATTTTTTGCAGGTATGCAAGTGGAATGACATAGCTACCCCTTTTCCCCTCAGAAGCCTGTGATCCCTCTTTGTCTCCATGCTCAAATATGCAAAACTGGATCATCTTCCACTAGGTCTTGCTCTATCCCACAACTGAACCATCTAAGACATGTGAACAGCCCTGCATATTACTGCCACCTCTCCTTGAAGAAAGAAAATGAAACTCAAATTCTAAACATCTTTGAACATATCCCATTCCATGCAATAAATTTTAAAACATGGATACATTTATCAAAGACTTGAGTCCATTAATGTCCATCTCAAGACTCAGGTTCAAAGTTAACAAATGTCAACACATTTACTCAGTAAAGACTTGAAGTTTCTAACAATATTCACTCTGTTGCACCCCCTTTCCATAAATTAGAAAAAATACAAAAAAGAAGTGTGGCCATACTACTTGAAACCCACCCCTTTGTTGGGATTCTCTTCAAGTTTGGGAGGAAAAGATTTAGATTCAGATTTGATTTGCTCTGAGCCACTTTTCCTGTCTCACTGAACACATAACAAAAAAACAGTGTTCTTAAATCACCCGTTGCTTTATTTTTGTTTTCAGTAAGCTGTGACAACTGAACCACAATCCCCTTCTAAAGCCTGCTGCCATGATAGCAACCTCTGTCACTCTCATAAACCCTAATATCTGCAGCATCATACTTTACTTTTAAGCTTTCTTAGTAAAGACAGTGTGACAGTCATTCTTCTCTTCTTGCCAGAATCATTCTGGACTGCAGTGTAAAATACATGAATCACTGCAAATTAAGATTAAATTACAGTTTGTGCTAAAGTACAGATTCAGAGAAAAGGGATCTGTCCTGTCTTACAGAATGTGCATCAAGTAACAAAAACATGTGCAATTTACCTTTATTGACAGAAAATGAAGAGCAGTCTTCCAGACTTCCACTTGTACACAGCTGGCTTATCCTACCAACAGAAAGGGGGTTCCTGGGTTAGAGCTGACAGCACGCTTAGAAGGAGTACAGTCTTCCACAATGAAGGATAAAACAGGTATGAGAATCTGCATGAGAATCTGTGA
Source organism: Phaethornis superciliosus (assembly GCA_023637945.1). NCBI lineage: Eukaryota > Metazoa > Chordata > Aves > Apodiformes > Trochilidae > Phaethornis > Phaethornis superciliosus. Next base: position 14,906,753 of record JAJQWJ010000009.1, on the reverse strand, counting down.
TTAGAAGCCATGCCTGTGTGGAAAATATTTTTATATGTAGAAATTTTTCAATAATCACTGTTTGAATTCTGTCTTTACCAAGGCAGCTTTTTAATTTCCTGGATGTCACCATTTACTTCATGCTTTCAAAAGACAGTCCTCCAACTATCATCTGAAGTATTTAATTCTTGCTTGGGATCTTTATTATGAAGTCTCTTATTATAAAATCCCTGTACTAAAACAACCATCTTTAAAATAAAGAATACTGTTTAAATTCAAAAACATAACTTGGTTTTTCTGTCAAACTCCCATTTAAATTGCTTCACTAGCTCTCAGTAATCAGATATGGAATGTAACAGAACAGCAACATAATTTGTTTTGAGAGCAAAATTTAGCAAAATCAATCAACAATAAGAAAAAAATAGGAACTCATTAGCACCATGGCTCCATTATAATTATTATTTTTAATTAAATTATTCCAAACGCACATTAATTTTCTTTGCGCACTACTTTTATAGTTTCACTTGCCTTGAAATGGGAACTGAGGATAGGCTGAAAAACAGGCTGAAACACTCTTGTTTCACTAGAGATTGAGCAGTTACACCTCCACCCTCTTCCAAAATAAAAAAATATGTGTTAGTAACATACCAGACCTAACCTCTTCCATGACACTTTAATATCCTCAGCCTCTTAAAGCAACAGCAAACAAGAAAAATATTTTCTCTGTACCTCCACTACTGACAACAGAGAAATCTTGCCAAGATTTAGAGATCTGAAGAAGTGACCACATCCTGGATCTTGAATCTGAAAAGCATTTTCAAAAGTGACGCTACTTTACAATTAACATTCCTTATTAGTATCTCCTGTCATTGTGCTCCCAACTACATACAAAATTTAAAAATAACAGAGAAAAAGAGAAGTCAGATAAAACAAAATATAAAATTATTTCATGGGATCAATAGAAGTTTTATTAATTTAATTCAAAAGTTTAAGTCAAATTTCTAAATACAACAATGGTGGCTTCACAAGCCTACTGGTGTGGCCAAGTTTCCAAAGGTCATTTACAAGTTCAGGATATCAATGAAATTGAAAGAAATATCCAGATAATTTGATAGCTACATGACCTAAGTTTCTAAAACCTTTCTGAGAAAGTGACTCACAACTGGTCCGATCTCATAGTTGCCTAACAAGACTGGCTTGAAAATTATGCTGCCTATTTAGCTTTTTTCTTTTACAGTTCAGTGCTATTATACACACAAGCAATTATCCTGTATGCATAAAAAAGGTCCTAGACCATCACTTACAGTTGATCTTCAACCTTCTTGGGAGATAAAGGAGAGCAAACAATTGGGATCAACCAAACAAAGTCTCTCGGGAATATTCCTGCCTAGAGGAAATAAAAAATACGCAATAATGTGATAAGCAGGGGAAAAATATTCCTTATAAAAGACAACTCCTTACTAAACAAGTTACTATTTCAGCCAATTGCTTCTACCATAGAGACAAAAGAAGATGTTGGATGAAAGAAAAGATTATGAAATTACTCATATTTTTCCTCTCAACCCAAATGTAGAAGCTTATTGTCTGCTGCATTGCCAAAGACTTTATTCATAGATTCTCTAAAACTTTAACTCTCTTCTGGATTTTCTAAATATATAACAAAAGGCATTTTAAAAATTGTTAACATAACATCGACTGAAAAATGGGTATAGCATGGTGAATTGGGACAATTGCAGGAGACAGAAATGGCACCTTCTTCCAACTACCTCTACAAAACCTGTGTTTGGGGGAAGCAAAACCTTCTAGCCCACACTGAAGACCACAGAAAAGCAGAAGAAAAGTTCCATTCACTAATGGCTTGTCACCACCACTTCATCTCAAACAGGACAATTATTTTCTAATACCCTGACAAATAAAGAAACTTCTTTTCTAATGACTTGGAAAGCAAAGAAAAAGTATGCGTATTATTTTTATTTCAGTTTGTAGCTAAAAGCTGGATATAGTAACACTGGGAGGTCACACAGATACCTTGAAAAAACAGAACTGACAGCCTTGTTAATTACCAACAAAAATCTATTTTCAATTATAACAATATTTTCATGATCTGAGGGGCCAGTCTTCATTCCCCATGTGTATACCATCAAGAAAAATAATGAAACATTGCAAGAAAAATTCAGAGGGTTGCTTCTGGTCCCATCAAGGACAGAAATCTCCACTGACTTCAGCGTAAACAGAATCAGGCCCTTTATGTGAATACTAACTACAGGAGACACTTCTGTCTTAATCTTTTCTGAATACATGCTTTTGATGCCACAAAGAACATAAGATAATCTGATAAAAGTAATAGATGAAACTGTATTATTATCTGTACCATCTCTACTATAAGATATAAAAACTTTGTAGTGTCTGTATGTATTACCATAAGCTACAGTGAAAGTTGACCTGGTTTCTAGAGGGCAGTTTTTAAAGTATAATGCTGCAGCAATTTTGGATGCCATGCCTTTCTACAACATTTCTCATGCCACTGAAGATTTGATACATCTGCAAAACACAATATAAATACAACACCAGAATATTATCTTATTCTTTGGCCGGTAGCTATGAAGTAAATTATTTAATATTGTTTTACATATAAATATGAATCCCTTAGACTTTTCCTGAGAATTTTTTTTTTAAAGACAGATACTGATATTGTTATTGTTGTCATTGTCACTAACGACAAGAATTACTACTCTGTAATTGCATGTACTCTTCCCTCCCTCTCTGGAGGCTCCAGCACAGGAACTCTCTATGATCTATTTTAAAACCACTGGCATTTTGAGTTAGATTTCTCTAGGTCCAGAAGCAGATTCTCATAGCATCATAGTGAAAAGCAGTGAAAAATCCACAGAAGGAAGCACAACTTCTCTAGTGAAGGAGCTCCCCTGTTCAGTAGGTCACAAATCCCCAGGGAGCAAAAGAAGGGTGCATTTTGGGCTTCGTGGAGAAGACAAGTAGGGTGTTCTCATTCATGGAGTAAACCTCGTACAATCAGCAGACATTGTCTGCAAGGCCCAGAACACATTCTACTGACTTATGATTAAATACACCAGGAACTGCATTGGTATAGTACTGTAAGAGTTCAGCTATCCACTTGTGATGTGCTCTGGAGAGTTTAAACTCCATAGGGACCAGCTTACGTGAGGTAGGAAAGGCAAGTTACTGACTCTATAAACAGGGAATCAAGTCTGAAAGTATTTTAGCAGAAAGCTGTTGAATGACTACCTTTTTTGTGTAAAGAAATCCCAGGCCAACTGGATACCAAAATAACCCTTCTGCTTGCCAAACACCTCTTAGTCTCCAGCCTACATCAATTACTGAAACATACACCATAATACTTAACAGTGCAGGTGTTAGTAAAGTTATTTTTCCTGAAACTGAGACCATCATGAATTCAACACATAACTTAAGGGAAAGACAATTAGTGGGAAAAGGCAAGGAAAAAAAAATGCTAAGATGCCTTTGACTCCTCCTCTGTAGAATGAGTTAAATTCTCAGCTAATGCATACCCCCATTCTTCCATTCATACCTATTGAGCTTTTATTTCTGCACAACTGGTGCGTAACAATAGGGCTACAGTACACAACTAGGGCTAACAATAAAGCTGTAGACCCAGCTTTAGTACTTTTCAGATACATACAAGCACACGAAGTAGTGAAAGATAATAGAGCTGCTTCTATTTCTACCCTTTACCCAACCATATCAATATTTCATTCACCCACAAGCTGAAGATTTGCTCCAGCCACCAAGTCAATGGTCAGGATTAATGACTGAGTCTTTGTACAAAAGCTCAGTTAAATCTAGAAGTGCATACAAAAATTCTGGTCTCCTGTGAGAAAAAAAAAAAGCATGTCTGTGCCCCTTTTAGCTTTTACTGAGTTCTCACTAAATCTCTTAATACTTCTTCTGATCTACTCCAAATTTTCAACTTTTGAATAACTATATTTGCAGTTCTGCTAATTTTACTGCTCTGGGATCAGAGAAAAAACTGGTTGCCACAACTGTGGTGCTTTTGTGTTCAAAACTGCATCACTTATGTATTTAAAAATACATATGATATTTATAAAACCAACTCAAAACATTACCAACTTGTCCCATTTTCATGTTTTCATGACAATTTATATGTTTTCCATATGGGCAAGTGCTGACAATATGATACAAGCTTAACGGAACAAATTGTGGTTTCTCTTTATTGTTTTGGCATCAAAAATCTACACTTGCACAAAAATAACTCTCTCCACTCTTTTCCAGGGATGATTTTTCATTAATGCAATTTTAAGTGCTGCTTTCTCTCTCATTTTACTTAAAAACATGCCAGAAATGTTCACTGCTCACCTTACCACCATATCTGGGAGCATTGCAAATCTATTGAAAAAGCTGATATCCAGATATTCAGATGAGTTTTCTGTTACCTACCATGAGCTCCACAAAAACTCAGGTTTGGGAGAGGAGTGCAAATGTGTCTCACGTATGCGGGAAATGCACTTCAGGACAGTCTTATTGCTTTCTGTACACCCCATCATCCCATGCTCAAAGAAAAGTGACATTTCCAAGAATGCAAATAGGATTGCAGACCATCTTCAGCAGAAGTTTCCACTGTTGGCCTCTGCTACTTAATGTACTCTGTTTATTCTGTTTTCTTCAGCCATCATCTCCATTTTCCTAATTTCATTACATTTTCTTTAAAAGAGCTTGTGGCTCAGGTCTAAGAAAGTTCAACTAATAATTACTTTCATCTTTTTCTTTAGTTTTTTAAGAGTAGATCCCTCCACGGCATTTATAAGATGAACATTAATAGCAAACAAAATGAGCTTCAGAGATACAGCACCTAATAATGACTACTTTTTTTTTTTTAATTCTGGATTGTTTTCATATTAGGTACAATATACATATGTAAGTTAATTAGGACAAATTCTCTACTTGCTTATGATCTCATCCTTTGCAAAATTACCACACTAGTAGTGTTGAATGGGCTATAAATCATTATGATGTTCAAGCACAGTGTTGAATCTCTCTCGCCAATTAAGCAGAGTTTTGGAAAAGCTCTTGATCCAAAAGTTCACATGATGAAACGTTTGGCACAGAGCTGAATACTCTCTATTAAGATGCACTACACTGAGTAGTAAGCTATATTCTGCAGTGGTTCATTTATCACCTAAGCAGACTCTTGATTAAACACCTGTCTTTCCTCCTTACCTGTCAATAACTTATATTTCAAGCAACTGATTTCTCAGTAGCAGGGAGAAAGTTTGCAGACAGGAAACTGCTGAGTCTGTTCTGTGAAATACAACAGAATTACTGAAATTAAGTAAACTGCAAGGATCCCTTGCAGGCTTAAACCTTAAAACTTAACAGAATTGCTCTTTTGTTCAAACAGCAATCTGTTATCAGGCTATGGGTGACTGTTCTTTCTTGTGGCATCAAAATCTGCATAGTTTGATTTTGAGTTTCCACTTTAGTTCTTCCTGATCAAAGTGATTTAATAGTCACTGGAATAATTGTTTAAAATAATAACTTTAAAAATAGTGTTGCAATAAGATGATATGGTACAGAATATTGATCATTGCACAGACACTAAGGAATTTTGAGCCTGGATGAGCAAGCATGATTTTTTCTTTATCAGAAAATTAACAAGTAAAAGGAATCTGTTCATAGAGAAAAAGAAAATACATATTTTTTTTCCATGCTTCTACACTGAATTAATAGTGCTAACACTCTCAAGGTAACCTGACCTATAAATTACAGTGAATGAAATTCCTCGCTTTTCAAAAACCATTTGAAAATTAGTTTTTCCACATTATTAATCATACTATTTAATCAATTTGAGTTACATCATAAGCTCCAAATGTTCTTTTTCTTCTGGCACTTCTCTGCATTTCACCCTTAAAACTTGCTTTGCAGTCAAAATATGCACACCAAAAAGTACTGATAGATATAGTCACAAACTTTCCATGCAATTTGCTAAACATTTCATAAAATAGAACCACCGTACACATGGTTCTAAAAAAAAAAGCCAAACCAAAAAACAAAACCAATATATGTAATTTCACAAATGATAATAGATTTTGGTCACATCACTTAAATTCTTAGTAGAAATTCTTGCTGTAGAGAGTACTGCTGTACTCTACAGGACAGAAAAGCTTGGCTACTACTGGTAATGGAAAATGAGCCAGAAGAAAATGTCAGGTTTTAAAAAATTCCCTACTGAAAGACTCTCAAAGGATGCAACACATTTAATACATGGTGTTTTAAACCATTCCCTTCCAACTCTATTTTCTTTCAACAGATGTACTTGAGGTGTACAAACACTGACAGTCTAGACTCCTTTTTACATAAATCTGATTTTTCTACCTTAATTATTGTTGATGTTGTACATCATTTAGGTGTGATTATGTTATATTTAAGTATTCCTAAATTAATTCACATTAATCTAGTTACCTAAATTACATTTGAAAAATTATTTTAATGTGACATCCTGTTAATTTGTTCCTTTGGTACTTCAGCTCTGCATCCCTGGGGCAATGTAACCATATCCCATCTAATGTGAGAACTTCAAAGCTCCAATATAGTATACAAACTTAAGATCATAGGAATTGCCATACATGATCAGAGTCACAGGCCATTTAGTCTAACATCCTGTCTCCTGCAGGGAAGATGCTCGAGGGGAAGGTGGAAGAAACCCAGCAGTAAGCAATGACAAAATGTAATTCGCAATGCAGTCGTTTGACACAAACAATGAAAACAGTGATTTTAAGGACAGCTACCATAAGAACAGAGATGAAAAAAATAACAGTAAGTAACCATTTAAAGAACACAAGGATGTTTCTTCTATGTAAGTTTTTATTTAAGTGACTCTTGATACACTGCTGATAATCCAGCAAGGGCTACAAGTAAATTACTTTTCAGGACAGAGCTATGGGCAAGAGAGAGAAATGTGCACTTATTCTATGTCGTGCTGTTTAAAAAGTGCTCTCCAAGTGGTCCACAAATTTTTATTCAGATGAAATATCTGACTTTGCTTATGCTAGCTTCAGGGGTAGTAAATCTAATTGTACAGCCTTTGGTTTAGAAGGGTATAATGGAAAGCAAAGTTCAGCCCTTATGCACCTTAGCAGTACCTTATGGAGTACGTGAAACATAGACCAATGATCTTTATCAACAACTGAATTACAGCAATCCCAGGGCCTGTGTACAGAGAAAGCTCTGGCACAGTCTGTTGCAGAAGCCCCACTTTTCTTAGCCTATCTTAAGTAGAGTATTCCACTAGGGCTGAAAGGCCTGATTTTCTTCCCTCTAGAGACCATCACTCCCCTTCCCTGAACACTTTCTTAATAGCCCTCTTCCACATCTTCCATGAGAAGGTCTACATAAAGGAAGATACTTGTTAAGGTTTGAAATGAGCTTCCACGAAAAGCACAGATCTCTTACAATAACATCTGCATCAAACTATACAGAAAAGGAGATCTCCTCGAATCACATGAAACCAACCCTGCTAGCAGTGATAAGACAGTGACTCCACATAACAGAACTCTGCTTTTTAATGTTTTTTCTTTACATAGTAAAAGAAATTCAACTTTGCGATTTTCCAGAAAACTATGTGAGGAATGTCACATGACTCAGACCAGAAACTCAAAATCTTTTTAGCTGTACACCTTTTGCCTTTCTACTTTACAGTACAGTCTAATTACATAATCACTTCTTTGTCAGTACCATATTTTTCTCCCACAAACTCAGAGACAGATGTAATATCATATAATATTTTTCATTGCCATAATGGCCCAGTATGTCTTTACTGACAGACTTTTATGTGATTAAATTCTCATCTCTCTTCAGTAAATATTTTATTATTTTAGTCAGCAGTCATATACTATAGATTTTATTTTTTTTTTAAATCAGCGGCAATGCTGCCCTAAGTTCAATTTTGAGATGAGATTTTACTTTGAAGATAACTTAGCTGCATGCACAGGTAGCCTACAAATCCAGGTCACATCTCACAATGTTCTTAAGCTTGTCAACATACCTGACAGCCAAACTGTGCAACAACAGTGGCCAGCCCATGATCAACAAATAACAGTGGTTTTTAGCTGCAAAAACCCCTCTTTCTAGAATGTTTTCTCAATCTTAGAAAACAAACAAAACTCCATCAAGAATAGAGGTTTTTTCTGTCCTAGAGAATTAGTTAAATATAACTATCTAGATCATCATCCAGGCTGGAAATACAGATGATCACCACCTGTGACTTATATTCACTAGACAGTACTCAGATGTTGGTGGATCAGTGAATCTGTAGGTGGATCAGTGACCAGTAGCAAGAGACTGCAGTAGTCATGAATGAAGATTTGGCTCATGCATGTTGAAAAGCTGAGACAGATAATGGATTTGCTAGACTCTCTGGCATATACAAAGTGCTCAGCAACACAAAATGCACCATTATCTGAAGTGATACGATAATTGTACTTCAGAAATAGTAGCTGACAATGTAGTCAAGTTTTGCTTCTTAAAGGGATTTTTTAAGTGTGACATTTCTTACCTTCTGCATACTTAACTTTACTCTTGCAACATGCTTTTGCCAACAGGACTGTTTAAGAAGGATACAGGAAAAAATGGAGTAGAAAAAAAGCAGCACTTAAAAACAATGTCTATTAGGAAATCAATTAGAATTGTACAATGTTGATCATTTAAAAATGTATTCTTTTGCAGTCTCCAGAAAATACACCCATAATATACAACAACATCATATTCTTATAAGTGGAGCATTGTTTATAATGTAGGTGGGTAAAGACTAACCAGAGCCCTTCCATATTGGTAAAGGATAATCTAAGGAAGGTAATGATCCCTTACGCCTAGCTTGTAGGAACAAATAACAACTGGTTTTCCATTCTGGTGCCTTCTCTCACCCTTCTTTGAGATGTAGGGAGCTTGAGCTTCCACTAGGCCAGATAACATACTAGTTAGTATGTAGTTAGTATAGCCAAAATTTACACAAATTTCTCTTGTAAAACATTTAATTTTCTGTTCTAAAAGCCATATTAATACCTGCACATTATTCTATGGCTCAGATCCAGAATGTATTTACTTGTTGAAGTTGCTCTTACAGCTCCTTTACACTCAAGGGCAATTACTATTTGGCTGAATTTTGCTTATGAAGTCACCACATTTCTGCCTGATGGATATTTTAAAAAGGCCAAACCTCCTTGGAAAATGTACTCCTAACTTAGAGGCAAAATAAAGGCCATGTTCACTGAAAACAAATTCAGTTCTCAAATGGGGTATGTCAGTTTATACAATAAACAAATAAATAAATCAGTTTTGACACATGGTTTTCCTTTGTAGGTAAGACAAGTACCTCTGAAAAACTGTTTCACTATAGGACATATAGGGCCTGTAGGGATTTTTCAGATGAAATGGAAGGATAGTAGTGACCTGCACAGGTGACAGTAAAGAGTCTAATCAGACAACACTGGGACTACAGAAGGTAGGCACCTAACTACTTAACAATTACTACAAATGATGACAAACAGATGGAAAGCTTCATTTAATGGTCAGACCTTAAAATGAACTTTTAAGTTCTATATGCAACAAAAAGCCTTTAGTACTTATGCACTGAAGAAGTTGATGATGCACTGAATCGGTGATATAGAAGGGAATATGGAATGCCACAGTGCTATTATAGTACAGGTATTTCTAGCAGGAACACTATCTTAATGACTTCTCTGTAGATGTTTTAGAATGTAACCAATCACTGGAACGTGTGTGTGTGTGTGTGTGTGACACCTACAGTATCAACCCTAAAAACAGGTTTAATCAGACATTTAAGTTGTAAAGACTGATGGCGCTCTGACATCTTTCAACTCTATAGGACTTTCTGTGACCATAAGTACCTCAGTATTTTTATAAATCTGGTCTATGTCTACTGGCATAGGCTGATTTCTACATGAAAGAACACAGCTATGTATGAACCACAAGTGCAGTTTCTTGTAAAAAAAAATTACTCCATCTCATTCTAAATAACTGCAGTTCTGAAATATATAATACATTGGTACTTTAGATAAACAAAGCTTTATCACTTCTAGAAAAACCCAGATCCCTTTTCAAAATAGAAAATAATATTTACAGAACAATTTGTTTAGAAAATGGAAACCAAATCTTTGGAGCCCTATATGCTTCAGAACATGGGTATGGCTAAAGCAATAAAACTTAATCACCCAGATCTGTAAAAACAAACATATTGCCTTAATAAATATTTCCAGTCCTGTGCTATGCAAAGGCTCTGTTGGCAGGCTCTTGATCCTTTACACCAAGAATACATAACAGGAAACTCTAGGGAAACAGAAACATACCAGTGCTAGACACACAGGGAGAGGTGCTCACAAGTCCAGTGCAGATTGTAAAAGATATCTAAAGGAAATTGTTCCATTTATTACTTCTTATTTAAAAAGAAGTATATACCTTTGCTCAGTGCCTGGGAACCACTATGTGTGTAGGTAAGGCAGAAGACTGAATGTTCCTTGGTGGGCAGAACTTACTCTTCCTGCTGAAATACAGAAGCAGAGAATTTGAAGACCCTCTGAATTTGTAATTAATTTTATAAATGCCTTCAATACCTTAGACATCACTGGATAGAATGTTTGCATAATAGTTCTAAAATGCTAGCACTGTGGATGGATTTTCTTTTAATTTTCATCATAAATATGAGTAAGAGGTTGGCTTGAAGTATCCTTCATCTAACACTTCTTACAGTTTCAACCATAAACAGCAATACAGATAATTTTTTTTTCCATTCAGTAGAGGAGTGAATGATCAAAATTTCAACAGCTGTCAATGGCATGATACTACACAGAGGATATTAATGAAGGTATTAGGTGTCTACGTGTGGTAGAACTGTAGCACATAATGAACAGGGCTTTTCAGAAGCAACGACTTGTTTTCCCTACGTGTTTTAATGGGGACAGGCACAAGGTATCTCAAGTCCTCTAGACATGCCTCTTCTTTAACTTCAAGCAATAAAGTTAAAATGTTGCTTTTTATACAAGCCATGTTACAAGATAATTTCTCCTAAAAAATAAACTCTCAAAAAATGCTCTTAAAAAAATTCCTGATCTATGTTTTCAGCCTGCATAGATATTAAACCTAGTTTCCTAGACCCCGAAAAGCTAATTATGCATTCAATTAGAGTTTCTTAATAAAGATTAAAACTCTGAAGTCTATTACAAGCCCATATTTAATTCAACTGCCATTTTATCCATGCCATGAAAGTGTGAGTGGTAACAATGAATATAAATTATAATACATGCCATAGAGTGAATGCTATTTGTCCAAGTACGTTACTATAAAGAATTAAATTTTGCTATCGGTTCCATAATCTAGTTAAAATTGGTATTCGTTATTTGGTCTTTCAATGTAGTCCAATTTCCTACTTTGAAAAACAAATTCTAGGGAATAAAGAAAAGAGATTAATTTATCATTAAGACTCTGCTTAATTGAAGTCAATTCCGAACAAACTTGAATTCAATTTCTGCTCATTAAATTGAATGTGCTCTGCGTTTCTCTCTGCATTGCTTTGAGCAAGCAGCTGAGAACAAGGGACTAACATCAAAATTATTAAATTGAGGAGATTTTATTTGGTCTTCACATGCCAGAGCCGCTTTGATGAGGAGCTGTTTTGGCACTGAAAGGAAACGAGAGCAGCTGGAGGAAAAATCAAATGAAACTAAGCCTCGGAAAATTGAAGAAAACGCAAGCTTAATAATATTTAATAATTAAATTTCCACAAACAATAGCGGCAAATGAAGTAATCTGCAAAGTCTGTGAACTCATTTACATAATTGATGCCGGTCCCCTGTAAATGAATAATGAAGATAATAAAAGATGTTGCTAAAAATGGGCACAATAACAGCAAATTTCATCAAGCCGCGCGCTCTGATTAATCTGCTCTTGCAAATCAGCAGTGAGCGGGGGACGCGTGATTATCCTGGCGGCGGCCGGCAGCAGGCAGCAGCCCTGCCCTGCCCTACCCTGCCCTGCCTGCAGCCCTGCCCTGCCCTGCCCTGCCCTGCCCTGCCCTGCCCTGCCCTGCCCTGCCCTGCCTGCAGCCCTGCCCTGCCCTGCCCTGCCCTACCCTGCCCTGCCTGCAGCCCTGCCCTGCCTGCAGCCCTGCCCTGCCCTGCCCTACCCTGCCCTGCCCAGCCATGCCCTGCCCTGCCCTGCCCTACCCTGCCCTGCCTGCAGCCCTGCCCTGCCTGCAGCCCTGCCCTGCCCTGCCCTACCCTGCCCTGCCCAGTCATGCCTGCAGCCCTGCCCTGCCCTACCCTGCCCTGCCTGCAGCCCTGCCCTGCCCTACCCTGCCCTGCCCTGCCTGCAGCCCTGTCCCTGCCCTGCCCTGCCTGCAGCCCTACCCTGCCCTGCCCTACCCTGCCCTGCCCTGCCTGCAGCCCTGTCCCTGCCTGCCCTGCCTGCACCCCCACACCAACCCCAACCCAGCCCCAGCTCCAGCCCCGGGGCAGGGGCCCCGCAGGCCGCGGCGCTGGGCCCGCCGGCTCGATCGGGGCGGTGCCGATCGCGGGGCGATCGGAGGCTCCGCGGAACGGCGCCGGGGGCCGAGGCAGCGCGACCGGTGCTTCCCGGGCGTTGGGCCCCGGATCGAAGGCGGACACCAGGCGCCTGCCGGCCGCCGGAGCAGGGAACACCCGTAGACCCGCAGGCAAACACTGGTGCCCAGGCCGGGCTCGGAGCCTCACCGCCCGCCGAGACCGGCTGTGCCACCTGCTCTGCCACTCCTGGCGGCCCGGTACCGAGCTAACACCGCGCCGTGCTCGGCGGCCTTCCCGCAAGCCCAGGCCCTCTCCCTCTGCGCATCTGACAGGACATGGTCCCTCTATGTCATTGCCTGGTAGGACCTGCCAAGCTGGAGGAGGTCTGGCTGGGGCAGCTGTGCACCTGGAGCTTCTGCTCAGCCTGTCCGCGGCACCACCGCTCATTTATTCCCAAGGCCCAGCATATGGGTACCCACCGCACCTTGACGTGATGGAGCACCTCATGGCGCTGCTCAGACCCCTGACAGAATGCACGGCCCAGCACTTCACCCCTCGGTGTCTGCTCTAGGTAAATGAGGAGTAAGAGCCCACAGTTTGAGCTGCTGGCCAGGCCATCATCTGGCTCAAGTACTGGTAGCCATTAAATACTCTCAAACTAAATACTCAATTTACCCTGATTTAGCTACTGCCACCGGGGTCCAACTCTCCAGATTTCACTGGGATTAATTAGTGCTTTTCACAGTACTGGGATTTGTCACAGATTGCTGAAGAAGATACGAGAAGCCAGTTACACTGTTTCCTGAAGCTGATGGGTAGGTTGGCAGTGGATGCCATGAACTGGAAAATGGGAAAGTATTCCAAAAAGTAGTAGACTTCTTTCTAATACATTTTTTTTTTCTAATACATCCACTACAACTTTTAAAAAGCATTTAGAAATAGTCATTCAGGAAGAAATTACTTCATTGAGATTACTCATAGCAATATTTATAGGATAAAGCCCCAAACTGTTAATCTGTAGATATAATTTAATACTTACTCTGTTCGCTTGAACAAATGATTTCTCAGATCATTAAATGATTGCAGTGAATGGGAACTTTTCACTGTATGTACTATAGTGTTTTATAGACAAAGCAAATCCAGTGATGTTACTTGTAATGTGGAAAGTTAGAATATTGTGTCAACATCCTCAACAATACCTTTTGCAATCACACTGAATGGAAATTTTCTGAGGGATAGTAGTCACAGATTTTAAAAATCAAAAAGCAGATGTTTGATATAAGAAATTATATTTGCAGTTTTCAGGTAATGTTCAGGTAATGTTATTTTATTTTGAAGAGTATTTCTTCCACATTTTGAGCCCTATTATTGTTTTGCTGTTAGAAGGCATTATCAAAAAAATCTCTGTAATAGTAGGGCTGGGAATAATTAGATTTAGTGCAGTCCAGTCCAATGACTCCGGTGCATTGACTGAAGACCTGACCTTTGCTGACTAATTAATTAAAAGGACCCTGTATCTGATGCAAGTATTCTGATTGTTTTTAACACTCTACAGCAATCTTATTTTGAAATAAAAGATTCTAATATGCTGTTCTCAGCATGTCTGAGAACAGGTATTTTTCATCTTTAAACATGAAGATTGCCGTTCCACCAAAATTACTATTTAGAAATAAGTTAGGTAAGCTCTCACCTCGGTAAAACACTAATTCACAATTGCTGAGACTGGTGTAGCATAAACCTAAGGAAGACAGAAACAGCTTTTATTAATGTCTATTTTTAATTTTCTTCCTTTCTCTCTCCCCTTCCCCTCCTGATTCTTTGGATGCCTCTGTGTTTCCTGTTCTATTCAACCAAACATTCTAATATTGCTCTACATCCAGAAAGCATCCTGGAATGTGGGCTTCATCACATCCCTGTTTTGTCCTCCAGTGTTCCAAAGAAAGCTTTTAGCAGCTCTAGGGGGAATTTGTTCCATTTAAAGTTTCACTTGATCCTAGTTGATGGCTTTCACGCAGAAGCAAATTACATTGCTCTTGCAAATAAACTAATAGATTGGATGAACTCTCGATGGGAGGAAAGGACTAAGGCTCATTCTTCCTTCTTCTCCAATTTCTAGAGTCCCTGTGTGAAGCTTGTGGGTTTCATCTGCAGGACCACTCAGTAAAGCTGGCCCGGGTCCTCACGGGCTAAGTCTATCTGGGAAGTTGTGTTAGACCCTTCTGTACTCTTACCATTCAGCTGCCATGTTTCCTGCTAAAGTTATAGTTAATTTGTCAATTCAGTTGCTAGGAAGCAGGCTTCCTTTGACCATACAACTGTTTATTTTCATTGCATCCTGAAATTGTGTATGATGGTCTTTCATGATAACTGGCCTTGAAGAGCTTCAACTTCATCTTAAGGGTTCTGCAGTATTTCTAAAAAGGGAAACTGAGAAATTGAGTGGCCTATAGGACTTATGTTACTCTGCTGGGAGAGATTTCTTCCTGTGGGAGATTTCTATTCAAACCTTATACCATAACATTTAACTAAGTTAAGTTTTGTTGCAATTTTCATATTTTAAATATTTCCCTTTTTTCTTTGCTATTTTAGCATTTACCTTAAAAGGGTGCCCTCTAAACTTCTGACCATATTTTAAAGATTGATCAAATTACCGCTAGATACTTTATTTCTTCTACCAATTCTAGTAACTAGGGCTTTGGCTCATACTTTCATGTATTTAGTCATAGGTGGTGACATTTTGTTATGCAACAGGCTTTTATATTCTGGCAAAGGAGGAGATTGATTGTCATGCTGTACCAGGTTCCATATAACTGCAAGTAGAAGTGTGCAATTAAAACAATCTTATTGGAATAAGGGTTATCTTCCCAAAATGTTAAACTCACTATCTAATTGCACTAACAGCATTATACAGAATGAAGAAAATCCATGGGGGAAATCTTTACCCAAAAATAGCCCTGTTGCTACAAAACATTCTGAAACAATTTTCTCTAGCTTGCTCAGCATCATCAAACCATTAATTCTAGGTGGTACTTTCAGTGACACTCCCTCAGACAGACAATATTAGATATTTGCTCGTATGATCTTCACCTTGTATGAAGAGAATGAATAAAAAATGAAGTTCTTCACTGTGAACTCTTCCAGACTAGCTATTTTCATTTTAAAACCTGTTTATTTTACTTTGACACTCTGGAGGTTAAATTAACTTTGAGTTTTCTGTTTGTCTACGGTGAAGCTTATAGGAAGACTCAGAGCATGCTGCTGCCATTAAAGATGGTAAAGGAAGCTATAACATGTGGCTCAAATTTAATACTCTAACACTATTAAATGTAAGTCATAAAGCCATCAAAAAGTTTCTGATCAGAAATACTTTGCTCTGTCAAGAGCATATAAGATCTTGATTGTGGATACAGACCTACTGGAAATAAAAAAGAATCTATGCACGTCACTGCAGTTATGTCACGAAATACACACATTGCACTGGGCAACTATGCTGAGCCCCACCAGCTTTTTCTAGAATAAACCTGTAAAGCAGGCTGGTACTGGAGATATTTGCTAATAGCTTACACAGAAATGAGTTCAGAGCCTTTTGAATTATTTGCTCAGTATTCTAGCTGATAAACCACATCCTATTTATTATACTATTTATGCCTCATTGTTCAAAATTTACTTGTCTATCATAAAAGGCTGCTATACTGTGACTAAATGTAAATCTTAAATACACAAAGGCTTATCAACTATATGTAGAATATCTTTTAAAAGTGTATCTTCAGTTGGATATTCAGACTGACTACTTTCCTTAATTTATGCAAATATAGCCTATAGCTAAAAGCTTTGTATATTTTTTTCCCTATGGTATTAGTATTCAAAAAATAGGACATTCTTTCAAGGGCATTTTATAAACGCAGAACTATAATTTATATGGCAAATTAAAGCTCATACAAAATGTGTGCACTGAGGTACAGATTAACATATTTAATTTCAGTATTACCTGCAAACCTATTTTTTTCCATGCACTGCTCTAATTAGCCATATAAAATCAAGTCAGTATATTGTAAGCAATTATTTTAGTGGGAGTAGAAAGAGAATCTGAATTAAATATATGGTAAGAGATAATATCTTATGGAAATGAATATACTCATTTGTATCAAGAAAAATGTGTTCTAGCTAAATTTTATAAGATAGTTTGGAGTTCAAAAATACGACTCATGTAGAAGTTGTAGTTTTATAGTCACTAAGATGTTAGACTGCTTTTAAGTTCCTTATTAATGTGCCAGTGCTCATTCTTTGATATCTACAGATTGTCAGTAAGTACTAATATCACTTCATACTGTGAAATTTCTCCGATTATGAATATTCACTCCCCCTACAGTCAAATGTGCAAACTGTTTAGTAACTCTGTATGCGAAAAGAAGTTTTTCTTCTATCATTTAATGTATATATCATACTTGGCTCTTCATATTTTTTCTGTTATAATTATCCACTTGAGAGAATTAAATAATGGTGAAAATAAAAATGTAATTTTTGTTTCATTGAAATCTAAAAGTAATCCTATAAGCAGCAATTTTTTTCTTTCCCATTTTACCCTCAAGAAGTCTGAAAGCTAAACTGGAAAATTATGTTTAAAGAATGAGAACACAAAAAATATCAACATGATAATGAACTTCAGCTGTCTCCTTCTATTGCAATTGTGATGGGATTCATACTGCAGAGACTGTTTTGTAGCAGTAAGGGCATTTAGCTGATAAAGTTGCTGTAATTCAGAACTTTACACTCAGTTTCTAGTGCACAGTCAGAAAGATGTGCCACAGGTCAGTTCCCCTTATAAAAAGGATAACAGACCCAGGATGTCCAATGAAGACCAACACTAACAACATGGAAGTCTGATGCCTGCATTACTATCTTGTGGCCTTAAAGCAACTCTTCCCCATGTCTCAGCACAGAAATTGCTGCCTGACATAGCTGTCTTATACCTCCACTTTGCCCAGAGTGAATGATAACAAGGTATTTTATTGCTTGGAAGGGCCTCCAAAAAAAAAAAAAAAAAAAAAAAAAAAAAAAAAGTGCAAGATAATAAAGCCTTTCAGAAGAGACATATGAAAAATAGAAATTCTGTTTCTGCCTCTTCTGCCTTCTTCCCTCCAGCATCACACAGGAGTAGCTAATGTGCAAGAAACATCCTGAATCTAAACTGCAAAGAAAATCTTACCTATCTCATGAAAATTCAAAGTTTTCAAATACCTTACTGTTTCATACCTGGTTAAACCAGTAACCGCTACAAAAATACAATGCACACAAGTGTGTTCTAGCTCTTCCTGTAGTGTTCTAACATCCCAGCTGAGCGTCCTGGCCACTTGCACATCTAAGGGAAATTGTTCTCAAACTTCCCACTGAAGCCTTTTCATCTCCTATAAACAGAAAACACGTGTGCATATATTTCGGTGTGTGTATTTATATATTAAAATATATAACATAGGGAATGATACATATAAATACACACATACACCTATTCCTATGAAACACTGGAATTTGGACAATTCATCATTGCTAGTGAAACCTGTTGTATTTTACAATCCTGAATGGTTTCCCCAAGTATAGGTGGAATGATTTCCAATCCTCTATGTTAAAGTGTTCAAATAAAGAAGGATGAATAAAATCTTTTTATTTAAACCTTCTGCTAACATTGTAGGACCAATTTGCAACATGTCCTCAACTCAGAAGGACTTGTGACAGCTAAACATTGCACTCAACATAAAGTGCAGTAGGAGTGACAGAAAAAATGGCAGACAAATTAAAGAGCTACCTCTGTTTTAGTGATTTTTTTTGTGACAGCATTTTAAAAGTTTGCTGGGCAATTTGACAGTGTGCTGCTGAGCAGGTAGTGCACGGAGTACATAAAAGAACTTGTCAATAGCTATTTCAATAGGGACTTAAAAACTCACAGGAATGCTACAAGAGATCGTTATATCATTAAAATACTAAATTCTTTCAGCTTTCATGCATGTAAAATTTTTGCTGCGCCAATTATGCCAATTTTCTCTAACATGCTAATGGCATAAATGCTTTTGGCATATTATGCTTATAGCATAAATGTTACATACTTTGGAGATGGTTCATTTCTACTTGCTAGTTACCAGTTTATGGACTGCTAAAAAATTTTAATCCTCAATAAACTGTGGTGGTGGATTTTTAAGAGACAGATAAATACAGTTTTTTTACTTTAACGTCACCAGTTTGAACCTATTCTACTTTAGTACTGTCCCAAAATTATCACTGTTGTAAGCTGGCCTGTGTGAAGTTGTAGAAGGAAATCAGTACTAAAAGAGAGAGAAGAGAATCTGAGATACACAAGACAATAGTAATTTCTATATACTGAAAAGACTGTTTATGAGCCACCCAAGATTCTGTTCTATCCCACCAAAATGTGTTAGCATGTAAATGTGCAGGGGAAAATGAAATGCCATTCAAGAGCACTTGCATTCAACCACCACAAGTGTTTCATATTGTGCTCTTTCTCCAGTCCATATGGATTTGTTCTCAGCATCATCTCATGACTCCTCTTCGCATACCTGACCTTTAATTCTGGTGCCACAGAACTGACCAATGTGACATCCCAGTGACAGACACATGATTTTTCAGAATTTCTTAAATATTTCTAGCTTTTAAAAGCAATGAACTGGGATAATACTGGTGGAGCTAAAGGTAGTTCGCCACACTTATAGTAAGCATCAGAATACTAAAGCAACAGTACAGAATTTAGATAATTTTGATATTGAGCTATGTATCAACTACTACATGTAACATGAGGTAAATTTAAACCTACAACACTAAGGGGATTTAACAGTAAGAAAACAGTTTTCTTCTGATGTGTACAGAAAAACTTGCAGGATACGTTTATCTCAGTGAATTAACTTCTCCCTAGTTATAATAATCCAACTGGTGTCAAAGAATGGCTTTTGTGACATATGAGCTCAATCTCTTCCGGCAATGCTCCCATCCAAATAAATGGGAATCTCTCCTGCAGCTCTGATTCTGCAAATGCTTACAGATGTGCCTAACTTCAGGCTTCAGTAGCCCTATTAAAATGCACAGGACCACATGGTTAAAATTAATCCCATGTAAATATGTGGGCTGAGAGCCTAAAAAGCAAGTACAAAACTGAGCCTTGCATGAACAATGGCTCAGTTTTCAAGCAGAACCACTTACAAAAACTAAGTCTGCAATGCCTAACTCTTCTGATCTCCATTGAAAATCTCTTTATATGCCCCATCTATCTCCTGAATAATTCAGAGCTCCTGTAGGCCAGGCAAAAAAGAGAACACATATCCTCACTAGCTTAACTAACTCCAGGACTCATGCACTATCAGACTGGCTTTGATTCAGATTGAGTTTTACACTTTATCAAATGGCATAAGTACCTGTATTCATTAGTGTTTTGGTCAATGGGGACGTATTTGTAATGGCACTGTCACTTAGGAGGGAAAAGATCCATTTTGTGACAGACAAATTATTGCTGCATCTCATTAGGAATGTTATGTTCCTGTGCTGAGTTAAGATATACCAATTGCAAAATGGTAATCATCATAATATCATCAAGATGTTGCTATATTTGAACATGATGATATGAGCTCACCACCACGTTAGCCCACTGTCACCTACCAGCTTGCAGTACAGGGCAGACACTGCTCCACAGCAACTCATGCACAGAGAAAAAAATACCTACTATGACAACCTACTGGGAGATGTATTTAGTAATCTGTTTCTGGAAGACCACGATTTTATAATTGAAAGGTGGGTATTTTGAACGTGTCTGAGCCTGCTTTAGAAACTGATTTATCCAGTAATACATTATGTCTATAGTCTTATTATTTGATAGCCTGTATCTGACAAAATTATGCATATCTACAAGGCTGAAACTATTTTGCTTGAATCTGATAGTGGAAAAGGCCACTATGCCAATTTGGACTCTTTTTACTGCTAGCCAGCTCAGTCTTTGTTTAATGAAAAAATTATACCCTCCTACTGAACAAGACTTCAGATGCAACAGAATGGTCTCTGACAAGCAGAAGTACCACACAGGGTTCAAAGACCCTATCTCTGATGATATTCTCTCTGACATTAGGAGGTGTAAATATCTAATACACGTATGTGTAGAAATATGGAAAAGATTATTCTCAATTTTCTGAAGAATGGGAGTTCAGTTATGGATGGCTAGAAGTTATTTTTGAATAGATTCTAAGACAGTGCCATTTGACAGAAAGTATCTCCTTTTTTTAAGTCTTACTCATAGAAGTGCAAGTTCACTTGTGACATATTTGTGACATCTGTTACCCAATTTTTACTGGGTTTTCATCTGCCTCCTCAATGCCCTCAACACCCCTGCAGACACTGACACAGAGCTGCACAGTGACCTCACAGACTACTATGAGAGGAAGAAACATACTCTCTTCTTGCCAAGTTGGGCAGTTGTGAAAGCTGGTGTTTATCTCATTACTCTTTCTCCTAAACAACAAAATAGCCTAGTACATAATACAGAAGAGTAAGTGTGTTTTTCTATGCCCAGAACAGCACAAGCACTTCTGTTATGCTGGATCCAGACACAGGTAATTTCTTGGTTCTATCAAATCTTAAAAACATGCAATGTTTGTTTTAGCTTGGTGATTTTCATGGCTAGCATCTGTAAATACTTCACTAATATACTTAAATTTCAATTAGACAAGGTAATTTTTTTAAAATTTATCTGCAAACTATGTTTTAATTCACCTATCATATATTTAGTAATAGCTAATGATCTAATAGAAATGTTAAGATTCTAAAATTGCAAAGAAAATCGTAATTTACTAATGTGTTTGGCAATAATTCAGCTTTACAGCTAAATGATTGCATTCCAAGCTTTCTGGCCTGTCTTACTCTTCTTTCCATGGAGAATCTCATCTAATTATGGATCCTTGCATTTTACTGTTTACTGCTTTCTCCTCCCTCAGCTGCATCCATGGAAAGTTAATCACAAAATAAAATGAAGAAATATAGAATTTCTAACCTGGTCCTAGGTATTTCTCCACCACTACCATCACAGTTTCCCATGATGAACTAGAGGAGCCTACTGTCATTATAAAAGTGTAACCAGCTCTTCCTGTTCCTTGAATATTTCCTCAGAAGTACAAACAAAATAGGAAGAAGTTAAGAAATTGAGCTCTGTTCTTCTAAAGGGGGAAATATTTTTAAAGTCTGTATAAAACTTCCATTAAGGGAATCTAGAAATGAAAAGAATGCATTTCCATTGGGCCTACACAGAAATTTCCGTGCAATTATCACTACTTTCCAACTGATTTTTTTCCTATCCCATAAAAGCAACTGTGCACACCTATACTGAAGAACCAAATCTGTAATCTGTCTCTAGATGGGCAATTCTACAAGATCCTGAGATACCAACTGTTTCTCTAGTACAGAATCAGCTGTGTTAGTATCACCTTACTCAGCAAGGAAGTCTTAGAAATGCCTCTGCCTGATGCTAGGGAGTGATGATAGTTCCATCTGACCAAAAGTGGTCCTGAACATCACTTGAGAGTTCAGGTAGTCTTAGAAGCAGTTCTCTGTCCGCACACTCTATTGACTTTACCAGTCTTAGATGGGATTTTGTTGGCTCCATACTGAAGAAGATAGAACCTTGGGACCTAATACTTTACATTAGGAACACTTACTTTCCTCCTGCTGACACTGACAAAATAAAACACAAGATATAAATACTTTCAGTATCAGGTATTTGAACTGCAACTAAAATTTTCTGTAATAAGGAAGTCACTTCTTTCATCCTGATTTTCTGCACTGACAAAGGAACCTCTTCTGATTTACATTACAGTACATGAATGAAAAATTTACATATGTAAAAATGCTACCTGATAAACTTTAGAATCAGAGATTACACTGCAAATATTTTAAATGAAATCTAAAAACAGACAAGTGAATTTAAGCCTTTAATTCATTAAGAACAAAACCTTCAAGGCTGAAGGACATATGTCAGTTCTGGGGGAATTCAAAGGAATCTAAATTTTTCACCAGAATTTCAGCATCCTAGGAAAATGTGACAGTAGTAATAATACATGATATTATATACTGCTAGACAAGTTGGACAAATTACATGTGTTACTGAATAGATGTGAAAAGAGTCTGTATTAGAAAACTTCCTGCTGGGTCAGAAACATATATCAGTAATGGTTTGTTTTCAGCACAAGAAAAATTGCCATTGTCATATTCCAAAGTGAGCATAAATTGTTTTATTATAAATTCCCTGTTGATCCCTATTTAACTGAGAAACCATTCAGTCTAAATTTATCTTCTCTCTGTATGGCACTGTTGTGTGTTGGTATCATCAAACTTGCCCCAGTAAAAAAAAAAAAGAAAACAACAGTATTCCCTTAAAGGACAGAATGCACCTTTGATCTTAAGGGATATTGCCATACATTAACTCTTGATTTGCCCTCATTTACTTTGCTTTGTAATCCAAGGCTCTCAGTTTCACAAAGTCAGGGGTTTATTGCTATTGATACAGAAGGCAATCTCTACAAACTTCCACCATGCTTGGTGGAACACCATTTATGTTTTACCTGTACACATATTAATATAATTTTTCAAAACATAAAATTATTTACATCACTTTCTGTAGCTTCAATAGAAAGAAAATCCTAGACCAGACTAACAATGATAGAGATGCCATGCTCCATTCAAATCTCTTTTAAAGTGGATTTCCAAGTAACTTGACCTGATTAAATAATGCCATTTAGGTGTACACAAAATAAATAGGTAGTCTTTTCTTTGCATTTTTCACTTTTCCATCACATTTTTAGCATCTGATGGAAACAGGGTAAGTGACAAAGACTCAAAGAGGACTGGAAAGCACCCACTCAGCCATCACAGAGGCTCTATTTAGTATGAGGTCATCCTGTTGCTTCCAAGAGCTCTACCAAGGGAGGCTTTGTTGAGGATGTAATTTTTCACACTTAGTGCCATTAAATGTCAGCCTGAAGCAAAATCAAATACAGAATCACAGAACCACAGAGTTATTGAGGCTGGAAAAGACCTTCTGAGATCATCAGGTCCAGCCTATGACCCAATAGCACCACATCAGGCAGACCATGGCACTGAGTGCCACATCCAGCCTTTCCTTAAACACCTCCAGGGACAGTGACTCCACCATTTGCCCGGACAGTCCCTTCCAATGCCTGATCACCCTCTCCATGAGGAAGTGCTTTCTGATATCCAACCTAAATCTCCCCTGGTGCAGCTTCAGGCCATGAAATACACCATGCTTAATGTCACAAACATCTCCATTGTATCAGCAAAGCACAGTTGAGAAAAGCAAATGAATCTGCCCCCAGTAATTACTTATCTGCTAAAGACTAAAAGTGTTGTACCTGCGTTTATTTATTTGTATTGGAAATACTACAGGTTTGACTTTCTTATGTAAACATCTGCCCAAATTCATAACGGGACAGAGTTGTTCAAAACAAAACAAGAAGATTTCTTTCATTTTCCTTAATTGGCTAATAGAAACAAACATTTCCTACACACTAATTTAACCTCTGTGGAATAGGAATATATTTTATATCGTACCACTCTTCAGTGGACACCTGGAACAATTTCTATATTTTCTTAAGAAAGGAGGCTGAAAAATAGGATGTTACTAGAAAATTATTTTTTCCCAAACTTTTCTTTATCAAGCTTCTCCACATTCTTACTGCCCAATGTGGTAGCTAGCTCAAACAGTATGGCTTGCATGGGCGAGACAAGCCAGGTGGTAGCTGCTGTCTCAGAAGAAAGCAGGAAGGCAAAATTCCTTCTCTAACTATGCTAATCAAGAGCATCCTTAAAGCATATCATTCATGCCTTTTTCTATAGGGTCTTCCAGAAGAGGAAAACTAAGGAAGGGCATTGCAGAAGGGTGACTCTTCCCTTCTGTTACATTTATTTTTTTTAAAGAATCCATGATTTACTGGGTGGAAAAAATATCAGCCCTTCCAAATGTCACTTTATAATGGCATTTTTTTCAGTTCCTTTTCTGCACCAGGATTTTTTGCCTGTCCGGAGAAAGCAGAAGCTGCAAGTGGTGAAAAATGATAGTTTACTTCCACGTGACTGTGAGGCCTTCTTCCAAGTTAAGAAGGCAGTTTGCCTATTGTTTTTTTCACAGTATCCCGAAATTTAGGTGGTTATGTGGAAAGCCAGCGTTACAACATGGATTTGACCCAGCTAAAACTGAATAAGGGTTATTTCCAATGAGAAGAAAGAGAACCTGAGTTTGCCACAGCCCTTCTCTTGCCTGAGTGCTGTATTTTAGTTCAACAGCATCTGATGGAGAAGCTCCGAGTGTTCCTGAAGCAATCTGCCACTCTCCACTGGCAGCTACTCTGTCCCAGCTAGTCCAGCTGTGGCTCATTTAAGAAGTGGCAGGTGCAGCAATAATGCAGCAGCAGGAACTGAGTCATTGTGGGTATTCTTTTGGATACAGAACTGCAGCTACAGGCGGAGATCTGTGTGGAGTATGAACTTCTATCAGATCCTGGAAGACAGTTAAATTAAATCTTCAGCAGAGACCTCAGATGTTAGAGGGGAAGGGAAAACATACTCTGAATTTTGGACATGTGTGGTATTATTCTAGAGTTCCTCTAGCCTGAAATGAGATAAAAATTTTTGTAATTAAAAGCAGTGACAGGTATTCCTGCTACTTACTTGTCTTTCCTATCGGGAAAAGCAGTATGCAAAATACCATTAGAGAGTTTGCTGTATCTGCATGGTATCTGCTTATTAGAACCCACTGAAGTAACTCGGAGACGTAACCCTTACATATGCCAATAAAACTACTGCTACAGAAAAGCACACATCATCAAAATTATTGTCTTCGAAAGGGTATGTTCCAGTGAGACTTACATTGGACCAATCAATAATTTGTGGGTTTCATTTAAAAAAAAAATTAATCAGTGTCTCGTTACATTCTTACATTCAAGCATAACTTAAATCTTCCTTTGGACAAGCAACTAAAAACAAAATAAGAAATTATGTATTCGAATAGAAGAGCCTTACAGTAAAAAAAAATCTCTATTATTCTAAGTCAAGAGAAATAATTAAACACACAAGAGAAGCATCCAAAATGTGGTGTGTTTAGTGGTAATATCTCACTTATTCTAAAGCTACCAAAACCAGAAGTCACTTAATGAAGTATAATTGTATAATTCAGATGCAAAAATTAAGAAAATGTGCCATGTGAGAAGAGCTGCACGGAGACCCAATTAAAGGAGAAGTTAGAGCTGGTGGGTGCAAGTTAGGAAATCAATACAGATAAAACAGGAATAAAAAAGAACCAGTGCACTTTTGATTTCTGAAAACTTTTGTAAAGCACTCTTTGACAAAAACAAAGAAGAAATTGAAACAAAGCTTGTTCTGTGACATTCTCCTGACAAGATCATGAAAATGCATATAGAAACAAAACAAAACCAATATTTGAGGATGATGTGGACCCACTGTCAGGCTGGAGAGGGAGTAACTGAAGGGACTTAGAAGGAGAAATTACATGTATGTGAATCATTCATAATCTAGGAAAGAATTTAAATGTCTACCCACTCCACAACCATCATAGTTTCTGGGGTTTATTGTGGTGGGAATATTATTTAAATGGAAAAACATGGAAAAGAGATTTTTAAAAAAATCTGGTTTGCAATACATTTCATTGCAATTGTTGTTTAACTAACATGAGCTCCTAACTGGAAAAAATAATTTCATACCTGAATTTCCTGTTCCATTTCAAATTCATCTAATCTATAAAGAAACCCCATGTTTAAAATTTAAAATATTCTCAAAGATTAATTTAATGCCATGCTTTCTAAGGCCTCTTCCCTTCCATTTCCAATTATGCTAATTCTGCATAGCTCCAGTGCACTATGAACATTGCAGGGCAGGGTGAGGGGCATGAAGGGGTTTGGAAAGGGCACCTGGTTCCAAGTTAAACTGAGAAAAATCCATAACTTGCTCTACTTGCTCTAGATTTATCTATGTCTCAGTTGTGTGACATGACCCTCTCTTCTTGCAGAGATACATATCTCATTTTGATATTGTTTATCAAATGACAGACTTCTTGTTGAGCTTTATTTTTGCCACTGTAGTTTCAAAAGGTAGCTGCAACAAATTATGGACAAATATTTAGCAAACCTAAGGAAATTTGGAAATAATTTTACTAGATGGTTTTACAGTAAACTATTTGAGACCAGTAGTTTTCAAGAACAGGGGTAAGTTAAACCTGATTTTTGTAACAAAATACATCCTACTATTCTCAATGAAATTAAGATTTCGTTAATTTCCAGTTCATTCTTAACAGTGTCTTGCTATTTTTATGGTAATTCAGACTAGTCAAAATAGATTCTGCTCTTTGAGATGCCCTGTGGAACATTTTCAAAAGTATCCAGTTGGAGAAACAACAGAAGTACAAGTTAAGGTGGAAAAAAAGTAGCAGAAAAAAAAACTTTAGAGCTTTTATTTAAGACAGCCAAATGCTGTCTTAAAAGGAGGAGGTGGCTAGAAAATGTGCATCGGGTTTTGAAAAGGTTTCAGCTGAATTCTGGAACTAATAGGTAATGATATTATCCAAGCCACCAAACTTCAAGGGGCTTTCAAAGGTTTCAGCTTCAGTGCAAAAGCAATTATGTTGACTCTAAAGCACTTTTTACTTCCTGCATTACAGAAACTACCAACAGTGCTTTACCAATTAGAGCTTTGTGCTTCAGCTGGAATAGGTTCAGAGATGCTTACATCTGGTTTTATACTTCAGTGACCACTGAGTCTCAGTAAGGAAAGGTAATAGTTTGAATTTTGATCCTGTTCTATTCTTGTGCCATAACTGTTAAAAGAAATCCTTGTCTTCTATCTCCAACCATTCTAAAATGTCTTCTCCTAAGCACGAGTTTATTTATGAGGACAGCTTCAAAGAGTTTACATTTTGTGTTCAGAACAAAGGACACTGCACTTACCAGTAAATTCCACTTATGTTGCTTCTGTAGCAACCATATCTGGCATGCTTTGTCAGAGCTTCTGATTCATAAAACTCCAAGCTATACAAACTTAAAGTTATACCAGAGGACAACCCTAGTCCCAGAAATACCCTAACTATAAAATACTTACTCCTGGTCTGGTTTGATTCATTCAATTTCTTCAATTAAGCCCCACTGCAGGACAGTTGGGCCTTTGTTACAAAAGTTAGGCAATATGCAAAATCTGTTGGTTTTGTTATTCCACTACCTTTTTGATAGAAAAAATAAATTTTCCTGAAACAAGACTAAAAATTACTTATGTACTATCCCCTGCTTTGTTTTTCATTCAGTATCTAAATATTCAAGGTAATCCAAAGCGTAACTCCAGACAATATGAAAACTACTATTTAAAATTAATTTATGTTTAATATGACCTATAAAAGCTTTCTTCTAAACATCGGTTGAGATATCAATTGCTTAAATATATTCAACACATTTAGCAGAATCCTATCACCTCTCCTGTTCATATTTAATTAAGAATTATTTTTGCCAACCACAGGAGAATCAGAAGAGCTTTCTTTTGAGTTATTCACAGAGTGGTAAAATAACCCATGCAGACACAGCAGCTGACAACATAAGCAGGGTCAATATTAGGACAAACTGGCCAAAAAGAGCAGCTTTTGGCATAATTTTAATCAGTCCTTGAGTGCATGAAATGTCATGGAGTTTCATATGAAATGAAATTATCCCTTTCTCTTAGCTTATTTCTGTTCCAACTAATCCTCTAACTCTTTATTAAATATTATCTTTACCATCTGCTCTGGGTGAATGTTCAACACCTTGCAGAAGAACTCTGGGCTGATTGGTTTTTATGGGCAACATGGTCTGAGTTTTATGCACATACTTAGGATTATGTCAAGGACAAAGAGGATGAATAATCCATTAACTATAATAAGCAAGAACCCATATCAGTGCAGCTAGAACATGTGTTATGTTTCAAAATCAAAAGACGAATTAGGGATATGTGGATCATAAAATACCCCAGGACCTTCTCTATCCTAGGACGTCATTTCCATACATACACACTACACTAAAGAGCATTTCTGGAAGTGATGTTTCAGTACTGATGTATCAGACTTTTTAGTGCTGAAATGGCATTTCTAATTGTACAACATGCAAGGAAATAGCTCCATTGAATTGGACATTTCCTCTAACACGGAACAGATGGTAGCAAAGTATCTGCCCTATGCATAGGTCTTTCAATCATATCTGTATGGTCAATAATAGAATATTATTCTATTGCCATAATTTTTTGAAGACTCCAAAACAAATCATCCAGGAACAACTATGATTTAAAGTCACACTCTAAAAATTTACATTTAAAAAAGTAATTGTCAAAGGTTAGTCAAATATTGTTATCAATTAGATCCCATTATTGCTTCCACCCTTTAATAACCACAAACATTAAAATAACATCATCATTATTAATCATAATATTTAGTGTAATGTGTATGATCCTACCAAGACCTCATTTGCCACAAGACACGTAACTGTAAGAGTTTGGTTCCTTGCTCACAACATTTCATGTAATTACTCACCTGTTTCACCTTTATGCATCTGTTGCAATAATTTGTCTTCCTTTGGCTAACCTTTCAGACCAAAGTATTTACCCTCTCTTCCACTATAAAGGTATATGAACCCATAATGAACAATGATTATGATGGTATCTAATCACTGTGTGTATATTAATGACATAAAGTAGCTGGACAATATGTCTTTATTCATCTCTCTGCTGAACAGCCTTGCAGTAGGCTCTAACATGAAATGAGAGACTGCACTTGTAAACATTTTTCAGGAATTTGCAGATAATTATTTAACCCACAGTGAGCAGTATACTTCACTGCTGTGTCATGCTGTACATGAAGGGATGAATCAAGGTCATCTGGATTCTGTTTATTTCAGTAGAACTATGTTAATTTAAGGCAACAGTGTGATCTATACACTTTTAGAATAAGTGACACAGTAAGGACTCTCAGAGAGGTAGACATTTTAAGTACTGGATATGTTGCTACAGACCACAAGGGCTGTCCACTTTGACAGCTCTGATTGTCAACAGAAGGTTGTATTAAATCCTGGTATTCAAACCTCAGTACTCTACATGCTTAGGCTGACCAGGGACCTTGTCTTCTTTTCCTGCTCCTCCAGTACGCCTTAGGGGCAAAACAAGTAAAAAGAGGATCACTGTAGCATTTCATCACATAAAACCATAGCTCATTTATTGTAAGGGAACCTGTTCAAGTTGCATACCCTAATCGAAAACTCAATGTGCTAAGAAGTCAATTGAAATCTAACAAACAGCTCCATAGCTTGGGCTCTTGGTAAACTTACTTTCCTAAGCTACAAGACTAGTCACTAGCTTAGAAGTACAACCTATTAATAAGTAAAAGAGATTAATAGTCGTAAGAACTCAAAGTAGCATTATATTAAATGGCAAAGAGTAACCTTGTGTCGTCCTCTCCAAGTCCTTTAGCCAGAGGTAGCATTCAGTGGTAGTAATATATAGGCGAGGAAGGATCCAGACACTAGATGCAACACTACACCTTTCTTTCTTCTCCCCCTTTCCCTCTGCAGGAGTTCTCCACCCAGGAACAAAATAAAAATTTGCATTCCTTCATCTCAAACAAAAGCACTGAAGCCCTGGGGGATGAAGAATGAAGTGAAGAGGAATGACATAAGGAATCTTCCTACAGACAATTCTAACTGAGATCCTAGTCTCTAATCAACATCATATTTGTGCCCCCATCAGAACCACACTTCACTACTCTGATTAGCCTGAACCTGGAGTCTCCTCATATTTTAACAGCCAGTGCATTCTTCAGCTAAATCTATTATGTCTTAGAATCTTTCTGCTTCGTGAGGATATGTATGTACCAGTGGAATAAACACGACATAACATGGCACATATTCTGAGTGTTGTCTGCATTTCTGTCTTTAACCATGTTTATATCACAGAATTTCTCCTTAACACACACACAAAGTTCTTCTTAGACTAAAGAGTCTTTGTGAATCTTCCTGTTCAGAATACAAACACCCTTATTAAATGAAAGAAAGTCTTCTGAATAAAGGTATACATAATACTCAGAGTAAATCCCACTTCAGACAGGATTCTACTGAGCTTCTATTGCTGAGTAGATGGGAAAATAGGTTCTAAACACTCAAGTCTGGTCAGGGGTCAAGGCCACTCACCAAAAGGCACTCCTGTTGCCTCCCATTCTAACCACTGCATGTCAAAGTACTGTAAAAGTACAGATTGGAGGTTTTTTTTTTCCTGCTAATACTCATTACATTGCTTCATATGAAAGAAGTTAAAGTTGCTTTTCAGGTGTGCCTGTTGGACTGACAATTTTCAACCCATTTGGAATTCTAATACAAAAGATAAACTCAGTATTCATTCTTACCTAGAAAGTATTTCTCCCAGCCCCAAATCTTCTTCATGTACATACACACGTGCATGATTTACCTGAGGCAGAAGGACAGTAGAAGATGTAGAAACCTCCAAAATAAAATCTTGAAAGTTTAAAATGAAGCAAGTGTTACATAAAGTGTTAAAGAGAAATAAAGATTTTATACATAGCTCAATGGTTTGCATGAGTAATACACAAAATGGATTTGGTTTAGGTTACCAGCTTTTATCCAGATTATCCAGACAATCAGCATCTGTTTTAAGTCCCCTATGTAACCATCTGTAGTAATGCCACATGAAGGATTAGCCTTATCTGACATTTGTAATGAATATATGGATGGAAGAGGAAGGAGTGGGAAATGGAGTACAATGGTACAACTTCAAATCAGATGAAACAACATCTTTATTATTTATAAATAATAAAATAAATAATAAAAAATAAATAATAAAATAAATAATAAAACCCCCTGCAAGGGGGGGTTGACTTTTCAAATATTAGTGTATGTTAAAAGAACAGTGTATCCTCATTGATTTTTTTTTTTAAGAAAAGCAGGCAAACTGAGAAAAAAAATCTGTATTTATATGTTAATTTCTATATTTGACCTTTTAAACATAACTAGAACATTAAATAAAAATAAAGCTTAATTCTCCATGTTCAGTTATGACAGATGGGTGTGATCACACAAACATCAAAGGCTGGCTTATCCTAATCCTGTCAAGTAGTAAGTGCCTCCTAAAAGGTCCTGAGTGCCTTCTAATCCTACTGAGGGTAGGCTGCAAGTGCATCAAGAAGTAATGGAAGTAAGTAACAAGGATAGCAGTGGGATTTCATGTCCACAGGAGGAACAATATGCATCAACAAGATCTGATATTTGAGGAAATAACCTGATATACCTAAACATAGAGATCAGAAAGAAGGAAAATGTGGGTATTCCACTCTCTGTGATCTTGTATTGTATGTATAGGATGGCCTTAAGCAAAGAGCATGTGGCTCTTCTTCAGAAAATCTGGCTTCTCTTCCAGGTTCTGTAACTTGCACAATATTGCACAGTGCCCTGGGTCAGTATCTTTTAACTCTTGGCATCAGTGTCTTCTTTCCAGAGAGAGAACTGAATTGAAGTTATCTCTTCTGAACAGATCATGAAGTTGTGCAAAAGTGACAAGACATAATAATCTATCAATCACTGTTATTAGTTTTAATGCATCAGAATGCCTGCTGAAAAGGCTAATTTTTGACGCAGAAGGAGAAATGCAAATTAAATCCTAAGAATTTTTTTTTATTTGAGGATTTTTTCTTTGGGTGCAATGAAATATTCAGGATAGAGAAAATGAGAATAAAGAATTCTATAAATTTGAGGCAGGTACCACTGCCTTTGAAAGAACAACTGGATTGGAATGACTGTGGATCAGGTCAAGTTCACCAAGAAAAATCTTCTCATCATAAGATGGCCAGGTGAAAGGTCTACATGAAGGCTGGGCTCAGTGTTTAGAGCCAGTGTGATATAAGAACACAGCAAACAGTACTGCAATGGAGTGCAGCAGCTAAACAGAACAGGTATATTGTGACAACGACAACCACTCATCCATAGTCACAGATGATATCTGGGGTAGCTCAAGATCCAAGCCTCAGCCAGTTTCATCTCGTCTCAATGAAAATCCAGGATGATTCCTACTGCTCATATAAGACAGGAGTATCTCATTTCCTTTGGTGAAATGGCCAACAGTTAATAGCTGATATTTAAGGAAAGGTTTCTCCATATGTGTATTATTCGATGTCACATGTCCATGAGGTTTCTTGACACTGTTTTTTTTCCAAGAAATCCAGATACTCCTGTTACCAGACAGAATGTCACTAATGAAATGTATGTGAGATGTTTTTATAGCACATGCTGTATTGACACCATTGCCCAATACTGCATGCAATTACTTTGTTGTTGCTGTTGTTGCTGAGGGCCAAACTCTAACAAATTAAATTTAGAGAAGGGAAATAGGCTTATATGCAAATGGATTAAATGCTGACACAAGGATAAAACAGCACTGGATTTAAACAGGGCTCTCCCCCTGACTTTTTAACCAATCATTAGATTTAAATTGAGCAGACAGACTCATCTTTAAGTCCACTGTAATCAATGGAACTGCAGCAGGGATGAACCTGGAGCAATATGTTTTTGACAGTTTTTATGCAATGGCTATACAGATAAAGTAGATGAAACAGATTATTTCTTTTTCATATAATTTATGAAATTATTTCTCATCCTCAAATCCCTACATCAAGGAAATTAGTGCATAAAAATGCATAACTAGGCAGCTGCATGCCAGATATCAACTGCTGACCACAGGCTCTGTACTCATAAACCCCAAGCCAAAATATTTATGTGACTTACCTGTGATCCAGAAAGAAATCCCTAATGGTGGAACTACAGCAAGATAATTTCATGGCTTTTCATAGAATCATAGAATCATAGAATCCTAGGGGTTGGAAGGGACCTCGAAAGATCATCTAGTCCAACCCCCCCTGCCAGAGCAGGGCCACCTAGAGTACATCGCCCAGGAACGTGTCCAGGCGGGTTTTGAATGTCTCCAGTGAAGGAGACTCCACAACCCCCCTGGGCAGCCTGTTCCAGGGCTCTGTCACCCTTACAGTAAAAAAATTTTTTCTAATATTCAACTTGAACCTCCTATGCTTCAATTTACACCCATTATCCCTTGTCCTATCACTGGTCACCACTGAGAAAAGCCTAACTCCATCTCCCTGGCACTCACCCCTTACATATTTGAAAACATTGATGAGGTCACCCCTCAGTCTCCTTTTCTCCAAACTAAAGAGACCCAGCTCCCTCAGCCTTTCCTCATAAGGGAGATGTTCCACTCCCTTAATCATCTTAGTAGCTCTGCGCTGGACTCTTTCAAGCACTTCCCTGTCCTTCTTGAACTGAGGGGCCCAAGATATTTTCATCAATATCACTTCCACTGTATAAAAACAATGAAGTACATGTAGTGTTTCTATAACTATCACATATAAATTATAGATGAATGATAAAATTATGTTCTTTGGTGATCTATAGAAGATACAGGAGGAATAGTGATCGGTGGTCTGATCACTGCATTAGATGAGATCCATGTTTCAGAAAAATTTTAGAACCCCTGGTTGCATTTTGTGCCTTTATTACAATAGGAATAAATTGTTTATCAAAATACTTTGTAAATTAATGTAGACCAAAAGACTGTGGCAGCATACACTGTATATGAAACTAATGAGGAACTAGGGATCATTGTACCAATCTGACAGACCCTGATTTTTTTTTTTGGCACCTTGTTTTTTGGCACTTAATCCTTTTCATTTTTCCCTCTCTTTCTAGTTTTTCATTGCTTCTTTTCAGATGACATAGATTGCTTATTCATAGGACTTTTTTTTGTTTGTTTTGAGGATTCTTCATTCAATGGTAAATTCAGAGGAATTACAGTTTGTTATTCCACACAGCCACTTCTCTGTATTACAGTCTTCAAGTGATAGAGAGCATGTAGAGGCGTGAAGCTTTACCCTTACTGTGTTACAGTTTTCACTCTTACATTGCTCTCACCCACACAAAGTTCTGGCTTCTTTTTCACTGTAGACATATAATACTATTTTAGGCAGCTGCTAATGGTTATTCACCCATATTCGAGGGGAGCATAAAGGCCTCCTATTGGTTTATATGACATGGTCACCATCAGCCAGAATTTGCAGATGATCTGGCTGAACTGTGAAGAGCAGTACTGTGCTTTTTATTTTGAGGCTCATGGAGCCCCTGGGTGCATAACAAGTAATTAAGTGAAAGCTATGTCAAGAAATAGGCCCATGCAGAGAAAACATTTGTTAACTGCTACAGTAAAGTCATTCTCAGCTGGTAGAGTAGGGTTGGGCCTACAGGTTCTCTAGGCAAAGACAGCAAAGCAGACAAATTTCAAAAAGCAAAACAGATTTCAAAGAAAGACTCACTTCAGATCAAATAGCCTTAGTAAAGCATCTATTTTCTTTGCACACACTGGTTTACATACATAAAAACAAGAGGTAAGAATCAAACAAGACAAATACCTAACATTGCACTTAAATTGGTGGGATTATTGATCTTTGTTTACATTTGCTGTTAACCGGCACCAGGGACCCAGCCAAAGAGTGCTGATCAGTATTGTTATTCTAACTAAAGGTGCTATAATCCACTCTGAAGCACATACAAACTTTCTTCCTTTCCGGAACAGATGCTTGCTACCAGAGCATTTTGCTTACTGGAGACTTTTAAAAACATGATCAGAACTACTTGGCCACATGCAGTCCTATCAAAATACGAACAACCCAGAGAACTACTGTGGTAACATGTTTTTTTATGAAAAGCTTAAAAAAAGATTTAACTAAGCTATGAAGACAAAAGCCAATAAAAAGGGAAGGGACCAACTACTTTCATAATACACATCCAGCTTTAAAGACAAAATACTATCATTGTATGTACATAACTGTGTAACTTACAGGAAAATTAAGATTTTACAGTCTAGCTACTAGTACTTTGCAGAACATGAAGCCTGAAAGCCTGAGTATTCCTCTTTTCCAAGCAGTAAAGTTTTCAACTTTGTACCCCGTACATATTTGTTACCACCTTCCCAGCATTTATATTTCATTTATTTCAAAACACAGAAAATGATCCATCAAAATAAAACATTTTATAGATTTTACAAACTGTATTGCAATAATTCTAAATTTTTGCCATGGTAACTACAATAATTTTGAAGTAATACAACTTTGTTTTTACTTTCTGGAGTTCTAGTCCTAAACATTTTGTTCCGTTTAGCAATTCTGTATAATTTGTTAGTAGCAGACTCTAGAGCGTTCTTATGTGAAGAAAGCAGAATTAGCACTGGTGACTAAGATTTGCATAAATTCAAGGGCCTAAAAACTAAAATGCAGGTTGTCTCTTACCTAAGAAGTCAAATCTGCATTAAACTGCCCTTTTGAATGTTAGAAGTATTAGTAAGAAAGTTTTCAACTCAAGCATCATAGCATAATTTATTTTCTAACCTTTCAACATATGAAAAACAAAGTAGTCCATTAATTTTCAGGTCTTTTTTTCTACTCTAGCTTTGAATTTCTCTTTTTTTTTATTCTGAAACACCCAAATTGATTTGTTGTTACAAGAATGGTATTCTTGATGTGTTTATGCCTGCAAAGAATCAGTTCGAAAATGAGTTACTGCACTGAAATTGAAAAGATGCTTTCCATATAATGTCTTAACCAATTCATGGACATACAGACTGTGTTTGAAGTTGAAATAATAAATAAAACTAATCTATTTAGTACCGTTTAAAATGCCTTTCAGTTCTGTGGGGTGATTGGCTGTTATTCAGTGAAATATCTCTGCTTCCCTGGAGCTCCCTGCTGCAATGTGAGTACACACCTTGCTCATGCCAAGGTGAGAAGGGTGACTGCCTTTGCCTGGCCCCTTCATCCCCAAGCTTCAGCTAATTAAATCAACAGCTGCCAATGGTGCACAGCTCTCAGGTAGACACAACATCTTGTAGTCTTAAGAGTCCCTCTTCATTTGTTACCAGTGCTAGAACTGAATTTTTTTGTATTCCTGTGGGAAAAAAGTGTAAAAAAAAAAAAAGTGGGGGTTAAAGGCTAGTTAAAATTTCAGCTCAAGTTAAAATGAACCATTGGGTGGCACTGAACTATGAAACAGGAGAATCTGGATTCTGTTTGCAGTGCTATGTCTGACTTGTTATGAAACCTAAAGGATTCACTACTTGACTCTGTAGCACAGTATCTTTCATTCTTGATCTCAACTCTGGTGAGCTATTGAAGGTATGGACCAGTTCTCACAGTGGACACATCTATGCCAAAATAGTGAGTAACAGAGAGGTATCAGTGAAAACATTCCTACACTAGCTTTACTCTCTCTGGCTTGCTCAACAATCCCAGTGACATTTTAGTTGCCCCAATAAGCACTTGGGATGTCTGGCAGATTTTTGCATCCTGTGCTGCAGCCCATGTTTTCTGCCAAAGTTCTTGATGAAGTTTCTTTCAGCTATGCCGACCAGTTCTTCACTCCCACTACTTACAGTGTGCAAGACCACTTCCTATAGATTGCACCTGGATCTCAATTGGATCTCTTAGGTACCACTTTACAACACATAACACATACTGATTTTGAAATACAAGCAACTTTCTTGCACTGATGGTTTGTTGATGAACTACCCCTGTTTTTCTTCAAATTTGACGTTTAGAAGCATTTCCTGCCATTCCGAGTAATTTATACCCCATCTGCCTAGGGTGTAGATCCCTCCAGTGAATGTCTTGAGTTAAGAGCCAGTCCCTGCACTCTACACCAGTCCCTGCAGCACAGATACATACCTGTAACCTGCCAGGTAGCAGATGTATTGCCTCCTGCAAGCACTGCAGCAGCCACTGCACAGGTGGTTGGTTAATGCCAACAATATGACGCATATTTCCTGTGCTGAGGGGAACTGCATCTTTCAGGAATTGTATCAGGCTCTGGCAAAAAAAATAATACAGCCAGGGAGAACATATTTCAATCTGAGTGAGCTAATTAGAATTCTGGCTCCTAAAGATTTCTAACAGCCAAAATTTAAAGTCCAGCTGGCATGTCCTTCCGCCTGCCTGAAGGAAATAATCCCAATTTATAGCATAATCAAAAATCATGTTTCCATATTTTGGGGGGTTTATAAGTTACTGCCAATACATCAGCCTATGGAAAAGCCTAAGATTGCTTTCCAAGTGATGGAGTGCCAGGAAGAAAAAAGTTTCAATGTATACACATTTTACTGCCTCTACACTAGTTTAAAAAGCACACAGGATTGCCTGGCTGCAATTGAGGGGAAAAGAAGTATCAGTGAAGTAAGGACATTGTGAATCACATAGCCTTGTGCAATTAAGGGCCCATTGTTAATTTTCAGTTTGTCATAAATCCATTGGAGAATTTGAGACAATTCAAAAAACAATTGCAATAGAATAAAGAGGGGATTGGGCAATCAGCTGAAATGAAATCCAGCCCACAGAAACAAAATATTGCAAGAAACCAGCCCTGAAATATGCTGGGAGAATAAAAGGCATATGGAACTGAGCAATTGTACACAGTCGTTTCAAAAAGACCCAGGTTATTTGGCATTAAGACAGAGGGTGTTCCATAGCTCTGAATGCTGTTTTGCTAAGTACATCAGGTCGTCTTTGTTTCAGTGAATTACACATTAGAAACATTGAAACTACCATAGATGTACGGGGAAGCAGCTGTATGGTTTTCATTCACTATAACTGTAGTAATAAATAAATATCTCTCAAAAAAATACTACAGCACCACTTGCCTTGAAACAGCATTTTAAGCATGCACCTGCAAGGGCAGAGAATTTTTTCTACATCTCATAACCAAAACATTGCACCACAAATAGCAGTTTGCACTGATCAAAACAGCATTCATACGTCTATTTTTAAGTTATGTTTCTTTAGAGATATAATTACAATTTTGATTACTTGTGCACAATGTAAACTATATGAAGCATATTCTAGGTTTTATTGAAAAAATGTAAGGGACCAATCCTACAAACTTTATTAAAATGATCAAGTCCTAAATATTCAACAACACAGACTTCAGTGTGGTTCTTGTGAGAAGTTCATGTAACAATCCTAAGCCTAGACATGTGAACTCAATTAGTAATCTTGCAAACATAGAATCATAGAATCAGCTGGGTTGGAAGGGACCTCAGAGATCATCAAGTCCAACCCCTGACCACTACCGCTGTGGTTACCAGACCACGGCACTGAGTGCCACATCCAGTCTCTTTTTAAATATCTCCAGGGACAGAGAATCCACTACTTCCCTGGGCAGACCATTCCAATGTCTGATCACCCTCTCCGTAAAGAAATTCTTTCTAGTATCTAACCTAAACCTCCCCTGGCACAACTTGAGACCATGCCCTCTTGTCCTACTGACATCTGCCTGGGAAAAGAGACCGACCCCCCCCTGGCTCCAGCCTCCTTTCAGGGAGTTGTAGAGAGTGATGAGGTCTCCCCTGAGCCTCCTCTTCTCCAGGCTGAACACCCCCAGCTCCCTCAGCCTCTCCTCACAGGACTTGTGCTGGATCCCTTCACCAGCCTGGTTGCCCTCCTTTGGACCTGCTCCAGGACCTCAATCTCCTTCCTGAACTGAGGGGCCCAGAACTGGACACAGGACTCGAGCTGTGGCCTCACCAGGGCTGAGTACAGGGGCAGAATCCCTTCCCTGGACCTGCTGGCCACGCTGTTCCTGATCCAGGCCAGGATGCCATTGGCCTTCTTGGCCACCTGGGCACACTGCTGGCTCCTGTTCAGCTTCCTGTCAATCCAGACTCCCAGGTCCCTCTCTGCCTGGCTGCTCTCAGCCACTCTGTGCCCAGCCTGGAGCTCCCCATGGGGTTGTTGTGGCCAAAGTGCAGGACCCAGCACTTGGCCGTGTTGAACCTCATCCCATTGGAATCAGCCCAACTCTCCAGTCTGTCCAGGTCCCTCTGCAGAGCCCTCCTGCCTTCCAGCTGATCCACACTCCCCCCCAGCTTAGTGTCATCTGGGAATTTGCTGATGATGGACTCAATCCCATCATCTAAATCATCAATAAAGATATTAAACAGAACTGGGCCCAACACTGATCCCTGGGGGACACCACTGGTGACCGGCCGCCAACTGGACCAGCACCATTCAGCACCACTCTCTGGGCCCGGCCCTCCAACCAGTTCCTAACCCAGCACAGAGTGCCCCTGTCCAAGCTGTGGGCTGACAGCTTTTTCAGGAGAATGCTGTGGGAGATGGTGTCAAAGGCCTTGCTGAAGTCCAGGTACACCACGTCCACAGCCTTTCCCTCATCCACCAGGCGCATCACCTGATGATAAAAGGAGATCATGTTGGTCAGACAGGACCTGCCCTTCCTGAACCCATGCTGGCTGGGTCTGATCCCTTGTCCATCCTGTAGGTGCTGTGTGATTGCCCCCAGGATGATCTGATCCATAACCCTGCCAGGCACTGAGGTCAGGCTGACAGACCTGTAGTTTCCTGGGTCCTCCTTCCGTCCCTTTTTGTGGATTGGCGTGACATTCGCCAACTTCCAATCATCTGGGATGTCCCCAGTGAGCCAGGACTGTTGGTAGATGATAGAGAGAGGCTTGGTGAGCTCTTCTGCCAGCTCCCTCATCACCCTTGGGTGGATCCCATCTGGTCCCATAGACTTGTGGGGATCCAAGCAGCTCAGTAGGTCACTGACTGTTTCCATCTGGATTACAGGGGGGCTGTTCAGATTCTTCCCTCTTTCTTCAAGCTCCAGAAGCCAGCTGTCCTCAGGACAACCTGTCTTACTGTTGAAAACTGAGACAAAAAGGGTGTTTCGGCCTTTTCTTCATCTTTGATAATTATATTCCCGCCCATGTCCAGTAAAGAATGGAGGTTCTCCTTGCCCCTCCTTTTGCTATTGATGTATCTGTAGAAGGAGGTTTTGTTATCCTTCACAGAGGTGGCGAGATTCAGTTCAAATTGTGCCTTTGTCTCCCTAATTTTCTTTCTACACGACCTACCTATATTCCTGAATTCTTCCTGAGTAGTTAGCCCTTTTTACCATAATCGGTAGGGTCTTTCCTTTACCCTAATTTCTTTCAAAGTCTCCCAGTTCAGCCAGACTGGTCGTGTTCCCCACCGGCTCGCCTTTCAGCACACTGGGACAGCCTGCTCCTGTGCTTTCAAAACTGGCTTCTTGAATTAAGTCCACCCCTCCTGGACCCCTTTATTTTCAAGGGCTGTTTCCCAGGGTACACTCTGAACCAGTCTTCTGAATAGGCCAAAATCTGCCCTCCGGAAGTCCAATGTAGAGGTTTTATTGACGGCCCTCCTTGCATCCTTGAGTATTGAAAACTCTATTATTTCATGATCACGGAGTCCCAGACGTCCACCGACCACCAGTGTGGTCCACCTCTCTGTTTGTGAACAGGAGGTCTAGCAGGGCTCCATCCCTGGTAGGCTCATTTACCAGCTGGAGCAGGAAATTATCCTCTATACACTCTACGAATTTCCTAGACTGCCTCCTCTCTGCTGTGTGGAGTTCCCAGCAGATGTCCAGCAGGTTAAAGTCACCCACAAGAACAAGGGCTGATGATTTTGAAACATCTGCCAGCTGCCTGTAGAACAATTCATCACCCTCATCATCCTGACTGGGTGGTGTGTAACAGACTCCCACCAGGATATCAGCCTTGTTGGCCTTCCCCCTGATTCTGATCCACAGGCACTCCACCTTATTGTTACTGCCTTCAACTTCTACAGAGTCAAGAGACTCTATAACATATAGAACTACCCCTCCACCTCTCCTACCCTGCCTGTCTCTTCTGAAGAGCCTGTAGCCACCCATGGCAGCACTCCAGTCATGGGAGTCATCTCACCACATTTCCGTGATAGCGACTACATCATAGCTTTCCTGCTGCACGATGGCTTCCAGCTCCTCTTGTTTGTTGCCCATGCTGCGTGCATTGGTGTACATGCACTTAAGCTGGGCTGCTGGTTTGTCTCTTAACTTGGGCTGTCCACCCTTGGGCTCCTTTCTGGAGAGCCCAGTTTCAACCCCTCCCCCCTTCAAACATAGCTTAAAGCCCTCCTTATCAGCCCCGCCAACTTATGGGCTAGAGTCCTTTTGCCCTTGCTAGAGAGATGAAGCCCACCTGGTTAGAAGAGACGAGGTATGATGAAATTTGGCCCATGGTCAAAACACCCAAAGTTCCTTAGCCACCTATTGATCAGACAGGTTTTCCTACTCCTCTCCTCATTCATCTCTTCTACTGCAGGAACTGAGGCAAACACCACTTGTGCTCCTGTCCCATCAACTAATAGACCCAGCGCCTTGAAATCCTTTTTAATTGCCTTGGTACTTCTTCCATTAATGTCATCACTGCCAGCCTGGACTACCAACAGTGGATAATAATCAGAGCGCCAAATTAGCTGGGGGAGTCTCCTACTGATAACCCTCACCCGGGCCCCAGGAAGGCAGCAGACCTCCCTGTGGGATGGGTCCAGTCGACATAGGGCCCTCAGCTCCTCTCAGAAGGGAGTCACCAGCTACAACTACCCTTCTTTTTTCCTTTGTAGCTGTAGTTGTAACCCGTCTGGTAGATGGGGGGCTAACAGGAGACCTTCCAGACAGATCTTCCTCTTGTCTGTGTTCTGCCTGATTCTCTGAGTCCAGGGCCTCATATCTGTTCTCTAAGGGTACCTGGGGGGATGGTGGGGGTTGGGAGGGGAATCTTTTACCTCTCTGATGAGGGACCTGTTTCCATTCCCCCCCATCCACCTGGCTTGCTCCAACTGCCTGATGGCAGGAGGGGCTTGGCCAACCAAGGACAGGAAACCATATTTACTCTTCAGCTGATAATAATCTTATGTGACCTGTAGTAGCTGAAATCAGATAGGGATGCCTACTGTCTTCTATGGTGCATTGTGACTTGAATGCAATTTTCTTCACCACACTCACCCACTCTGTATTTGTATGCTCAGGTATTCCACTTCCTTGAGTTTAAGTCTCTGCTTGTCCAAGCCATCCTGGCTAACATCAGAAGCTAGATGGAGAGGGCTTTGTTACCTAAGTGGCTGATAAAAGCAATAGATTCAGCAAGTTCTGCAACTGCAGAAGTTCTGTAACAATCTTTCAGGAGTTCAAAAAAGTGTAAATTTAAAGCAAGCTTTGGATGGCAGCAAAGACAGAATGGAAACCTGCCTACACACTGCCTGCTGCTTCAGCCTTTGGCCTTTGTAACACCAGCCCCTTAACTGTTCCCTGTGCCTCGCCTCAGCACACATAATTACCCTATACAGAGTGTAGTTTGAAAAAATAGTATTTTTTAGCACCAAGGTTCAATTTATTGCTATATTGTCACAACACAGATAACTTGTGTAATAGCGAAGCACGTATCAGTGTCCCAATACTAATACCTAGTTATTTACTGGTAACTACAAGCAGAACTCTGATTTTCTCCCAGGATACCTGAGGATTTTCTCTCTTATCAGTTAAATACAAAATTCCATACATCTTTATCCCTTGACTGCCTGGATATCTTAAATACATGTCTTTTTGAGATAACATTTCCTTGGTAGGGATCAAGCTTGTCGCCAACCAAAGCTGTGAAGTAACAAGTATTCAAGGACAGTGGTAATATAGTAAATTTACTGATAAGACTACACAGGGGAGGGCTGTGCACCAGGCAGCAGTGAAAATAGTCTCCTGCATCCAGAGAAAGAAAATATTAGGCCACTGAATCACGTGTTTGGGGGTAGTGGTGAGGATGTGGGAAGACAATATTCAAAAAGCTGTAACTGCCACATGGTAGGTAGGAATGGACTGGTTTCCATATGGGCAACAGAACTGACTGAAGCAACCACCCCTAGCACATCAAAGATCTTAATTCAAATGCTCCCTGAGGGAGGATGCAGTTCTCCAGCTCTGGCAGGGATTGCCAGGGTCCTTCCCCTGGGGCTGGAGCAGATGGACACAGTGTCTTCACCTGCAGCAGAGAAACTGTGAAGACAGCAACCACCATCCTGGGCTCTATCAATAGCATAATCAGCAGATTGAGGTAGGTGAATAGTGACACATCACTTGTCAGACCACATCTATAACACTCTGC
Organism: Phaethornis superciliosus; assembly: GCA_023637945.1. NCBI lineage: Eukaryota > Metazoa > Chordata > Aves > Apodiformes > Trochilidae > Phaethornis > Phaethornis superciliosus. The sequence goes on along the minus strand of JAJQWJ010000009.1, from coordinate 14,863,062 downwards.
TTGGCTTTGGGATCACTACCCCTAGGAAAGACACTGGAGAACCACCAACATGGTCAGGGACAGAATATAAACACACATATATATAGCATTGATTTTATATATATATATAAAGGCATTCCATGGAGAGTGACTGCATAGAAACCACTATAAACAGTTCTTGACTCACAGGTGGCTATAGGTTAGATAAACACACAATTGATATATTTGATGTACATTTTCATGTTTTTCTCCAGGTGGGGTTTTGAGGGCTTTTTTGATGCTGTTAGAAACAGGATCCTGGGCTATGCAGACCTTCAATGGGTTTAGATATGAAAGTTTTTATTAAGATTATTTTCAACTGTTTCCATAACATACTAAGCTTACGATATCAAATATCCACACTGCATAACTGAAAAAAAAAACCCCCAAAGTTTAGAGGGATTTGGATTAGGCTCCTGTTCTCCATAAGGAAAATACGAGGTTTAGGAGATTGTAAGACAAAATGAGCCAGAAGGGAATCAATCTTCAGACATGGTCCACTAAAGTCTGAGAACTAACAAATCACTAAGTACTCAAAATTGTGTGCAAAATATGAATAAAATATTGATTTCATTAAAAATGTTAAGGACTACTTAATTCAACAACATTTTATATGTTTGCATATTTATTTCCAAATTTGCATATCTGTTTGCATATATCTTGTAAAGCTGAACGTTAATTATACTTTAAAATCATGTATAAATTGTAACCAAGAATGTTGTATGAATTTTTGAAATAAGAGACACACTCAAGTACCATTAATTATAAACTGTCATTTAGAGAACACTGAAGCAGACCTCATATTGAAAAAATATTGAGCCCTTGACAAATGAAAAAGCAGCAAGAGTTATTAACTGGTCTAGCTGATTAAATGGCGCCTCCTACAAGCAAAGCACAGATTTATTTTTTTCCTCTTTCTCCATCCAGCACATGGTTTACTTTTACTCCAAAGAGACACATGACAATTCACTGGCCAAGATAAATAGTGCTATATACCACAAGTATGATACACTGGTTTATAATTCCTGTTTAGAGCAATTTTCTTCTTGAAGTTTTCTTTCTATATAAAAGACAGTCAGTAATATGTAACGATAGGCATAAAACTTCATGGCTTACTTTAATGGACTAGTGTCAAATGAGGTGAGTTGGGGCAATTTTATCACAGGCTAATTAGATCTTTGAAATTAGTCTGAGTAATTTAAAAAGCATTTACACAAGGTCAAATCTCAAGTAGCTTCCAAAAACACAGACTTGCTAAATATACATGATATGATGATCTGACTGTCACTTAAAGTGGCAGACAGTCAGATTTCTAATAGTTTTAGATATAAACACAGGGTCAACCTGGTTTATCTAGCAACCATAAAGAGCCACGAGTTTCCTAAAAAACTGTTTCTTAAGAATACTGTAAAAGTATTAATTGGTCTTGTTAATTCTGAGATGTGAAGAAGATCCATTAGATCCAACGAAAGACCAAAATTCAAACTTACAGCTTGGATAGAGAAGGCATGACAACTTCATTAGTGAAAATCAGAGCTCCTGCCCTTAACAGTTACCTATGTCTGTGAAAGGTTATCCCCTTATGTTCTGCAGGAACAGCAGAAAAGATCCACATCTCTCACTAGTCCATCCAAAGCTGACGTCTTAATTTACATTAACAATGAAATTGATTTTGTATTAATCCATCGGTTGGAAAGTACATAAGCAGAGATGTGAACTCACATATCTTATTCTGCTAGCTTTGCCTCAGGGATGATAACTTCAGTGCAAGGAGCAGAACGACAGCCAGGAGCAGTGACGTCTAAAATATCTGCATGCTCTGTGCAAACAGGATCACCTCCATCAGCTTTAGTGAGGTGGCACATACAGCTTGAATTTGGCCTGCATAGCTTCTGGCCTAATATTGGCCAGAATATTCTGGCCTAATATCAGTCATTCATCCTCCTTGGTTAAGAACTTTCTTCAAATCTCTGGAAAGTATCTCTACATGCTCTGTAGAGATCCCATTGGAAATACAGACCACTACAGCAGAGGGAGAGCAGAACGATGCCCCACAGAAATACAACTCTCTGGTTACCACTGTGTTAAAGTCTCACAGCAGGAAAATAGCCAGAGCAGCTACCTTATACATAAAAACCTCCCATTTAATTCTTTGTTCTGTGAGACACCTATTCTCCCCACACATCTTTTCCTCTTCAGTCCACACTTGAGACTAAGCCACAGTTGCCATTATGGCTCATATTTAACTTTGCTTCTGCCAACATGCAGCCACTGCTCACATTTGCAGACTTGAGTCAGATTTGTACAAAATTTTTATAACTGTTGATTCATGGTACACTGTCTCAGTCGTGAAAAATCATGGCAAATTTTCTAGCTCTCTACAAGAAAAGTATGAGATCTCACATTATTTGTGAAAACTTTGACTCTTAAGGTTTTCATTATTTTATATTTTTGCTGATTTTTCTTTGCCCTGAAGTAGTAAAGAAATGCAAACAAACAAACAAACCCAGGAAACAACCAAACACATGGAACACCACCACCCCCCCAAAAAAACCAAATGAACAAAGTATACTTTCATCACCGTGGCTATGAGTTATAAATTAATATTTATTAACTTATTTAGATCCTGATACCATGAGGTCAGCTTCATGTACATATGTGTGTGCAAAGTAAAGAAAGATAGGTAAGTGTAGAAGTTAAAGAACTTAGTTTTTAATATTAGCAGCCTGCACAGGATTAAGCATGGCTGTATACAGCAAAAAACTTCAACCATGATAAAAAACTTAATGACTCAGTTACCAGCCATGTGCTGCTTCTCTTCCAGGGCCCACGACCTTCACCTACAACTGTGGAACATTTATTTTGAAAACAGGGAAAAGGAAAAGAGTATTTGGGCTTTTTGAAACTAAGACATTCCTGTGGGTACGACAGAAGAGAGGAACCTGACAGGATCCTTTAAATTTCAGGACTGTAATTTTCCAGTCTAATGAGGATCTATAAAGAATGAGTTACTACAGCTCTGTACAGGCAACAAACAGTTCTTCCTCCTGATAAAGTATACTCTAATGGCAATGAAATATCATAATTGGGGCACTAATAAGTATTAGATAACCTGTCTGTTTGTAATAGCACCATTCTGTATTTCCTGTAATAGAAGGACATCATATTGTAATTTTGTGACAGAAGGGACTAGAACTAGATTTTTTGAAGACTCAGGATCCGGAGTCTTGTTGTAAACGTACCAACTTAGGGGTAAGCCAAAATCTTGACTCAGTGGTATGCACTCCTCAAACTCTGCTAAGAAATCAAGGACTTCTCAACTTCCCATGCTTTGACAATATGCAGGTGCACAAGATGAGAGGGAACTTAGGCAGGACACCTTTAATTTCCTCTGTTTGCTACCATGGTTTGCTAGTTCGACACTAAATAACAATTGTATCAAAATTCGTATTCAGTAATTAAAGAGTAGGTGGTATTAGCTAATAATAGGTCAGAAATATTAATACAGTTTGTGTCATCTTTGTATAATTTTAGCATACACAGGTAATTCCTTAAGGTCTGAGAATAATAATTCTGCAGAACAGCTTAATATGGCTCTGAAATATGAATGTGTTTTCTAGGTTTTCTAGGCTCATTTCTACAAGTTGTGCAAGTTCACTGCACAAAATGCTTAATATTTCCAAATGTACCAGCCTAATTAAAAGAAACAGAAAATGAAGATAGCTTCCTTAATGCAAGATACTTTTCTAAAAGGATCAGTATTTGAACATATGTGTATCTATATATTTATGTATACCCAAATGTATCCATCCTTGGAGTAACTGCTTCACTGTGTTGAAAACAGCAAACAAGAAACTCTGAATGTGAGATTCCCCCCAACTGGATATTGGAATGCCCTGGAAGCTTTCATGTTAGTCATGTTCTGAAAATTATTCCAGCTAGGGGGCGTTCAGCTAACAGATTTTACATGGCTGCATGTCTGACATTAACCTACTAACAGCAGACAAACCCAAAGACTCTGTGCTTATTTTAAATTTTGCTATTAGTATGTGTTCAAGAGCCTCAAACTTCACAGTGAAGTTGTAGCAACACACGTCCTAAGTATGAGAATCTCATCCAGAGATGTGCCTGGTTCATGTTATAGCCATACTATAAGCACTCTAGATAACCCCAGAGTTCTCCTATTGTGACTTTGACAGCCATGTCCATTATACCAATACAACAAAACCATAATCCACAGCACAATTACAGCAGCAATGATTTTGTCAGTATAACTTCACATTATACAAAATTTCTACTGCCATAAAACAGGGATAGAGATCATACTTCATGTTACCTCAGATTTCCTACTTGTTACATGTGATGGCAGTCACACTATAACCTAACCCTATAACTGTAATCCTAAATGTTTACCAGTGCAACTATTTTAATTTGAAATATTACATTGTGGGTAACTAAAGGGGCAAAAGGTTCTTATCAGTCCAAACTTGGCTTCCCTAACATGTGGCTCTGGGGCAGCAGCACCTCCACTTTGCTTCCTTAGTGGAAAGAAGTCAGACAAATATAGGTCTACAAGCATGGGCTAAATAAGGGTAGCTTGGCAGTGAGGTAAGGCTAGTTAACCACTGGAATTTGCCTGCAGAAACTGTAAACCCTTTAACACTAATAATTCTTTGTCTGTCATAGGTTTAGCTGACTGAATTGGGCCAGAGGGTCTGGCTAACAGAATGCTGTGATACACCTTCAGTCGATATTGTAAGAATTTTTTTTTGCTGCCACGTCCCCCACGTAGATAAAAACCATAGGAAAACACATATTGCAGCAGGTGACTGATTATATTAGTAGATGCCCTGTATTAAACTTTGTATATGAGAATTTGCATAATTTCATTGCTGCCATTTTAAGAAATAAACTAAGCTGTAGTTTTATTGCGCTGTGAGAAGCAAAGTTGAATAGCCCATCAGCAGTTACAGTATAACATATGGACTTTTGCTTCCTCCTGGGACTTGTTTTCCTTTGAAACAAACCTGATTCCTATTTTCCACTTTGCTGATAGCTCTGTTCCTGCATAGTTTGTACTGTGGGAGGAACTCTTGTGTACCCTTCCCTCTCCATCCCACTCCTGCATACTCACAGACTTCCTCTTTTCCAGAACAAAAGACTTTTCCATTTAGTTTACTTCACAAAATTATATTCCATATCCATATATAATGATAAAAGTAATGAACGATTTAGTTCCAAAACGTAAGCTCAGTAGCAAAGTGCCTGACCAACTTGGTATTTAATCTTAAAACAGTCATGAGAAAAAAGCTTTTGGGGAAGATGGGCTTCCTCACACAGTTGCACTACCTGGATTAAAATGATTTCATTTCAGAGCATTACTTATGTAACAATTTTGGAATTAAAACTTATTATAAATTCCAGTTATGTTTGGATATTTCCAGTTACTGTCTAATGGAACTACCATTTAGGATTTAGCTCACAGTCTGCAAGCAGCAATAACAGAAAAATCAAGACAGGGCAGGTTACTACAGCGTAGCTATCAGAACCCTTGAAAATACACTCTATAACCTTTAGAAAAGCAAGCTTCCAATAAATACAAGAAGCAAGTTCCAGTCTATGATCAAGAATTCTCTTATCTCTTAACCTGGGTTCACAGGCTAATGAGACTACTTTGAGAAAACTGTCTTTAAGTGTCTCCCCTTTGTCCTTTCCAGAATACTGCAGGCTGTATGGCTCATTACATGCTTCTCATAATACTGACTAGCCCCGGCCATAATCTGTCTCCTTGATGCCTGAGAGCAGCAACTCCTCACACCAAATTAAAGGGCCAGAAGTACAGGACAAAGGGGTGGCAAAGTGAACTGAGTCTACAGAGAGCAACTGTACTTTCTTAAGAGAAGCGTTCAGTCTACGCAGGAAGCCTGGAAGATGTACTACCTGGGAGAAAATGGTTCACTGCTGACAGAAGTGCTAACATTAACTGCACATAAAGCTACTGTTATAATTTTTAAATTAAGAAAAACATGGCCAATCTTTCAGCCTTTCCTCTCTCCCAAAGTCACTATTTCATTGTTTTTAAAGCTTTGTGTTGACACAGTGCCGACCAAAGGCAAACACTACAAAATACAAGCACAAACCCCACGTGTCACTTTGCACAATAAAAACAGAATGGGGAAGAAGTGCTACAATGTGGTGTAAAACTTTTCCAGGCCTAAAGAAAAATGGAAAAAACCCCAACAGTTTTAGACTGATGAATTCTTCTTATCCTAGAAAAAGGAATGGAATCCAACCCAGGCACTGTCAGAAACAGTGCCACACAGTATTATATTTAAAAAAAAAAAACAACAAACAAACAAAAAACAAAACCAAAAACCAAACAAAACCAAAGCAAACACAAAAAAACCCTGAGCTAAACTCATCAGCATTCTGTAAATGAAGATTGAATGAAGACTTGCAGGCACCTGAGCACTGAAAATTACTGGTATTTGTTACTATCCCTAAATAAATAGCACCTCTAAATGAAGGCTTTTTTTAAAAAAAAACAAAACCTTATGAACTATTACCTTGGTTTAAAATACCTAGGCACCCACACAGAAAAGAAGTGGAGTACTTGAGATGAGGGACTCATGGAGCACTGTATGACAAAATACACAGAGCCACAAATTGATCTGTGATTAGCACAGGGCAGTGAAGCTGCCCTTCATAAGGCCTCAGAACAGGATCAGACTAAGACCAGAGCTCTTCTTGCCAGTATAAACATTATTAGGCAAAGCACCACCATTCACTTTATTCCTAAATTTAAAAATAGTAATTTATTTTTATTGATTATGCCATTATTTTGAAGGATGAGTTTTCAAACACCATGGCGGAGTTTGCTCAGTGTAAGCCTAGTTCAGCTTCCAGTGAATTCTACAAAAGGATTTTTCTTTAACATTAATGGAGCTGCAGAAGGCCTCAGTGGGCCAAGTTTGCAGAACGTACATCTCTGTGCATGGAGTAAAGCTGGAAACAATGGCACTGCTCATACAAGTGATGATAATTTTGTGCTGGTAATGCTCTGAGGAAGGAAGCTTTTCAGGATACAGCCCTACCAACAGATTTTGTGGCACAAAATCACCTTGACAAAAAAGCATAAGGCAGCATATACTGCAGTTTTAAAAAAAGGAAAATAAATTTTGCTGTACAACATACAATACTACAGAGTGTCTTTGGATACTTCCTTATCACATAAGCCCCAAAATATTGAGGAAAATATAAGTCAGCAGTTTCAATCATCCATCCAATCTGAAAGCATTATTCATTTCATAACAATCTGTGATGGTTCTGAAAGAATAAAGAAAACATGCAAGCTACATAAATACAATAAAGACGAGTATGCAACTGATTTCTCTATTTCACTGCAGCTATAAGCAAGTAAAGAGAAACTGAGTGGAACACAATTTAGCAATCTTATACTATTGATACTGGCTCAGCTACTTAAAATAAATAATTTTTGTAAATCATTATCATTAGGGGACTTATTTAATGGATTTTTACAAGCTACATCACAATAATCCTAAGACCAGTTCCATTATGTTTGTGGTCCAGTTCCAGATTTTCAAGACAAAATTGTTTCGTTCTCAAAAGAAGGCAGAATACCTTTTACAAAACATGTTCACTGAATTTTTAAGGGGTCAGCATTTGGTTTTTCAAAATTAGTATTTTGAAATAATCATTATTATGTAATTTCTAAGGAAGAATACTTACGCATATTAGAATTTACAAGTATATTTTAACTTCATTAGAGCCAATGGGAGTTAAGAACAGGCTTAATTGTGTTTTGGTTCCAAAACAAATTGCATTGTATTTTACATTAAGAATAACTGGAATAATACTGACAATCACATTTCAAGCAGATTTCAGTGTGCACATCCAAGATATTCTAAACAAAATCTGGCTATATAATATGCGAAACTCAGTCATTTCTTTTTTCCTGCTGTAACAAGAAAAGACACTGACAACACTGTTTATGAAGGTGACAGGAGGAAAAAGGTACCTTCTATTGACTTACGTAAAACCTAAATTTAAGGGAAAGTTTCTCTTCCCTGGTTCCTTTTCCTCAGAGTCACAACCCTTCCTACACTACTGTGGGTGAGGATCCACATTTAAAATTTGATTCATGAATGTTGCTGGAAACATCATTAACTCATCCTTCATGCTCGAGGAGCTGTGTCAGAAGGGGTCACAAAGTAGTGGTGCTGGCTTGCAGCCAGTGACAGCATGGCACACAGCCAGCCATTCTGCCATGGACTGGAGGGGGTTCCTGAGAGAATTTGAGAGTTCTTTCATATTTCCACCTCTTTTACAGCTCCAGATCTCCTGCAGAGTTTGCATGTACAGCCTAAGGATACAAAAGGCTATGCTTCTCTTTCTGTATTTTCATGTATAGCTGTTGACTAACAGTTATTTGTTCACTCAGGGCTTTCATAAAGTAAAAAAATCAGCAGCAGGATTTTTATAGTTTCATGCAGCTTAAGCATACAAACTTCTTTTAGGCAAATCATGTCCACACATGACTTCGCAGAACTGATAATGTAAGGTAGTTCCTGCTTTCCTTGCAAGTCAAGAAAAACAAATATAGGAATGAACCACACTGTCTTGTTCAAGTTCCCTTTTTTGGAGGAAAATAATAATCTTTGTTACAGTTTCCTGTAGTTTAATATTCTAACCAGTGATTTACTGGATTTGGTCCTGAAGCATTCTGTAGCAACATTTGGAAAAATCTGTATATACATTATGAAATGACACCAATTTACACATGACTTGCAAGAATATCAACTAGCCAGACCTAGTATAGAAGAGAAAAAGGCAGTATGGGTTATAGGAAAAAACAAAACAAAAAAAACCAAACATACAAAACAAAAAGATTCACATGTAAAAGCTCCAACCCACAAACATACAGCACACAAAAATGCATAGTTCTTTCTAAAATGGACTTTGTATAATCTAACAGAAAAACTCTACTGCAGCATACTTGAAAATAGATTGAAAATTATTTTCACTTTAAGCATTTTCTGAAACGCCCTGTAAAATCAGTACAAAGCTGACAGCATCAATCAAGAATCTTCAGAGATACTTCATTAGATTTTACAGAGATGAGATATCAACAAAGGGACTGGACCAAGCAATTTGAGATACATACAAGACATTAATCAATTTAAAATGAACTCCTTTTGTCTGCAGCTGTAACAGTTTAGAAAACATTTCCTAAACAAATAGATATTATCTTTTCTATTACACATTATCAAACTCTGAGACTAATATATAAATTTAAATTAAAAAAATTTAAAATCCAAGCAAACAACAAAAAACCCAGCAAACAACAGTAATAGTTTTTATTAAAAAGCATGGTTACAAATGTGAAATCATAGTTACAGAAGTAAATTCTATCTGACCTTGGATTTGACAAACCTGTATATGGGTCAAGATTATGAAAGGGCTTCTATTACATGAAGTTATCTAAGTTCATGTTGGTTTTCAGGATGAAATACTAGCTGAAGTTTGTATTTACTTCATGTGCAATCACTTTAACCTTGCTATTTGCACAGCAGATGTCTTCTTCACAAGACTAAAGAAGCTACTGACTATAAATCTTGATAAGATAAGCTGTTCATTCCTTGCTTGTCAAAATGCTCTGGGAGGTTGCATAAAAGAAAACAATTACTGAACTGAGGAAAATACTCAACACTGATACAAGACTTCTTATGGGGACTTCAGTAACACTTCTGTTCAACTAAAACCAGCCGAATTAGGACACTGCAAAAAAGTCATTATACAGAATTTGATTCACTTGTGAAATTTAATTCAATTGAATGCCAAAGCTGCAGTTATAATTTATTCTAATTGGCATAAGTTCTGAAATCTCAATAGTTAAAAAGAAGATGAAATGAGCATAGTAATCCAGCTACCTCTTTTATCCTGCATATACCCATTCAGTCATCAGTGACACAATGTGTGGCTGAAGTAGGAGTGTAAAAGCTTGTAGTCCCCATGCTATGAGAGAAAAGAGTCGCTAAGACTGTCTACTCAATAACTAAAAATAACAAAAGCCTCCACTGAGTGCTTTCCACTAAGTCGGGAAATAGTTTTGGAAAGGAGGTTCCATTCATCTTCCTGCTTTACTGAATTAATGAAGTTTGTTCAACTTACAAAAATGACACTGAATCAACACAAGAAGGAGGATTGAGGATTCAGACCTCCTGCTAAGAGCAGAAAGGTATGAAAAACACATGGCAGATGGTATTTTGTGAGCGTCTGTGTTCACAATAATGGCTAAAAAAACTAATGAGGTGGACTACCCTGCAGAGATGGGAAGACTGTTGCTTCATTTGGAGAGTTATTAATGTGCTCAGGGCAAAGTTTCTAATTGATCCCCCAAAAAATCTTAGTATTTTTTAATTTAAATTAGCTGCCTTCAAAGCACTCACTATCAGGAGAAAAGTCTTATCTTCTTAATCTCTGTCACACAAGGTGAAACAAAAAACATCACTCCTGCTATTTCAGTTGTCTGCTACAAATGAACTTTCTAGAAAAACAATATTTATATGATGCTAATGGGCTGCTCCTGAACCTTCTCAAGTTGATAAGCAGTCAAGTTATTTTCCAGGGAAAAAATACCATCCTGTGGGATAGTAATTCACTAATGCTAAACATCAAATATGCATTATGATTGAAGTTCTTTTCTATAGGATTCCATGTTTTGCTTTACAATATTTTACAGGCTTTAGACATCTGGGAATCTCAGAACAGAAAAGTTATCTGCAAACCTAACTTAAAAGAAGACTTAATGGAAAAATAACCAAATAATCCACCAATCACGCACGAATGCTATAGGATGGTACCACCCTGAAAGCATATATACATAGGGACAGGCCTCAAAAAACCAACAGATACTATATATGTGCTGTTCAGCTAATCTCTGAATACTCAGTCCAGTAAAATGGATTTACTCAATCTAACAGGGGGATTCTGTACTGGCAAGACCACAGTCACCATTTGTGTGCTGCAGTTCAGTCCCTTTTGCTTGTTTGCTGTTGCCAAAGCCTTCTGAAAAGCAGAGATTACCTATTGCACTTCCTGAATTAAAGCAAAGAGAAATTAAAGTATGCAATCTCAACTACATCCCCTCTAATGCCTAATTAGCTATCCAATCAAAAAGTGAAACCAAGGAAGATGATATTACTAACTGAAGTGATCCACTTGGATTTTTATTTAGCACGTTGTTCTTCTCCAAGTGAGTCTTAAAACAGGTAATGGGGAGCCATTCTTGGTTTCTTAGAATCAAAGTTTAATAGATCTGCTGGTGATTTTCCTAGCTCCCCCTCTCAGCCTTGCCAGATTTCAGCAAACTAATTCCCACTAATTTTTGCCAAGTTTGTACAAAGTTGGAAAAGCTCAACACATTCAGAGACTCAAGAGTCCAAAATTTTCTGTATCCTCATATGATTGGTAGACCCTACGACCCAATCACCATGACCCAAGTGTTCTGCCATAATTGGTGCACTCAGTAAAGCAACTCTTTTGAGGCTACTTCAAAGTCACCTTCTGTGTGGAAAAGAAGAAAGTAGTCCTAAGATCAGATACATAAACCTCTAAGGACAGGAGGTTACACAACGACAACGATGTGACTGAGCTGCAGAATTACAACTGTAACTGGAAAGCATTCCTAATAGACTGAAGCAGACTGAATAAATGTGATGGTGCACACAAAATTCATGATGCAGACCTATTCACAGAAGAGTATGGACAGAAGTATGTGATTACTGTATTACAGCAAATAAACATGACAGGACACTACCTGTGGAGGAGACAAATATCCAGCTAAGTGAAACATGATGCTGCCATCCTTCATGACAAAGTGCCATGGGAAGGACACATGTTAGCAAACAGTCTCATTGCTAGAAAGCCACAGGTGTTGCTTCTGTTTCTCAGTAAGTTCAGTTGATTTCCTTTAGCTTTGTTGGGATTGCTATACTGCCTCTTGGTACATTTTTGTAATGTATCACAAGTCTATTACCTGCTAAAAGATAGAATATCATATGATCCAGATGCTTCAGACTTCTCGACTCCTAAATTGTTCAAATACATTAATTCCCAACTGTTAACTTTGGTTTGCACAAGACATACTGTTACACAAAGGCTTTTTTTGGCCTTTAATCAGAGGTTAAATACCATCCCTTGAATGTTGTGGGCACCATATATAGAGAGTTTTTTTCAGGAAAGTGTTATCAAATAGGACCTGTGTGCTTCTGAAGCACATCCTTTATTTATCTGGGAGTTCCACCTGTCAAGGCTGAAGAAAAAACCTTTTTCTCATGCACCATATTCTTCCCTTCTTTGGTACATGCACCCATACTTATTACAATATCAACAGTGAATTCTTTTCATGCACGTTGGTCAGTACCTATTTCCAGAGATCTGGATACTTCCTACTGCCCTTAACTGACTTAATTCAGATGTTAGTGCTTCCAAAAAACACCCCTCCAAACCAGATACACTTCACTGATATTCATGGTTAGTGCATGTTTAGCTCACAAGTTTCCTCTTTGAAACAGCTTCCACAGAAAAAAGTAAATTCAGGATTCAGCTAAAAAGCAGGGGTTTCAAAGGATAAAAAATAAGCCCAAACATTGCTACATTTCCTATGAAACTTGATTTCCCCATGCATACTAGTACTCAAACAAAACCTATACAGTCCACAAGGTGCCATCCACAACATCCAGTTCTACACTCTAGCACACAAAGCTAATGCTAAACTTGGGAAGTGGACTGAAATACACTGTTTCTACTGGATGTTTGCCTCCACTGCAATCCCTTATTCTTTGCTATTCCAAATCAGTTTACACACCACCTACTCCCAGCAGAGGAGGGAAAATTTAAGGCCACATTTCAATTTTGGGATAATAACAGACAAAAATTAAGTTTAGAGAAAAAATAAATAAAATAAAATAAAATAACAAAAAATAAGAACAGGAGAAATTGAAAAAGAAAGGAGTTCTGAAATACCAAAATTTTCTCCTAGTACGCCTGGTTCATGTCTGTCAAGTCTGACTATAACTGCTGTGATGGAAATCTGCTAAAGAACATAGGATGCCACAAACAGCCTGTTTAATGAAACAGTGGGAAGCTTACACTAGCAATAAACACAGAAATAAACACAGAAAATGTTAGAAGTCTTAGCAAAAGCCAACTAAAATACTGCCTTTCTGCCCTGTACATGAGCAGCCCTTTTTTATTGGTTATCTTTACAAGTGAAGCAGAGAAATCCAGGATTTTTATAGGGGGATTTATAGGTATATATGAAAGAAAATTTGGGGGGGTGGGGGGCTTAAACCTGACTGAACTGGAAAAATAGATTATGGTAAGAATACACTCAAAACAAAAAAATAATTTTAAAAACATTTATTTCTTTTGGGGAACTAGCATCTATGTGATGAAAAAGGGATGTATTATCAGTAAGATTAGAGTTTATTACAATTCAAAATTAAAACCCTCAGAGGTTAGCCGTGCTGGGAGATCTAGCATCACCTTCTGATGAAGTAGTTAGAAGCATAGTTATTTGCCCAATTAAGTCACACAAACCAGTATTAATCTTATGAAATAAAAAGCTGATAGGGTACGCAATTTAAAATCCTATATGGTACAGGACAGATTGACAGCATCATTGCTTCATGTCATTGCTCTCATCAAGAAGGCACGTGAGATCAAAACCTTTAGAGATTTAGAAGAAAAGCTGTTCAAGTCCAGAATAAAGCTCAAAAAATCCAACATCCCTGCAACTCATGAACCGTCCTATTGCAGCTGTTCAGAGAAAAGGCCCTATGGAACAGCAGATAGGTACTCTCAGCAACCTGCAAAAAGATAAAAAGCCTACCACTTCTCTATACACCCATAACATTTTTAAAAAGACATTTACTGCTGGAAACTAGGGAAGTATTACAAGAGCTACAATGAATAATAAAAAAAACCTAGTCAATACCAAATATTTTTTTATTTACACTACATGTGGATAACTGCAAGGTTCTGATGGGTATGTTTTGAAAAAATAGAAAAGCATATATTAAATATCTTTTGTCTCAATTCAAATTTTGAAAGACATTTATCTGAGACTGCTGTTATTCGGCTCAGGCATAAGAAAAATTTCCTCAGAAAAATAAGGCATTTTGGATGACACGAGGAATAAAATGGTACTTATGTTTTTTAAGACCAAAATCAGTAGAAAAGCACAAGGAAGTGACTCTGGAGAAGAGCAGAATTGCGTGAGTGGAAACCATCATAAGGCACACTCTAGCAATATATCTGCTTCATGGAACAACAAAGAGAATAAAGCTTCCATACAGATATTTTTCATTCAGTCAAAGGAAGTTTCTACTGTTTTAAGATAAAGTAATCTCAAAACCCTGGACTGTTCAGTAACACAGCACACAATAAAAAAAAAAAAAAAAAGTCCCTGATACCTCTCAGCTTCCCCAGTCCAACAGAAGTAGGTGCAAAGGCCAGCTGGCTCTGTTGCCTGAGGAGGTCTCAGCTGCTTAACAGCCACAGAGAATGAAAAGAGTGATTCCAGTTCCCAGCAATATTAAAAACTTTTTCCTGCACTATTATCAGGACGTTACCTTGTATTTCAAACACTGCAAAAGTTCAGCCAAAAGTGTAACAGCTGAGGTTAAAATTCATGCTGCAAGGAAATTTTAGTTAGCATGTAAGGAAGTCATGCAACTGTGATACTTTAATGGGTTCATTTGCCTGGGAAAGGAAGATAAAGGAACAGTGATCTGCAATTTTAAGTGACCAACCTAACTGGGGAGAGGAAGTCTGGAAAAGTGCACTACAAGGTTTACATTCCAATATTCATGTGAATAACAACAACAACAGTCTTGGAATGAAGTGCAACTCTTCTAGTGTTATAGAGCAATTTCTTAATAGATAAAGGAATATTCAGACATCAACTGAGAACTGAGAATTAATCTCTCAGGAAATTAAAGGTGTTTAAATTATTTATGTAGATTAACCAAAACTGAAAATTGAATGACACAAGTAAAGGGTAGGGGGTCAGCAAGCCCACTACATTTGTTACATTCTCAAGAACAGCCAACTTTTTTTTTTTTTTTAACTGAATACTGAAAAATAAGTTTTAAACTATTTTAGTTCTTTTTTATTGCTTTTCATTTTAAAGTATTTTTGTTTCTCTGCAGGATTTCAACTCCTGGCTGCACAGTTTTGGGCTCCATTCAGAAAGAGAGAAACAACAGCACACAACCACCCTGAAAATCATTCATTGTTCACCTTGCACTCTTAGCACCAGTTCCCTTTAAAGCCAGCTGCACAAGGGATCACAGCAGTGGGCAGAGGGAAATATGCAAGGCTCTTCAAGAGCTCCCTTCTTTTTTATCAGAATGCATCTTTTCAAGGTGTGCAAAGCAAGAAGGAATCAGAGATGTCTGGATTAAACCTATCCTTCAACTTTTTTCCTTTTAAATTTTCTCCCTATTTTCGCATGAATAGGAAATCAAGGGTTTTCTCCTTGATGGACATAAGAATTCCAATTGTTTACGAAGTATATTGACACTAACAAATCATTCAGTTATTTCACGAAAATCATCAAATGCTAGAATATGTTTGAATAAAAAAATCTGCAATAGAAACTTATCTCATGCTAGAACATAAGATGCGTCTCAGTATTCTGTACTAAACACATGATTTTAACACTTTGGCAAAGAATAAGAGAATCATCTTTATTGTACTAATTATTTATGAAATACAGCTTCCCCATTTTCCCTTCTAGCTCCAAGAAGAACTCAAACCAAAAGTATTAAGATGCTAGGAGCAAGCTGTCATAAGTAGTTCAGGTACTTGGACATGTAAGGATTGCTTCTTTTCAAGTAAACAATAAAAATCCTGAGAACTCGCTTGAAGTAAAATCAAGGTTTGTACCTTGTCAAGTGCAGAGGACTCCTCATGGAAAATAAGAATTCAGTCTTAGAGTCTTAAGAAGAACAATAATTACAAACTGATAATAATCACTATAGAAAAATTATATTTAGCAGTTTGCCACTAGATGGAGCAATTTAATATTAAAATTTTCATTTATAAAGCAAATCTTGAAGTTTCAGATCTTTCACTAGCACACCATTCCCATTATAATTTTCTCCTTTTTGTGCTAAGGACACTTAGAAAAACTGTGTCCTTGAAGACTGTGCAAC
The DNA here is from genome assembly GCA_023637945.1 of Phaethornis superciliosus. Classification (NCBI taxonomy): domain Eukaryota; kingdom Metazoa; phylum Chordata; class Aves; order Apodiformes; family Trochilidae; genus Phaethornis; species Phaethornis superciliosus. Next base: position 14,846,800 of record JAJQWJ010000009.1, on the reverse strand, counting down.
AATAAAGTTGCATTTGAATAAACACAAATGTTCCTGTATTATGGCAAAGACTGGAAACTGTGAGGTAAACTGCAGTTCTAAACCACTTCAGTTAAATTATTAATTTCATTTATCCACAAATCTACACCACATAATTTTCAGAAACACTTCACATTAAGAAATAAAGCAATTTATCAGAGTATTATGCTCTCTATTAATCACAGACAACAGAAGTAGTTTTTGCCAGCAAAAATTATTCCAAACTAGAAGCCATAAGCATACCCTTAACTTTAGCCTAACTATTATACATTTAGAATTTTTATATTGCACCACGAAACCTGAGAATTAAGAAAATTTTGTATTGGTCCATGTGAAAAAGAGACTCCTGACTTCGTCAGCCAGAGTCCCAGTTTCCATCAGTTGTACATAAGATCCCTGTAGAACTACAATACTTTCTGTCAGTACAAGACCAAAAGTTGAACCTATGTCTACCTAACATTCAAATGTTAATTTCAAGCAAAAATTTACATTTTTTGCTATCTAAAATACTGTGTGGTAACATACATCTTCACCTTGGAAAGGTGAGGTATATGCTTAAAAAATCCAAATATACCAGTCTTGTTGCTGAATGCAGCTCTGAGGCACCAAAGGAAGTAAATCCTTAATGATTACATGGATCTTACAATCCTTCTTAAATACTGGATTTGCTGAGAAAAGAGGAAGCAATAAACACAGGAATGGCAACCCCCAACTGACCTCAGCTTCACTTTTTTCTTTTAAATTACTTCTGTTGCATGAAATATTCATATTTTTGAAGTACAATTTGATAATCTGTTATGAAATATAAAATATGAAGTTACAAAATAGTGTCTGCTGTATCTAAATTCTGCATGCCTCATAATACAGTATACAACTTCACCCTGTTCTAATGTTAAAACAATTTCTACCCACATAAGAGGTGTCAACAACAACCAGATTTACTGTTGTGTTTAGATTCATAGTGAAAACACATGCTCTTAATGTCCAGATGTGGTATTTTCTTCTAATAACTGTTACTACTCTCTATCATGATTAATAAAAAACCTCAATCCTTAGGCTGCTCATGCAACCCCTAGGGTAATTATGTACTTCTGTCCTACAAAATTTGGTCATGGTTCCAAAGATACTGAGGACATATCATTGACATGACCCCATCATCTCCACTATTATGGCCACATTCAGCTCAGGTTAAAGGAAGCTAAGCTCTCCTCACTCAACCAAACACTCTCTAAGGACACTGCAGTTCAAGACTGGCCTACTACATGGATCTCAGAATGTAGAGACAGAAAATAGGACAGGAGGAGGATATACCTTTTTGAGGGTAAAAGCTTCATTTTTATACTTTGCTTCATCACTGCACTACTTCCAGTAAGGAGGGGGGATGTTGTGGAGTGTGGGGTGTGTGTAAGGAATAGACAGGAGAAAGCAAGGAACAAGTGAAATGAGAAAGAATGAGAACACTGAATAACGTGTTCCATTAGTTAGAGACATTTCTAACACTTGTGTAAAAGCTGCCTTCACTAAAGCTAACATGTCAATATTGCAGCAAGCAAAGAGGTAAATGAATGTAAAGAAAACCCAGGTTATCACATTTCAAATATCAACCTCCTGCACTTCAGCCCTCTCCTCCATTAACTCCACCTCAGTATTTGCCTCTGGCTGACTGCTTCTTGACACAGATACAGAAAACAGATCAAGGCTCCAAAAAATTTTTCCACACATTCTTCAGTAGCTTCTAGACTAATATTTCTTACAAAGAAGAAACAAGTTCACTAACTGCAGACAACCTGCTGGTAGGCAGTAAACTAACTTGAACGTGTTTATTTTTATTAGAATATTTCATTACATGATGTTTCTATATGGTTTAAATCTGAGGCCGTATATACTGACTGTGCAGGATTTCAGTGAATGCACTACAAGGTATTTTGACTCTACTTAATCCAAATTGATTCAGCTTAGTCCTTTGGACTTCCATCATTTGCACCATAATATAAAACAGGCTAAACCATAACATTAAATGTTTACAAGAAAATGCATTCCAAAAATTTAATTGTTACTACTCTTTCAGATACCTAAGCATTTCACTTTTCAGTCAGAAGAGCCACTCCATGACTAACTTTACAATTAGTTGCCAACTGAAAAATCTCATCTAAGTCTTTCTATGTTGTGTGTATTTTTAAGAAACATGAGAATGCTAGCAAATTTATTCACAGAAAATACCTTTGAATATCCTGAAAATGCAAGAAAGTTTCCATAAAAGGTAAAATGGTATCCCAAACCAAATGTATGTGATTAACTTCCCTTCTCACCCCTATTCACCCATCCCACTCAAAGCAGGGAGGGGAAAGTAGAATGAAAAAAAAAAAATTTGAAAGGATAATAATAAAAAAGGAAAATTTAAAAAAAAAAGGAAAAAAGAAGTACTATTCCTACTTCCTCATTTATGCTTAAACAACAGTATATTAAGTGGAATACACTGTAACAAGCCATCTCTGAAGGACAGGTTTCAAAAAGCCATGGAACATGACTCAAAGCAATGTGAGGCTTTGCTAAATTACATGAGAGCAAGTTTGTTTGCCATAGCATGAAAATAAAAGAATTGGGGATGAGGGAAGACAGAGACTGAAGAGGAGGAATAGTGAAGAGGAAGCAGTAATGTATACAGTATCAGCACTAACAATATTTTAATGTCTTTCTCTTTAAATTGCTTGATACAATTGTCATTTTCTCTGAGAGTTCTTAAACTCTCTTCTTTCCTGAGGATGTCAGTCCCAGCAGAGCAAGGAGAAGGCAATTAGAGCTAGCTATAAACTTGCCTGGTAACTCTCTTGTTTAAAGTGTTCATTAGATGAAGATAGATCTGCCCTTTTAATTCTGAGATGTTGCGTACTAAGTATAAGTTAATAACTACTTAGGACTTCAGTCCCTGAAAGAGTTACATATGCAGGCTACTGTCTCTCAGAGGAGATACAGACATGGAGAAAAAAACAACCACCAAAATAATCATGACCAAAAATCATTACCATCTAAGACTGAGTGTCTGATGAAGTCTATTTCAGGATCATTTGGCATAGTTCTTTATAATGTCCACAAACACATACATTAGAGCTAGAGAAGACCTTGATGGATGGATATTACAGCACCAGGCATGATACTGCAGCTGAATGTGTTTTCAGGCAAAGGATTTAGTTCCTGTTTCTGACAGTCTGCTGTAGATTTCAAAAGAGCAAATTAAATTTGGTTGAGGACAATCAAAAGTCCACTAGTCACACAACTCAACTTCCACAACACAGGGTAAGACCAGTCAGTCAATACTATGATGAAGAGAATAATGGACATAACCTTCTGCCTTTCGCACGTCCTGCTGGGAGCTGCAAGCAAATCTGCAGTTTAACAATATTGGCAGCAACAGCCTTTCAAAAAGCAGGTTGAACCCCACCTCAGAAGCACACAGATATCCCAGCAGCAACATTTAAAGCATGGATCTCCTACAGAGCAAAGATTTATCTAGGGATGCCCATGTTTGACTGATTCTTTGCAATACATCCCCGTTTCCTCCAAATGCAGATAAGGACTTAAGCTATGTTGAGACTCTCAAATCTTTTGGTCTGGTTTTTGTTTTAAATTTGTAGAGCCTTTTGTAGGAATTTGATTTTCCTAGAAAAGCTGCACACTCTAAATCTGCATGTGAAAATATTTCAATTATCTTCAAAGCCCAGATTTTCCAATGTTCATTCATCACGACTTTAGGTCACAGCCACCTTACGTTTCTTCAAAGTTATTCTTCATAAAAGGATGACATTTTGAATTACTCTTGCCTCGGTTTTGTAAAGAACTAAGGTACCTTAGATCAGCCACCATTTAAATAAATGTGCTAGCAATTGACAGAAATAAAGCATAGAACTGGGAACTATCCAAAGGTATAGGCACATTGTTTTTACTGACTTATTAGCTATGATTTTAGAAAATAAGGCCTTGATGTTACCAACATTGCACCAGGCCTCATTTGCTTCAGTTGATTCAATGGAAGCATGAGAGTCCATCTGTGCTTCTGAGCTCATTGCAGAAACAGCATCAAGCATGTTAAGCTTGATCCTATAATCAAGTTTAATTAGAATCACTAGGACTTAGCATAGGTGTAAAGATCCATCATGTTGATCCACTTGTAGGATCATAGCCTTAATGTAAAGACATAAAGCATTTTGTTATTGGTTTAAATAATCCAATTTGATCTCCTGTAAAGAAATAAGGTCTGATCTTACAGCTGGTTCTGCACAGGTAGGGCACTGGCATAAGGCAGATTTTCCCTTGGAACAGAAGGAGGGAAAAGGAAAACAGAAGGCAATAACAGGAATGAACCTCCTTCCCTGGAGCACTCTTTTCTCACCTAATGCAAGTCTTCCCAAGGTCCAGAATTAATAAGACAGATAGGAAGATAAGGTTTGTTGCACTCCACACCTTGTGGCATCTGCCTACTTGACTGGGTGATCCTATGCCTACACCTAGCCCTGGGTATGTAAACAGAGAAGACAAATTTTAACTAGAAAGTGAGCAGCAATTGCTAGCAGGGTTATGATTACATCAGAGTAATCCACTCAAAAGGTTCAAGATTAGCTATGTAATTAAAAGAGTAATATAAGAAGAGTTTAAGAATATGCAAAATTTGCAAGCACCACAAGAGCTAAAGAAACTTACATAGTCATTTAAGTTTTCTGTTTATGACATGGCATCATCTTGTGCTCCTCACTGTCAGTGGTACATCAGTAAGCCTCAGAGAGCTCTCATGCTCTCACTCAGAAGTCTTTTCCTACATGGAATTCCCTATTAAAAATCTGAGTGAAAGACAGGTAATTAACTTCTAAGAAATACTATGGAAAAGGTGACATTTTCAAGAAAGGAAAACACATTCTCAAGCTAAACACATTAGAATGATCCATACCTTTGATTTATTTTTTTTTTTACTCCCATTTTGCATTTTCTTTAATAAACACTCGCAAGCTGCTGGTCTAAGAAAGATTATATTAATTTCCTTTTTATTTAATGTTTAACCTATTGAGACACATTTCTTTCTAAATCTATTGCAAGGCTTATTATTGGAAGCTTTTTAAAGCAAATATTTCTCCTATTCCCACAATGATTTAAGAAACAAAACAAGATTAAAAGCACTATTCTTCATAAAGATACTATTTTTTTCAACATCTCCAGGCTGAAGTAAACCAAGAAAGCAAAAACATATAACATTCTACCGTTTAATTTTTCGTGTGCCTGATAGTTCCAGAATTGCATAAGGTTTTCAGAGGATCAAATCTATACAGAGTATTATGGGAATACAAGAGTAACACTGCTATGTCCAGAAGTCAGGAAGAACAAAATGGTAACGTTATTGAAAATGTTATGCTGGGTTTTTTTCTTCAACTAATGTTGGGATGTTTATTTCTAAGCAAAAGAACTTGAAGAAAATGCTATCCTAAAGTAGATAAACTTGTGAATTTTAGTGGACAGAGAGAGACAGGATTTCCTTTAACAGATCTCAATTTTCCTTAAAAAATTAACTAATCTTTAACCCACCCCAACAGAAAGGTCACTAATTCCTAGAGTTTGTTCTGTGCTTAAAAAGGTCATGGGTTGGCCTAGTATTGTTCTGCCCCTACTCACATACTAACACAGTACAAATAGGATAGTATCCCATTTTTCCTTTCCAATAATTTAATTTAGCCCATGCCCGAGCTTGTCTCTACATTGTTCTCCATCTAGAATAAAAAGGCAAGATTAACCAGAAACTCAAATAAAAGCTTACCTTTTCTAGGTAGACTCTCACTGTTAGAAAGTGTAATAAAATAATAATTAACACCTGTTTGATGTTCACATGTTCTCAGTCCTCATTCCTACATACATCACCAGCTGAAGGAAAACTCTTACGATACACAGAACTATTTAGACCTACCCTAAAAAACACCCTACATTTTGCTTAGAGTATCCTGAAAGCTTTTCTAAGGAGTTCTGCACTACAGACAAGGGATCATAAGCCATACTTTGCATCACCTGGAACACTGGGATTCCCAACTATTTACTTTTCCAGGTCTTTGGGACAAAGACTTTAATAGCACACCCTGGAGAAAATAAATAATTAAAGGCATTAACCAGTGCTACTGACATCCCTTGCATTCCATCTGCTTTTCTAGCATGCTAATCAAGTGTAGGGAATGAGCTAACAGAATAATGGCTGAAGGACTAGAATTTGGATATTTTAAGGCATGGGTTGAACTCAGAATTCCATATAATGCTAAATTCTTGGACTTGCATACTTATCTGCCTTCTATTTTGGGACCCACTCAGAATGTTTTCTCTTGCTCAGTAATTCACTGTCAGTACTTCAACATAGAGCTCCAGTTGTCCAGCACTACCTTTTGTTTTTCAGGCCCTAGAGGAAGAATGATTAAGTTTCAGAGATTTACTTAAGATAATGCTGTTTCTGCAGAACAGTTCCTCTTTTAACTCCCGTATCACCATGCTTCTATCAAAGAATCTAGGACTTTGCCCTTGCAAGTTGTGTAAAAAACATTGAGAATATGAAAGTGTATAGGTCCTGCCTTGAGAGGAATAACAATGTTTTAGGCTACACCCAATAGGCAGGCTGGGTTAAGCATGAACTAAAGTCAACTGCCTGCGCCAGACAGAATCTCAGAAGTTTCACTGACTTGGTTGACACCCACTCATGTATCTACATATTTTCTTTGCTGTACAGTCTGTGTTTCCCTCTGACCACATCTTGTAACATGTACACGGTAGCACATTGAGTCCTCCCTCCCAACCAGAGCAGGTTACTGTAGGTGAGATGCAGCAATGGGCATGCTGACGAGTACACAAAGTCACCAAGTCACAGTAATCCAGCAATTTTTGGTTACTTCTATATGTACTTTAACATCTGTTATCAAAATAAGTTCAAATGAATTTTAAACACCATTTGGCATCATCCTATTATGCTCAAAATGAGAAAACATTGTATAAATTCCTGTTTTTGACTCCCTTGTCCCACCTTTTCCCACAGTGTGCCCTAAACTACACTATGCTCTACAAGTAAAGCCAGTTCAAATCCATACCTTTTGACATGTGACTGCTAAACTAAAACCACTCCATACAACTGACAGCAAAGCTGTGCTAGTGCAAATTTTACTGGATAATGTGAAATTTTGGCTATGGGAAAAACTGAAACAGAAAGCCAGATGAAGAATAACTAGGATTCCTCCATACAGCCTTTTTCACAATTGAAGCATACAAATGATTTCTAAAGTTGTCCTTCATTATAACTGTCTAAGGTATAAGTCAACTACTTTGTGGCTCTCGAACCCATAAATATGTTTACTGGATGCTCAGACTCAGAAAAGTGACCTATATGACCTCCCAAGTTAACATTCTTCAGGTAGTTTTAAATCGGCCATTAGGTAAAAAAACAAACAAACAAAAAACACTCAAAAATCCAAACATCATTTGAGGAATTTGCTCTCACCACATATCCATATATCACCCCACACATCCTTATGGTACCCGAGTTATAATTTCCTCATTGGTTGCTGTCATGTACCTATGCACCAGTGAACAGCAACTAAAAACTTGTATTAAAACTCCTCTTAGTCCAGATTTACGATCTTTTTCTATTTTTCTGTAAAACGGGGACTGTTAGAAAATTGAGAGGTAAGTTTTGCCCCCTCTCTATTTTCTGCTTTTCCTTCCTGCCTGTCATTGCCTGGCCATACAGAGTTGAAGTTAAGACATTGGCTTCATGTGCACTAAAGCTATATGCATATTTGTGTATGTGCAAAATTATGAACAATAGCAACACAGTTACTTAAACAGGAGTCAGTGAAAAATTCAAATTTCTATAAGGATGTGAACAGTCACTGTAGAATCATCCTAGCATTTCTTTTATGTGAAATTAACTGTGTGAACATGTTGATAAATTTTTTTGTACTATGTGAGACTTTACTTCAGATTGTTTGGTGCTTGACAATGGAAATACAAGAACACTTGAAAGATTTTCAACTTTGCTAGTACTAGTAGGGGCAATTTAATGTTTACTTTTCCCATTTCCTTCTTCCTAAAAAAAAAAAACCAACCCCAAAACCAAAAACTCAACCAAACACACACCCCATCTCCCCATCCCCCCACTCCGCAGCCAACCAACCAACCAACCAACCGAAACACCAAAACAACCCAAACCAAAAACAAAACACGCCCCCAAACAGTTTAAAGCAGAGATTACCATTGGCCTATAGCCATACAGAGATGCACTACCATAAACAGAACAAATGCTAATGCCTGCATGAAGATGAATCAAAAATGCTTTCACGAGTTTGACATAAACTGCACAGATTAAATTAAAAAGTTTTAATTGCTTCCATACAGTATTTTGCATAAGTTGAACCAGGCCAGTGTAACATCCGATACTAAGGTGAAACGAGACTGCAGGCGTGTGCACAGAATGGGGAACAGAAAGTGTGTGTTCATAAACAGGTGGAAAAAAAATAACAACGGATGCATGCAGGAAACTGAGGCTAAATACTGGTGTCACATGCTGCCAAGAGGGAAGAAAAACCACTTCCTCACATACTCAAATTGGCTTTGAAGCTCTCAGCAGCTTATTCTTCTGTAGACTAACTGAGCAGTGCCAGTGCCACCCCCACCCTCCCCAGGCTCCCCAAGCACCCCACTAGGTATGTTGCGCCCTTTAACCTGGTCAGAACGGCATTTACAGCCCCCACTCACCACAACCTCCTGGGCCACTGCTCCGGGTCCCAGGGCGGCAGGTGGCTGCCCTCTCTCCGGGCGCTTGAGACAAGCGTGACCTCTCCTTCCTGAGCTAGCTGCTTTTGCTAAAATCGGACAGAAGGTTCTGCCCGTCTCCTAGGCCTGGCGGAGCCGAGCTCCGGGCCCCCCCGACCCCACGGATGGCCACACGATCCCCCCCCCGCCCCTCCCGCTGCCACAGGGGCAAACGACAGCAGCCCCGGCGCTGGAGCTTTACAGAATGGGGAAAGCGCGGCGAGGAATTCGGCGAGAGAGCGGGGCTGAGGAGACCCTGGGGGGACGGGTGGGAGGTGGGGGTGGGGAGGGGGGGGGTGTGGGGACCCCCGGCCGCCCCCAGGGAGCGCGCTCTCCCACCCTGCACGCCCCGTCACGTGCTCCGGGAGCCGCAAAGCGGGGACGCTTTTGCGACAGGGTGACAGCCAAATGGTGCGACATCCGCGGCGGCCGCAGGAGCAGCAGCCGAGCGCTGCCTGGGCCGAGCGCCGCGCTTGGGCGGGGGAGCGCACCGCGGCCCGGCGGCGACCAGACCGCACCGCGCCCCAGCGCCCGGAGCAACCCCCATGAGAGGAGGGGGGGGCGGCGGCGGCCCCTTCCGCGTCCCCCTGCCTGCCTGAGCACGGAGCGCTCCCCCCGCCCCCGATGCGCCCTTAGTCCCGGCCCCGGACCCGCCTCCCTCGCTCCCCTCCCCGCCGGCGGCGGCGGCAGCAGCAGCGTCCAGGTGCGGACTTCAAACCCCAGCGCAATGGCGTCCAACGCGGCTGAGAGGGAGATCCTTTTCACCGAGCTCCAGGTAAGCGGCGGCCGCGTCCCTCCGAGCGCCGACCCGGCCCCGCTCCGCTTCCTCGCGGGGACGACGGAGCCGCCGCCGGCCCCGCCGCGCCCCGCCGCCCCCTGCCCGCCGCTCGGCGCGGCGCGGGGCGCCCACCCCACCCCACCCCGCGACCGGGCCGGGACGGGGAGGCGGCGGAAGCCCGTGCCCACCCCGGGCCTCTTCCCGCTGCTCTCCCCCGGGAGCGGAGGCGCCGCCGCTCGGTCACGGCCCCACCCCGCTGCCGGCCGCGACCCGCTTTTGTCTGCTCTCGCCTTCCTCCTTCCCCGAGCCGAGCGGCCGCGTCCCTTCGGCGGGGCCTGTCCCGGGCCGCGCCCCCCGCCCCCCGCCCTGGCAGCGACCCCGCCAGCTGGGGAGCGCCTTCCGCCAGCGCGGGGCTGCCCGCTCCCGACGCCGCGGTGGAACCGCTGCCGGGGCTGGTAGCGCTCCCCCAGCCCCCGCTCCTCCGGCCCCGGACACGGCGGTCGCAGGGCCCCGGCCGGAGAGGCTCCCGGCAGCCGCCCCACCTGCGCCGGGGTCCCGCTTTTCTCCCGTACGTTGCCCCGCGCAGGAGTCGGAGCAGCTTCCTTTATGTAGGCCTTGAACCGGGAGCCGGTGAGGAGCAGAAAATGCTCTGGCCAGCGTTATTTCTCACCCGGCGAGGGCTCTTGTCACTCCCAAAAAACAACCCCAGGCAACTCCCCAGCACTGTGAAAGGTCCTGAAAACCCCAGGGTTGGTTGTTTCCGGCTCTGAAGTTTGACCGGTTTCGATTGCCCGTCGAACTGTTACTTCTCTGCTTGTCAGCCGCAGGTTTGGATTCAGTTTGGGATCTTCACTTTTGTTCTCTTATCTGTAAATGTCAGCTCAACCTCCTGGCTCCACCTTGTCCAAAAGCGAGCTTTTTTTATTTTTTTTAAATATACACCACTTAAATCTGTGCAAGTAGTTATGGTTAACCAGGCAAAGAATGTGTCCCTGAGTTTATTAGTTAGGCACTGAGCCCGCCTTAGAAGTCCATAAATGGAAAACACTGAATTTCAAATTGAAATTAGAACTATATGCTTTAAAAAGAAGACATTTCCTAAATGATCTTAAATTTTTCTGTTATCTTGAGTATTAGTGATGTGCTTGCTTGAGCAATAAAAAAAGGCACAACAGAGATGTAACAGTATACTTACTATTGTAGCACATGAGATGGCTGAAGGCTAAGAATCCATCTAAAATGTTGAACTTTAATCACTGGCTGTAAGTGTCTAGGAAGAATCACTATGTTAATACAAACTTGATACAATGATATATAAGCTGGTAAACCTGTTTGAAGTGGTGAGCTGTGTGAATAAGTAACTATGGTAGTGTTACAGGTAAGCTAAGTGAAAGAATTTTTTTAGTACTGACAGTGCAGGTTGAATTAAACAGAAATGAGGGGGTTTTTTTATTTGTGAGTATTTTTATTGTTTGGATTGAGAGGGTTGGTTTGCTGATTTTTTTTTTTCTTGGGAGATAAGACAGTGATATTAATTTAAAAAAACACAACAAAACAGGATAGATTAGATCCTTTGGTTGCTCTGTCTTTTCCATTGTATGTGCTAACCTCTGTGTCAATAAATACAGTTCTTTGGCCAAGACAGGCTACAAAGTTAACATGGAAAGCCCAATAAGGTTAAAGCTTTATAAAATTTTAACTTTGGGGCATTTTAAAAAGGAACTTCTATACCAGGAGGAACCACTTGAAAGGTGGTGTTTTGTTTGCAGTGATATGTATTAGCAGTGGAACGCAAACACATCAGTATCATTTTTCTTGGGAAATCTTCAATTATTCTTTGTATACCCGTGTGTAAAAGCCACTTCAGTGATGTGTTCCCAAAGTAAACGGAGCTACAGTGAAGTGCAAGGTACGCCATTTCACTCAGATTTCTTCAGGAGGAAACTTCCTCAATATGAAGAAGTCTAACTTAAAGAAGCAAACAAAAAAGTGCTTACATGTAAAATGGGCTTTTACTTGCATATTGCAATCTTGTGCAAAGATGAGGAAGTTGTAGACTGCATGGCTACAGTTAAGGTTGAAATCATCACATAGCTGGGGTGATCTAGATCATGAACAACGTGGTTTAGAGGTTTTGCTAATACTCATGAAAACTGACTTGAAAACAAGCTAGACTCAGTGTTAATCCCAGCCTTGATTCTGACGTGAAATCTGAATATTGGTTGGTCATCAGTATAACACATTGCTGATGGATGTTGCATGTTCTGCATGCCCTTGGTCATGATAGCCCTGCAGACTTCAGCTTGCTGTGTGTAGCTAACTGTTAAGTTTGAAATAAGTTAATAAAAGTGGTTCAGTAGGCATGAATTAATTGTAGTCTCCTGATACAAAGACTGGCAAGCTTTCACAACTACTGACTAACAGGATGTGAAGTGGGTTCTGAGAAAACATGAAAAACAAAGGGGCAAAATAACTGAGTGCTAATAAGAAAGTGATAAATAGAGATGCGGTATAAGTACTTGTTTCAAAGTGTACGGGTTTTAATTAAACAGGCCTTAAATGGTACCTCTCCTACAGAGATAGCTTTATATTTTAAAAGGTGGCTCCTTATCCGATTGGTTTCTTAAAAATCTCTGCTAGCGAATATCCACTAGATGTTTTTGTCCTGTTTTTTCTAAAAAGTATTTTCTCCATTTTCCCAAGTCTTACTTGAAACAATTCACAGATGGTTAATAGGATGTGGAAAGTATCTCTTTCTTCTAAACAAGTTTTTGTGTCAGTTTGTTCCAGGTGAAAAATGCAACACTTGTTCCTCAGTAGTTAGCAAATTCATAGTATAAAATAATCTTGACAATTAAAAAATGCTCTTTTTAGTTTCTTCTGTTTTAGTAGCTTCACCAATAAAATTACCTAATTGCCAAAGACTGAGAGATTACATGAAGCCAGTTTACCTTTTTACCTCCTTTTATCTCAACTATGGGTTCTTTCATAGGAGGGCGAAGGAGCTTGTGTAAGAACCAGTAGTGCTGATGTTGCCTTTCCTTCCAAAATTCTGCTTTCCTTCTAGAACTTTGTCCAGCAGGTAAACTAGCCTTTCCAGTGCTTGTTTTCAGGTTAATTGCTAGGCCTTTAACTCTTTGTTTCTTGGTAGAAATGGTGACTCTGTTTCCTCATGAAATTAAACTTTAATTTATGGTGCTCTAGACTGTTAAATAATGCATCCATGAAATAAAATCTTTTAATTTTGTTTTAGAATCAGTATTTTAAAAAAAATAGTGAGGCACTGTCTATTTAGAAAGATGTGTGCTTTCTTGGCAGTGATGATAGATGTCAGCACAATAAATTGATGTGGCTGGGGTAACAGGAATTGTTACTTAGAGTATTTAAATGAATCACTTGTGTAAACAAAGTGATAGTACTTTTCTACTTATAGGTGTTCTATACCACTTCTTTTCTTGATAGTGGTGTAAATATGTTAAATTTTAGACTTCCCTCATTAGTGTTACAGGATTAATTTTATCATAGATCCTTACAGCAATTTTTTGGTTGACACAAAACTGTGCTTCCGTAACATTACCTGTTTAATTGCAGAGGGGAAAAAAGAGTCTATTACTTGGTTTCATTTCCTTAAATGAAATGGTTTGGTCAAGATAGAAAACTTTGGTTATTCCTTAAAGTAAATAATTATGTAATGGACCCTCATTTGTCTCACACTGAAGTGTTAAAGGCTCTGCTTGGAATGGTATTTTCAGACTTTGCCATAATACATTATTACTGAAATCATAACATGTTGACAAAAATGTTTTTATTTCTGTATTGGTCAGAATAAAGGGATTTTCTAATAAATGTTTTGTTTTAATGGAAACCCTAGTCATCTCATTTCCAAAGGTGCTGTATTGGGGATCTTGTAGCTTAAATTTCATGACAGAATCAAGTTTAAAAACCATTGGTTTAAAAGCCTTTTTTTTTTTTTTTTTTTTTTTTTTTTTAAATATGATGAATAGCACAACTGAAATATATGTGAATGAGTCATGCTTACATGAAGGCACATCTGGTATAGTTTTTGTTTTATTCTATATCTGAGACAAGAATATTCATAAAATGAATGTGATTGGAAAATGTTCTGTATTTTGTTAGTTAGTGTGATATAAATTGGGCAGTGGGGTCTTAGATTATACAATTTTTTTATATATAAATGAACCTTGTACCTCACTGTGTTGGGCTAAGCTGCTAGATGGGAAGCTGAATTTCATTCCTGGCTGCTCTGCTGTCAGCCAAGTGACATTAGGGAGATGACTTGTCTTGCTCATGTCTCAGTTTCCCCATCTTTGGAAGAGAGATAATGATGCTTGCTTTTTTTTTTGGAGATAAAAAGTACTGGGTATTTATTTTTAGCTGTGGTCAAGTGCCTAAGGACACCTTAAAAAGGTACATGTAACCTAATTAATCTGTTTTGAACAGGCATTGTAATTAGGCTGAACACTCAACAGCAAGACTGCCTTCTAATACTGTTCATTTAGAATAAATTGACCTCAAATAATTTTGAATTACACTTGTTTCCTCAGTACAAGAAAATGTCACATTCAGGTGAAAAGATCTTGAACTAGTCTACTGCAGTTCAGACATGAGAATGTACATACAGCTGCTTGGGTCTTCTCAGGTCCCTATGAATGCTTCTGGAAGTGGTAGACTTAGGGAAGCACTTCATTTTTTTTTTTTCCATCTGTGGATATATGTTACTCTTTAAACAGTACTCTGTTCAAAACTTCTATTAGTAGAATATACATCCTGTTCTCAGTGGAACATAAACAGTCCTTAAAATACCTCTAGGTAGGTGCATGGGTGGGGGGTTTGGTTCTGGTTTGGTTGGTTTTGGGGGTTTTTCATCTGTTCTGTCAGTCTGCCTATTAGCATAGGAACTTGTATATGATATAGACTTGTATACATTTGACTTAATTTTCTTATCAGAGCGGAGGTCTTTATAAGACCCAGATCTGTTATTTTAACTCAAGATAAATTATGAGTGATGGCTAGTAAAAAAATGTATTTAGTTACAGTATGTGATACATTTGGAATAATCATTCATGACGATGTAACCTAACATCTGTAGAAGAATAAATAAACAAGTTCTTTATATTGGGAAACCCTGGTTTAAGGTCTTAATGATGGGATTAAGCAGCTCTTCATCAATGTCTCAGTGCTTTGCTGAGTTGGAGACATTACATGGCCTCTACTTAGCTTCAGGAGTCACAAAACCTTATGGTGTGTTATATGCAGCAAAGGGATCTCAGTCTGCTTTTTGTTTTTGCTTTTTCTAGAAACACTTCTACAAATGGTACAAACTGGTTCGTGGCAGGCTTTTTGTTTGCTTCTTTTCTTTTTTCTTCCTGTTCTCTGTGTGATCCCGTAAGTGAATGCATTCAGGAATGGTCTGAGCTGAAGTGTGTCTCATGGGATACTGCTCTGTAGCATGGGCATTTGTATGGTACTTTGAAGTTTTAATTATTGATGCTTGGTCTGCAGTTCCTTGCACAAGCTAAATAGCTTCTTCATTAGTGTTGGGACAGGTGGGGAGGGAGAGGGCAGCATGTTTGTATTGTTGTTGGATTGGTTTTTTTTTATAAATGAGATTGATATTGTAGGGTAGAATCTATTATTTCTGTTACTTTGAGGTATGATTCAGAGTTGAAACAGAAACTAGTAGTACAATTAGCTAACAAAATGCTTTGGGCCCCATCCTTTCAGTAACATTATATCTGATTAGTTTGTTTATTTAAACTGCAGCAATATAATCAAGTCACACTGACACAAGTCCTAGCCATTTTTCTTCCTGCCATTTTACAGTTACTGGTTACTGACTGCGTTTGACAGCTCACCAGTGAACTGAACTACTTTTGCCTGGCAGTCTGGGCATGCATCCTGTGGAGCAAAGTTCTGTTCTGTGGGTGTCTCATGGTGGGTTGCAGGGTGCTTTCCTGAACTTCCAGGAATTACGTTGTGTGTCAAATTAGCACAGTTTTGTGGTATCCATCAGCTTTGCAAGTGCAATTTTTGACATCTGGTAAGGAGGATGTGGCTGACTTCTGCCGTGAGCAGACACAAGGTGAGCAGGATGGTGATGTGCTGTTGCAGGCTTATGGGGCAGCTAAATGGGACAGCTCTGCTGGGAATTCTGCTGCTGTTGTACTGTGGGTAATAGAAGAGGCTGATACCAAGCTATTCAGGCTAATGCATTGAAGTGCACAAATAGGATGAGTTGAGAGCTCACATTATCGGTTCTATAGCTCAGTTGTGGGAGCACCAACTGTGGATAGTGCTGATCTGATCGGTTTTTAAGGGTAGGCTATGCCTTCTGTTTTTCTTGGTATTAGATGTAGATGCAGGTTCCTGTCCTTTGTATCAATATTATGTCCACTTTAGCTGCAGTTCCTGTTTGCTGCTACAGAGGTGTACAGAGCACTTCTGGAGCTCATGCACCTTGATGGCAAAACTGCTCTCATCAGTGTTGTTTGTTGCTTCTGTTGAGCAACCAAGGGAAGACAAAACCCAGAAGTGTTATCATAACTATAGTTTTGCCTTTTTTGTTTGTTTGTTTTGCTTTTTTTTTTTTTTTTTTCCCCATTGTAGTTTTTGCATCTGAGGGCCTTTTTTATTTTCTTATAGCTATGCAGATAGCTATCAGGGACCAAATAAGAAATGGTTAACTTGGAAAGTCAACTATGGGCTAGGCTATGAAAGCTATATGGCAGGACCTAGGGGGAGTTTACCCTGGCCCATTATGCAAATTGGGACAACTGGGCTAAATTGGTAAAAATATCCATGTGGATGTGACTAAATTGGTTAGCTCTTTCTGCCTCCAGTTCCTATGGATATCTTTAAGCCTTATTTTGTTCACTAAAGAGTATGAAAAAACCAGAGAATTTCTGACTTTTTCTTTAAATCACCATGGATCAAAGAGCTTGAATCAAAAGCTAATAGTACTGTTTTGTCTCTTATGTATGGTAGTCTGATGCTGTAGCAAACTCTTTTTTGCTCTTCCTGTTGAGAAGAACCATGGTGACAGCTTTCCACTAACTTTCCACAGTTGTTATTTGAATGTCACAGAATATAGTAGATGGCAGATCTACAGCCAGGAGAGGGCATAATAGATGGTATCAAAGTTCTGAGAGAACTCACGGGGTTGATGTGGAGCTCTGTCTGCTGCAAGAAGCACTTGCAAGCAGGTTAGGTCAAAAAGACGAACTTCTTGTGTGGATTACTACAACAATAGTAGTTTTCTGAATTAGTGCTTGGCCTTAAACCCAGAAAATACTGCTCAGCTCTTGGAAAGTAAGGGCAGATATACCTTTTCGTTATCTGGTAAACTTTGTTTTGGAAGTCCCAAACACAAACTGCCTAATTAAGCAGGAAATAATGTTATAGTTTAGTATATCACGGGCAATACAATTTGCTTATGAATTTAGGAATTTTAACATATGTGGTTTTGAAAAACTGTCAAAAGTTTTGTTTTGGTGGTTTTTTTCCCTTCAGATTACTTTTCAGCGAGATCACGTTTGCAGTCCAGTTCACTGTGTGGCCATATAAAGGTTTGTACTAGCATATATCAGCAAATGGTCTGGAGCAGGACAAACTGTTAGGGGAGGTTAGGGCTGCTAGTTCTTCAGGATGCTTTTTTGTTTTTCCCCTGCAATGCTGGTTTATGCAGTAAAATGATTAAAATCGTATTACAGGCTGAAATTTACTTCTATGTATGTGGTTTTGAGCTAGGGACTATGAAAGGTGTGCAGTTCTGCTGTAGATTAATATACAGGTGAAGAACAGTCCATGCACTGTCTATGGCAGTTCTTTTATACCTTTGCATTCTTCAAGCAACAGGTCTCACAATGTGCTGCATGTGACAGTAAAAAAACTGTCTGAAAAAGCATTGAATATAAATAAAATGGTGTTGGACATTGTGCATGGATAGAAGATGTGGTTTCATTTAGTTCTATGGTGAAGGTTAAGAACAGTTTTACCATTTTAAAGCAAAATGTGAGGATATGACTGCAATTTTATTTGCCAGTTTTCAGAAGCTGCTGTTAAACTTTTTACACATTCAATGCAAGGAGTTGATATTTTTGCTATTTCTGTAACTTAAATGAAAGAAAGGCAAAGTTACTACTGAAATAGATGGGATTAAATTTTGGAGTGAAGACAACTTACTGTACAAATAGTAATATAAAATTGCTGTATATAAAGACAAGAGGGTGAGGTATTACAGTTTGGTATCAATATATTTATCAGTTATTAAAAAGTTCTATAACTGTGAGCCCTTTGAATATTCAATTGGAAAAAAGCCCAAGCATTGAAGAGTTGAGTGTTTGCAATACCTCCTAATGGCCATATAACCATCAATTAAAACACCACTTAGGACATTGAACTACTTTGTAGAGATTTGGGGTACGGCCTGAAAATATGGTGCAGAAATAACAAATTTGAGGTAATGAAGTGATCACTTTGAAAGTTCTTGTGATGTTGGATTATTTTTCAAAATTAACAATTCTTTCTCCTCCTTGCACACCTTGACAAGCTCTGAATATGTTATCTTCAAAAGTCACTGCAGTCAGCTATGCCATTAGATTCTGGGACTTTTTTTTAATTGTATTTGTGCTGTTGGAGTGAAGGATTATCTTTAGAATAAAAAAACAGTGTTTTTGTTGTTTCCATATGTATCCAAAGCTCTCTGCTAACAGCTGGTTTATTTATGTAATGTGGACAAGAAACTTTATTTCAGTCCTTAGATAAATGGAGCAAGCTCTCTTCTGCTGTTCAGCCTACTTTTCTTATTTCACTTCCACAGTAAGAGGAACATAACCCCGTTTGTGATACATTTGAGGACTTATACTGTTTATGTCACTTAGGTTATTAGACAAGTTTGAAATTGCTCTTTCATCATTGCATATTATCTATCACTTGGATTTTTTGGAATGTAAGTCCAAAAGCCTCCAATGGTATTGTTGGGAATTTAAGAGGAATGCAAATTCACTGTGCAGCCTGTTGCCTTTTACAAGCATAGTATGCAAAAACACCCACTGCTTTTGTATTTCCTGTGTGTCTTACAGGAAGACTTTGCAAAACAATTAAGTGCAATGTGTTTTAAGAGGATATTCCCTTTATAGACAGATCTGCATATGACATGACAAGATTATCTCTTCCCTAATTCTCACATTATGCAAGCTAAAATTATTAGACAAATGATGCCAAAGAAGTGTCAGCTTAAAATTAAAGGACAAAAGTATGTTGTTATCCTCTGGAGATGTAAGGATTCATGCTGGTGACAACCTGTCCAGAGCACGTGAGGAACTATGTGGGTGTAATGGGGTGGGGAGACCGTACACAGTAAATTAGATTCTAGCAAAAGGTTAGAGAAGTCAGAGTCTGACTGCAGGCTGGGTTTCAAAGACTTAAATTGAAATGGACCAAAATAAGCATACTACAGGTCCATGGAACATTTAAAAGTCAGCTAGGCTTTTTGTAGAACATGTTCTAAACTTAGAGGCAGCAGTAGAAAAGTAAAAGTACTGTAAATCGTAGATGCCTGACTACTAGTGTAGCATTCTTGAACTGCTGCCCATTTGGGACTCGGCAATCTCCTTTAATGGAAGCATGTTTTCTTCAATATTTCAGTTTGTTTATTGCTTATTTATAAACTCACATGAAGCCAGTATTTTAGGCTGAGAATTACAGTGTGTTAAAAGTTAGCATTTGGAAATTGTAAGATCTGTGTAATTAAGGATCCTCAGAAAAATTATTTAAAGTTCTTGACATTTAACCCATTATTTAATGTTTTTTCTTCAAGTTGCTAGGATTTGTCTTCAGTCTCTCTTCTCAAGAGACAGAAGCATGAAATGGTAAAATTTAAATTACTTGAACATTGGAACAAAATAGTTTATTTGAGAGGGGTTTTTTAATTGTTCCCTACTTCTTAATTCATACCTGTTAGCCTGACTAAGTATCCATCAGATTGGAGAAAAAAGTTTTTACCATTCATCTTCAGCAAATTGTTCCAGTTCTGATTTCTCACATCACTTCACAAAGTAACATCTGCCTGACTTTTTTTCCTTTTCATTTTGTACATGCACTTTTCTAGTAAAATTAGTATCTGTAGCAAAGTACATGGCATTAATTGGCAGCTAATTTTTGTTTTAAGGGGTGAACAGCTTTCTTGAATTCTACCTTTTGTTGTAACACACTTCAAAGTGCAGAAGCCATTTGTGATGGTTTAAATGCTTTAGAAATTGATGTTAATCTGTATTAGGATTCTGCACAAGAGAGTGAGTAAATAAATACATTCTCAAACTTTAGCTAAACTAATCCTAATTCTGACAGACTGGGTTTTCTTTAAATTAGAACTTTCTTAAATGCAGGAGGGAAAAGAACATTGATCTACCATAGAGCAGTATTCAATATCATAATCTGTTTTGCAGGCTAGCAGCCAGCACTAGTACTAAAGTGTTCTTTTTTTGAAGTGGGGTTTCTGGGGGGGAGGGGATGCCTGGATTTTTTTTTTGGGTGGGGGGCCCGTGTGGTAGTTTGTTTTTGTTTTAGTTTTTGGTTTTGTTTTTTTTTAATGGGAGTAACTCAGTAACACAGTTGGGGCAGCAGCTGCTGTGCACCTGGGAACTGGTTTCTTTAACTCCAGTTTGATTCTTGAGCCAGATGACCTTGAGTATAAAGGAAGGAGAAGGGAGATGCAAGTTCTGCAAGTGAGCTCCCATTTCTGTATTTCTCTTTCTCTAATATGCAGTACTGTTTTATGGACTCTAAAATTTAATTAATTTCTTTAACATTTGTTTGCCTTCACATCTGTTGCATTTACTTGAATTAATTTACTGTAAATTTAAAATTTATGTAGTACTTCAATTAAACAGATTTTTAAAACTACAGCCATCTACATTCTGAATTTATTAACATACAATTTCTAAGTTATGCAGTTGAATTATTTTTTTTGTTTTCCATCTAGTATGTAATATTTTCTGCTGATTTGCTTCACTAATCTTTGTCTTGCGCTTTGCTGATCTTATATGCTGAAAACATCAGATTACTTGTATGAATTTTTCTACTCTTACAAAATAAGCTATCTACTGTCCTGAAGTATTTAAGTGTGTCTTTATCACAGTGAGTATACTTGCAGCTTAGTAGTCAAGTACATCTACTGGGAATTCCTGAAAATCTGAGCTGCAGCAGCAATGAACATTTTGGAGGCATACACTGGGAACCATCAGAGGTGCCAGTTCTTCTCCCAGCGTTAGCAAAGGAAGGGAGGGGCTGGTTGTGATTCTGGATCTTCAGAAACAGTAGAGTATCTGTGTCCAGGCAGAAGCATTGGCTGTAAACAGCCCATCCACTTTAAAATACAGCTAGGAAACAGACAGAACCTCCTAAACTTTGAATAAAGTTAGCAAAAGTTAGCTTGTGTACTTTTGTCTACTAAAGATGACATGCTTTAGATTAAATATCTTATTATAGAGGAATACATAGTAGCTACTCTTGGGAATGCAACAGGTTAAGCGTCAACCATAAATAGCTTTTGACTGTAGTAATTTCTTTCTTTAGATTAAAGGAGTTCTTGAAGGTTTTGCTGAATGTCATATCTAGAGTGGTTTTTGGAGCGCTGGTTATTATTAAAGCAGAATATTCTACTTCTGTTTCATGAGATTGAACATAAAGAGGAAAACATGTTAAATTAGTATCAAGAAATCCTTCAGCTAAAATCCTAGGCTTTTATTCAACATTTCTCTCTGCCAACTTATATGGGGTTCATTTTGTGTCATAAGAAGGTAGATTTGGATTGCTTTATTTCAGGTCAATGGGGGTTCAGGGCTCCTAAAAACTAAGAAAAAGTAGAAAGTTTTTAAAACAAAATCTTTTAAGCAAATTTGTATTTTGAAATGGAAATGTATTAAGAATTTTTGTAGTCCACATAATCAGTGAGTGAAATCATTTGCCTCATTTTTGTTTTTCATGTTTTAAGGGTCAGAGAAAGAAGGGTTGCAAAAACACTATTCAAGTGCATCACAGCATACATCAGTGATGCTCTCTAAAAGTCTCAGACAAATGGAGATGTGAAGTAATGCTTCTATAAATAACTCTGTGTTCATCCATAAACTTTTACTGAAAAGGCATGGAATGAGATGCCTGCATCTCTGCAAGCAGAATTTAGGGTGTGGCAATATTTATCCCCAGCAGTGAAAAGTAATATTTTCTACTTGGAAAGATGGGGAAAGGATTTCAGGAGGCCTTTCCATCCTCTTTAACTGCTAGACATTAAAACAGGAGTAGCATTTTCGACTGGTTGGAGCGTAGGATGTGAACTTAGTTACTAAGGTCAGATATAGTAGCCTAAACTACTATGAAAGGGTAATCAATCCTAGAGTACAAAGACATAATTCCATAGTTACAGATGTACATTTCCTGTAATAACATATTCAGCTACCAAGCTGGGGAGCCCACAGGCTGTGGGGAAGGCACTGCTACATAGTCTTAGAAAGCAAAAGAATGTCATTCCTTCTCCAAGATCTAGTATTTGGCCACTTGGCCTGTTGCCTCATAAAACAGATGTTAGTATTATCTCTGATATGTATTGCTGCATTTATAATGTACAAAATAGTTGGCTGCTGAAGATGATGGCTTAATTAGAGTGGAATGTAGACTCTCAGCTCTTCCATTCGTTTTGTGGTGGCTAAAAATAGCTCCTCTAAAATACAGTGCAGTTAAATGGCCTAACATATCAGTTGTCTGTGCTGAAGGCTGGAATTGCCAGAAACAAAAAGATACTTTTTAAAAAATTATTTAATCATAATTATTCATCCTGGGAATAGAGATTCTCATCTATGGATCACTTTGTGCTTTTCAGATTAAAGAAGTTAGTGCATTGTTTTTCAACAGTGACCTGAAACCTGTATGTGTTAGTGAGAAATTCCTGTTAACCACCTGAGAATTTCTTTCATATCATTTTAATGATAGAAGATTTTTAACCTGTGGTGAAAGAACAGAAGTCCCGACTTACACCATCTTGTTTTTGTAGTAAGGCATTTTATGATTCTTTTCCTGTAGTTAGAATGTATAACGCTACCACTTACAGGTCAGGCACCAGCTGATACTGTAGTTTTTTGATGAGCAGAATGGCCAATCTGCTGTATTATCTGAGCTAGATAATAATACCTTTTAATTATGTAATAGTAGCTATTACTAATTAATTTTTGTCATAGTAGAAGAAAACCACCTTACAAATGGGAGTGAACTTGTTTGTCCTTGAGTATTAATAACTGGGGAATGAGATCTTTGGGGTTCTGCTTTGGTATTTCTGTGTTGTGATTGAAACTTTTTCGGGAGCTGAAATGTAACCATGCATGTTTATCCTAATTAATGCTAACATTACAGTAATTGAAAATGTATAGTTGCAATGCTAACTTTACATTGAAGTAAGTATATTTTTGAATGCATGCCCAAGAAACTATCACCTTTGTACAGTGTGGGTTGTGTTTGGGGAGGAGTTATCAAAGTCATAAGGCATGATTGTGACTCATGTCTGTCAACTGACCTTTTTACCTTTGAAAGTCTGTCCTATCAAATCAAATATTACATCCTGTAACTTGGATAATATAGTGCTATTCTTTTTCAAGAACTTGACATATATGTGTAATAATATATATGTGTAATAGTTTTACCCATATATATGTGTAATAATTTTTCTGTGTTGAATAAATGTAAAATTAAGTAAAAATTTTATACCAAAAAACCTCCAATAGAAGTAATTATTTTGGGGTGACACAAAAACAAAATTATACTGACTTTTTGTAGTAGCAGCAGTGCTTTACTTTAGGTGTTTGCTTTAACAAATATTTCAACAGATAGTTTACTAGTTATTTTTTATTTGAGGAAAGGGGCAAATGTTTATCTCTTGTGGATAGATTACTGGTTTCTGTATTACCGGTATTAGAGGCAAATTATTCACACATCTGTATGACCTTAGCTTTATCTTAAATAGTCCTGTTTCGTTGGTAAGTTATGTTGGATTTCAAGCCTTTTAGAGCAGTAAAACAACAGCTTGCACCAAAATTAAGCTTAGTGTATCTACAGAGAAATCAATCAAGTCAAAATGAGGCAAGTCTAGTGGTAAGAATTTCTCTCAAAAAAAACTTGTTTTAGTCTCTTAGCAGTAATTTTAAATGAGTGTATTAATCTCTAAAAGAAGTGGAGACCATGCATACCCATATGTATTATTTGGTAATAAAATATATGCTTCATATATATATATATATTATATGTATAATATATTTAATATATAATATATATGCTTTATTTTAAAAGTACATACTGAATATATTCAAGAAATAATTCTAATACATTAGAATGAGCTTGTTTATATATATACACAGTACAGAAAATTATAGATTAAGAAAACAATTCCATGTTTATTTGGAAGTGTTAAAAAGCAAATAAAACCACTCCAAAACTCTTCCAATGAGTTTTTTTACTATCAATTTTAAAATTTAACATTTTTCTCCAAAGCATCCTTAAGAAGTCAAACACAGAAAAATAGTAATTTCTCTGCTACCTGCCAATCTTCATATTTTTATTTGTGTAATTAGATTATTTCCTAAAGTATATCTCCAAAGGTGACTGAATTTCCTGAATTCCTAAATTTAGAAAATTCTGAAGAATTTAATGCATGGAATTTGTGTCGGCAATGGGATATACCAATAGAATCATGAAATGGTTTGAGTTGGAAGGAGCCTTAGAGATAGTTTAGTTCCAACCCCCCTGCATGTGCACCTCTCACTATATCAGCTTGCTTTAGGCCTCATCCAGGCTGCCCTTGAACTCTTCTAGGAATGGGATATCCACAGCTTCCCTGGGCAACCTATTCCAGTATCTCAGCATCCTCACACAAAGAAATGGTGATACATACACATGCATCTCCATTTTTGCTTTCCAGTCCAGTACATTAAATATACAGCTCCAGTTCAGAATCTATGACTAGAGGACTTATTTTTTCAAAATAAATTGTGCTTTTTTTTTGAACTTGCATCTCTTTCATACTGTCATTTAATTGACCCGGGTTTCCTCATCTTTTATGCAGGAGTGTGTATGTTTATCAAATTATGAATACATGCTATGATAACCTGGCTGGAATTAGATGTAAAATTACCATTTCAGTGTTTCTACTGCCTGCATATAGGTGAGGCTGCGTTTCAGGGGAAATTATTTGAGTATTCTGGGCACAGTTCTATGATATATCATTATGGGAGATATTTCCAGCACACCGTATGGTATTAACAGTTCATAAAATCTTTTTCCCTGTATCTTGAAGTAGTTTATTTCTATTTTGGCATTTAATAGAGCTGCTGCTACTGTGTGTGGTCTACTTGAAACCATATTAATTATGTAAAATACAGTTTTCTTCTGAGTATATATTCTGCTTCTTGTTATAATAACTCAGTGTAGCACGACTGATAATCATTGGTACTTAACATGCACTTAAAGAGGAGAAGCTAAATCACAACTGAGGCAGCGAGGTCTCACAGAGCATGGGGGAGTGGTGTTATGATAGGCATAATTCCATACGCTGATCTTCTTCCTGGGCACATGCAATAAAAGTTGTGACAGCAGACCCCATGGTAACGGGGATTTGTGCAGTTTCTTCTGCACATCTGAAACAAAAGAGAATAAGGTTTGTTTCTGCTGTGCTGGGCTCTGTTGGAATTTTTTGGCTGGAAGCAGAAACTTGGAAGTTATAGATAAAAGTTTGAAAACTACTGAAGTGTGTGTACCATTCCTGTTGCCACAGTATCTTCTCGTGCTTCTTGGATACTGCAGCCATCTGCTGATCTCAGATTCAGATGGCCATTGCTTGTGCTGTGCCATAACCTCTGTCAAGTCCTTACCATCATGAGAAAGATGATTGTGCGGATTTTCTTTTAATATTTGATTCTTTTGCAAGCCACTTTGCCAATCCTTCTAGCATAAAACCATCAGGAGCTGCTTCAATGAGAAGCACATGAAGGCAGCATTTCTTAAAATGTTTTCCGTCTTTTCCATGATAAAATGTCTCTCTTTTATGCCCCTTTCTACAGTCAATGTGGCACACACAGTACTGCAGGGACACAACTCCAGTTTGTAAGCAAACCTGCCCTGCTGTGGGAGCACCTTCTGGGCAGCGTGCTCCATGTGTTAGTAGAGGCTGGCATCATCAGGGACTGGTTGTGGCTGGAAGCCTACATGTTAACAAGGAGTCCCTGGGGAATTTTAATACCTGTTTAGATGCAATGTTCTGGCTGAGGACAGCCACAGACCTTCTCATACAGGAGCTGTAGGACTGAGTGCTGCAGCCTAGCAGCTGTCCCGTGATTAAAGCAAACATTCCTCCTGAAGTGTTATTAGGGGCAAGAGCTCACAGTGCTCAAAGAGGCAGAGGGAACCAACTGGTTGAGGGCTGTAGGTTGGACAACCTTATTATAAGGAACATTTCTTATAAGGAACATTTTTTTTTTTCTTTAAAAAAAGAAAATTTCATCTCTGATAGATGCAGTCAGACACTGACTATTTGCACATAAGAATTAAACCTCATTTAATGAGTGTCCTACTTTAATTCATCTACATATGCTGAAGTGCCCTATGGATATTTGGACCTTAAACAGCCTCTTGTTACAAAGCAGAGACCTGTGACTTAGATTAAATTTAAATCCTGATTTGTGACATGCTAGCACAGCAAACTAATACCAAAATCTATTAAGACTCCAAGGGATTGTTTTTGTTGGTTTTGTTGTTCTTGACGTTGGGTGAGTGCTGAGATCTTGACCACAATCACATTTGCTTCTGGGCAGGAGGAAATAGTCCATGTAGTTCCAGTAATCCAGACAAGCTGTCACATCTGGTTTTATGAATGACTTCAGGGGGGAAGGGAAGTTTGCAATTGATTAACATTGTTCTTAAAATCAAAGACTACTGTATTTCAGGAATTACTATAGAAAGCTTCAGGGACCTTGGCAGCTGGCTCAAAAATGAAAAACCAAAACCCAAACAACTCCTCTTAAAATTATTTTATTCTTTTTTTCTAGAAGATTATTCAAAAAATCATACTGAGAGACCTAATACTTCCAAATATGTACTTGCAACTCTTCAAAATGAAATGGAAAATTAATAAACATTTGGTCTTTCTGCATTATTGTAATTTGTATCATGCATAAGGTGAAAATCCTATTTTTTATATTTGAAATGAGTATGCTTATATTAAATAGCAAAGCATTTTTTAACTATACTTGTCAAACAGGTTTTCTGTCTGTTTAATTATCTATTACCATCTACTAAAATGGTTTTAGATTTCAAGAGCATATAAAAAGGAATGTAAATAGTTTTAGAAAAAAATATACAGTTTTACTGTGGTCATGCAGTTTTGATATGGTCATGTTTGGCTTTTTTCTAAAGGCGGGTTGAGTGCGTGCTAGTAGCAAGTTACTGTGAAGTATAAATAATATTGTGCATGAGACTCATTGGCTGTTAAGCATGCTGTAGTTTAAGGTTACACTTACCTTTCTATAACAATTCCTACTAGAAGTCAGCAGCCTGAATTCTTACCTGATTCAATATTCTTTGTGGTGAATACATGGTGTAACACAGTGCAGCTTACGAGCAAATCTTTGAGATTTATTAATGCACAGGATTTTAGAGTTATCTTTTTCTTCTGAGAAGTGACAATTTGTGAATCTCATTTTGCATTGGAAGTTGATCACTTTATACAACTTAAGCAGGTTCTCTGATATGTTCAGCTTCATGATCGTCTCTTCTGTTCAGCTGTACCATTTCCACCACTCATCAGTTTAGATGTTTTATTCTTATTTGGGAGTTTAGGTGGCAAACGCAGTTTGGCAAGGCAGCTGCTTCACTGATTATTTGGTTCAGAATTGACCTGAGGAAAAAGTATGGGGCCCCCATGGGTTTTCAGAAACAACATTACTACTCTCTTTTACCACATCATCCTGAATAGACTCAGTATTATTAAAAGACATGCTCAGACCACTACCCATTATATTCAGCAGCCATACTTAAAGCATTTTCCTGGAGCACAGAAACTGAAGGCTGGCATTTTGTGTAAATAGATAGTCTTAGACCCACAGTCAGTGAGGTTGAGTCACTAGGCCATTCCTTTTTTCTTTTTTTTTTTTTTTTCTCCTCTTTGAGGCACTAGTATCTAATTTGTTTCAGAAACCTTCATTCTGGCTCATAAACATTATTTTCCCATTGCAAAGAAGCATGCACCAGGGCCTCTAGTTGCTTTCCATACAGCCCATAATCAGGTTGTTAGGAGCAGGACTGGGTGGGTGGCTTCTGCCCCTTTCTGCTGCTAAGACACAGGTCAGGGTCACCAGCAGTGGCTGTGGCACAAGGGAGAGAGGGATGTGATGCTGAGTGCTCCAGTCCTGCGACCACCCAACAAAGTCTGGCTCCTTTTTTTAACCGACAGCCAAAACATTACCAGAATTAAAAAAGAAACTGAGAATCAATAATTGGTTGCCCATTCTTTTGTCTTAGGTTTTAAAGCTGTGAGGCCTGTTCTCTGTTTTGCCAGCAGGAGTGTTTTAGTCATTATCTTCATATTATTTCCACTCTTGAAATATTTTATGTTAAATTATTCTGGGAGGGAGAGTAAAGGAAGTGGCTGTGCAAAATCCATTGATGGTTTCTTGGCATAGAAAACGTGAACAATTTTTGCTGTCATTGTACCCTGCCTGCTTGAACAGTGAAAAGGAAAGGCCCCTGCCTCCTACTGTTGTTTTTTTTAATGTACCTAATTTTCAGGTTGAGGGGATGAAACGCCTAAATCCTAATGGATACGAAGCTCAAGCTGGGAGGGAGTTTATCCAAACAGGGAAAAAGAATTTTTTGAAAGAATGTTCAGCTCTAATAAGAGATTTGTTGTCATAAAGGTTGTCATAAAGTAAAACTGGAATATGATGTGTTTTAAGTCCCAGTTTAAGTAGTTTGAGTTTGGCATTTTTGGAGATGCTTTTCTTCAAGAAAAAGTCCTACCTCATTTCTTGTACTCAACTATTAGTTCTGTCCAGTTGTGTCCATCTTGACATTGTCTTCATTTTAAAATGGAAGATAGCTGAGGCTGCTCATCTCTCTGGTATGAGGATCTGTCTCAAAGCTTCCTTGCATCCCAACAGCAGCACGTGTCAGTGCAGCAGCAGAGAGCCACTTTGCTTGCAGAACACATTCTTTCTCTGTGTCCAGAGTGACCTTTGGGGTCACTCACTGCATGCACAGTTCCCTCCTTGGAAGGCTGTTTCACAGTGACCTTTGTGCCAGGTGACACATCTAGGTAACTAGGTGACAGGTACTTTTAGTTCAAAAGTATAATTAACTCTGGATGACAAGAGAGACAGAAGGAGTATCACCTGTGGCTTTCAAGAGGATTTAAAGATGAATGCTTAAATGCATAGCCAAGGAGATCTGCTGCCAGTGCTAGCATCCACACTATTGAACCCTTAGCTGCCTCAGAAGCAGGTTGAAGACTCCTGAAACTTCTAAGTCCATGGACAAAGATGCTGCTGAGACTGCTTAAGATGGGGAGAACTTTTAATTTAATTACTGGAAATTTGGAATGCAAATTACTAATGAGCATGGAGATCTAATTTAGTTGACGACTTGTTAGAGACTGCATAGCTGGAACAAGGGCTTCAAAAACCTGTTTGTGCAGGAACATAACATACCTTTAACAGCTGGAGTGTAGCCACGTAGAAGGATAAAATCCTCCCCTGTAACAAAAGACATTATTATTCAATAGATAAACAGTTAACCGAAGTCTCTTTGGGAAACTCAAGTCGGGAATATTTCTGAATTATTTATATTTTAATTACATTGTTGTGTCTAAGAAGTGTACATTCTTGGCATAATTTTAGCATACTTCAGGTGCTCTTGGAATACAGAATAAAGATTTTCTTTTGGTTTGGGGTTGTTTTCTGTGTGGTTATTGTTTCAAATCTACCATTGGTCTTTCTCCCGTGAACTTTGAAAAGTATAATATCATGCTATGAAGGAGGCAGATGATGAGTTTATTTCTAGGAAGCTTGAGAGCAAGTGCAAAGGATTATGTTTTAAAAATACAAACTTTTAAAAATTTACAAACACTGTTTTGATCTCTGTTTTTAAAGGCTAAATAGGAGTATGCTAATATTGAAGCTCTTTTTTACATCCTGAATTTTTATGTGTTAGACAAACAGGCAAATTAGTGATCTGAATCTAATTTTGAGTATACTTATTGCTTAAACAAGTCGTTTGCTAGACAATTTTTATATGGATTTGGTTTTTGTTTCAGTTGTTTCTTAAAAGAACACAACACACGGTAGTTGGTTTCCTTCATTATGGATGTGGACCTTTTTACTACTTGCTTATCACTATTGTGTATTCTTTTTTTTTTTTTAATTGTTCTTTTTATATGCCTTTATATGGAAGCAATGTAATGTATTTGCCAGGACAACTATTAATAGCCTCTCCACATATGCATAATAAATTATTTATTTTAATCTGCACTAACATATACCTGCAGGAAATACAAGTGCACTTGAAGTATAAATTTGCTTTTTTTTTTTTCTCTTGTTGTTTCTTAGACAGTTTGCAATTCCTAAGTTGCTTCTTAGTTCTCGTTTTTCACCGACATAAATTCTGTGACAAGATGGTGACTGACTTATTTTAATAATTAAGAGTCTTTGAGTTTCTAACTTCCTGTACTAAAAGTAGCAGCTATGTAGAAATGTAATAAAAGGTGTTAAAAGATTATTTGTTAAACTTGTGAAATTAAAGCTAAGGACAGTAGATTGAATCTTGCTTATGTAATAGAGCATCACTGGAGTATGTACAGATTGAAATGAGCATTATCTGTTAACATGTATAACCCAATCACAACCTTCATTATTTTCTCCCAAGTCTTTCAAAACCAAAGAGACTGTGGACTGGATCTATAGATCATGTGCTCTGGGATGTTCTTACCCTTTACTAGCCTAATGCTGTGCTGCTTGAACTCCTTCCTGAATGTTTTCTTCTATCTTTTCCTTTGCCATATTATTGTTGGTGTTTCTAACAGCAAATAGTGATGACAACTAATTTTGCACCCAAGCGTTTTCAGATTTTTAATCTTCACTTCAGATACCTTATTGTCCACCCAAATATTTTAGAAGTCTAGGCAATTTCTTCATTATGTTTAAAAAAGAAAAAAAAAATGGAATTTTTGGTTTTTTGGGTAGGTCAGGCCCGGTGAATCCTAAATTATGGCTGGATCAGATTCTGCATTCAGGAGAGCCCTTCTTTGATCTTCCCATTCTTATCTCTAGCTATGAATTCTTGGGTAGGATCTAGTGTCTACTCACTGTACAGGGTACATGTATAAGACCCACATGAAGTGGTATTACCTATGTAATTAATTGTATTTGTACTTGATTGATGTAGGCTCTATAACACACCCTTTGTGCTCTGACTTCTCAAGGATGTATAAATACATACTAGACAGAAATACCTCATCTGTACTGGTGGTCTAAAGACTTTTCATCCCTTGCTCCTTTACTACACCAACTCCTGCACATCACTGCAACTTTCTTTTTTTGTTTATTTCAGTGTAGCTTGCTTGCACAAGAAGGACTTTTAATTACTATTTTTAAGTCAAAAGGCTTTACTTGAGGGATTTTAAAAATAAAATCTACCAGATTTATTTTCTAGTAACATCTTGACAAATCTTTATAAAGATGTCAGCATTTATTTAAACATTTGCAAACACCAGTAAGTTTTTTAACTTTTCTTTTCAGTCTTTAAAGTGAATATATTATAAAAATGTTTTTAAAAAATCACCAGAGTTAGTAATTATTACAAGTTAGTCTTATTTCCTGTATTCACTTGGTCTTTTAAAACACACAATTAAATATAGAAAATTACCAACGTGAGCCCTGAGCACTGAGGCATGTAACTGCCAGGCAAACATCCTTTACATATCCAGAAGTATTTAAATCTCTTTCAGTTAAAAATAGGCAGAGTAAAGATGTCCCTAAATTTTAAAATAACTCTATTGTAAAACTCACGGATAGCATGCAATGTCTCATGAGACTGTTGCTTTAGGGCAACATGAGTGTTGTTTAGTAAATGCTCTTACAAAGTGAGTGTTTAATATACAGAGACTTAAAGCTGAGTCATTTTAAATTTGCAGCATACGTTGTCAAGACACAGTTTCCTGGTAGTTATATTGCTGTTTTTCTTTCTAGGGAGATGCCAAAAGTCTTCTTGCCTCTGAGAATGTGAGCACTGCCCAGAAGTTGGACTTTTCAGATACAATGGTACAGCAGAAGCTGGATGAAATAAAGGACCAAATCAAGCGGGAAATACGGAAGGAACTTAAAATCAAGGAGGGTGCAGAGAACCTCAGGAAGGTCACAACAGATAAAAAGAACTTGGCATATGTGGACAACATCTTGAAAAAATCAAATAAGAAGTTAGAAGACTTGCATCATAAGTTACAGGAGTTGAATGCACACATTGTTGTAACGGATCCAGAAGATGTTGCAGGTACCATATTGTGAAATCTGTTTTTTCCTCTTGCTTAGATAAACTCTATCCCAGTGCACTTGAAAAAAATTGCTCTGGGAATAAGCAATTTCACACCTATGTATGTCTACTTGTTTTGACTCACAAATAAGTGTCCAGCCCCTTTAAGTTTTAAATTGTTTACTGGGGAGCACTGTATTTCACAGCCAGCTTGACAATGATCTAAAAAGTAACTTAACATGTACCAGTTCTTCACTTCCAGATATTACTACATTAAAATCTTCTCTCAATTACTGTAGTATTTCCTAATAGCTTTTCATTCTATAAAAGCAAATTTCAGTGCCTTTCCACTGATTTTCTCTCAGTAGTGCTGTGGGCATTAGCATTAATACACATTTTTATTCTAAAGGGGCAAAAATTATAAAATTTTATACTTTGAAGTTGCCTGTTTTTTTCTAAACTTAAATCTAATTTTTAAGAGTGTTTTTTTGTTGCACCGTTTATCTGACTAACTTATCAAACATTTTCTTACTGTGGCAATGATTTATTAAGTCTTCAGGCTATTTCACAAAGAAGCTGTCAATTTAAAGACAATTTGAAATTGTTTTCTCAGAATCACAGAATGTAATTAATGGTTTTAATCAGTATTTTCTGTGGCATGGCAGCGAATACACTCATTTTGAATGTGCTTTTTAAAAATACTAGGTTTGGTGTTTTAAGATGGAATGTTGTGAAAGTAAA
Organism: Phaethornis superciliosus; assembly: GCA_023637945.1. Taxonomy (NCBI): domain Eukaryota; kingdom Metazoa; phylum Chordata; class Aves; order Apodiformes; family Trochilidae; genus Phaethornis; species Phaethornis superciliosus. The sequence continues at coordinate 14,813,871 of JAJQWJ010000009.1, read as the reverse complement.
CAGTCCTTTTCCAGTTTTGTGGAATGAGTTGGGGTATGATGCCAGCCTGGTGATTTCACGTGGCAGAGACAGACTCTTCTTGGCAAAAAGTTAATAAATGTCCATGAACCATTGAAGTGTGTTTGTGAAGTGAATGCTAAGCCTTAAGAGACTTGGCTGGGCAGGGAAATAAAATACTGCATCATTCTTGTGAAGAAAGGTTGGTTACAGTAAGAATGTAGGGAAATACTGGCAGGTAATGTCAGTAATTCATACAATCTGGCGCTGTGACATGCTGCAGAAGTGTTGTCCTGCACAGTCTTCTCTGTATTACCTGCATTTTTTGCTTTTGATCTTCATGAGATAAAAGGAGTGGACAGGAGGGATAGCTGGAACTAGTGAGGCAAACTAGATGCTGCAACATGAAACATGTATGAATCCAATAATGTATGATTCATCAATAGCTGTTGGGTTTTTATTACACATTGTGTTCTGTTCTATATCAGCTAAGGTTTATGAAAAGCCTCTTCAGTGTTGACAGTAGTATGGCTCTTAAAGGAATGGGAAGAGTGGAACAGAAAGAAAATCATATGCAAACTGTGTATAGACTGAATACAAAAATCTGTGTGGACACGAACTCGTGAAGTTCATTTAGCAGTAGAACTTGAAAAGTGATTGAACACAGAATGCTCTTGTTGAGTGCCCTCTTCCAGTGTAGTGTATTAAAACTTTTTATCACAGTAAGTTAATGAGCAATATTGTTCTTGTGTGTCAACTTTGATGTGTCAGGTGTTTGCAGTTTTCAGCAAATACATAGACACATAGCCCTAAAGATCTTGGCCGTCTGACAGACGATACCTCTCTGGAGAGGTCACACTATCTCAGTCTGGAAATTCTTGCTTTTGTTCAGGATTGGCAATTAATGTAATAAGCATTTTCTGATGAATATGGGAGCCCCCTGGATAAATGAAGTATTTCCAGAGGTTAGCATTTTTCAGAGTTCCATTCTTGACCTTTTCCTATCAGTTAGTGACAGATAATTTAAAAGCAAGAAGGAAATACACAGGAAATTTTTAGACTCTGCAGAGAATTAATCCTGAAAGTAAGGTGAAAAAGTTTCAAGAGCTGTGGAAGTCAAGGTGTGTGTTCTCTTTATGCAGTTAAATGTGTTTTGGAGGTGGTGGTGTTTTCCCTGTCTTCTAAAGTATATTATATAGGTTTTGAAGGTTCAAAGTAGCAAAGGCAGGACTGAGATTCATTGAGAAGTAACACCCTCTGACCTGTCAGGCCTGAACTTTGAAGATTTTTGGACCGTTTCTGTCACTTGGTTGAAAGATTATTGTGGTAAATTGTAAAAGTCATTTAATCATTCTTGGTTCCTGTATCTAAAAAGTGGGTCTGAACATATATTTTTACAATGCTCCATATTGAGAGCTGAAAAGTGCCATGCAGTTTATTGAAACTTTTCCTGTAACTTATGGTATCAAGTGTAGCTTACAGTAATTTTTTAACAAACCCCTGATTTGTTGTGTAACTTCTTTGTAATCAGCACACTGTAACGGAGACATGTTAGAACCATTAAATGTAGTGCTAGTTAATCTTCTGCAGAAAAAGGGGTTTTAATAACATTCTACTTCAAATACATTAGGATGTTTTGATGGTAGTTTGCTTTGAGTTGTAGGCTTTCCATGTCCTAGTGCCAGAGGAATTCTTTTTCACAACTAGTTGAAGAATTGATGTTAAACCTTAACCAAAAAGTAGTTTGCCAAAAAAACTGTATTACTGAGCGTGATGGTAGATTTGGCAGCATATATATGATTCAGAAACTACTTTTAGTCTATCTTAGGCTTACTTTACATTATAGGGTTCCTGGTGCATCTAGATTTGTTTTGGACTTGAGACTTTGTACCCACCTCTGCCCTTATCACTAGTCATACTAGGACACAGAGTTTTAAAATTTGTCGGTCAGTAATTAAAAATGAAGCAGAACGCAGCAATACAAAATGAGTAGAACAAGGCCAGTGACTATGGCTGCTGCAAAACAGAGAAATTTATTTTCATGTGTAACATGGGGATGACTCAGTCTTCAAGATGAAGAAATTTTGTATCTTGAAAACACGTTTCCACACAGTAGCACAGATTAAATTACAATTTGTGTCTAAAATCTAGCAGCAAAGATTGTGGTTTTTAATATGGCTCAGTGAGGTGTAAAATTAAAATAGCTTACCTATGGCAAGTCACTGGTTTAATTAGGCATACAGTTGATACGTAGGATATATATAAATTGGGATATTGATTTGTTCCATAGAGGTGAAATAAAGGTGGATAGGGAAGTTAGATCATAGAAAAAACTTTGAGGGCATTGAGGAGACTGGATAAAATGTGGAGAACATTAAATCAAATAGACTGAAGTTCATGCCTCTTCTTCCAGTCTCTAACTAACTTCTAAGCTATCCACTTTGCATCAAATTTGGCTGTAGGGTTCACAAAGAAAATAAATTACTTCAAGAGTATGACTTGCTGATAGGAGAGTGAGAGACTGACTGGGGATTTTTTTTTTTCCCTACAAATTACTAGGTTCATCTGGCAGGCACCCAAGTGTCTATGTAAAACCAGCTACTGGAAATTGGTAGCAATCAATTTGGTAAAGGCAATGACTTTATAGACAACAGATTGCACCTACAACACTCATAACCATAGGAATTTCATAGTAACTTTTGGGAACCTTAATTTTGAAAAACATTATTGAAGAAATTTGAGGCAATCTCCAGCCACTTAGAGTCATGGACTGGTTTGGGATGGAAGGGACCCTAAAGATCATCTATTTCCAGCCCCCCTGCATGGGCAGATACACCTCCCTCCCACTAGACCAGGTTGCTCAAAGCCCCATCCAGCCTGGCCTTGAACACTTCCAGGAAGGGGGCATGCACAGCTTGGGCAGCCTGTTCCAGTGCTTTACCAGCCTCCCACTAAAGAACTTCTTCCTAATATCTAATCTACATCTACCCTCTTTCAACTTCAAACCATTCCCCCTCATCCTATCACTGTGTGCCCTTCTGAAGAGTCCCTCTCCAGCTTTCTTGTAGCCCTCTTAAGGTACTGGAAGGCTGCTGTAAGGTCTCCAGTGAGCCTTCTCTAGGCCGAACAACCCCGATCCTCTCTGTCTTTATAGCAGAAGTGCTCCAGCCCTCTGATCATCTTTATGACAATACTCTGAACTCATGCCAACAGATGCATGTGTTCATATGTTAGGGGCTCCAGGTCTGAACACAATACTCGAGATGGGGTCTCACCAGAGCAGAGTAGAGGGGAAGATCACCTCCCTTGACCTGCTGACCTGCAGGCAACGCTTCTTTTGATAACGCCCAGGATACTCTTGGCTTTCTGGGCAGCAAGCACACACTGCTGGCTCATGTTGAGCTTTTGATCAACCAGCACCTCCACGTCCTTCTGCTAAGGGCTGCTCTCAATCCATTCTCCACTCTGCCTGTATTTGTGTTTAGGATTGCCTCGAGCCAGGTGCAGGACCTTGCACTTGGCCTTGTTGAACTTCATGTAGTTTGCACAGGCCCATTTCTCAGGCCTCTCAAGGTCCCTCTGGGATAGCATCTCTTCCCTCCAGTGCATCAACCACACCACACAGCTTTGTGTCATCAGCAAATTTGCAGAGGGTTCACTCAATCCCACTGTCCCTATTGCCAACAAAGAAGTTAAACAGCACTGGACTCAGTACTAATCCCTGAGGAGCACCTCTCATCGCTGATCTCAACTTGGACTTTGAGCCGTTGACCACAACATTTTCAGTGTGTCTGTCCATCCAATTTCTTATCCACTAAGTGATCCATCTGTCAAGTCCTTTTCTCTCCAGTTTAGAGACAAGGATGTTGTGTGGGACAATGTCAGAAGCTTTCCACAAGTCCAGTTAGATGACATCAGTTGCTCTTCATTTATCTACCAGTGCTGTAACCCCATCATAGAAGTCTGTCAGATTTGTCAGGCATGATTTGCCCTTAGTAAAGGGCACTTGTTTAGTAGATAAAATTAGTTATTACTCAATTGAAATTCAGTTCAACTTCAGAAGTTATCAGGAGGTGAGTGATTGATGTTCTCTGAGTGCAGAATGTCCATTACTGCCTTGGATTTACCGACAGCTTAATTTGAGTGCTCATACAGCCATCTGACTCCCTGCAAAAACCCTGATGATTCCTCTTTCTTCCTCTTCCTCCAGCAATGCCTAAACATGTGTCACAGGTATTGCTGTGAATGTGACACCAATGAAGCTAACTACAGTTAAATATCCCCAAATAAGATTAAAATGAACAATTTACCAAATGGAACTCGCCACTGAGTAGATTATCAGCATGCTGCAATACTATCTGGAAACCCAAATTCAGAAACATACATAGGATCCTCTATTTCATACAGATGATTGAAGAACTTGCATATGTAGCATCTGGGAAAGAGTCCCTAAAGGAGGGAGCAGCAATCTCGGAGGGGTAGGCTGGTGTCACTACTCAGTTTAGGTGGGAGTGCTGGTAAAAGGCAATTGAGAAGCAAGAAGTGTTTGCTGGTAAGCACTGTGCATAGTGGAAAGGTTTTCAGAAGAGCAAAGACCATCATTAAGATAAACGTATCAGTCTGAAAACTGCCATGATGCAGTCCAGACATTAAAGAAAAAAACAAAAAATCCCAAAACACACAAAAAACAAGCAAACAAAAAAAGGAAACAAAACAAAAACATAACAAAAAACCCATAAACACAACAATAAAACCACTATTCACTTATTTTAAGTTGTATGGGTATATTTTCATGAAAACAGGACATTGCAGGTGCCGAGGAAGCAGTACTGCAGCTCATTCCAGTTGCTGGATGTGTGCTATCAAGCAGCTTAAAACTCATTAATGTTAAGCAACAATATAGTTGTTCAGCAAAACCAACATGCTAGTTACTTGAAATTAAGTCAAGTTCACTTGAAAGGCATGTAACTTCACTTGATATTCACTGTCATGAAGGAAATGCCATGGGGCACTAATCAATATCGCAGCAAAGCTCTTGCTGTCTTCTGCAAAGTCAGACTTGAATGCATCCAAAATGACCAGTCTTGCTCTGTACTTACTGACCAACACCTGTGGCAAACTGGAGAATCTCTTATTTTCCCCATCCCCTAACTTACTTGAGTGAAATACCAATTTGGTATGAGTACTTAACTCTGGTTTCACTTTAAGCAGATACATATATCCCACTGATTGCAATTATCCGAATGAAAGTATTACTGACTTGTATTGTGAGGGTGATTAAATGTCTCCAGATGAGATTTGAGCCCCTCTGCATAGCACTTTACACAAATAGATCAGAGATAACTAGCCATACTGAAGTGATTACATGCTCACTAGACATTACAGAAAGAGGGGAGCAGCTAATACAGATGGAGCTTGTAGTGCTGCTGCTAAGGTTGTCAACACTTTCCATAATAGGACCAGTTTGTCTGGCTGACTTAAAACTTTAATCTGAATTCTTCAATAAGAAGCTCCCTCAGGCTGCTTACTGAATTGTAATGGGGCTTACGGGGAGGAACAGTCACTTGGAAGCAATTTCTGAAAAGCTGTTGGTACTTTTTAAAAGTATTTGTTAAGAAACTAGACTGTTGTGTATTCAGGAGTTTAGTGAGCAGCTATTATGCATAAAAGCAAAAAATAATTTCTCCCTAGCAATTAGTCCATCCTGCAGAAAAGTTTCCTTTGCTGTTGGTGCTAAACATCCAGTAGAACCAGTGAACTAAATGGTAGAGGAGACTTTAGGTCCACAACTGCAGACCAACTTGTGAGGTGACCCAGGTGAGTGATGTGGTTACATCTTCACAGTGTAGACACTGAAGGGAGATAATAACAGCTGCCCAGGCAACCTGAACCCTGGTATCTCTAATTAGTCCTTGACTTGCAACTTGAGTATTGTTTTAATGCAAAGGAAGACAGCTGGTGTGCATCTTAAAAAGCTGTGAAAGCAGACTTCAGGGGTATCACAGTCTTCCCAGGGATCATCAGAGGGCTGGGATCTTTAAGTGGTAGAGGCCTGCACCATAAATCTAAAGTTGGTAACTACTCGTTTATGCGATTAATCTACTTACAGGGAGACCTGACACCGGGACTTTCAAGTCTCATGTTTGTTCTAACTTTTGAATGGGTTATTAGGCGAGGATTAGTTGAATGTGAAGATGTGAGAGGAAAGCATGTTGTTAGTCTTTTTTTTGATTCGTAACAGATTTAAGGTAAAGCTGTTCAATTGCAGTGTTTCGCAGAGAAACCAAGCCAAAACATTAAGGAGAAAATGAATGACAAAACAGATGAAGAATTTAAATTTTTTTTTAAACATCTGGTGTTTTTTGTACTACCTTTAAGTAGTGAGGATGCAGTAAGAGTCTTTAAAGTGGTTTGAAGTGAAGATTGAATTAGCAGAAGAGGAAATTAAAAACTCTCCTTACAAGAAATTTGTGTGTATCTTCAGCAAAGTTTGCAATTTAGGAGGAAATTAGACAGCAAACTTGAAGGTAAAATGCATTTAATCTCCAGAACCAGTTATCAAAAGTTTCTGTGGAAGAAACAGCAGATAAGACACCTCCTCCCGTGACATCCCATAATTAATAATTTCTAAGTTACTATTGCAATGCCTATGTTTTCTAATAATTGAGGATTCCAATAACTCAATATATTATCCTAATTTTAATTAAAGGAAAATTAATTAAAACTGGGGGGAAAAGATTGTAGTGTTGGTATTGGGCAAATACTACCTTCCAGGAGACTGTCAAATGTCATTTTCCCGTAAAGAAGGTATTCTCTCAGGTGCTAGGGTAGCAGACATAAACAAAAAACCCTCCAATGTTATTACAGTGGACATAATTCATCCTCTTAGAAAAAAATTGAAAGAGAAGCCATTGGGACTGATTTTTAGTTAAAGGACAGTTATGTTGGAAATACTTAAGCACTAGGAAATAGTTGAGTGGCCACTTACTTTCAGTTCACTCACAGTTCATTTTGCAGAAGCTGAAATACGAGCCAGTGATTATGAGACTTTTCTGGAAAAGGATAGAAAAGTTAAGGAGTTTAAATATATAATTTGATTGATAGAACAGACTTGCATTCCATTAAGTTAATCCAGAAAGATGGAGATCTAAACACGGCAATATTGTCAAACAGAAGCTTTATCCTTCCTGCAGATCAGTTCAATAACCTGTCTGCCTATATATCCAATTATCCCAGGATTCTGTTACAATTCCAGACCAAATTCATTCAGCTTTATGACTAAGGAAATGGCTCATTTTATCTATCCTTAATTTTGACATCAACTGTGTCTGCAGCATTCACATGAGAATTGATGAAGATCTACTTAATATCTGCTTTTAGAGCATGCTCATTAATATTGAATATCATTGTCCAAGTTTGTTTGATTTTGAAAGATTTAGGTTTAAAATCGTGAGTGTAACAAAGCTTAATAGAAAACTCCATGGCAGAAGAAATAAATCTCTTTTGAAATGAAAGCAGACCTAGCTGCAAACCTGCCTATTTTACCACCCCCGGAAGTGATTCATATGATTAGGACATGTGTAGGAGTTGCTTGGCTTTTGTGAGGCTTTTCATGTTAAGGAGCATTTGCAGTGCTGTTGCAAAGTAGCTCTGGATAGGAAGGTAAGTTGTAATTCTTAAATGTGATGTTCCAGCTTTGTTTATCTGTAACTTAATAGAATAGGAAAGTTTAGGATGGTTTTGGGGAGAGGGGTTACTTTTTTGTGGGTATGGTTTTTTTGTTTTTCTTCTTTTCTGCACGTATTACATCTTACCTTTAATTCACAGATTGTCCTAGGACTCCTGATACTCCAAATAGCAATCCTCGTTTTTCTGCTAATAACAGATTGATGGCCTTAAAGAAGCAACTGGATATAGAACTGAAGGTAAAACAGGGAGCAGAAAATATGATACAGATGTACTCCAATGGCTCTTCAAAGGTAAGGCTTTGGAATGCTTAGAATATGAAATTACTATGCTTTTTTCATATTGCTGTAGTGTGAATGTACAGTATTGAAATTGCATACTGTTTATATGCTTCTTGTTTGGGGAATATTTTTGTTAAGTAGTTGCTCAAATCTGCTACAAATTACTGTACCATTTTTTGTTGTGGTTTAATACCCACTCACATGATTGCTTTATCAATTTGTCCACATGTAGTTTAACCTAAATAACAAATCCAGCTTACTAAATTTAGTACATCTAGTAATCTTTGATCATGTGTGATTCACTTAGCAGGAAAGCTTGGTATGGCACTGATTGGTATCTGATGCTTTTCCTAGCTCCACTTAAAAAAAAAAAATCCATTAATTTAAAGTTGTAATGTGCACAATAATTACACTAAAGGTGGCATTGCCAGTTGTGTATCTGAAGTGCTCTTATAGTTTTAGTTGGCAATGAAAATATTGGTACCAAATAGCTGTTTTAATAAGAATTGTGTAATATTGATAGAGTTGTTATAATCTGCACTAGTACACATGCACATTAAAAATACATTAAGATACTTTTTTTTTTCATGGAAGAGTGGTTTTCTAGAGGTAACACCTGATAGCATCAAATTGAAATTTTTAAAAAAGCCACAGCTATTTCTAGATCTGAATTTTAAACACATGCTCACTTGCACTAACTCTTTTGACAGCACCAGAAGTTCTTCAAAGAGGGAGGTGAGGAGTGTTTGCTAACCCCTAAATAGGTTTGACTTATTACATAGTTAGGACTATGCACACTAAGAATCCCTTAATGCAACTGAAAGACAAGCCAAACCTTTTAAATGAAAAAAAAACAAAACAAGACCAAAAGCATATTTTTGAGTATAAGACACACACACTTCTCACATGAGAAAAGGAGGGGAGGAGTCCTCTAGTTGCCTACCCCCTCACCCTTCATTAGTCACTGTACCTGGTCTTTCCATTTACTTTAACTAAATCATTAAGGAGGTGAATTTCCAAACTAAAGGGAACACAAGCAAAGATCTAACAAATAGTAGGAGTGACTTGATTAGATGTTTCTGTGTGTCCAGACAATAATAAATAAAATTGAAGTGTTTTAAGTTCTTAACTCACTAACACATGTCTAAGTGAGCACATTTATTAAAAATAAATGTTTGACTTGAAGAGCAGACATTCTGAATTGCATTGCTACCCCTTATAATTTATACTAACCAAAAAGTATTTCTGAGTGAATCTGTGCTAGGGACTGGTGAACAGGCAGATTACATTTTATCTGCACCCTGTATGACTTTCTTTCAACTTGCAAAAATTACAGGGAATGCCTCTCACTCCCAGAAAAATGAGTTTAGACAAGATGGACCGTAGACATCCTTAGGCTCATTTTGTCCCAGCAGCACTTCTCTTGAACCAACTGGTGCTTTGGTAGCCCTGTCTGAAAGTGACCTGTAACCTACTAGCCTGGGGCAGATAGAAGAAATATCTGGAGTGCACCTTATGACTAAGGGCCTGGGAATGCTGTCCATGCACCACAGTCCCTCAGCTCCTAGAAATCCTGGAGTCTGCATACTCTGGGACCATGTACTTAACATCAGGTACACTTAAAAATAATTATCAGCTGACCCAAATAGATCAAAAGACATACATGAATTATGTTCCTAATAAACCCTCTGTAAGTAACTTTATAACAGGCTGAAAAAACTTAACTAAACACTCAGGCTCTAATATTAGACATGGCTAGCAGGCTTTGATCAGAGTAGGAGATAGGATAAATTCTGGCTTGCTTTATGATTGACACATGTAATTAAAATTGATGATTGCATCTTGTATTTGCAATTGGTAAATGTTTAAATGAGCCTGCCAGATTGGGTGTATAGAATAACTGGGCTGGGGAGAGCAATCTGGAAACACAAAAGCATTGCCTGCTGCTTCAGCAAACAGGATGGAAATGGTGCGTATTCATTCTCTCATGTTCTTAATACTCAGGAGTGAGTTAATTTGGCAGGTTCGAACTGTAATCTTGAGCATGGTGATTATGTTGTAAAGAGCAGAGCTTTAAGCAGCTGAAGTGTCTGGATGAAGTGGGCAGAAGAGGCAAAAACTTTTCAGTTTGAATCCAACCCTGGTAATACAGTAGTTCATGAAAAATTAAGTCTCAGGACCCTCTTTAAAATGTATTAAACTATTTTGTGAGCTTTATTCAAGTATACTGTATGATCCAATTTCAAATTAGTTGTATTGTTTTGAGACCTAAATTTAATGGAGAGAGGTCATAATTTTTTTCTTACAAGTGAAAATTCAGTCTGTGAATAGTAACAAACTTCAATAGTAACAAATATTACTAAGTTTTCCCTTTGTACTTTGCTTGCTTCAGTAAAATCCCACTGAACTTATTTAGACTTAAGTGTTTCTGAGATATTGATCATCTTTCCTTGGATTTGTGTGGATTCTCTGAGATCTCATCACTGCTTTTTATGGGTACTGTCAGTTCTTCTAAATGCAGGAGATGCCTTAAAATACTTCATATTCAGCCTCCAACACTAAAAAAAGCTGCTGAATATAACATTCCTTGTTTGAACCTGACAGGGATTTTCTGTCTCTTGAAAATACAAGGATATCTCTATAATCCTGAATTACTGCTATTTTACACATTGAAGGGTTGACGTTACCCCTAAGCAAGCAAATCCATTGCATAAGAGGATATGAGGGATAATCAAGTGCAGCAAGATCAAAAATAAGATAAAAGTGAAGATACACACAAAGAAATACTTACAGCATATTTATACATCAGAATGATTCATGGCTAAGGTTTAGTACAGGATTCTAGAGTTGCTTGTAGTCTGTTAGTTAGATTGTATAACTCTGCTGTAGACAGTGGTTATTTCAAAAGTTGACATTTGTATTTGAGAGCCATCATGAAATTCAGTGTAGTCATTAGGTAATTGGCTAGCTAACATGGAATCTTAAAATATCAGTGGTATCTCTCTGAAATGTTGATCAGTACTAAGACTTAAGGCCAAGACTTCTGAGGCTGTGGTATGTGCAGTGAGCACAATTTCTCCACATGTATCCAAAGCCTTTTTGTGTGTGTATCTTGGTGTATAAAGCCTGCAGAACATAAGTGACCTTGCACCTCAGATATTTTAATGCTAATAGTGGAGCTCTATGAAGGCAAATTTCACTCTTCTTAGTATAATGATTATTCTCACAGTATACTTTATGGTGCCAGTATTTCTAGCTCTGGGTATCTGTGCTACTCTGCAGTTCTTTGTCCTATCTGTGGCAACGGGAAAAATTGAATTTCTTCAACTTCTTAAATAATTGATAATTTCATTATAAAATTAAAAATATAGGTATAAACCATTTCTATGGGAAAGTAACTTATTAATGAGGTTATAGAGTGGCTATAAAATGAATTAAGCAAAATACCCTTTGGGCTATAACAAGTGTGATGTTCATCTGTGCTCAGTACTGTTAATTACTGTGATTGATTGGAATGGCAGACAGGACAAATAGCTTGCCTGAAATTTTCTCATACTGTACTTTAAGTTGCTGATGAAATAGTTAATAAAGTATAGTCATATTCTATGTTTTTATTAATGCAAAAACCTCTGGTTTTTTCATAAAAACATACTGCAGACTTTTTAATATATGCTATGTAAGCTAACTTCATATTTCTAAATTCAAGATTGAAAATAAACTCAAGTGAATTGATGCAATGCTTTTTATATGGATTTAGTCTAGAAAATTTGTCTAATAGAAGATTTCTCACCATACAGTAAACTTGAGTCATTCTGCCTGGGGTTGAGGGATTTTGCATTTAATACCTTGTCCTTCCTTTAGTATCAGCTTAGAAAACATTAGTCTTCCGATGCAATCTTGCTAGATCATGCTGCCTTTATTGAGTTTTAAACAGATACAGTTTCCATGGGAGTGGCTTGTAATGTTTAATCAACCAGACTATGCCTTTGTCCTAACTTAATTTCCACTGATATCCTAATGTGGTTACTTGAATTGGTCTGATGTACCAAATGAGCTTCATGGATATAGTTCTTCTTCCCAAACCATGTGGTCTTCAAAGCTTTCTGTTTTATCCCATGAAGTGTTTTAACTCCTTTGTTTGTTTGTTTGTTTGTTTTAATAGGATCGAAAACTTCTTGCTACAGCTCAGCAGATGCTCCAGGACAGCAAGACAAAAATAGAAGTCATACGGATGCAGATTCTTCAGGCAGTCCAGACCAATGAATTGGCTTTTGATAATGGTGATGGAGTAGAAAGGAAATATGATCATTAATGTCAGAATGTCATGTAGATGTGTACCCATATGCACACAGAGTTATGACAAATTTCTAGTAGGAATGTTAGGCAAAACTTGCACAAAATGAAAATAATTGGAGAGTAGGCATACCATTGTGTGTGTTAGGATGCCAAATACATCTGGCTTGAAGCAAAATACTTTAGGCTCATTGAAGAGAAAGAAAGTCTCTGTTCTTCATCCTTTTTATACATTATGCTGTCCTTTTTTGTTTTGTGGTCGTCATTCTCTCTTCATACGTGCTTTCTTTTGTCTTGACAATAATTAGTAATTTTCTTTAAAGCATGTAATCTTAAAGTCTGGCACAAGTACAATGCCTTCTCGTCATATTTAAATAGCTTGACTTTATTACTAATCGGAGCAGAGATGAAGCCGATTTTTTGTTGTCATTGTGACTGTTTAGGCTAGATAGAGTAATAAATTATTTTTAAAACAAAACCAAAAAAATCTGTGTTTTTAAAGCTACCTGGCTTGAAACACTCATGCTGTATGTCAGAAGTCATTTTAAATTTGCATTTCTCCAGAAAAAAAGACTCCTTTTTTTGTAATTGCATGAGCATACTACAGATCTGTGGGCATATTGGTACATCTCTATGTCTTGAACTTTACTCATATGCATTTCTGAGTATTGAAGTTGTATGATGATGGTTGTAATCAGGGCCTGGATATATCCCAGGTAATGAAAAACCTGTGTGTGCATTGTGTTTGGTTTTATGGTATGTGGTAAGTTTGGTTTTGTTTATTGTTTTTACATGACACTTGTGGCACTTCCAAGTTTTTCTAACACTTCATCTCAGCACATGGATTATTTATGTCCTTTGTTCAAAAGAAAAAGAAAGGTATTCAAGATAGAAAGGGATTTCAAATGCCTTTTTGTGTTCCTTCCACTATTAAGAGCTTTAAACAGAAACTAATATACCCAGGAAGCTTTCTGTTTGGGATACCTAAATGCTACAGCATTTAGAAGTGGGTATTAGAATGTTCACCCAAACTATCTGGGAAAAGCAGCGTGTGGGACCTCTTACAGTCTCTGTGCTGGCAGAGGTCAGATTCCCTGGAATTTCATATGAAGTGGGAGAATTATCAGAAACTGACCAGGAATCTACTTAGCTACAGAAAAGTTGGAAAGATAAATCCTCAAGAGCATGGCTCTGATATGTGGCATATCAAAACCGTCTTGCCATCAGAATGATATTTTGGATATTTTGGTTTTGTTCCTTATCTCCCCTAAAAGCATATTCTTTTCTCACATCCTCTAGTAATTACAGCTCTTCAAGAAATAAGACCTGTTTATTGGATTTAGGCCCTGATAAATTATTTCTTCTTCAAATGCAGATGCTTAAAATTTCACTGTTGCTTTTATGACATACTTCAAGCTTTTCTTTAGACTACCAAATCTGCCTCTCTTACACTTTCTTTTTTGTCTTTTCTTTTTTTCCTGCTTTTTTCTTTCTTTTTCACCCCTCTCCTCTGTTTTTGTGGGGGAGGGGTTAATAATATAGAAATTAAACATGGGCATGGTCTTCAATTAAAATTGTTTGTTTATATCTCTTTGCAGAAAAACCTGTGATAAGCCCTCTTGAACTCCGAATGGAAGAATTACGGCATCATTTTAGGATAGAGTATGCTGTAGCAGAAGGTGCAAAAAATGTGATGAAATTACTTGGATCTGGGAAAGTTACTGACAGAAAGGCACTTTCAGAAGTAATTTACATCATTACAATTTCTGAGACTTTATTGTAAATGCTCTTTCGAGAAAAAAAAAAAAAAAAATTAAAAAAAATTTATTTAATTATTTACTTTATTTTAAAAAGGCACAAGCAAGATTTAATGAGTCAAGCCAGAAGCTGGACCTCTTGAAGTATTCACTGGAACAGAGATTGAATGAACTTCCTAAAAATCATCCCAAAAGCAGTATTATTATAGAGGAGCTCTCACTGGTCTCTTCACCCACATTAAGTCCTCGTCAAAGTGTAATATCTACTCAGAACCAGTATAGTACACTGTCCAAACCAGCAGCTTTAACAGGTATGATTTATGGAGTTCTAATTTTTACTAAATGTTTTAAAACCAGTCTTTAATACCAACTTTATTTCTTTCTGGATATATTTCATTGTTGTTCTTTTCCTAGACAAAGGCATTTAGAATTTCCAAGTGTCCATGCACCAAAACATGCAGATAAGTTTCTTTGATTTATTTGTCATCCTTTTAATTATCCCATGGGAAGAGGTTCTGGCCTTAAGTTCGGTCACTGTGGAACAGTATTACTAGCATGTACCCCATGCCTCTCATCTTTAGATTATCAAGCACTTTTAAAGATGGGTAAGTATCACTGTCTCCATTTTACAGATGGGGAAACTGGGGTGCAGAAAGGTTAAGTGACTTTACTCGATCATACAAGAGTAAGTAGCAGAGCTGGAGATAGGCACCTAGCTTTTCCTCCTGCTACAAAATTACATTTTATATTTCTATACCAAAGAGGAAGATCCTAACAAATGCATAGATCTAGTGAAGCCTCTATTTATCACTGTAAATTGTTTTCCCTGCAATTAAACATTGGTGGTTTTTTTAGAGACTTAGCTTACTGTGAGAGAACAGTACATTTATATTTACCTATAAGACTTAGGAACTTACCATGGTTGGGATTCACCTGAAATTCTTATCCTTTAGCAGAAGTAAACTGTTTCTAGAGATGAGCCATACTTTAACAAAGCTCTTAAACTTTTGCCTCCCAGTGTCTTAAAGAAAAGCAAATACTGTTGACTACTTAGGGGTATGTTGCTTTACTGAATTTATTTAATAAGTGGTCATATAAAAATTACTGGTATAGATAGGTTTGGGTTTTTTGTCATTTCCTAAAACTTTTCACATTTAACTGTGAAACCAACTGTTAACAAAGTTGATTATAAAAACAGTCTGTAATTCAGATGTTACTGTAGTTATTCATGTGTAACTGAAACCACAATCTAGTTTTGAACTACTGTGGGGTTATATTTAAAACAAAAAGAGGAAGTCTTCTTCTGAGTTGCAATAATAAAATGCAGCGAGTCTATGTCTTCCATTTTGGTTCAGTAAGACAAGTAGTGAAGAGTAAAGTGCATCAGGACCTCAGCTGAGAGCCTTTGTGAACTTGCAGAGTTGAAAGGGGAACTTTATTTCATCATATGGAATCTCAGATGATGACTGATAATGGACAAGGAATTATCATGCTTTGGCTTTATAACAGTTTTTTCTTTTTTTTTTTTTTTCTTGTATTTCATAATTATTGGTCAGATACCTTATAGTGGCAAGTAATTTATCTTTAAATGTGATACACATATGAACAGTTTCTTGTAGGAATTACCAAAATAGGGCTACATGCTTGTGAGGTTCTTAATAGTTTCACTTTCATATTAGATACACAAGTAGCTTCTGTATTGAACTGGATTTAAATGAACAGTGTCTTTGTGTTTTGCCTCTAACACTGTGAAAAATAGATCAGTGCTACTGCCATACTTTTTAAAGTGCATCAACACAACTTTCTGATATGCATCCAGTCCTTACAGAAGAGAACAGCTTTTCTTATTATTAATTTTTAAAAATTTATTAATTTTTTTAAAATTCATTTTTTTCCTAAAGATATATTTGGGAATGAAGTATTCTTTTACCTTTTAACCTTTTGTGGGATCCAGTAGCATCCTTTGTCTTCATAGCCTAATGCTTAATTTGTCACTTCTGGCTGCTAATTGCTTACAGGATGGGAATACTTCTCAGACTGGTTTCTCAATGTCTATTCTATGGACTGTAATGTTGTCAGACCATTTTTAGGTCAAATTGGACTTAAGTTTCTGTTACAAAAGAATACTTTTTAGTTTCACAGTTAAGTATGTTTGCAGTCAAAAGAACACAGGATTCAGGAGCTGCATTTCTAGCTGGCAGTATGATTATGAACTGGCAGTTTTTGCTGCTTCTAATAGTTAATTTTGTTAGAGGCAGTGGTGTCACAGTTTTGTAGATGCTATCATGCACAGGATGATTTAAACCTGATGCTTTTGTAACCATCTGTGGTACTCAGATGTTTCTGTGCTGCTGGAGGAAATTGTCTTCAATTAAGACAGCAGCCTCCATACCTACTGAGGTCCAATGTGTGTAGAAGATTTTGAAGAGTAGCTTCTTGTCTCAGCTTTTATAAATCCAAATTCAGTTAAGTTGGAATAACTCAATGATTTAAATTAGGTACTAACTCAAACTGGACTCCAGCATGCAGCAGGTAAATGTGATTTCTGAATGTATCCTAAGCAAATTGGTAGTCTCGGTATCAATGTGTTTATTTTAATTACCAAAGCAATCTATCCAATATTAACTTGTTATATAAAACTCATGAAAAATTGTTACTGTCCAATTGTTTTTCAGTGAAGAAAACAAAAGATACTTCTGAGACACAGAACAAAAATTTATTTTGTGTTATTTTGGTGAACTGCTGTTACTTCCAAAAAGCTGAATCCTACATATTTGATTTTTTAGTGCTCATTTTCAGTATATTTGTCTCTCTTAGAGCTGTCTCTGGATTTCACCTGATATTTGTTATACCCTGTGATGGTCAGAATATGACCTATTGCCATAAATCAGTCATTAGTCATTCACTTCATTTGCCTAAGAACATAATTGTTTTTCTTGTTCTAGGTACCCTGGAGGTTAGGCTAATGGGCTGCCAAGATATTTTGGAAAATGTCCCTGGGCGATCAAAAGCCACATCGATTACACTACCTGGTTGGAGTCCAAATGAAGCCAGATCATCTTTCATTAACAGAACCAGTAAAAGTAAAAGCGGGACTAACAGAAACCTTCTGAAAACTGATGACTTGTCCAGTTCAGTATACTTCTCTTATTTTTATACATATCTTTTATTTACAATTTAATGTGCATGGCATGCTCTGTAACTTAAAATGCTACATTGATTCTAAGCTTTAAATGTTTCTTCATCTGTCAAGGTGTTTAAAAAAACAAACAACAAAACCACAACCCCACTATTATGCCCATAAGAGCCACTTCAAAATTCTATTTTTAAAGGAAACTTACAGCAGATTTTTTTGTTTTGCTTTGTTATGCTGAATTTGTGTACTTTACTTACAGATGAAGTCTGTGCTGTACTGAAGTTGGATAACACTGTGGTTGGTCAAACTAGCTGGAAACCGATTTCCAATCAGTCCTGGGATCAGAAATTTACACTGGAACTAGACAGGGTAAAAATGCAGTCTTCCTTCACTGTCAACTATAGTAAATTAATTCTTTCTTCTCTTTCTTCTCTTTCTTCTCTTTTCTTTTTCTTTCTTTCTTTCTTTCTTTCTTTCTTTCTTTCTTTCTTTCTTTCTTTCTTTCTTTCTTTCTTTCTTTCTTTCTTTCTTTCTTTCTTTCTTTCTTTCTTTCTTTCTTTCTTTCTTTCTTTCTTTCTTTCTTTCTTTCTTTCTTTCTTTCTTTCTTTCTTTCTTTCTTTCTTTCTTTCTTTCTTTCTTTCTTTCTTTCTTTCTTTCTTTCTTTCTTTCTTTCTTTCTTTCTCTCTCTCTCTCTCTCTCTCTCTCTCTTTCTTTCTCTCTCTCTTTCTTTCTTTCTCTCTTTCTTTCTTTCTCTCTCTCTTTCTCTCTTTCTCTCTCTCTTTCTCTCTTTCTCTCTTTCTCTCTTTCTCTCTTTCTCTCTCTCTTTCTCTCTTTCTCTCTTTCTCTCTTTCTCTCTTTCTCTCTTTCTCTCTTTCTCTCTTTCTCTCTTTCTCTCTCTCTTTTCCTTCCTTCCTTCCTTCCTTCCTTCCTTCCTTCCTTCCTTCCTTCCTTCCTTCCTTCCTTCCTTCCTTCCTTCCTTCCTTCCTTCCTTCCTTCCTTCCTTCCTTCCTTCCTTCCTTCCTTCCTTCCTTCCTTCCTTCCTTCCTTCCTTCCTTCCTTCCTTCCTTCCTTCCTTCCTTCCTTCCTTCCTTCCTTCCTTCCTTCCTTCCTTCCTTCCTTCCTTCCTTCCTTCCTTCCTTCCTTCCTTCCTTCCTTCCTTCCTTCCTTCCTTCCTTCCTTCCTTCCTTCCTTCCTTCCTTCCTTCCTTCCTTCCTTCCTTCCTTCCTTCCTTCCTTCCTTCCTTCCTTCCTTCCTTCCTTCCTTCCTTCCCTCCCTCCCTCCCTCCCTCCCTCCCTCCCTCCCTCCCTCCCTCCCTCCCTCCCTCCCTTCCCTCCCTTCCCTCCCTTCCCTCCCTTCCCTCCCTTCCCTCCCTTCCCTTCTTTTTTTTTTCCTTTCGACTATGTTTTTCCTATGTGCAAGTATTATATCCCTAACAGAATGAGTTCCCTGGGGTTAAACTGTTATGCTGATCTGTCATTCTAGAGAAATTACCTTTTCTGGCTTACAAATTGACATTTTTCTGAAGATCTAACACTTAGCATTGAGCCTGTGATAAATGGTGCTTAACTTTTTATCAGGATCATCAACTTCTCAGTATTTATCAGTAAATTCTAATATCAGATAGATTTTAAATATTTTGTTAAAGCTGTGTCACAGAATTTTTACACTGCTTCTATAGGATTTTTCTCGTGTTAAACCGATACGGTCTTCAGGAATAATACATACATTCCCTAATTGTTCTTTCCCAGAACTTTAAATGCTACTTGGAGGACACAAGTATCTGAAATGATAATTGATGTTTCTTTCTCACACCTTTTAAAGAGAATTTCTGTCACATAGATTTAGTCAAGTATTTCTTTTTTAGATACACAATAGTCATAGTATTTTAATGTACAAGGATTTTTTTTTTCTCCATCATGAAAATGAAACTGTATTTTAGGGAACCTAAATATCATCTCCAGTATATATTTAAAACAAATGTAGGTAGAGGGGAGAAGCCACTTTCCTGGTTTTGCCTCTCCCCCCACCCCTCTAAGCTGCAAACCAGATGCCTTCTATCTAGGAAGGAAGCAGCTTTAAACCTGCAGGTTAAATTCAAGATCCAGTTAGCAATAGGACAGAACAGAACTAGCAGCTGTGGGGTCCAGAAGCCTTATTATTCTCAGATTAAGACTAGGACTAGTCAAAGTTTAGTAGCCGCTCCTACCAGCCTAGTATGTGTCCAGTTCACTATTTTTTTACTCAATATTAGGTGGCTTTTTGGTGACAGAAAAGGACCCTGCTTCTGCTGGGCATGACCACGCATCCTTCCATGTTTGAAATGTGCGTTCCAAAACCCATCATGTTTTTATCTGGTGCTTCTTAACTTTTGTTTCTTTTAAAGCCTACAGCTATCATATAAAGACAGTAAATATACACATCATGATGAATCATGAAGCTACTCTACCTGCACTTAGTATACAGTGCTACCTTGTGTTATATTGCAGGATTCATGTTTCTGTGACTAGCATACAATGCATCCTAAGAATACATAAATCTCACCAGCAAGATATAGCAGTAGTTTCTGTTAGTTTAAAATTTTTGACGCCTCTTCATGATGTTGTTACAAAAATCATACATACTCCTAGACATGCTGTAGGAAGTCTTGCATCTTGATCTGTGTGCAGGTACTAAAATGTCACTATGCAGCAATGAAATGCACTTGAAACTTGTAACATGGAAAACTAGTACAGCTGAGGTTACAACACAAGTAAACACAAGTAAAAAGTTACTGTCAGAGGATGAGCTAAAATATCTGAAACTAGCACTGTTAGACTGATTCAAAGTCTGGTGACTGTGATTCTCTACTTCTGGGGAAATTTTATGCTCACACTTTTATTTGGACACTGGAGATCACATCTGAACTGAAATGCTACTGAAAGGTTGCTCAGGATGGGTGTTTAGCCCAGGCAGCCCTTCAAAGTGACATCTCTGCATATTGACCCTTTTGTTGCTAGGCCTTGCAGAGGTGACTCTTGCAGAACAATTACTAATAAGCAATTTCCTGTGTTTCTGTTTCCTGTCATAGTCACGTGAATTAGAAATCTCAGTTTATTGGCGTGACTGGAGATCTCTGTGTGCAGTAAAGTTTCTGAGGTTGGAAGATTTCCTGGATAACCAACGGCATGGCATGTGTCTCTATCTCGAACCCCAGGGCACTCTGTTTGCAGAGGTAAGAAGGTTTATTTGAAACACTTGAGCAAGTATTCTATTGCAGAATAGTTTAAGAAGTTTTTTGTTCTGAAACCTGAATAGTAACACAAATTATTTGAACTGCAGGTTACGTTTTTTAATCCAGTTATTGAAAGAAGACCGAAACTCCAGAGGCAGAAGAAAATTTTTTCAAAACAGCAAGGTGATAAACCTTAAAAATTGTTACAGATCTGTGCAACTTTTTTTTGTGCATTAAACTGTTGATAAGGAAGGATTTGCATTGCATTTATAAATGTTTTCTTTTAGAATTTCTTACTATGCATTATCATTTAATAGTGAATAATTATGAATTCCTGAGTAATATTACAAACTCAGTTTGTTCTTCCTAAACTATAAACTGATTAATATGATTTTTTAAAAATAATTATAGCTTTTGGTAGTAAGTAAGAAAATTACTTACACGCTCTATTTTCTTTTTCTCACAATGTCCACAGGCAAAACATTTCTCAGAGCTCCTCAAATGAATATTAATATTGCCACTTGGGGAAGGCTGGTAAGAAGAGCTATTCCTACAGTAAATCACTCTGGCACCTTCAGCCCTCAAGCACCAGTGCCTGCTACCGGGCCAGTGGTTGATGCACACATTCCTGAACTAACACTGTCAACCAGGTAGGTGATACCTGGAATTTTTAAGTACTTTCAAGAGCAAGAGTAACAGAGAGATGCTTATGCCCTAACAGATGTATTGCAGAATAGACAGATTTGACATACAAGACTGCAGACCTTTCATTGTTTTAATATGGACTTTTGAGACAGATCTACATACAAAAGATTTGTTTTAGGAGAAATCTATGTACATACAGTTTTAAGTTGGGTTTCATACTCTTAAAAAAGTTTCTACTATACACTGAGGAGTTACTTGTTTTCTTGCTAGTGACCCCCCTGTAGCCAAATTGGACTTTGAACTTGAGCCTGAGCCTCCACCTGCTCCACCCCGTGCATCTTCCCTTGGAGAAATATGTGAATCTTCCTCTGAGATAAAGGCTCCTGATGTGCCATCTCAGGCAAGTACCTTTAAGAATTTTTGGCTATACATACAGTTTAACAAAGCTGTAGTATTGGCATCTTTGTGATGGATTTCTTCCCTTAGATTTCAGCATTTACTCCCTTAATCTTCACATCCTGTCTCAATGGAATGCTCCAATTACTCATAGTGGCAGACTGTTGCAGTATTTGGTGTATTCAACTCTCCGTGTCATTGGTTCCACCACAGAAAAAAACAAAAGCTCAAAATCATTAGAGCATTCAGGAAAAAATGGGCTTACTAACAAAGAGCAGAAAGACTGGAGCAATAGGCTTCATCGGTCCAATTAAATGCTTGCCTGCTTATATCAACTTAAAGTATATAATTTTATCTTAGATAGTTCTTGTGTTAAGAATTTCACATGCTTATAGTTAAGATTTCTGCAGTCATTTGCCTTCATAATTAGTCTTAGATTTTCAGACTTCTTTTTCTTCACAGGATGAAGTAACAAATTTTGATTTTGAAAATGGCAGAAATAGTATCGTCCCAAAACTCCAGCCTGAAATAATCTGTGAGACTGATGTTTCCCATTCAGACATAAAATACACCAACACCCGAGAGCCTGAAGATAGAAGGTATAAATGCAGTGGTTTTGCTGTTGATCTGAATAATATCTCTTAAAGTTAGCGAACTAGAAGTTTTCTGACTATTTTTTTATATGCATAGATCACAACAAAGATTTCAGTTCAATCTGAAGGATTTCAGATGTTGTGCTGTACTGGGAAGAGGACATTTTGGAAAGGTAAATATCAAAAGGTATTCACGTGTCAAAACTATGTAACAATTTCCTAGGTATAGCTCGTAAATTAATGACTTTATCTTCTGTCTTAGGTGCTGTTGGCAGAGTACAAAAACACAAATGAGATGTTTGCTATTAAAGCCTTAAAGAAAGGTGATATTGTTGCTCGTGATGAAGTAGACAGGTCAGTTTGTAGAATATAATACGTGGATTCCATAAATCAATTCTGTTTTTCTGCATGCAATACAACTGTAACTCTACCATATGATAGTCAAGTTCAGTGAAAGAACAAAACAAGTTATCTCTCTGCTTAGTTGGCTTCTGCAGGTGTGTGGTCTTCTGTGGCAAGGAGGGAGCAATATAGCCTGGGAATACTGGTTCCTTTAGTGCTTCTCATACCATGCCTGTAGTACAGCTCTGACTTAAAGTTGATCCTGTTTTTTATTTAGGTTTTCTTGCAATTATTTATCCTAATTAGTTGTTCTATAGATTTCCATTGCATTTCAGGAGGGCAGTGACTTTGTATTTTCTTTACTGGCAGAAACACCTAAATGGTATTTTGCAACCTGTTAACACATTGTCATATTTATCCATATTTCCTCTTAAGTCCTGTGTATACTCCCCAGTTGTGTTTTTTAATCTTTTTGCCCCAAAACTCAGACATTTTCTTTGCTTGGAAATAAAGTGGCAGTTCCATAACTGTGTAGTTCTAGTGCAGGAGGTTGCTGTTGCCATTGTTTAATTGTGTCTGTATTAGTTTGACTTGCAGGAATAAAAGTAACTGTTAAGAACAAGCCACAGAATAACCAGTTGTCTTAGGGAAAAATAATCTGGAATGTCTGTAGTATTGTCACTCTTTTCCCCCTGTATGTATTATATAGAATTAAAATTCAAAACTGATTGAAGTTAATGTCACATGATAACTACTACATATGTAATACAAATCTGAGTATTTGGAAGGAAAATTGGCAGGGTACAATTTTCATGGACTGCTAGGCTTCTTTTTTCATCTGTGAAAGCTAAATCCTAAAAAGGATTTTGCAAATCCTGACATCAGCTTCATGTGCGTGCAAATATTAAAAGCTCTCTCTTTAAACAAAATATGTCCTTATCCTCAGGAATAGAGAAAAAGCATAAGATGTAACTTACCAATAGTTTGGGAGTTGAAAAATTATGGTTCAGAATTCATCTTTAAATCTTTAATGATTTGTTTGCAGCTTGATGTGCGAAAAGCGAATATTTGAAACTGTGAATAGTGTAAGACATCCCTTCTTGGTGAACCTTTTTGCTTGTTTCCAAACCAAAGATCATGTTTGCTTTGTAATGGAATATGCTGCTGGTGGGGATCTGATGATGCACATTCATACTGATGTCTTCTCTGAACCAAGAGCAGTGTGAGTATTCATCCCTCTTTGTGGCAGCAAGTGAAGGGTATTTTGTTCAGTGGATAAGAACTAAGAGCTTTATCACCACATGCCTCTACATTATGCCATTTCACTAAATGCTCTAAGTTTTTTAAAGGGTCAGAGATTGTAACTGGTTTTGTTAGAAAATGGCACATACAGATTCAGTGCCTGAATCCACACTGAATTTAAAAATTATATACACATTTAATGTTTATAATACTTTTTCTCTTTTTTTTTTAATTACATAAAAGATCTAAGTGGAAAGTTTAAATTGCAGACAAGACTACAAGAGGAATGATTGAGCAAAATCAGAAATCCTTCAGTGCCATGGCAGTGGAAAATACAAAAATTTAACCTGGGCTGAGCAAACATAGTACAGCTTGAAAGCTGCAAGTTTAAGCATTTTTGTCATCTGGCTTAAAAACTCTGATCTTGTACAAAACTTGTTTACAGAAAAAAAAATTGATAATCTTCAAAACATGGTTAATAAAACAGATTTATAATAATGGGCTTCAAATTATGAAAAGCAAGGATAAAATCCATTGAAATTTTAACTTTTTCAACAGATTCTATGCTGCGTGTGTGGTTCTTGGACTTCAGTATTTACATGAACACAAAATAGTATATAGGTAAGTAGTCACTGACCCATTTCCAGCAACTGAATTTCAGCTGTTCTGAATAGTACTGAAGAAACATCAGTGATGCAATGTTGTTCTCAAATGTTCATTTAGAGATTTGAAGTTGGATAACTTATTGCTGGACACAGAAGGCTTTGTGAAAATTGCTGACTTTGGTCTTTGCAAAGAAGGTAATGGCCCTTAAATCTCCTTTCTATAAGAATTCCAAGTCTGTCATACTCATGGCTGCTTCTTGAGACTTGGACTGCCAAATCTGTATAGTGTGTACTTACTTTGTATTGCTTGAAGGAAAAAATACACTTCTGTACAAATGTGGATATTGAAGGGAATTCTGTATTAGGGAAATGTAGCCTTATTTTTTAGTAATTTTTTTTCAGCTGTGAGCATCACCTAGTTGATTGTAGCTCCATCATATCTCTGCTTATTAATAAGGCATACTGCTGCATTTTACAAGTTTCCAGAAATAGCATTTTTTTCCCCTCATTCTAAACACATCAATATTGTACAACAAAATCAAGCAACATTATACCTCACACTTTATCAATTCATTATCTATTTTTTTTTAACTTTGAAATAGTTGCAACTCTTAAGTATGTGGAAATTACATACAAATTATATTATAGACAAAATAAAGATATTTATCCAAAAAGCCAAGATGCTAGAAAGTTACTTTCAAGCATTATGCTTGCAACTGCTTTTCAATTAAGACGTTAAATAGAAGTAGCAACTGAAACTGCAGTCTTTCTCAAGCCCCATTGTAGGAGAACATCTGGAGATGTCTGTTTCCTTCTCTAATTTGTATACCTTGACCTCCATATCTTTTCCTGTGAGATAGCCTAAGAGGGAATTTAGTAAATTCAGTAGGTGTTCAAACCACTGTCTGCAAGTGCTGTGACTCTAGCTACAAGTTCCATAAATGACAAAAGGAGACAAGGATAAGGAAAGCTCTTTGATTTACTGACTACTATGATAAGCTTTCTGCAGCACCTCCACCCATAGTATCAGAACAGTCCTTGTGGTGCTGATGTCCCAAGCTGTGCCTTGCACTCTTGCTAATACACAGCACTTATTTTGAGCAAAATTGTTTCACTGCACTCCATGTTTTACTTTACATTGTTTTGCCATCTATAGTAGGCATGTTTGACTAAACTAGCCTACCACACTTCCTTCTACTATTCAGCATAAACATAGTGTAGGATTGTCACACAGTTTTCTTTGCTTGGAAAACAAAATTGTAACTGGAAGCTTAATTTGGTTTACTGCATATAGTTAAGGGTATAAACACACTGAAGCACACATGGAACAAGGGCATGGGAGGGAACAAGGGCAATATTTTACCTTATTGGCCTGAGCCTTTGGGACAGGCCCTGGAACTACAGTATTGGCTGAGGATGCTTTAGAGAGAGGCTTTACCTGCCAGAGGAACAGAGGTCGTCGAATGGCAGAAATCACTGCTTGCTTCTCATTAACTTTTCAGGAATGGGATTTGGAGACAGAACAAGCACCTTCTGTGGCACACCAGAATTTCTTGCTCCAGAGGTGCTGACTGAAACTTCCTATACAAGAGCTGTAGACTGGTGGGGTCTTGGTGTACTTATCTATGAGATGCTAGTGGGTGAGGTAAGTTCTAGTAAAAGGTAAAAAACGTTGAAAAATCAAGATGCCAGACATTTAATGTGCTCTGTCACAGTCGTATCAACACTTGTATATACAGTAAGTGTAGACATACCTTGTTTTACAGTGAGCCTTCTTAATGTGTCTTAATCAAGAACTATTAAATATTGATCAGCTACTTACTTTATCCTAGCTGCTGTAATTAACACTGTAGAAGTTGATGAGTTATGTCATGAGCTTGAATTAGCAGCAATTGCGAGAATCATAGAATAATTTGGGTTGGAAGAGACCTCTAAAGGTCATCTAGTCCAACTCTGCTGCAGTAAGCAGGCTCACCCTCAACTAGATTAGGTTGCTCAGAGCCTTGTCAGGCTTCACCTTGAATATCTCCAGGGATAAGGTCTGGGCCAGGATAGTGAGTTTTCTGTCTTGTAGTTTTTTTCTTTTTATTATCACTGTTTTATTAAAGCTGTGCAGTTTAGTTTCCAACCTGTAAATCTCCCATATTCTCTCTCCTTTATTGGGGAGGGGGATTAATAGAGAGCATCTGTCACTTAACTGCCAGCCCAGTGTTCAACCGTGACAGGCCTCAACTGCCTCCCAGGGCAACCTGCTCCATTTTTCCACTAACCTCATGGTAAAAAACTAACATGAAGTCTAAATCTGCTCTTCTCTAATTTCAAGCCATTGCCCCTAATCCTATCATCCAGGCCCTTGCAAACAGTCCCTCTCCAGCTTCCTGTATACCCCTTCAGGTACTGGAAGGTTGCTATTAAGTATCCCCAGAGTCTTATTTTCTCCAGGCTGAACAACCCCATGTCCCTCAGCCTTCATAGAGGTGTTCCAGCCCCATGATCATTTTTGTGGCCTTCCTCTGGACCTGCTCCATCAGTTCCATCTCCTTCATGTGTTGAGGGCTTCAGAGCTCACGCAGTATTCGGGGGAGGTCTTACCAGAGCAAAGTGGCAGAATCACCTCTCTTGATCTGCTGGCCACACTTCTTTTGGTGCAGCCCAAGATGTGATTGATCATATGGGCTGCAAGCACTTACTGTTGCTCATGTCCAGCTTTTCATCCACCTGCACCTCTAAGTCTTTTTCTGCAGGGCTGCTTTCTAAAACTTCATCCCTCAGCCTAGTGCAGATTGTTCTATCCCAGATGCAGGACCCTGCACTTGGTCTTGTTGAACCTCGTAAGGTTCTTCTTGGCCCGCCTCTCTGGTTTGTCCTTCTGGTCCCTCTGGATGATGACATCCTGTCCCTCTGGCATATCGACAGCACCACTCTGCTTGGTGTCATCTGCAAACTTGGTGATGGTGCTCTTGGTCCCACTATCTACATCACTGATAAAAATACTAAACAGTACAGATCCCAGTACAGACTCCTGAGGGGCACCACTTGTCATTGATCTCCATTTGGACTTTGAGCCATTGACCACTACCATCTGGGTGTGACCATCCAGCCAATTCCTTGTGCACTGAACAGTCCACTCATCAAATCCGTATCTCTCCAACTTGACGAGTAGGAGGGACCTACAAGTTGAGGCCTTGTGTAAGTCCAGACAGATCACATCCATAGGTTGTCTCATGCACTGCTGTAGTTATCCCATCACAGGAAGCCACTAAAATGGGTGAGTCCTAGCTGGTCCAAGACTGAAACTCAAGATTTTTGGTTTATTTTGTTTGTTTTGTTCTTTTAGTTTTTTAGTTTTGTACCATTATGCCTTAGATTGAATTACAGTCGTGCCACATTAATATCAGTGTCTCTAAGAAAGAGCACAGCACAACTGCCTTTGGGCAGCTCAGTTTCCAGCACACACCTCTTATCATCAAATTTGGGTATGGACATCTACAGTAATTTGGGTATGGACATCTGCTTTCAAATACTTTTGGGGAGAAAATAAACTCCCGCAGTTTAAATGGAAGGCTTACAACTGGATAGTAATGACGAAATATGCCAGGTGTAATGCTGCTTGCCATTTGAATTACACGTGCACTAAAATAGAATGCCCCAGTTCCATTTAAATGAGCTGGTATAAATAAATTACTATTGAAATGTTATTTAACATATTATTTAACACTGTGGATGTTGCTTTACCTCATCTACTGCATTTACGTCCATTTTGTTGTAGTATCTTCCAGGTGATGGCTTACATGCTAAAAAACAGATGAAAAACTATAGATTTGCTCATCGTTTTGTCCTTTTTCAAAAAAGATGATCATTCAACTTCCTTTTACTTGGTTTGAGGTAAAAAAGGAGAAGCAGCTTGTAGGGTGTTGCCTACATCTTTCAGGCCACTTCAAAACAGTTGGAAAACCATTAGTGGTGGCTCCCAAAGCAGAGCTGATACATAGTTTTCCCATTCCCTGTCTATCTTGTGTGAAAGTTCAAAGAAGATCCCCATTTTATGTGTTTACTCTTCTAAAACCACATTTTTAAAGCATAGTCCTTCAGTAAAACTTGAGGGATAATACCACCATGCCTTACTTTTCTCTCTTCTGTATGGAATACTACTGTATGTGTTTCTGGAAAAAGGAAGACTTCATTTCAGGGTTTCTTAATTCCAGACTGTCAACTGAATATATGTTGTTCTCAATTGCAGTTGTAAGGTATTTTAAAGCCTGTTTAATAGTATTTTTCAATTACTTGCATTATAGTCTCCCTTCCCTGGAGATGATGAGGAAGAGGTATTTGACAGTATTGTGAATGATGAAGTAAGATATCCACGATTCCTGTCTACAGAAGCCATCTCTATAATGAGACGGGTAAGTACATCATCATAGTGTTACACTATACCCTACTTATCCCGTTTCCTCTCCAACATTAAGGCAATTCATTACTTTTGTGAGGAAAAAATACATTAATAGCCTAGGCTTGTTTCTTTTTCTCTACAATTAAATTTCAGGCTTGCTTCATTTATGCTGTGCCATGCTGCCTATTGCCTTAAATGAAAACTAACATGCTGTTCCCACTTTATTCAGAAGCAAGTTTTTCTTTTTAAAATATGAAACACTATGGCCTCTATTTTCTAAGTTTCCTAGTTTTTTCTAACTAGAGAAGTTCAGTTCTCATTTCCTAGCAGAACACTGCTGCATTGACCTGTATGGTAGATTAACATTGTCACATGAATATTTTAGTTCAGACTTACAAATCTCTTTGGTTTCATTCCAACTGTGGCAGGGCAGGGAGCACCATACACATGGCACCTGCAGTCCCAATCCTGACAAAGAACAGCTGATTTTGTCCATGGTAATTATTAGTGCTAGTCCTTAGTGTAGTGTAATGCTTCTACTTATCAGAAAAAGATACTTGAGCCTCTTAAAGTTGGAAGCTCATCACAGTTAATAGAAAGGCATCTACTCGAGCAGCTTCTTCACTTAAATATTTCTGACACTGAATATCAGTCCAGCACCCAATTCAGTAACATGCTGCAGCATGCAAGTTAAAGCATGTCACAGTTACTGCAATGGAAGTATTTAAATAATAGCATAAAATGTTGCTTTCTCCCAGGGAGAGAGCGTCCATCTAGAGCAAGAAGGAAGAATAGGTTTAACTCAGGACCTGGGAAGAGCTTTTACTGTGAAAATTATCAAGTCATTATCCACAGGGGACTGATATATTGCACTTGAAACAAGGGTCTGCTCACAGCAGCATGATTCACAAGTAGGAGTATCTGACTTCTGGTGTTAACTAGAAACACCATTTATTTGGCATGCAAAGCAGCACTCGACCCTCTCATGGTGAATCCACTGCTGTGAAATAGCTGGGTGCAGAAGACAGCAAAGTTATCTGTCTGCCAAACCAAAGAGGAATATTACTTAATTAAGTCCATATCCTTTCCAGAAAAAGCCTGCTTTCCCCTCTTTCCATGCCAAACACCAGCCCCAGAACTCACCTCAGCTGCCAAGGCTTGGTACCCCAGATCTGCAGTGAGAGAGATGAGATGAGATGAGATGAGATGAGATGATGATGCTCTGTGGGCTCTGGGTGGAACCGGCAGGTTCCGGCATCGCTAAAGGAGCACGGCTGTCTCCAGCCACCTACACCTAAACCTTTCCCTTTCTCTGAGGACCAAGACTTTTCTGTAGGTCAAGCAGTATGAATTTCACTGTCCATCTAATCGTGGTGTTGCTTCTTACACACTAGCATTCATCCTCCCTACTTCCTCCCCCTTCCAAGTTCTTTGTACTGAACCCCCTTATGTTTTGCCAGCTGCTACGAAGAAATCCAGAACGGCGTCTTGGAGCTGGAGAGAAAGATGCTGAGGATGTGAAAAAGCATCACTTCTTCAGGGTGAGTACAAACCAGTCTTGTTTCTAAGGAGGCTAAGAAGTAGAGGCAGGAAACTAAACATCAGTTGGTTTATTTTACAGCTAATAGATTGGAATGCTTTACTGGCCAAGAAAGTGAAGCCACCTTTTGTACCCACCATTAGAGGACGAGAAGATGTTAGTAATTTTGATGATGAATTTACCTCTGAAGCACCTATCCTCACTCCACCTCGGGAACCAAGGATACTTTCAGAAGAAGAGCAGGAAATGTTCAGAGATTTTGATTACATTGCTGATTGGTGTTAACTTTTAGACACTGTGAAACCCTAGCTGACTGGCTCACAAGAATGCCTCTCTCAGAAGAATACCCACCCCTCAATTGCTCTCTGTGCCACCTGTAGCTTCTGGGTTTTTCTTAAATCACATGAAGATCCTTTTAAGTACTGTTTTAACACTCTGATGAAGAGTGGCCTCTTTGTATATTGTTTTTTTATCTGAGCACTGGAAAGCACATCTATGGAATTCTTAAGCTGAGTTGGTGAACCCAGGCTGTTAAGCTTCCCACACTTGGGCACACGTGGATCTGTAGTTTCTCTCACTCCTCTACTGCAGGTAACATCACTTTTTAAGGCTTCAGCCTTAAGTGGGAACAGCACAGACTTTGAGCTAGGTAATCACTGCTCTCTCCTCAGCCACATTGAAATAGAAGTTTGGGACACCGATGACACGCGCACAGAACATGGTTCTAGCTGGAGAAGGCAAATTATTTCAGTTAAATATTATCTTGTGCAGTCTATAAAACTACATGTTTCTATGTACACCTTCAACTTGTGTTCTTCATATAATGGTATTGAGAACAGATATGCCTTGTTTTATGAATTTTCTATGGTATTTATTAGATAAAACGTTAAATGCCTTGCCTTTGAGATAACAACAGTGTAAGTGCTTCCATTGCAAAGAAAAATTCAGAAAAATCTGGAAAGTTTACCAAAGCCACTTGCCAAACAGTTCTGCCTTCAAGCTTTTTAAGCACGGCTTAAAATCCTGGTTGATACAAAGAATGTAACAGGTATGTTGCTTAGTCTAGCCACAAAGAGCAAAGCATATGCATTTCCCAAGCCCATCCACATCTATACTCAACTCATGCCTTTCCCCCTTGCCAAGCAGACAGGTGAGATAATCAGACTGTATCTAACCACCTAGATCATCCTGTATCTGCTGTACAGTATCATATCAATTTTAGAAAACATAAGGATTTTCAATGTATACATGCTGTGAACATGTATATTTGGAAGTTGTAATGTATTCTGATGTCCAGCCAGTAATTTAAATTATACCACTTCGTGAATTTTGCAGTGGCCAAGTGAAAAAAATAGAACTTAAGTGAAAAAAATGTTTGTATACATATAGGCCACTGAACTCCAGAACTTAGATTGGCAGTTACTGAGGGTAAAAGCAATATGTTGTAACAGAATGTATACATATTTTTTATAAAAAGTGTGTATTTTATAAACCCCTTAACACTAAAAGCTGTACCTCAAAAGCTGAAAACTAATTTAGACCAGACACTGTGCATACCTGTAAACCAAAACCTGGTTTTGGCATCCAATGTTCTATGGGCAAACTTTAATTCTTGGAAAATAAATTTCCCACGTGCTCTTTGGCTCTAGCACCATTCAGAGCTGACTGCATGTGATCTCCCAGGTTCATCCTAGCCAGGAGTTTGCTGTTCATGGGCAAAACCAGCAAGAAATCAGCACTCAAATGAATTCAGACCTTGTAATTTTACTCATTCAAAAAAGAAATGGGAACCACTTGAATGTGCCACACTAAAGTTGGTTGTTTAAAATCATGATGCTGGACAGACCGGCAGGGTCAGGCAGGGGAAACTCTTAGGGAGGAAAAAAAATGGTTCATAGGTCTAAATCAGGTATCCCACCCCCCCCCAGGAGCAAGGCAAGTATCTCTACAATCACGTTTGGCAGAGTGAGTCAACTTTTCATCATTATTTCTTTCAAGATTCTCATCAGTAAGAACCAAATTATGTTCCTGTATCTAGCTGAAACCAACACTTTTGAGGTACAGTCAGCTCACCTTTTTTTTTGGTTCCCAAATATAAATATAAGCATCTAGCAGGGTGCTTAACACTTATGAAAGTATCCTCAAAATACCTTTTTGTAACTACATCTTGTACAGAAATCTTTTTTTAATCTAAGTAAATCACTTAAAAAAAAAAATGAAAAAAAAATTAGAGGGCAGGGTATGTTCACCCAGTTAAGCTGAAAGAAAGCACTAATTTTATCTCTGTAGTTTTTTAAATATTTTTAGGCAGATTAAGATTTTAAACCCTAGATTGTAAATATATTTTGCTATACTTTATCTGTATGTGGCTGCTCAAGCACTTTGTAAGGAAATTAGGATATTTTAGAATGGTACACTATGCATTAAAATGAAATGTGCCTTTAACAAATGTCATTCTAAGTGTTTTGCAGTCATTAATATCACAAATTAAAGTTTTAAATAGAGTAATTTGTAAATTGTGTCCCAAACATGATTTTGCTGTTTCTTGAGATGACTTGTCATGTTTTCTCCACAGGAAACGTCAGAAAAGAGCTTACTATCAGGAAGAGACTTACAGAAACCCCGTCTCTTAGTGGTAGCTCAGTGTACTCATATTAATTCTTTATTTTGCTTTTTTTAAAAAACAAAAAAACCCAACAAAAACACAAACAAACAAAAAAACCCCACCAAACTACTACCTCTGAGCATACCTTCTTTCAGGCTGAAGGCAAGAAGCCTCCTCTTGCTGGGGTGAGCAGTCCTGAAAGGAGCAGAATGTGACCAGATCATTGAAGTGTGTCCAGCCTGACCCAGCATTCTCCCTTTGCAGGCTTCCTGAGTGGGCAGGGGACACAACACTTTTCCCTCCAGTTCTGGGTATTTCCTCATTATAGTCTCTCCCACATCATTAAAGAGGAAGCAGAAATCTATACCCAACCCACAATGAGCTTGTTCTTAAAAGCATAGAATTAAGCTTTCTTTTGAGTGCATTCAGATAAGAAATCTTTACTTTTAAGAACAAACTATAATTTCTTGAGACCACTGCTTAGAGACACTTCAATAGTTAGCAATCATTCCAGAAACGTCTGGCTCCAAGTGCAGATGCAGGCAGCTTTAAATATCTACTCTGAATTGCAACTGAATAAACAGAGGAAGCACCTGAAGATACTGCACCATTGCCTTTGTTGTGTGGGGGGAATGCAATTGTCCAACACTCCTCTCCCTGCTGAACCATTTCCCAAGCTATGACATACACAGACTAGCAGGAGACCCAACACCTATGAACACCTGAACAACAGCCAGTCAGTCTCCTTGCACTCTAGACACAGACTGTCCTACAGCCTTTGCTACCACTTTGCTTCAGTAACACAAGAAGGCAATTAGCTGAAACAGGCTAAAGGTAGCCCAGAACTCAACAGAAGGAAGTCTTGCCCATCAGTACATGGCTCACAACTGCTGGGCAGTGACACTTCTCAGGAGGACAGAGGCA
Source organism: Phaethornis superciliosus (assembly GCA_023637945.1). Classification (NCBI taxonomy): domain Eukaryota; kingdom Metazoa; phylum Chordata; class Aves; order Apodiformes; family Trochilidae; genus Phaethornis; species Phaethornis superciliosus. The sequence continues at coordinate 14,780,228 of JAJQWJ010000009.1, read as the reverse complement.
ATCATGCTGGCTATAGGAGTGCAGCAGAGATGCAAAACCTCCATTCCAGCTCCCCACATCTATCCTTGCACCCCAAGAACTGCTGGTACCACACACACAGCTCACCCCCACTGCAGAGAACTGCTCCAGCCAGGAATGAGAAGAGGTCATTTCCAAATGAGAAGCCTCTTTAAAGGAAGCCAAATTCCTTAGCTTCAAAGCAGCTGAAGTCATAGCTGCCTAAAAATTAATTCAGAGTTATACCTTCTTTTCTTGAATGCTTCATATTGATTGTAGTCTACTGGGACAAGCAGCAACTGGTTTTCAGAATATATATGGCCCCTTCAAGCCTCCTAGTTTTGCCTCTTTGGGCTGCACAGTTACTACCATCACTAACACCAGGGGAGGCGTAGGAACTGCCTGTGGAATTGCAGGAAGAGGCAGGGTCAAGCCAGGATAGTATGCCTCTGTAGACAATCAATCTCTCCAAACTACCAAGAGGACCACCTTTAACACCTGTATCCAAATTTATCATGAGTGCAAACAACAGCTTCAGTGGTGTAACAGAACTGTACAGCCTTTGTTTACAGAAAAAAAGAGCTGCCACATTTCAACAGTCTCAACTGCCAGAAGAGGATTAAAACTAAACCATCTAGAAAACAGTAAGGGCTATTGACAATTAGTGTTATTAGCACTGGACACACAGCCTTCCCTCTGGATAGCTTAGGGCCAGATGTGTAGCAAGCTGACCCCTCAGCTGTTCATATTGGTAATCAAAATGAATTTGCAACTGTGATACAAAATTAACTCAGGAACCAGATGGCTCCCAGTTAAGAGCATTTGTTGCTTTTCACACAAAGGGACACTGTCAGGAGGCAACTAGCTTTCAAAGCTCTTGGTTTGGGAAGGGATGAATAACTTTTGGCTTTCACTCCTCAGCAGCCAGATTCAACAAGAAAGTGCTCACTTAGAATGTAAGCGTCAAAATCTTAAACACTGAGGTTCCAGGGCAGACTGACAGGTTGGAACATTTAACAGAAACTTCTACTACACATACCTTGTATCTTCCTTTGTACAGTACCAAGTCCCACATACGTGTCAGGAATTCAACTAGAGTCTCTATGTCTGCATTTAGCTGCTGGGTCATTATGTCACATCCACAGCAGCAGAGACATCAGTGAGAATCAAGGAGGCTGTGCCAAGGATGTAACTAACCCTTTCACAACAAACCCTGAAATCTTGAGCAGCAGTTGTGCAATTATTCAATCTGCTTTTCAGCAACTGCTTGCATTTTAGGTTAAGTAATACACATTCTATTGTACAACTAACTCAATACCAAAGTCACACTTGGAGATTAAAAATGGTCAAGGAAAAGTGCATGTAAGCAGCCTTGAGACCGAGGCTCCAAGTGTAATGCTAACTCTGCCAGTTTGTTGAGCACATTCCATTTCTCAGCACGTGGAACATCAAGTACGTGCACATCAAGTTGCAGTGATATTCACAAGATGGTTAAGTGTTTTTGGAAAACAGTTTATTTGGGAATTACATAATATTTTCCAAAATACATCTTGCTAGATCCCTACAAAAGAAATCTAAGTAAGTACAACAATATGAAATTAAGTTTGTTGCAGTAGTCATTAAATATTTTACTTCCACTAATATATACATACAAAATGCCACACAACGAGCTTGTTTACCCTTGGAATGTGTGCTGCCTTTCAGCAGTTATGCTCCATATCCTCAGCTGTCCGTTCCACAACATGAAACTCAATATTAACACTTTGTACATCCTTTATTATAGGCAAAAATCAAAAGTTTGTTATTGATGTGTTTGGGTTTTTTAATAGAAATTAATAATAATCCTCTGCAATTTCACAGCTGTGGTAGTTTGTCCACTGGAGTATCAAACTTGAAGTCTGCAGGGAAGAGATCTGGAGCTCGAGGGTAGATCAGTCTGTACGATTGCCTAATCGTAACATCAGCCACACCAGCAATATCACCGATTTCTAAAAAGCAGACAAATTATTAGTTTTTACTTTTCCCATTTATATTGAAGAAACCAGCAAGCATAATGTATCAAGCACTATACACTTACCTTAACTCATAAGTGTCCTAGAAGCCTAGAAAAATGTTTTAACCCCTGTGACTACTCTTTTGCATAGCAGTCTGTCTTCTCACATGCCACAATTCAACTTCTGCTGTCACAGTAATACCTGTTCCAAACTGACTGAAGGTCAAGAGAGCAGAAGTCATTGGAAACACCTACTGCAAGGTCTACATGTGCCTAGCAACAGTCTAATAAATCACTGTCAACATAATGATCTTAGTTTTTACTCTTTCATTAAATACAAGCAAATCCAGCTGAAAACTGAAGCATAGGCAAAAAGGAGTATCTTCAGCTGAGCGTGAAATACGGGTACCTTAAAAATGCACAGAGAAGTCAGAGGCACAGAACAAGCTGCTCTACAGGCAAAGACAAGACTTCCTTGAGATGCACAAAAACTTAAATCTGAGATTTAACCAAGTCTGGAATATAGACCTTGAGCTGCATGAAAGCCTTGGAGTATTTCAGAGCAGTAGAACTTGCACATGCAAATAGTGTCATAGGTAATGTTAAAATCCTTCTCGTTTGAATGCACTGCTCTTCTGCATTCCAGACTCCTATTGCTTGAAGAAAGTAAACTCATTTCACACAAAGCATAACAAATCACTCAATTTGGACAAAACTGGACACTTCGGGGACTGAGAGATCCTCATTTGTTCACTGTTGCATGTAATTACAGTGACAGCTTATCACTACTTTCACAGACTCATCTGAGTTCTGCAGTAACACTGAATTCTCTTTCAAGCAGCAAGACATAGGGGAAAAAAAAAAAAGTAGAATTTTACCTTTTTGTGTCCTTTTCTCTGCAGAAGCTTGTGATGCCATATAAATAGCTGCAGCTGCTACAGAAATAGGGCTTCTCCCAGGAACCAAATCTAATTCCACAGCTTTACGGGCAATATGTGTTGCTGCCATTTGTACTTGTTTGGGAAGACCCAGATTGGAACAGAACCTTGACATGAAGTCTCCAGTTGTAATGAGATCAACACTGGTTTCAAGAGCTTTCAGAATAAGTTTAAAACACCGGCCTATTTCCTTCTTTGAAATCCTGGACACTGCACATATTTCTAAACAAAGAGTAAAAATTAAACTTTATGCTTGACAACATTTCCTCCCCCAAAATAGTAAAGTTTGATTCTCAGCATATTAAGATTCACACAGAAAGCCAATCTGATGACAGCCACCATCACTAACTAAAGATGTTTAGCACCTTTGTGAAAAACATTCAACTTCAGTCAGTACACAATTTTCATAAGGAGCTAATTAATACAGCTTGCTTAGTAAGGGCAATATTGATTGCATCCCTGTCAGGGAAAAATTGTGCTTATTTACTGCAGTTAAAACAGTCATCCTCACCCTCCGATCAAAGCAACACCTTTTAAATTTTTACCAGCACTCAGAGTGACCTTCAAATGTTTTTAAAATGCATTATGACTAAAAATCCCATACCTGAGAGTCTGCTCACTTCATAAATCCAACAATTCTCCAGTCTCCCCCTCCCTCTCCTGAAAGTGAGCTGTAGCTAAGAACAACCAATTCAGCAAAGGAATGAGGAAACCAACTTTCTACAGCAACAGCAGCTAGACCTTTACTTCATAGCAAAATTGCACCCGTATCACTGACAACTTACCTTTAAATGTTCTTGGAACACCCTCTTGTCTACAGGCTATGTAGAGACAAGCAGAAGCAATAGCATCGTTACTCCTTCCCTTCAGGCTCTTCTGCTCATACACTTGCTTGAATAAATTATTTGTTCGATCCTTCAAAGCAAGAACACTAAATTTAATTAACTCTAGGCCATTTAATTAGTAGCAATATCAAAAATTCATGTGTTCATTATATTATGATAATTAGCCCAATGCCAGAACAATTTAAGGAAGGGAGACATGAACTTACAACTATATTTCTAGGGAGGTTGATTCTGTCTGCCATGTTTGTAATTTCTTTAAAAGCATTCATCATTGCACGATCAGAGCTGCTCATAGTTCTGCGATTTTGGTACTTGGAATTCCCAAATTCGTCAAAACTTGCTGCACCTGTGCCCTGAAAAGAAAAATTTTTATTGTCGATAAAACACAAGCAATTTCCTCCTCATTTCAGAAGCAAACATCTTCCAGCTTCATACATCTTAATTCAAGGCATTCAGCTTCAACAGTTGTGCAAATAAACAGTAAATCATACAATTGAGTGTTGCAGAATTTACTTCCCAGTCTCAAATCACTAACTGACTTCCAAAGACCACAGATTATGCAGGGATTTTTATTTTCTAACGTAGTTTCAAGAACAAAATTAGTAAGATGTACTCTATGTGTGTGTGTCAATATTTCTGCCACCAGTGCTGAGGTCCAAGGCTAAATTTTATGCAAACCCTATGTCTTTTGGGCTGCATTTGCTCTGTGGCAGACTGGTGAGTTACAAAAAACCAACATTTTTTATGGCTGAGAGATCAGTTGTTATAATGGTAACTCAAATGTGAAAATGAGGCTATGGGCAAAGAGAACATCCAAACTAATGACCTACTCAAAAACAATTTGATGCTGTGCCTGCTAAAAGTTGCAAGTCTTAAATTGTAGGAAAGTGTAAAACCCCATATATTCTGTCTCTACAGGAAAACCACAGACATCTTCAGAGAAGAGTCACCAACTCAATCTGGCAACTTCAAAACAAGCTTTCAACATCTGTTTTTTGTACCTAACAACTGATGATGTAAATTACATACCTCTGTAAATATACAATCAATTTTGCCTAAGAGTGTCTGAAATTGTTTAAGGTCCTCAATTAGCCATCAGCCTGAAACATGTCTTTAACAAATAATGTCATGTCAGATTAGTAATAGCTGGTAATAACAACAGGGCCTGTAAGTTCAGAAGAGCAGTGTCTGTAATTTATGTTGTCTACATGTGATTGCTGCCCTGGTGCACAGGGCTGTGAGTTCTCTCAAGTGCAAAACACTTCTTCACAACAATTCTGCATTGTGAATAGAAAACTGAATATTTGTCGGGCAGGGACATCCAACTTTCATTGCAGACTGATCTGGTCATGTCAACAAGCAGATACAGCAGCCACTGCAGACACAGCCTACTACACTGTTCTGTTTTGACAAAAATAGGAAGCATAAAACAGATCTTGATCTGAGACTGATTGCTAGGCTGGCCGTTCACATCCAGCACTTTCACAGAGTTCTCAAGTTGAAGACTCAGCAGTGTATCCAGATGCCCAGGTGGGACAACATGGGACAAGGATATAGTAAACACAGGGCAGACCACACCCTGGCACTGCCTCATTCCTCTTGAGCTTCCCAGATGGAGCCAGAGTTCATTTCCTGACCTGTGTTCTTGGGAATTGCTATTCTATTTTAAACCTCCCTCTAATACTATAATCTCTCCCTAGCACATATCTGCTTTTAATACATGTTCTTTGGCTGACACTAATAATGCTCACTCTTGACCATTCAGCTACACTATTCCATTCCCCACTTGTGATGAGCTCACTGGATACACCTTTGCTGTTGAGACTCCTACTCTGACACTTCTGTGGAGAACCCCAGCACAAAACTCCCTTGGAAGCCTCTCCAGCCCCTTGATTAGGCTCTCTCTGAGAGATACATCTCTCAGAGAGATTCTCAATTTCAAGACCCTTCTTATTTTCTTCTACTTCTTCTAGTCCTTCAAACATCCTTTCAGATTAAAGAATCACACCAAAATTATCTTAGCATCACCACAGCAGAGGGTTGTTCCAAAGGCAATCTGTCCACAGGTTCCCAGTAAAGTTTAAAGGTAAACAAAGAACAAGAATCAAGCACAAACTTCAGACCATAATGAGTACTACAGACATTATCTGCAACACTGGACCTTCCTCTCCAAAATTATACCAAAACATTCCATTATACCAAAACATACACAAGTCTCAGGCCAAAAGGACCCCACAGAATTCATTAACTCCAAAGAGTGACTAAAAACCACTTTTTCCACTAGATCAGTAGCAAAACAAAGTTTTATTTTAAATTTATGGAAAAAATTCTATATATCAAGGCAGATTGAGAATCTGACAGTTTAGTTATTTTTCTTGAATTTCACATGAGTATTTTAGAAATAACTACAATATTCTGGCAATCATGTGACCATTAATGCCAGACTACACATCTCTAATTCATCTGCATTGTCATCAGATCAACCACAGCACACAGCATCTACTTTCAGAGACATACAGTTCTGTGCCAATATCCTGAAGACCTGCCTGAAAAATTCAAACCACTTCCAGCACAGCCAACTATGCTATTTATCCTCCTCTTCACAGACAGATTAATCTTTCTCCCAACACAGGCTGTTGCTACCTCAGACAGATGGGTCTCCTAAGTACTAAAACCAATTAGGAACTAATCCCTTTGCACAAGCAAAGGACTCTCTTTTGCTGCTAGCAGATACAGACCACACATCCCCAGCAGAAATGAGTCCTGAAGCAGCATCTCCTGCTTTCAAAGAGGAAAGAGATACAAACCATCTGTGAAGCAGAAGCAGGTCACTTCCTTTACAGTTTCAAGGCAACAGGCAGTCATCAGAACTTTACTGTTGTAACTGGCAAGTGCTTCAGACTCTACTTCCACATACAATTCCCAGGAGTTTACAATACATCTCTAATACAACGTGCCATGAGAATTCTCAGTGTCCTCTTCCAGATTTTTCACAACACAGCAGTTTGGGTTTTTTTTGTGGTGGGGGTGGTTTTTCACTTTAAAGATTCTATTATCTGCTCTACCTGAAGCAATAATTCCTCTGGCACACAAATCTGAGGCTGATTACAGGCCACTCCAGGAACTGTTGTTAACTAAGAAAATACTATTTTCTCCTGCTTCATTCTCTGGAATTCATTAAGGCTGTTCTCCACTCTGTCAAATACTATGCATCTTCTTCATGACTACACCAATTTCACCCATGTTCAACCTCTGTGCACATCTAAGTCAATTCTTATCCCAGCTTACTGCTGGCAGGGACTTCAGAAGACTGCCCAAGAAATGTACTACTTCCTTGCTTTAGTTATTTTTGCTGCAAAATTTATGCCCTTTCTGCACTGGTAGAACTTTCATCATCTTCTGATCTAAGGCACTCTCTCCCTTCCAAATACCTGACCAAAAAAAATGCAATTCCGGATACAGAGTTCACATCAATGAGCTGACAGCCCAGAGCCCTTGCTCACTGGCAAGACAAACACAGGAACTCTTGTCCAGAACACATCCTGGTTTGTCAAAGAAATTACCAGTTTCCTGTAGAAAATAATGTGTCTCTTCTGTGATTCTTCCCCATGCAAATAAAATATCCATAGCAAGGCAGACTGTATCCTCTACATTCTCCAACATGATTCTGGGCAGTTCCAGTTTTTACTCACAGTTCCCTTAGGTTAAATCATGACACACTGACAGCTGTGCCTCCTCTGGGATTTTCTAGTTAACAGATAAACTGCTTCATTCGCTGAACATCCATCCTCAAAATTTTTTAGTCTTCATTTTCATAGAGATTTCTTTAAATCTTTAGTTCTGCCACTGCAGCTGCTATCCCTCTTATTCTAAATGAAGATCTGAACCTTCAGAGCGAAGAGGGTCAACAGCACAAGTAACTGTTGACCTGGGTACAAATTCTGTCTTTAGCTTAAATGTCTTTTCCAACACATAGGTCCTAAAAAAGCTCAGGAGGTTGTCCCACCTACTGAATCAAATAGTTCACAGAAAAAAAACCTGTACAGTCCCAAAAGATGATAACAATATGAAGAACCTGGAGCATACAGTCAATTTCCTGCTCTGCCTATAAAGGCATATATTTCTGATTTTTATCACAACTGACCAAATCAGTGACAGAAATCCAAGTCTGAAGAATTATCATTTCTCTGGACTTACACGGGGTCCCTTAAAGGTCCAGTGACTTCTACAGCACTGCTTCACAGAGCTACTTAGTCCCGCCAACTTTTCTAATTGAACTGTAAAGAAATTTGTTTGCCCGACTCAATTCTAAAAAGCTGCCTTACTGCATCCTAAGATGTGGTGCGCAGGAATGCTCAGAATTGTCCAAAGCACAAGGACTTGGACATTCCTTTGAACAGGTTTCTTTTTCACCTATGAAGCCTCAGATTTAGCTATCCATATCAGTATTTATTAGTTGTCCTCATCTATTTGAAGAATTCTTGGTTGAAAAATATGGTGCACACTCCTCTATATATATCCATACTATTTTTAGGTACATGCACTTCTTCATACAAGTGTGCATGTACCACAACACACAAATCAGAAATTCATTTTTAATAGTTAGTTATTAGCAGCTAGACCACCTTGCATCAAACAGTCAAGATTCACAAACATCCATTCGGATCTTGAAGTACAATGATGTACAATAATGAAAACTTTCCTTGGTCACTACTTCATTAAAGGGCATGCACTTGTACCATTCATCTTGTTTCCTCTCTCATGAAAAACATCAGGATATAGCTGCAGCACTTAATCTCAGCTCAAATATAAACACGGAATACTTTCTTCTGGAGTACTAATACCATTAAAGAATTCTGTAGTTTGTGCTTTAACATTAGCTGGAAGAGCACATACAACACACTTGCAGATCCCCAGGCCTCCAGTATCCATTTGGTACAGATTTCATTACAAAAAACGGTAGCTCAAGTTGGGCAGTAGTAGCTATTGAGACATCAAAACTAAGTATCTATAACTTCAAAATCATCTCAAGCACCAAAGTGTTCTATTTAAAGCAGCATACGGAAGGGTGGAAAGGAACCCCACAGCACTGCAAACTTTTCTTCTGTTGAAGGCGTCAGCCCTTCCTGATACTCCCAGGAAAAGCCACATTTTACACATCATTGAAATGTAAGAATTCAGTTCAGACAAAATCTCTTTGCCGACACATCCTCTAAATAGTGGCCACTCACTATGGCCATCCAAATAGATACTTCACATTAAAATGCTCAAACTTAGTAAAATTTAGTATTTTAAATGTTACCTTGCCAATCATTGTACTCAAGTCTCCATCGCTCAGCAAAGGATTCTGGGTATCCCCAACTCGAGATGGATCCTTTGTTGCTTTGTCATTGCTGAAAGTTCTCCATTCTGACCCTACATCTATGACCCGGTCACCTGAGTTAACAGAAAGCAATAGTCTCCATTAATGTAACATTTTGAAATAATTAATGAAATATTAAGTTACAAATCCAAGCTCTCCATTATAACAAGGCAGCCTGCTGGGCTCCCCAAACAGAACAGTAATTTGCAGGACAATGTACCAAAATGTTTGGGATTTACAAGTTAAGTTGAAAGCAGTGGGGGGAAAAACACTATTAGAGCTGCACAGAAAAATTAAAACTACAGAAATGCACCCAGAAGACAAAGAGTTAAAGATGATCATGGGATCTTCAATACACTAAAGGAATAAAGACTTTGATTTCAAGATGGAAGTCATGGTTGCCTACAGATGTCCTCAGCACTTAAGACAAATTAGGAAGTTACTGTAACTTAACAAGATCTCTCACATTTGCCATGTGTTCAAAGTGCACATGTGAATTATCCATCGTGCACAAGCTCATTAAGCTGCAGTAAATCACTTCATGCATGAGCTCCAACCCCTTGGTATTCTGAAACCTCCTAGCCTATCATGACAGCATTTTGCATCTCAGTTCTTGTTCTTGAAGATTTGACTCTGCTCAACTCCACTTTATGATAAATAAATATTATTTACAATTTGCTTGACAGTATCAACAATATATATACACAAAACTATTCCTTCTTAGCCCTGTAACTGTTATACCTGGAACAGATTAAATGCACATTCAGAATAACCAGAACAAGCACCAAGCCCACATTCTCTGAATGCAACAACTTTCCTTATAGTCATCTATTCATCTCACATTCATCTAAACCTTTCCTAAACTTTTCAGATTGAGAAACATCAGAAACAACACTCTGATGCAGGCAAAAGCCCTACAGTAATCATTAAGACACAATCTTTACAAATAAATAACAAGCAAACAAAAATAAAAACCAACATACTAAAAAAAACAAAGAAAAGGAAAAAACCCTGCCCCCACTGTTGATAAACCAGTTCAGTCTATCTGCAGTTCTGGTAAAATCTGCACCTCAAAAGTGTTGCCTCCAAAACAATACTCCAGAATTTTTAAGCATGTATGTACAGAAAAGCATAAGAATACCACTTACTTAGCACCCTGTAGTAAACCAGATTGCAGCTCTGTGCAAAATATCAGAAGAAACTTCAATAGAACTGTCACCCTCCTTTGCTAAACCCAAGGAAAAATTCACTACCTTCATCACTGTTTAAGTACATTGTGAATCAAATAACTGCAAAAATATAACTACAATAAGGAAGTCTTAGTATGAAACTACAGCGGCAGATTTAACCTGACAAAAACATAAGTTGACAAAAGCACTCCTCAAGCCAACAGTCATACAAGATGTGAAGCTGGAGAAAAACAGGAGAAAAGGAGAGACCAGTCCAATTGCACTGTTACGTTGGGGAAGAAGAGGAATCTATCCTGAATAAGGAGCTTAAGGAACTTATTCTTAACACAAAATTATTCAAAGAACATGGCTGAAATGGAAAGCTGTGGATGGACCACATGAAATCACCATAACCAAAACAAATAAATTTGGGTTGGAGGTTTTCTTACCAAAATTTGTCAGACATGCTTATAGCCATGGTCCACCTTTATTTATTGTGTTAATGAAAGTGCAAGAGGGGAAAAAAAGCCCACAAAAAACCCTAGAAGGCTAAGAATACAGACCCTTCAAAGAAGGTACAGGTCCATTCTTTCTGCTACAAAGGTTCTCCCACTGCCACCTCCTTGCAAGCTTGAATTAGCTGACAGCATGCTCATCTAGCTCCTAGACTCCCAGCAAATATTTGATTCAGTATTGCTCCTTCTATGGCCTAGCAGCAACTTTAGGACAACCCCCTAATACTGTTTACAGCATCTAAAAAAAGCAAAATGTACTTAAAAATTCTGGCATGGTATAAATAGAACACTGAGTACAGCGCAATGATGTAATATTTTTTCCACACAAGTGGGAATGACCTAAATGACTCACACTCAGGGATCTGCCTCTTGCAAGTTATGAACCATTCCTTGCTCTAACAAAAAAGTGTTGTATCATTGCCTGCTTTGGCAAACAGAGGATTGATACTGCTACTTCAGAATGAGAAAAAATAAGGAGAACAAATCTCCAAATATAAAGCATTTGTTTAATTAAGATGCAGTATGCAAATACCTTTACTTTGCCAAGAAATCTGCTATTGAGGAAAAAGTTTTCCTGTACACTCTCAGTATATCACTTAAAGAGGTCATATGGAGTGCATTCCACCTTCCAGAAGGCTTCTATAAAAAGTGCAACACAAGCTAGAAATGAAAATGGAACAAATGGGCTGAAAGGTTTCCATACATGGAAAACACACTCAGCTATAAGCAGCTAATTATCCCACTACATACACAAAAAGAAGAATGAGCCTTGAAGACTGGTCCTGAGTTAACATTTCAAGTCCTAACATGAATTTGCTGGGTCATACACTACTGTCTGACTTCCCTGAAGCACCTGGAAAATGGATCTGACAGTCAAACAGTAAAAAAAGCTCCCAATGCTTTCTCACACCATTATTATATTGGCTTTGGCAATGGTATCGAGCTATGATAAGTATGGGAGTGGCCGCATATTCTCTGCCCTACTTCCTTTTGATGCAGTCCTTTTGAACAAAATAAGCTTCAGTGGATATGGTTACATTAGACACTCCTTTATTTAGTTTTCATCAAATGAGTTAATCTCAACTTCCTCTGAAGCACATACAAAAAAAACCAGTTTACAAATATTAGCAGAACCCATCTCCAGACTGATACCCTGAAGCACCTTCCTGAATATAGATTTCTCCACTGCCCTATTTCATTTCATAAACCATTCTTCCAGTAGTCAGTTATTATTTAAAACACAGTCTAATAGACTAACACAGAGGCTTTAGTGGAAATACACACTGAAAAATTCACTGGCTCAGGTTACCCACCATCTGAAAAGCTCATTTAGTAAAACGCAGAAGTGTTATTCAGAACGGAAAACCTCAGACCAAGGTTACTTTTCTTCACAGCTGCCTAATGCAAAGGGCACACACTACAGAAACGTAAGAGTAAACTCAAATCAGTATCAAAAATTATCGTTCTGAACAGTTTTTAGAAATTAGCCTAAAACATCCACACATCACACTCTATGTATGTGTACTCCCACACACGTCCCCCACAAAAAAGTGATTTCTCATAGGAAAATATTTTCATTCAACAAGTCATGAATTAGCAATTACATATTTAAAGAGAATTAATACCAGCTATTTTAATCTGGCATTCCACTCACATTAACTCATAACACACATGTATTTTATTCTCTTTTATTCATTTTGTGTTACAGGTTGTATGAAGACAATAAACATGTTTAATCAAAACAAAAAAAGGATGAAACTGCAGTCTCAAATAATGTAGGTATAATGTACACAGTCTTGAAACAGTTGAAGGTATGTTCTTAAAACTTCAGCAGAGGAGCTCTGATGTTGCATCAAGTTCTACATATTATTAGCTAATACCTTAACCTTAACATAAATATGGTATTAAAGTTTAATTGCACTTTAAGGTACCAGAATGCCTTGTGTTTCTACAGAATGTTTCATTTTTACAGGTAGTTAAGGAATCTGCCGCCATCTAGTGAGCACATATATTATACTTTTAATTTAAAGCATTTTACAATGCCAAATTTAAAAAAAAAAATTACAATTAATCAACTCCTTATTAACCAGAGTAATGAGGTGCTGAGACAAACTAGGTAGCAGACTCCAAGCTGAGGAGAATCATGACAACACGTAACTACACAGAGCCTGGCTGAACTGAGCCTTCTCTTCTCCAGGCTCACTGCCTCTCAGCCTCTCCTCATTCAAAGATGCTCCAGATCCTAAATCACTTTTGTAATCTTGTGCCAGACTTGCTTCAGCAAGCCTCTGCCTTTCTGATACTGAGGAACTTGGGAGCCCAGAGTCAGACACACTACTTCAGACACCTACTCCTCCACATCCAATTTATTAGCTTATGCACTGTCCCACACAGTACTACTCAGCTCTAGAGCTTCCAAATCAAACAAGTTTGTTTTCAACTTTAGAGATCTATTTAAGACCAGACGTATTAAATGTTACTGAAGAATAAACTCTTGCATTAAAAACCCCATACTTTTGCAGTCACAGCTGCTACAAAATTTCTAGCCTTTTGTAAGGGAGTAATTTTCTTTTTGCAAAAAGTTCTTGTTTTCAATAAATTGTCAACACCACAAAAGCATCATCACCATCAGCAACAATCACCTATTCAGAAGGCATAGCTGAAACAAAAAAAAAAGAACCAGAACACGTTTTGAGATCTTAAAACAAAACCACAAAAAAAAAAACCCACCAAACAAACAAACAAAAAATATCCACAGAACACTTCAACTAGTTTACAGACATCACCAGCATCACACCAGAACCTACAGGCAACTATGGACTGAAACAGACAGTAGAGTACTGCAGGCAAATGACAGCTGCAAGTACAAGGAACAAGAACTCCTGCATAACAAAATTGTGACAAATTTTAAAGGACTTGTTAGCTTCCTAAGACATCAACTTGTAATAAATTTGGAAAAAGCAAGCGAGAGCAGTACCATTAAACAACCTAACAAACAACTCTGGTGAGTTGAAATTACACCTCTCCAAGACTTGTGGCCTTTAAAAGACAAACACTATTCAAGTACTTGCCAAGGATTTGTCCCTGCTTTAAGCCAGAACAGAAACAATTTTTCTTTTAGTAATTTTACTTTTCAGTTCCGTCTCTAGGTAACTGTACTTTCTGAAATAACAGCATATTTTTTCAGTCAGTGTCTGCCTGTAGGACTGATAAAGCTCAATGTTTATACTGAAAGAAGTGATGGAAAGGCTCTTGCTTATACTTAGTCCAACAAAACCCAAGGTCATTGCTCAACTTCTTATGCACCGCAAAATGAAAAGGAGGAAAAAGTTCACATCTGTAACCCTCCTGGGGGAGTAGCAGACTGAACAGGTGACCCAAAACTGACAAAAGACAGTATTCCAACCTGTACATCTCACAGTGTAAATCTGAGGAATCATAAGAATCAAACTCTCTTCAGCCATGGCTGGCATCCTGGGATAGCTCCATGCATTCTTCTGCCTTTGATCCCGATGCATTCTTGAATCCAGTTCCCATCTGCTGCTGGTTCCACTAGTCCAGTCCAGGACTTTCACAGGGCCTGCCCTGCAGCCTCAGGGGAAAAGTGAGCAGTACTGGGGGCACTTGGGATTTTGTATATACTTGTACCTATTTTGTTATTTTCTTTTTCATTATTATTGTCTCATTAAAGATGTGTAGGTTGGTTTCCAACTCAGGTCTCTCCCTTATTCTCTTTCCTTTCCCATTCTGGGAAGTGAGAGGGTTTAATAGAAAGCATCTGTCATTCATTAATTGCCAGCCCAGTGTTAAGAGTTGGCAGGATACCCCAAACTATTGAATCTCAATAGTGTATGTCTTCCCTGATCTACACTATATCAAAAAAATAAGATGCTTTGGACTCTTCTTCCATCAGTGGAGTTTAGATCATTTCTAACCCTTACCTGCCCTAAATCACTTTCCAATCTGATAAGGAAGTAAATTTAAAAAAAACAAACCAACAATAACATTCCCTAAATGGGATTATGCAGAATGTTACTACTATTCCACTAACCAATCTAGTATTTAAACTAATGGAAGGATTCTTCACAGTGGCTCTCAATCCCCTTTGATTCCCAGTTTAAAACCCAAATTCCTTCTACCTTCCAGGAAGTAACAAGATAAGAGCAGTGCTTATTACAAAGCCTGCCAAAAGATGCCAACTTCTGACATCTTATGCCTACATTTCCATTGGTACAAGCATTACTGAAACAGCTGGAATCAACACCTTTGTCTTTAAAGCTGGAATGAGTTACGACTTGAAGCAGAGATTATTTGACTCAAGGAAGCTAGAAAATTACTTTTTCGCATTACATGTTCCCTAAATTCAGCATCCATGAATACTCACACAGAAGTCAACTATAAAAAATTTCTTTAAGTAACAGAGTCCTTTAAAATTAGCTTTCCTGTGGCTGTAAAGACTTCTATTTGCAAGGACTAGCTCTCATCATATACTCTCTAGTACTGTGGACACCAAGTGCAGAAGCAGTAACCAGATACAAGAGGCTAATACATATCCATACCTAAAGACTCTTGCCCATTTATTTAACTATAACTTTGAGATTTCACATTTTAGTTTTAGATGTTAAAAATACTCATAGAAATAAGTAACCATGAACACACCCAAATTAAAAATTTGTCACCACTTTGAGATATAAAGATACTAAATGTAACTGCATAACTGCCCTCTACTGGATCCAAGTCAGAAGTACTTAAGCACCTTCTCCACTTTTAGGATACTACCAACAGATGGGAAAAAACAAAACAAACAAACAAAAAAACACAAAAACCAAAAACAAACAAAAAACAAACAAAAAAAACCCCCACCAAACAAACAAAACCCCAACACAACCAGGTTTCTTTGGTTTTCAGAAAACAGCATCTATATATAGACACAATCAATCTTCTCCCTAGCTACAGAACTACTGAGTAACAGACTGGTCAGCAGAAAGGCAACTCTGAAACTCCTTCCTACTCATTTTTTGTATCACAGGGAAAAAAAAATCTACAGTATAGTTAAATCTCGTCTATTATTCACTGACCATAGTTGAATTCAAGATGTGCCATTTAGATATCAGACTTTTCAGAAGCCTTAGCCAAACAAATATACTGACAGATTTTATAGCCACTTCACTGTTGAACAATTTTCCCAAAATTATTTAACTGAACACTGAAGTACAGCGCTTAAAGAACATGAAATAAAAAAAAAAACAACACATGGAACAAACATCTGAATATAGGTCATAATCTAAATCAAAGCTTTAGCAAGGTGCTATGTATCCAAGGATTATCATTAGCTGAAGAAAGACTTCTGCTTTTTTAGCTGGGGCTATCCAAAAAGACTCTATGCAAGTGCACTGACTTCTTATCTAAGCCACACCTGCCTACTGAAGCAGAGTCAACAGGTTAAGAAAAAAATCACTTACTAAATGCGGCAAATTAACTCCTCACTGCTCCAACTCCTGCACATTAAGACAACATTAAATGTCATTACACAGAAGTTTAAGGAAAGTCTTGGATCAGAAAGGTATTCCTACCTGAGATGCTAGTCAGCTGTACATGTCACTAGTCTCATTCTTATCTTTCTCTGAAATTCAGCTCACTACCTTGCTACATCAAGAAAATTCAGTGCTTTGTATTCCACTATGATTCTGCTTTCTTCATCCTCTTCTTGCATATCAGAGACTTCCAGCCTTTCTTACTGCCTAAGAGGTAGGAAGCAAAACATTTACCTGTCAAGAAAAGAGGACTCAGGCATTGGAATGGGCTGCCCAGGGAGTTGGTGGATTTTCTGTCCCTGGAGGTTTTAAGAAGAGACTGGATGTGGCACTCAGTGCCATGGTCTAGGACCACACTGGTAGTGGGTCAAGGGTGGACTTGCTATCTCAGAGGTCCTTTCCAGCCTGGCTGATTCTGTGATTTACTAGCCTAGTATTCTTGAAGAAAATGCTTCTCCCCCCTAAGTCTGCCTGAAGAATGAGATAATGGTAGTTTTAAACAAACACAGAACTAATTCTCTAAACTCTAAAACTCCACTCATGAATCCTCAACCCAGCACATGAACACTTATCATGTCATTTATCCTAGAACGATTTGAGTGAAGTATGTGTAGTAAAACACAAGACTTGTGACAGCTAATAAACTTAAGCCACCAACTTGTAAAGTTTCATATTCATGTCAATCCAGATTAAGGTCAAAACTGCACAGATAAATGCAATTAATGTCTGTGACTGCCTCTCATGCAAAACGCAATTGACAGAAGGAAAAATTAACAAGTTGAAAACAGTTATCATTAAAAGATGGAACACAAGCTAAGCCAAGGAATGTAACACTGAAATCAGGCAGATAAATTTTTCATAGACTGAGGCTTTATTTTGAAGCATTAATAAACAGCCACCAGCTTCAGTCACACCAATATTTAAGATTTTTTTTAATACTACACAGTGAAATAGCGCAGTTTATTTAGAAGAACAGAAAAATGTTCTGCAAAGAAAAAGCAGCATACTGGATTTACCTTAAAATATCGTAAACACCTATGACTATCAAACAACTTTGATTAAAAATATTACTCAAAAATCCCTTTAAAAAGCAGTACTTCCAATATACAGCTCTGCCTAAGACATGGAATTCAACTCCCAGATTGATTATCTCCTCTTTTTCCTAACTTCCTATTCCTCAAATTTTTCTACTACTTCACTTCTTTCAGCTAAAGACCTGATAGAATACAACCTCAGCCATAACACTAATACTAATGATTTAATCTGGTATTTCCAGAAGATTGATTACAAAACCTGAAAATTATCTGTGCAGCAGCTATTTTAGCCTATGACAGTTTCACTTTTAATAAACTCACACGTTTTACACAAATATGAAACTTTAATACTTAGCCATACAAAGCCAGAAAACTATCAAGTGGAAATATACTTAAGTTTAGTCAAAGATTCTTTGCTCTCATTTCAACCAAATTGTACCAAAAATGAGTACAATTTAAAAAACAGTGAGGTTATATGGCTATGTACTTTACAACACTAAAATAAATGCAAAAATTCAGCATTTCCCATTCTGTCCCATGTACACAAGCAGCATTCTGCATACACGAAAATCACAATATTTTTAAACAAAACTGTAATGGTTAAGTACACAGTACATTGAGTCTTTGGGGATTTTTAAGTGTCCTAAGTGATACCCTCCAGTGATAAAGATCTCACTAACTAGATACCCTAGCTAATGAGTTGGACACATGCAGGTAAACTAAATATCTGAAGCAAAGTAAGACCGAATGAGACGAATCAACACAACAAAAGTAAATTTTAAAGCCTTTTAAGTGATAAAGCCATAGAAAGCCCTTAAAAAACCCTGCATGCTTAAAGAAAAAAAAAGCAACTTATACTCTACTAGTAATGTTGCCTGTGGAGAGGACTCAAACAATTTTAAACACTTTAGTATTACAAATCATTGAAAATCTGTATTAATAGCCTAATGATTCTGCTCATTAAAAATCCTCACAACTTGAACCAAAACAATTGATTCAGAAAAGACCAGAAAGTAAATCTCCAAGCAAGAATACTCATGACTAGGTAACAGAAGGAACCTGAAAAGAGATTTCTGATAAATGTACCAAGCAAACACTTTCCCTCTTCTTCTAAAGCCAGAATTATCTTAAAAGCCATGAACTGATCAGCCTAGGCTCTTCTAAAATTCAGTTCAACTTCTGTGGCAGTCCCACTGAGCTGCACACAGACCAAACTATTTTTTAAGTATTACCTTGGAAGCCTATTAGCATATTTCAACAGAAAATACCGCTGTGGACATTGGAGTTTTTAACCAAATTTATTATTATTTATTTAGCTTTATCACAACAAACAAGTCACAATCCACTCATGGTTTCATAATCTTAAAGGAAACAAGTTTCAGTATTTTAACACTCACTTTATTAACCTAGGTTCAAGTTTGCTTTAAAGACACATTTTAATCACCTGGCTAAATTAGTACTACTTTTTCTGTAACTTATTAAACATTTAGCTTTACACTAGCACCTGTATGAGAATTTTTAGTTCAGTTCAAGACAAAAACCAAAACAAAAGCTCCAGTCTAGGAGAGAGGAATACAAGACCATATGAAATATTTAGCACCACAAAATGCATCACCGAACGTGGACTCTCAAAACAGAGGATTTTCTTTTGGTTCATGGTATGTCTAAAAAAAATTAATAGAAATAGATGAAGCTTAAAGGATGATCACAGCAAGAGCATGAGAAGCCTCCCATGCAAAAGAAATAAAGACAGCAAGATGCTCATCTTGGAGAAGAAATTTAAAAATCAATCTGCAGCATGTTCCATGACAACATGATTCACTCTCCCTCTCACTCAAACGGGGACAATGCCTAAAAGGTTTTCCACTTTAAATCTTCTATTATACTCAGAAATACAGTTTAGCCTATGGAAATTGCTACCACAACAACCAAGTGAAAGAATTCAGTAAGAATCCATAGGAAAGACAGGAAATTTACTTTGGACAGTATTGAAAGCCTTAGGAGTAATTAACAAAAACTGGTTCTGACAAAGATACAATGATAAATCCTTCAGGGCAGGAGATAAGATCTAAACCAATGGGGAAACAACATTTATTAATTTTTTTGTAAGGGAAGTATTTAAATAACAAGTTTTTACTACATTTCTCATAATGAGTGTTTCAGACAGAATAATGGAGTAGACAGAACAATATTCTAATTCAGTACTACAACATATTAAATTTTCAGTCCTTACTCATAATACAGGAAGTTACCAGAATAGACCATTCAAAATGTAACACTGAAATCAGGCAGATAAATTTTTCATAGACTGAGGCTTTATTTTGAAGCATTAATAAACAGCAAGCTTTTAGCCAACAGAATATCATAAAAGAAAATACTCAGGCATGAAGAAAAAGGCTTTTAATAGTCAAGTCATATACTAGTTTTGTGGAAAAAAACCATCTATATACACCATTTAGTTAAAATGTTAATTCATAAAAATACAAATAGCTACTTACCTACTACTAGACCACACTCAGAACAGATCATATCACCAGCTCTGTAATCCTCTACTAAAACAGAATCTGGATGATTTGGGCAAGTCACTCTTGGAAGTACATCCAAACTAAGGAGAGAGAGAGAAAAAATACAAACAAACATGTTACTTCCTTTCAAATCAAGCAGGCAGCATATCCAAAAGCTTAAGAGTTCCTTTTAAAAAGGACACTTTAATAATACAGAAACTACAGTGATTTAAATGATAGGATATTAAGGCAAACACTTTAACTTCAGCCTTCATTTAAATGCCATAACACTACATTTGACAATCAAGACTTCAAGTCATCTTATACTCCCATATTTTCTTGATTCATCCTGTGCCAAAACCACTTTGAAGTAAAACATGAAAAACAGATACAAGAGCGTTGATTGCATGGTCAAACTCTCAGTCTTTCACTGAATGAAGTCCTTGAGAAGTTAGAGGTGATTTCTTCATCCCAAGTGAGTGTTCCCACTCATCCCATCACATCAATATTACTTACTAGATCTTTAATTCAGGAATTAATGCAAACACAACATACATTCTTAGAAAATACCTGATTCTACGCATTTCATTATTTCCAAGTATTTGAAGATAAAGTCCCATTTTAAATTAAGTAACATACTAACAACAACAACAAAACTCAACTTATAAAGAGGAGCAGGTGACAACTGCTTCTCATGACAGGGACCTGTCTCTCACACCCATGTATCTTCAAGAGTTACAGCAGATATAAAAAATTTCCTACAAAGTATTAGCATTATTTAGAACAACCACTTTTAGTTAAGTGACTCAAGTAATAAACAGTTGCTTCTAACCAAACATTTCAGAATACCTCTAAATCAAGCTACCCATGACTGTTGTGTAATTCTCTTGAAACTGATCATAAAAAAATTAGACTAACACATATTTACAATTGGGAGTCCACATATTTAACAAAGCCATTCGGGTCAAGCTAAAAAGTAGACGATATAGAAGTTACTAGCAAAAAAAAAAAAAAAAAAAACACAACCAACAAAAAAATGAATACCCACTAACCACAATTAGATTAAGCCAAAATATAAATTTCAATCCTCCCAATTGTAGAAAATATCCCATTTAAATAAAATAGTCCATCTAGTTCCCCACTAGTCCATCATTTCAGCCTAATCTATACATTCTAAATTTCTACTTTCAGATATTTCTAAGGAGTCAAAGTACAAAGAAGAAACACCAAACATTTTAATCCAGTGACTGTTCAGAAAAACATGTACAACTTGAAACCAAAACTGAAAATCAACAACACGATTAATATTAAAGAGTCCAGAAAGAACCTGTATGCTTTCAGATGTAAATTATGTCCAAAATACGAAATAAAATACCCTTTAAACTACTTTTCCCTATTCCCAGACAGTGGTTTCATATGACAAACCTGTTGACAAAGCATGTAAAAGCACCTGAAATTTGTCATTGCATAAAAGGCTAGTGACACACTGAGCAGAAAAAAAAAAAAAAAAAAAAAAAAAAAAAAAATTAAATCCAGAAGCCTGAAAGAAAGCATTATTCTTTCAGACTTTATCTTCACGAAACGGTATAAAAATCAGTTTTCCTATCATAGTCTGAATTTATCTAGAGGAGCCCACAGCATTGGGGTTCCTCCCAGGAGCACACAGCTCCCTCCACAAACACCATCAGGCGGCAGGACACAGCAGGGCAGGTGCCTCAAGGTCCATCCCAGCCACAGCTCCCGGGGTGCAGTGAGGGAAGTGCCGGGAAGCACTCCCGGGGTGCAGGACAGGTTTGGCGGGAGGAATCAGAGTCACTCCAGCGTCTTCACCTTCATTCCCGACTTGAAAGAAATTGCGATGCATCTCTAGGGAAAAGGACTCATTCAGAGATCCCTTTGGCCGCAGACTCGTGGGGGTACGGATTGAGGGGGGGAACCCAAAAAGCTCTTTCCAGGACCCGATAACCCGGAGCCGAGGCAGAGCCGCTCCGGTTCGGAGGCGGTGCGGAGCTGCGGCCGCACGGAACCGGGGGCTCGGGGGGGGCCCAGCCGCGGGACACCGAAGCCGGCAAAGCCCCGGACCGAGAGGAACCCTGCCCGCGGTACCGCTGCACAAAAATAAACCAGGTTCTGCGGGGGAGGGAGCTCGGCACCGCCGGAAAAAGGGCTCTGCCCTGAGTGCCGGCAACACCGAGCTCACTCTGACACGGGGCCCAGGCACCAAGTGACGAATTCCTACGGAATCCCCTCAAGCAGTCACTTCCCCTCGGAGCAGGACACGTTAATACGCACACGGAACACCGAGCTCGACCTCCGGCCGCGGGCAGGGCAGCTGCTCCGGGGATCGCCCGGGCCAGACCACCCACAGAAGCTCAGGGAGAGGCCCAGCCCTCCGCGAGCCTCCCCCGGCCTCCCGCAATTCCCGGAGCCGCGCACAGGACGGCCCCAGGACACGGGAAGGCTAACAAGGGACCGGCTACGCCGCGAACCGAGAGAGCCGCACCGCGCCGGGGACACCGGGGCCAAGCAAGGGTGACGATGGCCCCCGGTTCCTCCCCAGGCAGGAATCAACGCGGCCATTTTCTCTCCTGTGCCGTGGACAGGGAGAGATGGCGGAGTTCCTCTCGCCTCCTCCCTCGCTGCCCTCCTCTGCCCGGGCCCTTCCGAGCCCCCGGGCCGGCCTCCCGTACCGGCTCGTGGACGCCATCTTGCCTCCCTCCAGCCGCACCGCCGCTGCGCACTCACCTACCGGCGCGCCCTTCCCCCTTATATAGCCCCAGCGCCGGGCGGGGTCCGCCCAGAACTTGCTACGGGTCGCGCGAACGGACAAACTAACGCGAAGAGACATGCGCGAGCGGGAAGGCTCCGCCTTTGCTCTGGGCCTGCGCGTGACGTAGCGGCTGGTGCTGGTGCCGGGTCAGAGCCGGACCCGGACCCTGCTTCGGATTCTGCTGGTTTCGTCCAAACCCCTGCCGCTGGGAAAAATACCACAGAAAGCGAGTTTAGGCAAAACCGCTGGAGTTTGTAGAGCAGTGTCTGGGACAGGGCCTGTTCTCGGCTGGAACCGAGCCCAAGCAAATCCCAGAAAGAGTAAGAAAAAAACCAAGAAAAGTTTAGTGCTCCCTTCCCAGCACTGTCTGCTCCAGCTGTTGCCGCTCAGCTGATGGAACTGTAAGAAAAACCTGTCCTTCTGCAGGGCCCGCCGGTGTGGGGCAGCCTGGCCGTGGCTCGGGGAGCCCCTGGCAAAGAGGCCTCGGCCCCGGCCCAAGCAGCCCCAGACCCACGCGTGTCCTGGGTGTGTGTTTGTGTTCCCCCTGTTACCCACACCCTGCCCCATCACCGCCACTCTGTCACTTCCCCTTGGCACCAAACCTCAGGCCAAGGAGCAGAAACAAGAACTGCAAAGCCAAAGCCCTCCAGTCCCCATTAATTACCCAAGAGATGATCTGTATGCAACATGAGGCTGTAGAGCCAGCTGCAGCAACAGGATTATAAGTCTGAGCAGTAAAACGGTGGAAAAAACCCTGCTCCTTTGGTATGAGCCTCTCCTCTCTGATAACAAAGTCAGAGATAAATAAGACAGGACGGTCTACAGATTCTGAAGAGGGCCATTACTGCAGTGCTTTAAAGCGATCAGTATTTAAGTCTCTGAAGAGTTGTAATTAACTGATCAGGTACAAAAGACTGTTCTCACCACTTGAGACCCTATCTCCACTAAATATTTTTTCGATTTCTTAGCTCAAAGGAAATTCAGAGGTGTCAAAAAGTTCTCATAAAACTTTCGAGTCATTCATTATATCACACAACTTATAAACACTTTTTTTGCTGATTGAAACACTTCGTGTTGGTTGAAAACAAACTAGTTTGACCCTGACAACACATTCCTTAGATTTTAAAACACACAAACCTTTTGTAATAAAAGGAAGCTCAACTGTTAGAAGATACACATACTGAGATAAATTTAAAGCTTCTCTTTTCCCATTTGCAGTGACCTTTTTCACAAATGCTCAATAAACTCAAAAGATTAGATAGTAATAAAACATAAAATCACAGTAACTGCCAATGTGAATACAGCATGTGAGATTCAGTTTCCCCATAACCTCTGAAATGTGTATGTAGCACTGCCTGCAACAGATGTGCCTCATCAGCACTGATGGTCCCATCAAGCTTTCCAGGTTCATCCTAGCTCCTCATATAATCCATTCTAAGAAAAAGATTCTCTGCTGGCAACCACTGCCAAAAGCTGGTCCCTCCTGATCCTGAAGATTAAACTGAAAATTAAAATTAAATTAAACTGAAAGAGTTTAATTTTCACCACAGAAAGACAGTAACTTAAAAATGTTTCCAAAAATATGATTTATAGTATCTTGCCATGTCTTTATTTCCTGTCTGCAGCAGTTTTTCAAGTGCTTTGTCCACAAGCAGCAGAAAGAAAGTGGTTGATGTAACAGAGAGGAATACCACTGTTAAGTCTTTGTCAACAGCAAATCATTTTAACAACTGACAGAAAATTCACCTTGCTGTCCTATCACTGTACTTAAAACAATTAGTCTTAAAACTTAATTGGTAAATCTGGAGTTTTTTAAAATTCCACCCAGAGTATCTCATGGTAGCTACTGTCAGTAACAAAAATGTGTCCTTAACTTGCAGTTCTTACATTGCTAATATTAGCAGCATCATTTCATCAATAATTCAATGGGATATTCAAATGCCTTTGCAAACACAATTAACAGTATATTAACAAAAAGTCAATGGTTCTTATTTGTATGTCTAAATGTCCTTTGTAATGGTTTGTTGATTTAGCCAAAGATCATTTTGTTACAATAGCAGACGCCAGACGAATGCCTCAAAGGAGCAAACGAAGGAAACAATAAATAGCCAGAGCAACTGAATTATTCTTGGTATGGTAATTCATCCCTGTGCTGCATCTTATGTGTTCAGACATCTGATGAAACAAAAAGATTACCTCATTGCAGCACCTAGACAAAATAGGGAAAAAGTCTAAACTAAGCAAGTCTAATCCAATGGGTCCTGTAACATGAGGGTCATGGTTTAACCCCAGCCAGCAACTAAGCACCACACCCCTGGGTTGGGTGGGGGGAGAATTGGAAGGGTAAAAGTGAGAAACTCGTGGGTGGAGATAAAAATCATCTTCAGAATGAAAAAGAAATATGAATGAAAATTTTAAAAGAGGAAAAAAAACTCGGAGAAGAAAACAGAATCCAAGGCCAAGTGACCTAAATGAAAATAATTGCTTATCAGCAACCCATGGATGCTCAGCTCATCCCTGAGCAGCAGCACACCCCAAACAGCCTCCCTCCCAGTTTTATTGCTGAGCACATGAGATCACATATGGTCTGGAATATCCCTTTGGGTCAGCACTGTGTCCCCTCCCAACTTCTTGTGCACTCTCTCAGGCCTTGATGCTATGTAAGCATTGCTCAGCAATAATTAAAATGTGTGTTATCAACACTGTTTTCAGCACAAATCCAGAACATAGCCCAATACTAGCTTCTGTGAAGAAATGCAACTCTATCCCAGCCAAAACTAGTACACACAGGTAATGCTCTGCATCTATACACAATGCAGAGCTGTCTTGAAACATTGGCCACCTGCTACTCCCAGCTCAAGTGCTTCAGCAGGTGAGTTATTAGCATTCTAACAAGATATTTGAATCAGTCAAACATTGCAATGGAATAAATATTTTGCTATAGAAAACTAACTTCCTCCAGCTCTGCATATCATTTTTCTTTCAAGCATATTCTGTACTGATTTTATACAAGGTGTCTCAGTGGCCAAGAAGTAAAATAAGTGTTTAACATCAAGTCTTTTGCAATCAGTGCTTTTTTATTTTTTTTAAACAGAGGAATGAAAATGTTGTAAAGAGAGGTGAATGGAAGAAGCCTTTATACCTTACTATTGCTATGAGGCCACATAACCCAATTAACCATGTGCTCATGTCCTAACAAACCAGCTATCTCAGGAAAAACCTAAGAATGTAGAAAGAGGGTTTAAAAAAATAAAAGAGCTGTGTTCTGTAGCTGTTATGTTCAAGAGAAGAATGATATATATAAAAACTTTTAAAGATCATTACAACAATAATGAAAATAATATTAGTTGCCTAAGGCTTAATTGCATTAAGAAGTACCCATTTCAAAGACATGAAACCAAAATTCAAATATTTTATTATTTTGTGTCATGTCAGAGGCTTAAGAAATTAGAAAATTTTGTTTCACATAATCATACAAACATTTTGTAGAAACCTATGTTTCTACCGTGTATTTATGCTAGAAAGATTTGCTCAGTTTTATAAAAATTTACTGATCAATTAAAGTGTCAGACTATTTTACATTTTCCTTTCCAAAATTATCATGCAGCTCAACAGACTGTTGCACCACCCTCTTCGTTCCTGCAGCAGCACAGCTTCCCATTGCAACTTAGATAAACAAATTTTAAACTACTTGTAAAGTGTAGATTTCACAGAAATTTAGTCTTTTAAAAATTAGTTCCTCCTGGAGTTTAGGTGTAGCAATATCCACATAAAGTTCATGCTTAAATTTCTGTTAAGTCATTTGCATTACTAAATTGATTTTTATGCACAAAGACTACACAGACCACCTAAAAAATACCATCCTCCTGTGGAGATTTGGGGAATGGCAGTGCAATACAGTTAACAAAGACTACTGAAGTCCCAGTTACTGGACTCCCAAAAGCCCAAGACAAAGAAGCACTAATGAAAAAGCCTAGCAAGTGTTCTCATACTCCAGTTTTTATACTTCTTTTTAGGCCATGGTCACAGCCTGATGGCACTCACTTAAGAATTCAACTTTGTGATCAGAGAAATATTTGCAAAACTGGATATTGAATTTGTTCAGGCCTTCCACCATAAGGCCTGTGGGAAGAATTCAGAAACAACATGGAGAACACAACACAAAACTTTGGAAGGTTACCTACCTACAAGCAGAAGTGCTTCTGCTTGTGGGAAACTCATCCTCAGGTTAAAAGATCACAGAGAGAATTGGAATAGGAGGCAATTGGAAAGGAATTCTCTGTATTGATCTCTTTTGAAACAGTCCTTTATCAACTGAGCTTGAAACAAAGCCAGTTGAGCTCCAAAGAACAGTATTAGGCCCATCTCCATCCTCCCCTAGATGTAAAGAGTTTGAAATAGTTGGTGTGAGGTTACCAGTGTTGTGAACATGGTAAGAAGAAGGATGACAGAATCAACTATGTCACTGTACATCTGACTGTGAAGAAGCCTCTGAAGAATAGTCTTCCGTTCTGCTTTGTAGATTCATCCATGTAATAAATAAATAGGTAGACATGAGCAAATACAATTCCTATTCTAGATGCAACTTTTATAAATTTATTGAGGATTGAATACTTTGAGAACATTAAATATGGGTATTGTGGGAAAATAACATAGTAATTATGCAACTTAGCACTTTCAATATTTCCTGTTGTATAAGCACTGTATTGATTTAAATCAATCATTTTATTTAAAATTATGCAATTTGTGTATGGACAGGGTAGGTAAGTATGTATTTAGAAATCCACTGGAATTATCCAATATGAGGCATATCTTTATTTTCCTCTACTGCAGGCTATTGAGTTTCATAAACCACAATATTTAAGTCCAACACCACTCGTTTCTATACTATCTCATACCAAAAACACCCACCACCTTTTACTTGTAAGTTTGAAAATAACTGTATGATCTGTTTATTTCATGCAGTCCTATAAATATTTTTCAGTCAGTAGAAGAAGTGAATCCCACATATATTTTTTCTTAGGAAAAAAGTAAATTATTTTTAAAAGAACCTCCAAATTGCATTGCATTCATTATCTTAAATAATCACTTTAATTCCTCAGCAGGTGGCAGCATGAAGTAATTTACAATGTTATATTAATTCTGAACTGTATTAAGTAACTTCCTGTTAAATTTGCAATAAAATCCCCTACTATTAGATAATGGCACTGGATGGAAGAGTTCATACTAAAAATCAGGCTGTCTGTTTATTCCAGTTCTTCAGGATCACTTCAGCTGCATCTAGTGTGCTGTCTTTCTGTAAAAGAAGGGTTATCCCTATTACTCTAAGTATGGAATTCTTAAAAAGAGAGTAGTAGTCATTATTATATCATCCTATATCTGTATTTGTCATTTTCAGTTGCATCTTGTAAATATTTGTCAGTCAGTTTTTCATTATCAGTTATAGGTGGAAATCTATGCTACACAAAGAATTCAATGCTAATTCCTTGCAAATTTTGTTATATTTAAAAGATAAAGTAAAAAGATAAACTTTTCTAGCACTCATACAAAAAGCAATACTTATAAAAATGCCTGGAATTGAGGCAGTAGTGTTCTTGGTAGCTCTAGACTGTAGACATGCTAGGATAGTTTCCCAACTTCATGTATATGGTTGGGATTTTTAAATCTCTATGCCAGCAAGTTATGCTATGACCTACTTAAACATAATCCTTCTAAAGATGGGTAATCTATCCACTGGCCAGTTTTGTGGCTAGGCTGCAACTTGGTGAGTCATACAAGTAGTCTTTAACTTGACATGATTAATGATGTTCACCCTGGGCAAGCCACATTTACAACCAGCAAGTTTCATCCTGGTTGTTACTGGCTCAGTTTATATGATAGTTTTTATACCTCGTCAAAAGAACTAAGCAACACAGGCAGAAACTCTGCTTCATTACTGGTTCAAGCTTAGGCTCCAATCTTTACACTAGAACAGTTAAGAAGTTGCACATGTTCCATTATACTGACCAACTGGAACACATCTTAGGGCTGTGGGCTAATTCTAGCCTATATACCTGACCCCAAAGTCTTTTGGTGTTTTCAGGAAGAGATTCAACAGAAGGAAGAATATGTGAAAAGGAGGTTCTCAGAAAATGGTAAAACTCAGCCACTTTGCAAAAACCCCTTGCTTTCTTTTGTAGTTTCCAGCTGTATGAAGCCCTATATATCTTCAGGCAAGTGAGCTAAACTTGGAGGCGACTTCTTCACTGTTTTTG
The DNA here is from genome assembly GCA_023637945.1 of Phaethornis superciliosus. Taxonomy (NCBI): domain Eukaryota; kingdom Metazoa; phylum Chordata; class Aves; order Apodiformes; family Trochilidae; genus Phaethornis; species Phaethornis superciliosus. The sequence goes on along the minus strand of JAJQWJ010000009.1, from coordinate 14,751,313 downwards.
TTATTGGAAACTGCATGGGCATGGGATATATGACTGATATATAACTGATCTTTGCACCAAATTCTGGCATTAACTTTAATTGATAGCATACCTGTGGTCAACAAAACAAACAAAAAAAGACAAGTAAGCTACAAAAAGCCTACCCACTCGGTTATTTTCTTCCAGTTGCCCTACTTATCCATGCCACCCACATTTATTTGTTAAAGCCCCTCAACAAAAAGACAGCTGAAGCTACCTTATGCTGAATTTCACACCATGATAACTTTCTGTTTCTAAAACCATCCAACTCAGGAGATCCTGGGCAAGATGTAACAATAAGTCTCTAGCAGATTTTTGTACTCTACTGATATTTAGGAGTCCTATGTCACAAAGACACAAATTTACCTTAATGAAGCAAAAACGTATATATTTTTCAAACTTCTTTTTTGTCTCAGGACCAAAGAATGCTGAAAGAGGAATTGCTGACAGCTTCTGAAACATAAAAAAGATGTATTATTTGCTTATTTTATATATGCAAAAATATCTGGGTTATGCATGCTTATTTTACTACTCCAGTTCTAGAACTCCCTCCCAATGTGTGAGGGAAAGACAAGCTTCAGTTTTGTATGCACTTGCTAGACTAAATTCAAATTACTTTTCTTTGAAAAAACATTTTGAACTTTTTTTATAAGTAGCATTTAAGCATACTGAATGAAAAGTGCTGGGACACAAATCAAACCTACAGGGTACACAGTAAGCATATTTAGCAACACTGTAGCTACATCATTATCAGCAGTTACTATAAACACCAAATAATATTTTGAATTTAATATCTCTACTACATTATTTATGAAGAATTGTTGCACTGCTTTTGCTTTCAATAGAAAAGCATTTCTAAAACTAGAGTATGACTAAGACACCTTACCTTAGACATTATCATCCATTTGACAAATTTATAATCATAAGGTTGCTTCTCATCTACATCTGAGAGATCCACATCTGAAAAAATAAAATTTAAATCCAACATGTTATAAGATTCCAAGATTCCAATAGGGAGGCATCCATTAACAGCATTATGGCAGTTAATATTTAAGAATAAAGACTATGCTTTTCTATTTTAATGTATCATGACAAATTGAAACATGTAGCTTGGAAGACAGCCAGGCTGTACTCCAGCAAGTCATCAAACCTTGGTTACTGAGAGATCAGGACTGTGGAGGGTGCTGAAGAGTCTTTTAATTTCATGAAGAGCTCTAATCACTGCAACTGCAGTTCTCTCACCTGTGAAACAGGGATATCTAAAACTTTTTTACATGTGGTAGCTGTGTTCAAATATTTCTGTGTTAATTACAAGTGCCATTAGGACCAGTTAAGGTAAAATGTGGAACTAGAAAATGTGAAAACTAGAAATTGCCATGTCAGAATTCTTCCTCTGAAGCTACCATAACCTGAATTTTCCAAAAGGTTTTGTAAACATTGGTAGCATTTTACCTTGTTTATAAATCAGAATGCCACAAAGAGCCTCCCAGGCATGACTTCAGATTAAGAAAAACAAACAAACAAAAACAGAAAGGGGAAAGTACAAATGTTATGAACTCAGAATATTAAGCCAGGTGCTTGGCACTCAAACTTTTCCATAATCATTGACCTTTTGAAAATAGAAATTTTTATTCACCTGCTTTATCCACCCCTAAAACTTTGCAATACACAGTAGTTAGGATCACAAACAAAGGCTTTCCCGAAGCTTATAAAATCTACCTCCTAGGCTAAGGTCAGAAAATTCCAGCCCTAATTAGTACTTTTAACAACATTATGCAAATATGAAATGAGAATATAGCTTATAATGAAGGATGCATTTTCATCTTCACTATAATGTTTGCTTTCCACACCCTTTTTTAATAAACTTTGTACTAACTTAATGTAGAAACATCAACAATCATAAAGTATCCTCCATCTGGAACTACAGGCTTCAGCCCAGCTTCTTGGAGTAGCCGAGCCATCCGATCACGCTTTCTTTCCAGCTCTTGAGACAGAGAGTGGAAATAGCAGTCTGGGTCATCCATGCGCTTGTAGTCTATCCAAAGTGCTTGTGCCAAAGCCTCCTGAAAAGAGAATCTGTGTTGAAAATACTCATGAACACTCAGTAAACTCAGACACTCACACATTTTCGACTGAATTAACATGGATTTTTTTTTAATTTTGGTTCTTACTGAGCAAATTACCATATATAAATGACACAAGCTACATCCAAGAGTATAATTAGTTTGTTACTTTGTATTATGGCAATACCCAAAGCACCCAATCATTTGCAAGGCACTAATCATATACAGAAGTCACAGTCCTTGACACAAGGGTATACACAAAGAGACTTGAAGTCAAGCTTCAATTATTGATAATGATGTATCATAGAATATTAGAAACTGATAGAGACAATGCTTGATAAAACAAAAACTTATTTTTATTTGCTAGTAAACATTGTCATGTTTTATGCAAGAAACAGCAGTTTGTACCTGAAAGAATCAGGAATACTGTGGGGGTTTTTTGGTTATGTTTTTGTTTGCTTTTTTTTAAATGTCTGATGAACTAATCAGATTTGTCTGCTCTGCTTGCAAATAAGAAGACTACTGAAATGTTATTGTTGTGGTTACTGTTTTATCACAGTGAGGCCTACAGTTTTGCTACATCAGAAAATAATCTCCTCTCCCCATTTGGACTTACCTGTAATGGAGTTGGGCAAGTATACAGTGTATTTTGGTGAACAACCTGCAAATGCTTAATCAGGTTCTGGGGGCCAATAGACCAGCCGAGCTATGGGAAGAAAGCATGAATATATTATGCTTACAGCAAGGAGGTCATTAAAAATAAACAAAAAATTAAAATTAGCCAGTGTCCCAAGTTCTTCTACTTTAAGAACTGGTAATGAATTTGTTCTGATAAAGAATCCAGCAAAGAGGTGGTTTACAAAGTTTGCTGAATGACGCCCTTAAAAAATTATAAATTTGAGACAACAGTTATAATTTCACTTATCTCCATCTCTCGCAGGGTATTGAGCAAACTATTAATTCATCATATACCAATGGTTAGAAATCAAACTGAGCATATATTAGAAACGTTATTCCTAAGTGGTTTAGAATCTTTTCATCACCTAAGTTCCTCTGTAAAAGGTGGTTGGAGCATAAACCAAAAAGCTCGCTACTGAATCAGATATCATGCTTCAGTTTGAGCTCAGCTGAAGAAGAAACAAGAATTGCCAAATGGTTGTTTACTTTCTGATATATGTTTTAAAGTAAAGCAAAATTTGATCATTAAACATTTCACAGAAATATAAGCCATTCCAAAACATACCATTATCACAATCTGAAAATATCACTACAAAACTGGAAAGGTAAAATATTATCATATCCGTGTTTTCTTCAGTAATCTTTACTGATTTTGGAACAAATCATACTGTGGTTATATTTTTAGGATTGTTGTCTCATGAGAGCTTATTAATCATGAGACAAAAAGAGAATTCAAACATAGGTTTTCAAGACAGGTAATTGCTCCAACTGAATACCGAACATCTTAATGTTTTGGAGACATGGAAATTTGCTACAAGCTTTCAAAAGGCAGGTTTTAAAAACAGAGACCTTTTAGTTAATAAATGCATTCTGTTCTTTATATAACTGAACTTTTCATGTTGGTTCTTCTTACCTTCCAGCCAGTTACACTATAAGTTTTTCCAGCACTTCCTATAGTTATTGTTCTTTCCCACATACCTGGCAACGTAGCTGTATATAAAATAAAATTAATTTGTTACAGTTGCACTCACATAATACATGCAGTTAGAAAAACTGTACTGCCTCCAGTTCAGAGCTATATGCTGATATATCATTGCAGCATATTAAGCAAGCAATGAGAACATTCTAAAATTATAGCAGTTGTAAAAAATGAGAAAGGATATATGGGCTAATGCATTTTTGCAGGAAAAGAGGCAAGGATTAATGAAAGAAGAAAGAAGAGGCAGAAAAAGAGGCACAGTTTGTGAAAACTGCATGTTAGTTATCCTCAGTTAAAATGCATATTATTCATAAGAAAGATATTATCTAAGACATGGCTACTAATTCATCTCAAGACAGCATTATTCCTAATGCCCTGTAACAGCACCATGTCTATACACCACATATATAACATCAACTCAGGCACTGAAAGCCATTTTGATAGAATTGTCCAGTTCAGTGTGACTGGCTGTCTCAGATATCAGAAAAAGAAAATAATTACTAAGAATTTTAACCCAGAACTGAACACCACAAGCATCAGAAAACAGCAGAGTGAGTAAATAAATTGCATTTTGTTACACAATTGAAACAGGCCTAGGACTGACTGACAATAGCAGTTAGCTAAGGATGTCTGCAAAAATTAAGGGGTGGATGGATGGAGGCCTTTCTTTGTATTTGGCAGGAGACCAAAATCCTCTGTTTTCTTTCCAAGGAAATGACAGAGCAATAGTCTCCTCCTGTAGTTTGCAATTTTTTCCTGTACACTGCTTCAAGGAAGATCTATTTGACTCTTTAACTTAATTAATTTTCAACAGAAACAGATAAGACACAGTTAAGTCTGAGACACAAAGTTAGACAAGGTCATACTACTGCAGCTGCAGTGGTAAACATCCAGCTCTACCTCATTTGTACACTAAAACCACTACCAATGAATCTGTCAAATGTTAAATCCCTTCTCTGAGGAGGCCAATGAACAAAGATTTTCCAAATAAAACCACTGAATTTCATAAGGAAGTTTTTGCAGCAGTTATCTGGATTAGACATGGTATAAGTCTTTGCAGTTATTTGAAAACATCCATTGGGGTTTTTTGTTTGTTTGTTTGTTTTTTTTTGAGAACACTTGCCAAGAAGAGAAACAAGACATCAGGAAAAAATCTCATATTCCTTATATCCACTCATATTCACTCAACTGCTGTGACCTTGAAAACAAAGGCAGTTTGAACAGATGCATCTTCTATAGCTAGGTAGGCTGAGAGTATAGATCACCTCCTAAAGGCAACCAAAGGAGCTCTCACAGACTGCAAGAAGAATCAAATTTCTGCTTTGTCACATAGTCACAGGAATTCAGCCTTGGAGACTGAAGGTGACAGCATTTCAAACAATAATAGCAGCAAACAGGCACATGGGAAGAAGGTGCTCTATTGCTATGACAAGCATCAATTTTTAAATAGAGAAGGAAATTCCTCCTTGCCATATGGCAACATCATTACAAGACAGCACAACCAAGTCTGACTACAATTTAAAAACTAATGAAGTGCAAACTAACACATATAATAAGCCTGTTACCTGGGATGGCACTCAGCTTGTTGAAAGGCTTGTTCAGAATCCTCAGTTACGAGATGCAATCTCTAAATCTGCCACTGCAACTCTAATCATTACTTAGAAGAGATCCACAGTTTTGCAGGAGTCATATAATGATGAGAAACAGGATGAAGTGTCTCTACACTACAGAAAACTGCTTCAGTAACGCTACAAAGATTGAATTAATTTTATTATCTGTGGCTAGCAACTCCTATTGCATTAAGGAATCACCATTGGACACTGCAAATTGATGCAATATCCGTTTTGCATCTCTCAAAGTGTTACTGCATTTGATGGAATATGTAGCAGTTAATACAGAAATACAAGAATTTTTCAATAGTGAAATAACACACACTTTTTTTTTTCTTGTATTATCTTTTGTAGACTTAAATAAAAAGTCTGAGAAACAAGTTTAAAAGAGGTCTTGTTTCTTTTACTGAAATAATGTTATTGTTTACAGTGATATCCTGAAGGTTTCAGTAATTTTAACATGAAAGATAAAGATGATATAATGGAATCTCTTAGAGAATCCACATCTAAGCCAAGCTAACTGTTCAGCCTTTAACTTGCACTACCAGTACACAGTATTTTTATAATTTATGCTAAACTACAGAGTGCCTTTTGTTCAACTAGAACTGTTTTGGGTTGAAGCATTAAAATGACAATACCAATAACAACAAAAAATAGAGTTACTGTGTCTTAAGCACTCACCACCTGTCTGTCACAACAAAGTGTAGCTGACAAGTTGAGTGTTCAGACTTGCTGCCTTTGCAAAGAAAAATAGATTAACTTACACCACTCACTCCTGAAGATGGCTATTTGTATGAACCATGCTATATGAACCTATTAATTTCATGAAGAAAGCTTTAACTCATTTTACTTTGCAAAGTTACTGTAGTAATTTGTTAGAAGGCACTCACTCTGGTTACTAGCACATGAATGTACCCAGGATGTTCCCCTCCTCTCATAGCTGAAGGTCTTTGAGACAGTGTCACTACCCAGGCACCACAACAGCCAGGAAATGAGGCCACTTTCCAAACAGACATAACCCATGCACATCCAATGCAATCAATATACAGCAGCAGATCAGCAACTGTGTCACTGAGCTAAGTACTGCAAGATCATTTCTAAGTAATTTTCTTTTTATTATTTACAAGATTCAGTTTTTACAGTGATGTAGCCACCACTAATAGAAAGCATCTTCTATTGCCACTCTACAGATACGGATCTGAAGCATGGAAGCAGTTATTCAGCATTCAGCTGAAGGTAAAGGTAAGAAAAAAAAGTTAAGCTTATTCACATATAGTTGGGTCTTTTGAATTTATTGGTTAATCTCAATTAGAATTCACTATTCCACATGACTGAAAAATGTCTTCTTTATAACAGCAAGTACAGCATAACAGGTGGCTCATGCAAGATGCTACCATCAGAAACAGAATGTCTGTACCTACAAGAAGGAAGTTATGAACTTTAGCCAGCTCAAATACATCAACAGAGCCAAACCAAGACTACCACACTGTAAACTTTTACACAAATGCTTAGCTGCAGCATTACAGGATTTGGGAAGGAGTTCAGTAACTGGCACTAGATACACTTGTTCTGAGACAGTGGGAGTGATTCCACGAACATCAGCAAAACTTGGATCAAGAACTAAAACAAGAGGGACAGGGACATAACATCATATTTCTTCTTCTGGTTTATTCTTGCAAAGGTGCTGTATCCCTGTAGCAATAGTGTTTCAAGACTTCAGCACGCTTTCACATCACCTATGCAGTGAATTACTTCACTGAATTAAATGTCCATTGCTTAAGACTGTCTCTGCACTTTGGAGGGACAGTGTTCATGCACTATAGCCACATAAACCTTTATACAATTTTTTTCTATTTAGAAGTAGTGGAGCAAACATAATCCTGTTTTTCATTATGCATTTCCCTCACTGATTCTCCCTACAATCCTCTGAGAAAGAACTTTTAATCCCTGTTCCTTCTACAAGTTCCTCAGGAAAGCACAATCCAGTGCACATACATGAATGGCAGTTATATTTGTCATAGCCAACAAAGTAACTGAATAAGGATGGGATATTCGGAGGACCATAACTGATTTATGACCATCAGTCCCACTGATTCCTATGGGTATCTGCTCCAAAGTTGGAGCAGTAGAATTTTGGAAATTCTGTTTCGAAAACATTATATAAAATATTTTTCAGGAAAGCGAAAGGCTCTCCTCCTTAGAGTCTGAACACAGTAAAATAGTCAAAGCTTGAAGCTTGATCTCTTTCCAGCAACCATTATCTCCAAGAAGCATGCTTACAGCATTGTTCCACAACCACTTTTAAGATGACACAATAAATCAATACCTATTTTAATGTGTTTATTTCCTTTGTACACCAGCCATTCATACACCTCGTCACTAATGCACAGGGTATCATGCTTAATACAGAGATCAGCTATTATCTGGAGCTCTTCTCTGGTAAACACCTGGGATACAAGAAAGTAAGGGACAATGTGTTAATCACAGTATTTTAAGGCATACTCTAAAATTATAATAGTGTGAAAGCAGGACTCTTACCTTGCCTATAGGGTTGTGCGGGGTATTCAGAATGATAGCTTTTGTTTTGTAATTGAATTTATTTGCAAGTTCAGTAGGATCTAAGACCCAATCAGCACTAGATGCAGAGTTGCCATCATTTTTCTTAAAAACAAAACAAAACAAAAAAAAACACCAAAAACCTTCTATAAATTTATGCATTACTTGAATACAACATTTTACAGACAAATAGAGGTGCCCAAATTACCACTCTCAGACACCTGCATATTACTGGGAGAGGGCCAAACCAAAAACAAGGGCATGAAGCAGAAAATACTTGGAGGAACTTTGTCATTAAAAATACCCACAGAAGGAGGGCACCAGGAAAACACTCATGTACTCTCACTGCAGTGCTGGCTATTTTGTCATCCTGTGCTATTCATGGTGTTCATGCAACAGTCCTGCCTAAAGAGCTCCTCAACCCTCCCCTGTACAAGGCTGACAGACTCCCAAGGCAAAAATAAGAGGATCAACACTTTGCAATCCTTGCAAGCTGTCATCAAGCCAGCAGTACCAATCTGAAATTTAACCCATACTAAAATTACTCCTTTCCACCAATAAATGAAACAGTAATTCTAGTATGTATAGGAAATATGTCTACTGCATGATTTAGAATGCAGATTTTGGAAATGAAATTATATTCTGTTGTAAGATTTGCTGAAGGGATCAGAAACCAAACCTTTTGAAAATTAGTGGATCACAAAATTATTAAGGATGGAAAAGACCTCTGAGATCAAGTCCAACCTATGATAGTACTGATATGATCCTCCTTCTTTTATTTGCACTGAAAGCATTTTCTGATGACATGCAAAAAAAGGAATTTTGATCAGCTTTCAGAATGCACAAATCAAAGTAAATGAGAAACATTGTCCCACCTCTTCCAATACTATTAAAATATTCTATTTGTTATGGATTATTACTGTCTCAGACTTATGCTATAACAATCTCATTTTTATAGAAATATACTATATTATGAAAAACTATACAGAACAGCATTGCCTAGAATGTGTTCATCAAACTGTATTAAGCATGGATGAGAAACATTATGATAAATAATGTTTAAAAAGCTACTCACACATCTCAGTGGTATAAAAACAGGCTTTGCACCCGCCATCCTTACCATTGGTTCATAACAGTCATAAAATGGCTCTATTATTATTACCTGGAATTACGATAATCTGTATCAGAAACAAGATAATTTACTGTGCATAACATCATATTTCCAGATTTACTTTGGTGGTGTAACTTTGTAATTTTTCTGGCACTCCATCATGATAAAAAATTACAGAATGTTCCTCCTTTTAGTACATCACATCACTATGTCCCCAATCCAAGTATCATAAACATTACTGCTTTTTGACAACGCACACAGGCTGTTCTTCTATAGTTACACATTACAAGTATTAAGATGTATTAGAAATGTTTGGCTCCTGCAGAGATTTGAAGGTGCAAGGCAAAGATGCAAAGATGAGAGATAACAACAGTAAATTGTCAAACTGCAGCACAGCTGCCCTAATTCTGTTCCTAAAATTCTGAAATTTCCAAGTATCTAGAAATTCCAGAAGGATGGATTAAGTCCTCAAATTTAATCAGGAGATAATTTTCAGGTAGAAAAAGAGGACAATTTCAAGGAAAATTGCAGAGAGGCTAGATAACAAGAAGAGAAATAAACAACAAAAACCACAGACTAATAGCAGAGAAGTGTTACCAAAAAAGAGAAGTGAATATCGGAGCATCAGAAAAGGAAGAAGAGATATGCCTAAGAATATATTATACAAGCATCACCAACCAAACACTGAAAGCATAATGCATAACAACGCAAAAATTTCTTGTCCACTACAGATACAAACAACTACTCACCCTAAATTATTTTTAATATAATTGTCATAAAGGAAGATATCAGTAGGAAAGAGGTTAACCATCACAACTAGTACAGTAAACAAACAATAATTTCTTTAAAGAATTTTTTTTTAAACCTATGCTGCTACCATGAATGATCTAAAACAGAACTTGATAGACAAAAATTATTCAGACACCAACAATGCTTCACACCACCCTTAGTCTTCTGCCTCAGACAACAGTCCACAAGTTTTTTCAAACAAGAAATCAGTGTGTACTGTGTCACTTAATAGTAACAGTGATAAAGAAACTGCTATAGGTACCTTTAGTATGAAAGAGAGGGGTTTCTAAATTACTGAATGATAAGATATATGAAGGATAGTCTCCTACTCACAGCTTCTGAAACTAAGATGTGCAACTGTAAAAAATCAAAATAATGGTGACCAGAAAGAAACCCCAGCATTAACATATTTACAAATGGATGAATTATGACCAAATTCACATTTCAGTGAGTGTATGTGAATGTTTCAAATAAAAACTTACTTCATCTCCTTCTTCAATTAATGCCTGTATTGTACTAAAGAGAGATCCATAAGCTCCCACTGTCACCAGGATATCTGTGAGAGGATCAATCTTTCTTCCACAAACTCTCTCATACACCTGAGCCAAAGCTTTTACCAGTGATGGATGTCCCTGGTTAAAGGAAACAAATGCAACTGACTGGTGTGTTCCAGACAATGTACAAAGCCTATGTTTGGGTTTTTTTCCACATATATCAAAATAATACACTTCAAAATAGAAAAAATAAGAGATGAGCCCTCAGTGTTAACAGCTGTTTACAGGTAGCATCACTTAAAGTTTTTGCACATTCGGGAAGAAAAGTGTTTCAAATTTATTTGTATCTACTAGGAAATTATTTTTGTGTATCTAATGCTTTTTAATTTGTATCTTATTATCAATTGTCAGGATAGCTCCAGGTAGTCTATAGACGAGCTAGGACAAGAGACAGAAGAAGAAGGAATACTCCAATTTATCCTCACACCCTTTTAGTCTTTTTCCCACTTGACCATATTGCCATCTGAATCTCCTTTTGTTTCTTCCCTTACCTCTCAACTAAAAGTTATTTGGTTCAAGGGAAATCTTTTTATTCTGTTTATATAATACTGATAAACAGCACTTGTGATCAGAACGATAACTCCTACAGTCATAGCCCAATTCTCAAAGCACCATTCACCATTTGTGTCCCCAACAAGGACATGATGGTTAACACTCTTCTCAAAATATGAAAATACCAAAAAAGAAGCATGCAACAAAGATAACACACAATATGGAAATAAGAAGACACAACTCTGTTTACTCAGGAAGAGTATAGGTTTCCTGCTGTGAAAATCTTTTTTTCTTTTTGAATGCTTGGTAGAAATAGAAAATAGCTCAATGAGAAAATGCAACAAAATCCTTCTCTAAAATACTGAACACTGTACCTCTACACATAAGCCATAAGACCATAAGCCCTTTTGTAAACAAGAATATTACCATAAATTAAGGCGTACAAGTAGTTGTTGAATCAAATTACAGCAATTTATTGCCATGAGTGTGTCAGCTACACAGGAATATTGCATCACCCAAGTCATGTTGTCACTCAACAATGAATGAGAAGTCCAAGTGTGGCAGAGAGCCAAGAAAATCTCTCAAAAATAAGATGGCTGAGCATCATTCATACTCATCCCTCACACATTTGCTTTCATAAGTACTTGTGCTCAAAAACCTGAGAAGTGCAGAAGCTTGTAGAGGAAGTGCAAAGGCTGAAGATGGGAATATTGGTAAAAATTCCTGGGTAATTACCATCTACAGTATAATGTATCCACAAACATTCATAATTATCATGGAAATTAAACTACTTGGAAGTAAAAAAAACCCAAACAAAACACAAAGTGACAGAAGTAAATACTGAATAATTTCATGCATTAAGGAAATTATATTTACACTTAATTTGCAAATTGTTTTAGAAAATCAGTCAGTAAATATTTGCTCCAGGGCAAGCAGAAGCTCGTTCTCTCTGTAGCTTTCCCCTCATGCCAAGACTCCTCCAAAACCTTGACTTCCTGGTAAGCAAAGACTTTTCTTCTTATGAGCAAAGGTATCATGGGTGAAAGAACATACTAATGCTTATCCCAAAAGTTCACTGAGGCCCTGCCACCTTTTGGGTGTGTCCAACACTGAATAACTGCTTTACATTTTCCAATATAGACACAGAGAGAATTTTTCATATTCATAAAAACTTTTTTTTTTTTTTTAATTTGCAGAGACTCTTTGCACAGAGTAAAGGTGATTAAAGAAAATGTCTCAAAGAGGGATGGAATGAGACTACATTCACTGGGGCGATATTTTTTTTATTTCTAGTCTTATCAGAGCCCTGAGTGACCTAATGGTCCTACATCACCCTCAAGTAAGGCTTCTCCCCAGAGCTGTGCCCCTACTCCAGGGGCTTCATTTTAGTGCTATGCAGTAAGGCTGCTGGTCTGCAATTCACTTACAGCCATGCCTGTACCTGGCCATAGACCCTGGTGAACCTGGCCCATACCTGCACACAGAATTTGTGGTTTGGCCATAGTCACCCTAGACCTGCCTGGTGATCACTGGGTTTTGTCTAACTGTGGTTAGCATTACTGGGTCTGATGTGTGGATTGACTTCCTGGCTTGACTACCAGATCCAGCTCACCACCAGAGGCTTGCCTGGTAATTTGGGCTGCTCTCAATCACCATCTCCAAGTCTGTCTTGCTCAGCTGCTGTGTGACTGAGCAGTGGCTGGTGAGGCCTTTGCCCTGCTGTCATAGCTTCTCTGATGGGGAGAGATGGCCACTGCTGCTCCCCATCAGTTCTAATGCACACAGATTCTCAGAGAACAGGCAAAAAGTTATTTCAGACTATAGACACAATTGTGCCACAACTACTAACGTAACTGTTGGCCTAACAGTCTATACAATGCTTTTCTCTCCATGTTGCATAATCTGCACATCTAGAAAAATACTATACAGACTCCCTAGGGTCTTGTAGCAATCCTGATGCATGATTCTCATCTAGGAAACATGGTATATCTTTACCACAAAATATAAGAAAGAAAAACCAAACAAGGAAGTGGTCATACTAAAGAACAATAGTCCAGTTCAATATCCTGCCTTGGACAGTGATAAATTCCACACTCACTCCCAGCTTGAGCTAGTTCATTAGTAACAGGTAAGACTACTAGATAAACTTAATTTGGGATATAATACTATGACCTACAGATAAAACTAATTTAAAACAAAGTGTGGTGTGGACTTCAAGTTTCTCAACACTTACAAAGCCTCGAGTGTACTGGTTCAGTCTGTCAACTGCTGCTGCCTTTGCCAGCTCTTCTTTGACATAGGTGGGAGGGGATATATCAGGAAGGCCTTGACCAAGATTAACAATTGAGGGATCTGCTGCCACCTTAGTAAATTCAACCCTAAGGGAAGAAAACATCTTAAAAGTTAGCATATCAGATTTTCAAGAACATTAAAAGACACACACACACAAAAAAAAGCATTTAAGCATTTCACTTTCTGCCAAATTCAAATGGCCAAATGTTGCCTGTGAAAACAGGTTACAGTAAAGTGCTCAAATGGCAAATAACCACAAGAGTCAGAGGAGTCAAGAAGAGGCTGGCTTTTGGCATCCACAGAATAATTTTTCTGCCAGCAGAACCGAGTTCGGATGTGCACACATACAAATACACAGTAACTTTGGACGTGGGCAGAAATGGAACAGTATCCTCTTTGCAAAATGAAGTAAACCTAATTAGAACAGGCATATTAAATGATTTAAAGGCAAGATTTGGTCAAGTGAAGGAGTCATTTAAACTATTCAGTCACCTCAGAGTGTTACAAATTTTTTTTTTTTGTACCTTGAGATAGACTGCTGTTTCAGGCTACTCATTAATTGTTCCTAGCAGCCTGGCAGATACAAACATTAGAATTCTTGAACAATTTTTTTTTTTTTTTCTCACTTCACAGGTAAACTTTGAATTTCACACTTTCCTCACTACCTAAATGTTAGCAAGATTCAAAGAAAAAAAACATACCATACCAAACAAAGCACCAAAACAAAACAATCCACGTTGCATCACAGTTCCGTCAAAAATGGATACAAATTGCTAAAACTGAGTTTGAGGCTGAATGACCAAAATGCCTTGTGTACATACACACGACTAACATAATCCCAAAATAGTGCTTGCACCAAGTTTGCACTCTTGCCCAAGAGTTATACTTGTCTTGTGTGGTTTGCTAGATGAATAGAAGCCCAGGCCTAATATTTAAAGCTCAATAAGAATTAATTAATGCCTTAAACAGAATTTAGTTCATTGCTTCCACACAGGTGCCAAATATATTTCAGCAGCTATAGAAAGTGCTCTGCACCTTGTGATAATTTTCTGTTTGGAAAGAAAATATTCCAGCCAAAGTAATTTTCTGAAATTAGCAGATATTTCCCTTTTAACTTACCATACATTGCTATCAAGGCCTTCAATTCGTCTTGTGTTTTTGTGTCTGAAGGCCATTGTCTGCAAGATCAAAAGATGCAGACAGAAGGGTTTTGTTAAGAAGTACAAAGTATTATATTGTTGCATTCTGCGTGACAAACCCTCCTTCATGCTTTCTCAAATATACTGTTGCCAGCTGAATTCAGTACTTAAAAACACAGATATGTTCTTTCATTAAAGCTTCTATAATAGCTTGAATTCAGACTAACAGGAAAATACACCAAAATGTCCTAAATTCTCATTCATCATTATCTGAAGGCACTGAACTTTCAGCAAGAATAGATCAGGGGCATAATTTAGCTCAATAGCTTTAAAAGATAGCCTACAAAGAAAAAAAATAGGGTACATACATTCTTTTTCTTTGATATGATACTGTAACAACTTAAAGACTGTGTTATTTCTAGTCCCATTCCTGCTCAATCCAGTTTGGAAAGTGTGGATTTTAAATGTATTTTTATTTGTTACATTGATAGGTGAGAGGAAAACAAAGGCTTTTCCTATTTTCATTCCGACTTTTAATAGTATTTACTCACAGCATAGCAAAACCACATTAGAACATGTTTGTGCTGTATATTCAGACCTTCAATTAAGGTCTTGGAAGACTGCTTTAGAAGAGACTTTAAACAAGAACTCTCAATAAAGACAGAGAAAAGCTTATATCTGTAGTAGTTTTCAGATAAATAGAGAAAAGAAAGTTAGGGAAAAAAAAACCAACAGATTTATTTCCATGTGCAAACAAAAGAAGTGCAACTTAATTTCTAACTTTGTAAACTAGCTTGATACTGAAAGAAATTACATATGAATGACAGTCCTTCAGTAGTGCAGACACTTCTGTCTCCAAGTCAAACTACTGACTTTAGTGATTTTTTGGTCGTGGTTTGAAAGGTTCAAAACCCATACTCTAGCTACAATACTCTGAGAACAAAATGGCTGTGTTACCATCCAGTTCTACAGCATATGTCTTAGCAAATATGCTTAATGTTTGGCTGTACTATATAAGTAACACAGGAAATACTTAGACTGAGCACCCCCAACCCCCTCAACATATTTTTTCACATGCTAGATGACTACTTGTACTACAAGGAAGTCTCACCATTAATTTTCCAGTTAATAATAAGAATTCTGTGTGCTGCCATGGGTAAATTTGTCCCATCAAACATCTCTTCTTAAAATTGTTTCAATTTGCTAAAAGCTAAAGGCTTAAAAATTGCAGGACTTCTGTAATTAACTATAATGTAAACCTTACCTGCATTAAGTAACCACCCCTAGCTAAAAATGTATTGACAAATAAAATAAGCTTTCACATTAAAGCTCTCATACTGTTTTAAATTTAAATCCTTAATGATTCAAGTCTTCCTATTTATTTTGTTTTGTGTCTTGAAATTAGTTTTAAAACAGAATAGCTGGGCCTGCATTAGTTGTAAAGTTTTCACAGGTTCAGCTTACAGGGGGGTCAGGACTGTCTTATTATTCTAAAAAAGCCAATCAACTAACTGACATTTTAAAATTAAACCTTCAGTAGCATTCTTTCTTCCAGAAGGAAAAGAGAATTCTTAAGGGTCTTTTTTCTTTTAGCCCAGTTTTGTCATTACTTGATAACATTCCAGGCATTTCTAGGCATAGGGCTAGGATCTCCATGAGTTTAAGAACAGTGTCAAGCAGGAGAGGTACGTCCTCATCAAGCTCTACTTGTGACCTTCTGCTTTCCCTAGCACTTTCTATAAGGAAAAGGACCTGACAGAAAATCAGGTGCTGTTTGTGTTATCTTTCTTCCCAATGCAAAAGAATGTGATTAAATTCAATGGCAATGTGTTTAATAATGATAGAAGCAAATACTTCTACAGGGTGCATAATTAAATTGGGGAATTCAGTGTTAAAATCTACAACTGAAACAAAGCTCTTAAGAAAGTAATTAAAAACAACAAACAAAAACCCCAACAGAATTAGATTTCAGCACATTTAGTGAGAACATCCAACTCCTTTAAATAGAATGCAAATACTTTCAGCCCATGAAAAACTGACTCTGGCAAAACCTGACTTTCAAAATGGTGTTCATGCTAAAAGAAATTTCTCATATGGGCAAAATATGCTACAACTGTCCAGTATAATGGTTCGAAAATCTGTTATGAAGGATCTGACATGTGCTTTGGTTGAACCAAGTTTCTGACTAGACGAACCCCTTTTCTGATCTGAAACACAATTTACATTCCAGTGTTCTATATGCAATGCAGAGTGTGACTTCCAAGCATTTACCATGTTGCAAAGCTGTTTTCTCTCAACAAAACTGGAAGACTTAAAATGAAGGTAGAATTTTATAAGCTGGGAAATTGAGATGATTCTGTGTAAAATTAAGTTATTGCAACATCAAGAAGCACCACTATTCTAATTTCATTAAAGGAAAGCTGACATAAAAAGAAATTAATTGTCTTACCAAAAGTCTTAGATAAAGTTGGGATTGAACCTGTCTCCTGTATCTCAAGCTCTAGTGCCCTAAGAGCCAGGCAATCCTTCTGGCCTGTTGTATGCTAGATGTGACTTTAAATACTGAAAAGGATACACAAAACAATAATAATCAAATTCTGGTTATGCTAGTGTGGTTAAATATTTGACTGATTTGAATATTTTTTTCTTGATATTAAACGTCTAGATCACTGTAACAAAACACAGCAAATGCATACATATTAACAACACTGCAAAATTAGCATGGCTCTAAAACATAGCATTAAAGAGCTCTATCTATGAAGCTGAATACTTACTGCAGATTCTGAAAGTCTGACAGATCTGGAAAGCACATCTGTTCGTAGTTGGTATGTTCTAATGCCAAGACAACAGAAGATTCGTGAAGGAAAAAGCATGCCTGCATAATAAATGAGTTTCTACACATTACCAAGCAATTTTAAAATATATGATCCTTCTCTTTTGCCTTCAGTGATTTTGTTTCATTGAAATGAATTCTAGTAAATTATTACTTTACCGCATTTTCAAGCAGAGGATGAACTTTAACTGACAGAGCTGCAAAATGTGTCTGAATGTCATCTATGAGGAAGGTTTCCTCTACTTGACAGCACTGATTTTCTTCTTGAATGACAATTAAGACTTAATGCAATTCAGCATTCAAAGTCTCTGTTGGAGTTGTTGTGAAAATGTGTTCATGTAATAAAAATTGCTATTACAATTGCTGGTTTATACAGAATAAAGAGTCCAATTTTTAATAAGTTACACAGCTTTAAAACTGGTCTCTGTTTTTAAGTGTTACAAATCAGGCATTCTAAAACTGAGATAATTAAGATTACCAGTCACATTGGAGAGGCAGACCTATGCACTTTACATAACTATACTAATTTCTGCCACAGTGACTTGACAAACATCAAATATTTACCATAGCAGAAAACAGACAGGTAGAAAGGACATTCTCTGCAGAGTAACAGCCCATTTACTAACTAGAGAAAACATGCTCTGTTACTCAATAATGATTAAAAAAAGAACTAAGAGCTGGTACTTCAGGGAACTACTTCCAGAATGTATTTTTAAGTATACATATTGGACGACATCACCAAAATGTCTGGAGTTTCTAAGAGAAAAACATGTAGCCCATAGGCCTGTGTCAGAAACACAGTAGCCACAGCAGCATAGTTATTAACTTTGTTTTCCATAACTAGCTCCCTGAAGAACAGGTAACTCCTGCTTCCCCCAGACTTTGCTATCTGAAAAGAAAAAAACAAGAAAGAAAGAAAAAGACCTATACTATTTCTATTAATAACAAAGGAATACCATTGCCTAAAGCCATGCAGATAAAACTAGAGAAGGCAATATTTTTTCATAAAGAAAAATGGATTTAGTCCAACAAGAAAGTGTTCTTTACATTTTCAATGTAAACTAAAAGGTCAACCAATAATCCCTTTTCAGGATGCCTTATTGAATGTCTTAAGTTTTAAAAATATGCTGATTTTGCATTTCTCTTATTCCAGTTCTAGAAACTCAATTCTGAAAGTAGGGTCTTTCTCACACAGTGCTAAGTTGTAGCTAGCTCAGTTGAACCCTCAATAAAACCTATGCAATCTTATTGTATTTAGCAATCTGCAGGTTATTGACCTTTCTTTCAGAAGAAGGAACACTGGCACAATTTCCTCAGCTCTGCTGGCTGGAGGACTAGCAAAAGTAATCAGCAATTAAATCTTTGGCACTACTCACAAGATACTCTGAAAGACACAAAAGATTTTCTTAAAAAAATGTAAACACAGTTTAAGTTACTTTCAATGCAAGCCCTTAACATATTTTATAATAACCACATGAAATCAAAAAGACTGTAAAGGCCTCTATTTCTGTCTTTGTGCATGCTTACAAAAAGTACAAAACCTACTTATGTAACACACTTGTAGTCCCTTAAAACATTAAGAATATCACTGTTCTCCCAGGGTCAGACCAGAGAAACTGCAAACACCTGCAGGAGTTAGGACAGAGGGACAAAAATGTGTATCACTGCCAGTTTCATTTTGTCTTGAGGAGAAGCAAAATTAAATTAAAACCATGGAAACTTTACATGCAAAAGTAAGTTGCAACTTTCATAAGAAAAATTATTAACAGTTGTGAATCTTTGTAGCATTAGTGCCATGCTGCACTGAAAGACAGCGTGCTATTTGGCAAGCTCGACGTGACACAAGGCAATCGTGTAAAACAACATTGCGTGAGGAGCAGCAGACCTGTATCACTGTAACGTGGCCAGTCCATCCAAGCACCTGAAATACTCGAGGGAAAAAATTATATCCACCTTTAACACCACAGAAACTATGAAAACCTGTTGCACCAAAAGTTCTTGCTATTAAAATTGCTGGGCTCTGCGAAGTTTCATATTCTGATTAAAGGTCCTGAAATTAGAAACTGATGTTTGTGAAGGGTTTGTTGATAGTGGTCCATATTCCGTCATTCTTCTTCCATGACTGACATGGAACAGAGAAAACTTGGAGAAATAAAGTTTATAACATGGAGTAAGGATGAGGCTATGTGTTTTTTTCTTTACTTCTTCCCCTTTACACAGCAGTTTTGCCATTTCGCCACTTCACATTGCGCTCATGCCTCCACCGACTCCCTCTGCCCCCGCATATTTTCCGCCTGAAGCACTCCGCACCCTCAGGAACTGCCGGGCACCCGCAAGCCCCCCGCCCTCACCCGCAGGGGGAAGCCGATAGCCACGGGCCGCCCCTCCACGGCAGCAGCCGCGGTCACCCCGCCCCTCCGGAGGGCCAACAAACACGGCCACCCGCCAGCCCCCAGCGCAGACCGGGAACCGGCGAGACCCGACTCGACCCACCCCGCCCAGCGGCCGCTGCCCCCGCGGGCCCTCGTCAGAGAGAGGCCCTGAGGGCAGAGCCCCCGCCCCCCTCCTGCAGCGCCACAACTCACCGCCCCGGCGCCGCCGACACCTCCACCCGCCGCGCTCCCGCCCGGGAAGGGAGGTGCTCAGCCGGCGGGGCGGAGTGGGCTGCCCGCCGCTACCCGGAGCGGGCGCTCCCTCGCGGCGCCTCAGAGGAAGGGGCGAGAAAGCCCTGAAGAAAATGGCGGTGCCGGCGGGCAGGAAGAGCCCTTCCCGCACCACCCGCCCGGGGCGCTGCGCGGCGAGCGGCCCAAGAGAGTGTGGAACTGCGGGGCCGAGAGAGGTGAAGTCCTGCCCCGCGTCCGGAGCGGGAGGGCGGGCGGCGGGAAGCGGTGTTCAGGTCGAGTTGGCGCGGCCGCCTTATAGCTGCCCCAGAGCCTCCGGGGCAGTGAGGAGCGGGGCGGTGGCTGCGGCGGGAGGCTGCGCCCTGCCACCGGCTTCCAGCTAACAGGTTACTTTCTTTGGGCTGTCTGGAAGGAATGAAGCGTTGAAATCATTAATAATAATATCATACCTAAAATATCTCCATATCCGGATAAGCGTGGGAGGTTTTCAGAGTTCCTTGGGTATTTATTCCACAGTCGCAGGATTTGCCATGCTGAGGTTCCCCGTCAAAACCAGGACAGAGCCTTGCTCCATTCATACATGATACAGTGCCCATTAGCCAGCACCTCCCCGTCATCACTAGGTTTGATTATTCAGTTAGAAAAACATGCATATATTTGAAATACATTTGCAACCTATTTTTGCTACTTTTATGAGTCTTTACAAAACCGGTTTGCCTGAGTATCGACATCACTGTACAGAGCTGTAAGGGACAAAGTTTGTACAACTCCAGTTTGTTTTATAGGCTAAGTAACATGATGTTCTTCACATGCAGTATCACAAACCACTGCACAGCTGAAAGAAACTCCAATCAGGTTTTTACAGGGGCCTGGCATGGTGTTATGTGTTAAATGCATTTCTTGTTCTAAAATGTCCAGTAATACAGATAAATGTTTTTTAAAGAACTGTACAAGCCAGAAAGAAAAGACTTTCTGTAGCAAGTCTTAATTACTTTTTTAAAATGTTGGTGCTGGCAAGAGGTCTAGTGTATCAATAGTAATCACAAAAAGATGGATTACCAGGCAGAATGTAGATATTATCAAATGTGATAGATACATCTATTAGTTAGATGTCATTACTGTGTGTATTGTGTTATATTATGACTGAAGAGAACTAATTTTTTAGGATGAACTAGAACACACCTGCTGGGATGTAGAAATAGTTTGACAAAGCCAGAACAAAATAGAAAAATTAAGAAATTAGCCTCAGGTATTCTTTTTTTATTCTAAACAAGAAGAGCGAAGACCTTAACAGGTTTGGGGTTTTTGTTTGTTTGTTTGGGTTTGGTTTTTTTGTTTTTGTTTTTTGGTGTTGGGTTTTTTTTTGTTTTTTTTTTGTCCTTTTTTTCTTTTTTCCTGTCATGCTTTTTGAACACTCTGGCAGTCTCCAAGGCGGTGCTCCTTATGGCAGAGGACGTCTCCCCGCATCCACCGGAGGGCAGCAGATCCCAATCCTGGCCGTGTCACAAGAAGGCTCAAAAAGGAAAAAAAACCTAAACCAAACCAAACCAAAAAGCTTCAGCCTTTCGTTTGCTATTTGGCACGTTAATTCCCATATTTTTCACAGAATGTCGCGTACAAAGCATACATCACAAAGAAATCCATGCTATTTTACATTTTCCGGGCTTCTGCACTCCTCTGAGTCTGTGATACACATAGTTGAAGGACTTGTTAAGATAATGCTGATTCATTCTCAGCTGATGAAACAAGCACTGTTTTAGTCCTTTTCCTTTTAAGTGGTGCTCAGTGTTTACCAGAGCAGCTGAGACAGTGAAGAATAAAAGCAGTTTTTGAAGTCTTATCTGCCCCAGCTGTCTCTGACATTTCATCTCTTGTGAGACACCTGATGATGTGACTCCTGTTAGTAAACTGGAATCTTATGAGCACAGGTTAGTAAGATCCACTGCAGTTCAACTAACACAGCAAAGGCAATATTGTCTGTTCTTTTAGTTGCAATTCTATGGCATATATATATGTGCAATAGATTTCAGTCAAATTTCAGTTGAATTAATATGAAAAACATGTAAGAGTCCAGCTTGTACAGCAAAGCCCACTGTAGTGATGGATCATTATGAAAATTCTAGTTGCTACCTATGCTCAGTAACATTTCTTTACCTTAATGGCATGTTGCACTTTAAGCAGAAAAGGCTCATTTCCTATACAAGTCAGAAGTTCTTGAAGGAGGCCACCTTGGTACAGAAACCAATTGAGCAGTTCAGCCTTGCCACACTTTGAGCAGTGTGAAAGGCCAAAACTTCTGTTTCAAAGATTGCTAACTTAAGAGGATTATTCAGGTTCTGGCAGGGCAGGGAAAACAGGAACACTGATATCTGAGCCTAATATATTAAATATATTGAGTCTTTTGAATTCAGCATTCATCATTTTCACCATAAAATTAAATTGGTCCTGAATCCCAGGACTCAGCTATAATAATAACCATAGGTAAGTTGGGGTATTTGCTTTTTCAAATTTATCTTTCTTACTTAGGAGTAATACTTATCTCCACATTTAAAATAGGTAATTTTCCAGCAGTTGCATTAAATTTTTCTGTCTTTTTTTAAGCACACCAAGTATCCCATACTGACTTTACATTTAGAAACATCTCATTCATTTTCTAAGCACACAATAATGCATTCTGAATTTCTGATAGAAGTCTAGCATGGCTGGTCTAACTGCTTAATACATTCTCATTCATTAGAAGTAAGAGTTAGTGCATTTTTAGACTAATTTCTTTTCATATAACCCAGCTCCATCTTATTTGTGAGGTAGGAATGGTAGCCAGGAATTTCTGGACTTCAAAACAGATTAGTGAGAAGCAGCTCAATTGAAGAGGAGAAAATTATTTGGCAGAACTTAGATGCGCAAATCACACTATTAATGGTCCACAGAAAATCAGCTGACTCCAGCTCTGTTTTGTCTACTAGAGTTTTCTACATTAGTTGCAGCAGATAAGACTAATGGACCTGTATCTTGGTCAAATCAAAGTAGAAATGGAAAACATGAAATTTAGATCAGCTTTTCCTTGGGGTGCAGCCAGTACTTTCCAAAGTGGTACTATTATGCAAGTCATAAAAATAAAACCTTGCACATGGCAGTTCAAAAAGGCACAGATGTGTTGTAATTTCCTTTTTATATGATTGTAAGGCCCTGGGATATATATATATGCATATATATATATATATACAGATATATACACACTCATATAGATATTATTTTATTATTATTATTATTTTGTGTGTGTCAAGAGGAAAAATATTAAATTACTGCTGGGAAATGTAAGGCGTGTTTACTAACCATAAATGAATGAATGCGTGACCAAAAAAGCAACTGGACAGCAGATAAAAGAATCTCTTTGAACACAGCTCCTCTTCTTAGTATCTTCTGTTCCTTTCCTTCCTCAGAACAGCACAACTAAGCTGTGCTAACAGCTCTGCTTTTCAAGCAGGAGCACAGAAGACAAGCGTCCAGTCCTGTATCTACACCTGTGCAATAGGTTACTTAGGATGCTCTCTTGGGTCCTTTTGCCGTGCTGCCACTTCACAGCCTGTTCTCTTGTAGCTGTAAGCCCTGTTCAGGACAAATAGTGTGAATCTTGTCTTTCACAAATGTTTATTCAAGAGATGTTCTGAGAAATTAGCATGCCATCTTCAATAGGATGTGTGTTCATACAGTTGAAGAAATACAGCCCAAATATCTTGCAGGCCTAACTATTCCTAAAGGCTGAATCCAGCCAGCTTCTCAACTAGGGAAGAGGATGTGGCTATCTGAGTGCTCCCACACTGTGACAAACACTAGATTGCATCAGGGGAGTCTTGGGAGCAGGAAGTACTTGAATAAGAATTTCCTATATCACACTTTCCTATATTAAACAAATGCATAAGACTTTTCAGTCATTTGGGGTGAGCTGTATGACTTGTGTCTAGCTACATTTTTTTGTGATTAAACATCCCAAAATCGTGCCAAGGAATTCCTCATACTAGGCTGTGCTATACACATTTATTATTTCCTTTGATTCTCACTCAAAAATAAAGAATTTTTCTTGTCTTTGCCTGGTAGGCTGCACTGTAATGATTTTCTTATCAGATAGTAGATACTGTATAGTCTTGGCATTATTTTAAAAAAGGCATTGTAGCTAATTAGTTTGGTCCTGGAGTTCAGATTATACTGTCTTTATTGCCTCTAAAGATCTAATCTTAGTAGGTGCTGAGAGCACTCCAATTTGAAATTACCTCATACATTTTGTATATCTCAAAATTCAGTGCAACTGCAGACTGAAGCAGGTAGCAGATAATTCTATCATTTCTTAGCAGTATCCATAAAGCAACTAATATTCATTTATCTGGATATTGTTCATACTGCCAAGGCTGATTTTAAATTTTGTCTCTGTATCTTTGACTTCTTTATAAAATTATATATTTTCATGCTGTGAAGGTTTGTGGACAAAACTGTTGTGGGGCTTTTTCCCCTGTGGAATCAGGCTATCAATAATGAAAATGGGTATGGCGATGGATGCATTTTCTGACAGATTCCATACGTAGTGTCTTTGTATTTAAATTTCAGTCGAAATACTTTGGTATAACAGGGCTTTTTGTCTTATTTTTCCCATGTTCTCTAGAAAACAGAAGGCAAATTTCTGCTTGAGATACAGAAGCTGCCTGTTTTATTATGGATTCCTCAAGCTAACAGAAAGTGATTCTGTGACATTTGTGCTGGCAGGGACTGCTGATAATACAGAATTGATGTTTTCACCTTCTGGAGAGATATTGGAAGTAAATTTTTCAGATAAATCACTAGCCAACCTCAAACTACACATCGGGAAAGAAAACTGAAGAAAATGAGAAAAAATAGCCGAGAATGAAAGTGTGCCAAAAGACAAATAAATTGCCTTTGGTCTTTTGTTCTAACAGCTTCCCTGAGGATCTGGGTCTGCAAGTTGCAGATCTTGCTTTATTGCAAGGGCAAGTTAAACGGGAAAGAGCTTATACTGATTGTACCTGAACTGGGATTTCAAAATGATGCAGATTAGCGAAACCCTGTAAACTGAAGTGTTTAAACTGGTCAGGTTGATTTTGGTAGCACCAAACTGGGGAGCAACATAATGCATAAATGCAGAATGCAGTTCTGAGGAATGCAGCATCTTCTGGTGAAAAACTAGCTGGGGAGTACTATCATCAACAGGAGGTTATTAGAAGGGGGTGACCCTCTTGAGCTTGTCTCAAAATCAGGGCTGCATGTCTGCAGCCTAAAAAGTAAAGCAACAGTGATCACATAAAACAACACAGTAAATAGTTTCCTACTGGAGGTCTTCTAATTTCTGGTGTATTAACCTCCACAGAAAGCATAAAGTTGTCTCCAGACAAGTGCTGAATTGACTAGAAATGTAAGACTTTGCAAGAGTGCTGAGCAAACAGAAGCTGGCATTAATGAAATATTTACTAGGTGTAAAATTCTTTCACCTCTGTGCAAGGTGATTGAAATGTAAAACATAAGATAGCATAAATGAAAGACCTAGTATAGTTGTAAGAAACCAGGATCTGTATAACAATGCTCTGAAGTTCATTTCCTTTATTTTCTGCAGAAAAGCATGTGATGCAGAGTTTCAAGTGCTAGATTCTTAATTGTATGTTTATGATTTGTAGTTGCAGTTCTAGAACTGAATAGAGGAGTCAAAGCATTTGTAAACAACAGGAGTGAATGGTATTGGAATCATAAAGCACTAATTATTTTTTTGTTTTGTTAGTAGCATTCTAGCAGACAGTTATCATTATTAGTAATGCATTATTCAGTGTTACGTGTGAGCTGTTAATGCCTGTAGGGCTACTAGAGACGAAAGTAATTTATTTTGTGTTGAAAGCTCTTCAGAGACAAATACTTCAGTTACTCTGTCTACTTGCAGCCTACCTTAGAAGTTCCCTTGAAAAATCTCAGACAAAGACTTCAGACTTTGTCAATAAGATGTAAGGATCACCAGAAGGCAAGAATGCAATACCACCTAAAAGAAGCAGGGTGATCCTTATTCTTCAGCATTTAAAAAACAAGTGATGACAGGAAAACATCCTGCTTAGAAAAGCATTGCTTATGCCATATTCTGCTCTGTGGTTTTTTTGTATTTCCTTTCCCTAATGGTGTTACTCAGGGTGTCTCCTTGATCCTGACATTCTGGTTTCTTTAGCTGAGCTTTTTTTTTCCTCTGCAAACTCTTTGAAAACGTTTTTTAAAATGAGAAATATTTCTTACATGATCTTCTCTAACTAGACCTTCAGTGTGATTAGCACAGACTTTGTTCTGAGCATGAATCAGGAACCATGTACTGTGTAATTACTTGTTTCCTGCCTTCTAAGGTTTATTCTGGTTAACCTCAGTATGGCTTTCAGCATTGTTACCTGTTCTACCTTTTAACATGGAATACTACTTTGATCCAATCTTTTGACAGTTTTTCTGTGGAATATTTCTGTCTCCCTTTTCAAAGTAAATTTCTCTGACTGTGAATGTTGTTTTAAGAGCATATCTGTATTTCTACTCCTTTTCCCTCAACTTTAGCTTATTCGTCATCTTCCTGTGTTTTGAAGTTCTCCAAAAGCCTTCGTTCAGCAGAGTATGTGAAGAGAATCTTTGTTCAGCAAAATGTTTTCCACTCATGTTTGTACAAGTTAGGAATACACGTGGCGGTGCTGCACTGGGACCATTTCCTGTCCTTGTAGAAAGCAAGAACTAAGCACAATCTTACTAATTTATCTCTGAAAATCTCTCTCTCCTTCCTCTTAACACTCCCTTTCCCTCAGCTATGGGCAGCATTCCAACAACTGTATGATCTGAATATGAGACAGCTGTGTCTGGATATGGTAGTTTCCACCAACCCCCACTGTAAAATGTCATACTCTGGTTATTGCTAGCAGTTTAGAACAGATGGATGGATAGCAAGTATAGCAATCAATTAAAATTCACTACAGCACTATTCTTGGTTTCTATTAGAGTCATAAAAAGGCCAATGTTTCTCTCTCCTAAAAAAAAAATTATTTTTGTGGTGCCCTATGTATACCTTCTACAAAGAAATGCCTGTTGGTCTCAGTAAAAGTTTTTTTAAATATTGACTTATTTTTATCTGTCATGAGGCTCCACTTGACACTTATGAGCTGTCAATTAAAATCAGGATAGGCTGTGCAGAGGTGGTTTTTGCAGACAGCAGATCTATATATATCCATTTGCTGCAAAGTGAGGTTCATGGTAGCAACCCTATAATGTACTGTACCTTTCTGGGTTTTTTAGTCTGCCTGCACTGTAATGGTCAGAAAAGTGGTATTAACATGCTGCTGCCACTGCACTCACTTCCTCACAGATAGACACAGGGAACAGGTTGCAGCACAGAACAGAGAAAGAAAAAGAGCATGCTGTCTACTCAAAGTTCCCATGTTTTGCAGGATGGCCTATGTATGGTGGTGTTCTTGGGGCACCATGTGATCTTTATGCTTTTTCACACATACATCCAGCCAGCCAAGGATGCATCTCCTACTCTGAAATGCTGTAGTGTAGCTCAAGCACTAATGAGCCATGGATTTTTGAGTGATTATGAAATGGCAGACCCTAAGACTCTCAATTTTAGTTGTATCTACAATGAAACTCCTGTCCTGAGCAGAAACTAAATTGGTATTCCTGTCCAGTTGATACTGAATTAAACTTGTATGATTATCAAATTCACCTGATGAATTAAGAGGCCCTTTGCTAGTTTCTTACTTTCCAAAGCTGTATGGATGGAGAAAGGGCCTTGCCTGAGGTAGAGGCAAGAGGATTTGGGCAGGTTCCTCTAGCTCAGGCAGAGCTGTGACTGCCCCCATATCCAGCAGAGGGAAGTGTTGTTCTAAAATACCCACCCTTGCAGCTGGAGTTCTTTTTGTTAAATGCAAGCCCCAATATTGCACCAGGAAATTAGTGATCTGGAGCCTATGTAAAAAGTGATTTAGAAATTATCAGGAAATAAAGACGCTTTAGCAAATACCATAGGGAGCAAGTGTGATGATAATTATCAGGATGTGACAGGGACTGAAATTAAATTATACAGAGAACTATAAAGCCTTTTTTTTTTTTTTCTTGCTTTTTTTTTTTAATTTATTCTCAGTAGGAGCATAAATGGTAGTATGGCATTTTAAAGCTTAAAGGGTTATGATCTGCTGGTTCCTGCTTCAGCTAACTATGAAGCTGTAGCTTTTCATAACAGAAGATGGGATCTTGAGAAACAGACGGTCAGCAATGCACTTGGTGATCACAAGACAAGTTGTCATAGGGTGCTTTGTTCAAAGAACTGGCTCAGCTTCAGATAACTGCTGCCAGTACCATTGCCAATCAAGATGCTCTTGTGCTACTGCAACTCCAAGCACTACCAGAGGGTTAAAAAACAAGTATAATATCATCTCTCTGTCATTAAAAAGAATGTTCAATAGAAAACATTTTAAAGTGACATTTTGACTATAAATATTACCTTCTCAAATATACAGGACTCTGCTGTATATCTTCTCCTTTCTTACTCCATGAGATTTTCCAAAATTGTACAAGTGAAGGGATGGAAATAGATGTTCAGGACACCCACTTGTCACACTAAACATAACATTTTGAACTGCTACTTCTTTTCACATTCAAAGCTGGTTTTGTAACATCTAAATATCAAGTTAAAAAAGAGGGGGATGGCATAATGTGTGAAATGAAACTCAACTTGCTCTGGATTATCAAGCTGTTGGTTTTTTCTGTGTTTTATAACTGGCTGTGACGAACAATTAGAAAACATGTTAGAGCTTGAAAAACATCTTACAGATAATATTAAAAAAAAAAAACAAACCTGGAAGAAATTAATCCTAAAACAATTGCACTATGATAAACCCAAACAAAAACTTGATCTGCAAGGCATGCAGTCAGGTGCTTCACAGCTAAAAACACTGTTGGTTTTGAGTAGGTGGTTAACAAAATGTATTCCCTGTGCTCAGACACCATTGCTTGGAGATTTGTGGGGTGTAGCTGATGAGTGGAGTGCTCTCCTTGTGTTTCCCCAGGAGCTACTCAGTAGCAGAGTTAATGGGAAACAAACCTAGAAAGCTGGGTTGCGATCTTTTGCTCAAGCAATTATGAACCTTTTGGCCATGAACTTAAGCATTCTGAGTTCATTCAATACTTTTGTTTTTAGCACAAATAGTTGTCAGTTTTACAATTTAGTACAAACAGTTCTTGGGTTTACAGTTTGATTAAACAAGAAATTGTCTTCCTAGCCTATTGCTGACAAAAATAAAACGTGGCAGATTCTGGAGACAGACTTTTCAATATTTAATTAGTAGACAGAAAAATTATAGAATAAAGTGTACTTTCTTTTGTTCACAGAAAAGGTAAATAGTTCCAATAAGGTAATATGGATGAAATAATTCCTCAAGGAAGCCCTAATAGAGCAGAAGATTTGTCTCGATGGTGCCATTGAGGTATACTTAGCTAAGGAGGTGGCAGGTAATGAGACAAAAGGGAATTGGTCTCCTAGGAAGATTGCTGGCCTGCTGTCTGCTGTTTGCCAAATCTTACCAACCACTCTGGAGCAGCAGTTGCAGACAATGCCATTTGTGATGACAATAGCAACTCCTTTGAGGTTAGATTACTATCAAAGTGTATCACCCTAGGAATAAATATATACTCTGCTACCTTACCAAGATGACTGCAATCTAGTGAAACAAACATGGGGGCAGGGGGTTGTTTTTTGTTGGGTTTTGTTTGTTTATTTGTTTTGTATTTTTTTTAACAACACACATTTCCATTAGTATTTCTATGCATTTGGATTAAAATGAGAGCTTCATTTTTATTTGTGATTAGCTTCAGTTCCAGTTCAGCTGCTCTGCTTGTGTTTCAAAACAAGAGCATAAAGTATTTTATATTTTAATGGCTCTCTTAAGTTGAAACTAATAATAATAGCTAACTGTGTACTGAATAGAATTTGTAAGCTGATATTTTTTAAAAGATTTATTGTGTTTGCTATGTAAATGAAGGGGGCTTGTGCACAGCTGTGAAGAAAAGGATTTTGGTGTTTAATAGAGCAAAGTCTTTTGAAAACAGACACTTTTTTTCCTAGAAGACTGATGACAAATAATAAGCATTACTATAGCAGAGCAAGCATAAAACGTAATTATATTGTAAATAATTTTTTTAATAGATTTTTTGCAATGAAATTGCTGAGCCTGAACGTATGACAGGAAACTCACTTGAGCTGATCGAGCTGTTTTTATAACTGCGGGGCAGACAGTGCCTGATCGTCTGGGTAGGAATCAGAATTTTGCAGAATTTTTTCTCCGCAGCCCTGCAGAGAAGGGAGCTGCATTGCCCGCTGGAGAGCGAGGAAGTGTAGGAGGTAAGTCAGATACACCTAGAATTGATTTTTTAAAAAACATTGTGTGTGTTTTTGAAGTGGTTTTTTTGTTGTTGTTACCAGGTTTTCACTGAAAAGTTCTGCCATACAGTAATACCTGCTTTTGTCTGTCCCTTAGCCAAAGGGGTGTAGACCTGGGTTGTACCTGGCCACAGGACTGGGATTGCTGCGGGGTATGCACAGCGACAGCGCGGCCGGGGTTGTGCGGCTGGGCTGGCAGCGTCTCCGGAACTCACCGTGCAGCAACATCCCCGAGTGTCCCTCGCCGCGCTTCCCAGCCCCGGGGTAGGGCTCATCCCATCCCCTCCCGCTGCCCGCCCAGCCGCCCCCGGACCCGGCCGAGGCCTCCGGCTCCCGACAGACCCCTCGCCCTCTCCCAAACTGCACCGCCTCTTTGCAGCTATCGCCTTCTTTAATTTCTGTTTTGGTAACCGTCGGCGGTGATCGCTTTCCCACTTCCTCCACCTACTCCCGCTTTCGAGCGGCACGATTTATTTTTAAATGCCGACCCCGAGCGGGGGCCGCTGTCCCGGCAGCGGGGACTCGCAGCCTGACGGGAGTCCCGCCGCGGCGGCCCCGGAGGAGCGGTCAGGTGCCTCCGGAGGTGAGGGGAGGGGAGGGGGTGGGAGGAGTGCGGAGCCGAGGGGGCCGGGCGCGCCGGGCGCTTTTGTCCGCCGCAGCCCCGTCCCCCGCCCCGCGGCTGTCAGCGGTTCCGCCACTCGCGCCCCATTGGCTGGCACGGCCGGTAACGTGATGAGGGCGGCGGGGCCGGGGCGGGGCCGGATCCCAGAAGTGCCGGTTGGAGCCGGTGCCTCGCGCCGCGCTGCCGGCTCTCTCGCGGAGGGAACGCCGCTGCGCGGGTGCGGTGGCGGCGCGGGCGGGAGGGCTGGTCAGGCCAGGCCAGGCGGGAGGGGAGGCGAGGCGGAGGCAGCGGCGCGGCCAGGTAAGCGAGGGGCGGCCGCTGGTGACAGGTGCCCGCGCCCCGGCATGGGAGGGACGGGTGGGAGGCGGGGGAGCGGCGAGGGGCAGGGCGGAGCGGAGCGGGGCTTACTGAGGGCAGCGCGCGGCCGGCCCTCAGCGGCGTCCGGAGGCCGCCCCGGCTTTTCTGGGCTGAGGGGCCGGCGTGTCCCCCCCCACTCGCGGCAGCGGAGCTGCAGGCCCGCTGGGCGCCCGGCGCTGCCCGCCTGTCCGCCCGCCCACCGGGCGGCCCGGTGAGCCTGCGCGGCGCCCACCCCTTCCCTCGGAGGCGCCCTGCAGCGGGGCCGGTCACCTGCCCGCCTTCCCGTAGGCCGTTGGGAAAGGGGGAAGGGCAAGGGGCCGGGGTGCCAGAGCTAGGCTGTGCCTGCCCCGGGGCCCGGCGGCCGCCCCGCTGCCCTGCGGGAGGGGCTGTGGAGAATACCGTTCTCTGATTTGCGTAACCGGTATTTACCCGTGTCCTCAAGTGACCTGGGACGCTACAGGTCGCTTCTTCCCTCCACTCCCTCGGGCTCGGCTCGGCGCGGCCGTGGGTCAGCTGCTGCCCTTCGGCCCCAGGTGTGGCGGCGGCGGTACCGGGCCTCGAGCAAACGAGTGAGTGCCAAGTCCTGACTTCTCCAAAAGGGACAGGAGACTCAAACTCACTGCCGAGGCCTGGCAGTAGTGTGTGTGTGAAATAAGAAGTGTTCTCTTTGGTGTTCCCTTCCTCTCTCCTGCGCTTTTCATCCCCATCAAGTCGGCGATCTTGTAGCAAGGGGTTTCTTGCATGGTAGTTTTCACCTATCTGTGTTGTTTGAGTGACATAAAGCTTCCTTTATGTTTGTTTGTTCTGTGGTGAAATTGAGACAGCTTCCTGGCTTCAATTAAGACTGTGGTAAATAGTGCAATTGGGAGGGACTGCAACCAACTTCTCCAAAGCCTAATTTTATGTTAAGATTTTAATGAATTGTGCTGATCAGGTAAATTGTGTTGGAACTGGCACTTGCTGTTGCCATTTGAAATCATACCTTTGAGGTAGTGCTAGAATAAGCTAGGAGCTATGTGGTCACTTGCAGTTTCAAGTGTTAGAGCTATGTGTTCTGCTGACTCCCAGCTTTCCCTGGCTGTTTGCTGAAGTGATAAGGCATGGATTATTTTCTGGTGTCTCAGAATTCTCCTTTGTCTATCTTCCTCACAGAGATGGC
Organism: Phaethornis superciliosus; assembly: GCA_023637945.1. Classification (NCBI taxonomy): domain Eukaryota; kingdom Metazoa; phylum Chordata; class Aves; order Apodiformes; family Trochilidae; genus Phaethornis; species Phaethornis superciliosus. The sequence continues at coordinate 14,718,993 of JAJQWJ010000009.1, read as the reverse complement.
AACTCGGGGATCAGGGCTTACTGATCTGTCATATTAGACTTTTTAAACTTTCAGTGGTTGGAGGGGGGAAGCCTGCAAGGCTGAAGTATTGAAAACTTACATATATCACTCACAGAATTTATTGTCTATTGTCTAAGTACATCACATGCATTTTCTCCATCTAATTCATCTGACTGTGTAGTGAATAGAAGAGTTATCCTAACTAGGGGGGTTTTTAAAGTGTCTGTGGTGCTGAGCAGAGCAAGGGACATAAAATGAGAGCAGAAAGAATGCTGATAGTATAGAACCAGTGGTTAGAATCGGGTGCAGTTTTTCTTAAGGGTTTATTATTATTATTATTATTATTAATATTAACATGCTTGTTCCCTTGCACTCTTGGGAGCAGAGTTGCTTGTCTGACTTGCTTCATATTATTTTCTTTTTCAGGAAAATAGAATTCTCATGTGAAGAAAAAGAAAATTGCCTCTTGTTTCTTGCAAGATACTAATGCAGCTGTGCTTTGAAGTTGATGAATGCACGTAGAGTAAATTTTAGGGAGAAACAATGTTAGAGACATCCATCAGTATTTCAGCATTGTAAACTGAACTTTGTAGAGTCCTATGTCACTGCTGAAGTATTTTAATAATGGATTTCTGAAGAGGAGTGTGAAAGGAGAAATCTTGTGTTCCTTTTGCTGCTGTGCCTGACATTCTGAAGGCAGTGAAAGAGACAGTGGCACTAGTAATACTACTTCAGCTGAGAATACCTACTGCTAAAGGCATGAAGCTTTACTCAGCTAGGATTAGAAATGGGTATTTTATGTGACTAAGAGGATAAGGTATGGTTTATGCTGGTCTCTATGTTGCCTATCTAAATGTTTCACGCTGCTGTCTGTATTCTCTGTGCTGACCTGTGGGCTGTTTTTAGCCTTTCTGTAGGCATCTTTATAATAGTTTTTCAGCTGTTGTCTTGCAAATAGCATTATTCTGTCAGTTGCACTTGTGGTTACTTTTTTTAAAAGATATGTTAGAAGTCTGTTGTGGTTCTGAAGATACTTGGTTCAGATACCATGGGTAGCCACAGAGAAGGGTAATGAATGTGAAGTGATAGAATAATATATAATAGGATATATAATTGAATATAATAGTACAATATTCTAATAGTTGAATATGCTGTAATTTTAATATTTAGGTGTTATAGACTGTGCTGGTTTAGCAATATATTAATTAAATTTGCTAATAATTAACTGATAAATAATACTTTTTATTCTTCCTAACTGGTGGCAAGCTATGGTATTCCTTGAATCCAGTAAGGAGTGAGTTCAGAGCAGTAAGTTACCAACTTGTAACTGTGCTAAAGGTAGCTGAGAGGCTGTGGCATTGATGTTATTAACTCTACCACTGCCCTGTGGACAGTCATTAATGTCAGAAAACTTGTTGTGAACTGTGTAGTCCTAAGTTATTAATAACTAAACTGTTTATTTGTATGAACTACCCTGTATACGCCTTCCAGTAAGAATTTTACCAGACTTGGTAAGCAGGTTTCGATTTCATAGAATCATAGTGTCAGGTTGGAAAGGATCATCTTGTCCAATCCTTCCATTACTGTTGTTTATATAGCATATCCTAGCACCCTGGTGAGCTGAGACTTGAAACTTACTTTATTATATTTCTGATTGAGTTTGGTGATTCTTTTCCCCAACAGTTGTTAGTGTGTTACAAACTAGTTTCTGATCTAACTTCTATCTAGTTGAAGTAAAATTGTAATTCAATATGGAAATAAAGTTTCATAATACTTGCAAATAGTTTGGCCAATTGTTTGATTTAAAGTTACAGATATGAAAAGACTATACTTAGTGGTTTGTACATCCGAAAGAAGGCAGATAATGCACCTCTCAAGCAAGCTGTTGCAAATGCATTTTTGAGGCATAGTGCTCACACATCTTTCTCTGATAAAAGAGAGGATTCTAGGGTCTTTCAATACCCAGAAGGGAATTGTAGAGAGAACTTGTAATGGAGTATCTTCAATTTAATTCTCATTAGTGCCATTATGTTTCAAAATGGTGACTTCAGACACCCTGAATTAAACGATGTGAATGCATTTCCATCAGTAGTGCTTGCCTTCTCAGTATGTTTTGATACTCTAAAATGGAATTCAGTTTCTTATACTGAAAATGAGAATTTAGTTAATTGTGAAAAACAAGTAAAGGTTTCAGTGACATCAATAAAAAATATGGTAGTGATACAATCTGGTTTTGTTGCTGCTAATTGTTAGTAGGCTTAAGTCATACACACTGTTTGGGAGATATTAGTTTGAGTTGTAGATGTAGTTTAATATGGAAACAAAGTTTCAGTTTTGTGGCGCAGCAGCTACAAATCTATGGTGATGTAGTTTACTCAGGCCTAATTGAAGTTACATTGATTTTAAAGCTCTCACTTAAAACCCCAGAAAAATGTAACCATTGCTTTCTCAGATGCTACTGCCTTGGTTTTATGAGGAAAATACTGGGCTGTAGTTTGGCCTGTCAGGTATTTATTCAGATATTTTTGTGTATCTGAATTTTCTCTGTATGCAAATGTATAGGCCTGTTGAGCTGAAATTTAAGAACTGCAAGTTTAGCCTAAAGGCTAATGGTAAAGTATTTATCTTTAAACTCTTCTTTTTTTTTTTTTTTTTTTTTTTCATCTGAATGTAAACAAAACCTTGTTGTGCATTTGCTGTGTAATCCAAAATATTTGAAGGGAGAACATTTGAAATATTTTAACTAAAAACTTTGTTTCTAGGCTGTGTTTAAGTTATTAACAAGATAAGCTATCACTTCCAACCCATGCCAATGGAAGTGTCAAAATGGCTATTACGTTGCCAGTGCCTTTACAGTACAGGTAAACTGTTTTCTAAGTAAATTTTAAAAATTAAATATTAACATTTAAATACTAACTTTCCAATGGCACTGACTCAAAGTCTAGAAAGCACCAAAACATTGCTTAATTGAAGTGAGATGGGATATGTCAGCATTCAAGTGCTTTACTGAACTGGAGTTCTAAAAGTAGTGTCTGTTTTACTTCAAACTGTTATTTTCTTACAAATATGGGGCTAGAGGGTTTTTACTTCAAAGTTCTTGATTTATTTAGGTAATGATAAAACCTTGACTCTTGTTTTTGAAGTTATTAAACTTGGCTTCATACTAAAAAGTGTTTTTCTTGTAGTGCTGCTATCTAAAAAAAACATGCCAGGTGTTAGGTCTCCTCAGCCTTACTGTAGCATTCGAGACTGATCACTTGTACAGGTTCTGAAACTTAGCACTGTCCCAAGAGATGCTTCTGATATACCTATGGAGTCTGTTAGCTCTTGTGACTGTGTGAGCATGAGCAGTTCCCAGAAACTGAAGAGCTGGGCATTAGTATGTAACTTGTCTATATACTGTTACACAGTAGGTACAATATGGAATTTATCCTTCAGTCTTTCATTTTATTAAAAGAGAAGAAATAGTTCAGTGCTTTGTCCAATTAATAAATACATAATGTAGTGTAATACAAGCAGCAAGGTACTTAGAGACTGAAGCAATGGTGTGGGCAGGATGCTTCTTGCTGAAGGGTTACTGAAACTCCTTCCATATCCATCTCAGGTGAGTTTGTATTTAGCTGCAGAGTTTCATACATGTTTTTGTTTGTTTTTTACTTTGGGGTGTGGAGATTTTTTGAAAAATAAGATTGTGTTTCAGGAGAGTTTGCATACAAAGGGTCCCCGATTTTGAATCATGTCATTTGAAACTTACCTATATCTCATGGTTTTATTTTGGATGTTTAGACTGAACATCTAGAATCAAGTTTTTGAAGTTGTCAGGCTGGCTTTCAAGAGTATCTCATTTTGCCTATTAAGATGAAAAGTTGTAGCTTCTGAGAAGAGATAGGAGCCACTGCTGAAAATCCAAATCAATTTTCTGATTTGAGAACTAACAGAGTGAAATCAAATGTGTTTCTGTATTGCTGATCTGAATTATATTTTCCTTGACACACTTAACTTCTCTGTGGTCTGTGGAAGTAATAATATTCCCTTCCAGAAAGTACTTCATGAAACTTGTGCAGTATGAGGAAAACTTAAAACAAAACCACTGTCTTCTGACTTTTCTTAGATCTTGTAGCTATATTTCTGTGTGATAATAATTATCTTGCAGAGACAGAATGTATTTGGTATATATATCTTATTTGTGATCTCACTTGATGTTTCTGTTTTATCAATATCTGTTAATCTGGTAGACACTGTTTGGTATTGGCAGTCTATAAATATTGAAAAAACATTAGTTTCCTTTTTAGGCTAGATGTTGATATTTTAACTTAGTGTACTAGACAACTGCTTGTGTTTTAGAAACAAAAATTATTCCAGTTATAATAAGGATAAATACAAATCTATATTTCTGAAATTAGGTAAAGGTGGTAACTGTCTGACTGCTATTAGGGAAAGTAATAGCATATGTGCTTCCAGCTCTCAGAACCTATAGTACAATCTAGGAGATAGCCTCTGTGATTACCTAGTAAGAAGTCAAGGGTTATTATTGTGTAATGTTCCTCATAAATGCTTTCTGAAAACTGGGAGAAACATTACAATGACTTTACAGTTGAAGAATTTGAGGTAGAGAGAAATAAAATGACTTGAACAGAGCTATTCAGCTGTCAGGGTAAACATCCCTATTAATTGGGTTGGGTATGATTGTTATATTGGAAAGCAGTGTTTGAGCTTGAAAATAATGTAGAGTGGAGGTTCTGACTATCTAAACATTGGTTTTCAGTACTCTGCTCTCTGCAAAACTAGCTGGACTTCCTATGGTATGAAGGATGTTGGCCCCTTCCATCTTTGTCTAAGTGCAGTGCTGTTGAATTCATTATAGGACCTTTATCTGGAAGATTGAAATCAGAAATGTGATCATGCTTTAGTCCATACATCAGTGTGTTGGATGACATTACCACTTGGACAGTTACACTGATAGCCACTTATTGCAGCATGGTACCCTGTGGACTACAAAATTGACTCCAAATGCTTACCTTAATTAATTAAGTAGAATTTGTAGTCCACTCTGTATTCTGCTGTGACAGCAACCCGCCCCTGGTGGTACTTCAGAAACTAATCCAAAGCTAGTGGAGGAAGGTGTGTAGATTTACTCCAAGGTTCCTCCTGAGGATATTTCCTTATTTCAGGCTTGTTTGCTGTCATATTACAGGAGTTGTTCTGGCTATTTCAAGGGTCTCTGGCCATTTATGGCTTTATTGCAAAGTACACCAAAAATGGAAGAATGTGTATGAGCATTTCCCTGCCTTTTTCCAAGGAAACATTTTGTTGAATAATTTGCTGTTTCTCCTGTACTTTTACTGCTCTTGAAAACTGAAGATAATAAACTAGTAATAACTGAATAATCTGCTAGTAGAGAAACGTTGTAGTATTTAGATTACAAATATTCTACAGTGTTATCTTCCTCAGAATTGCTTTCTGATGTCCTGAGCATGGCAGCATAATGAATGGACATTGTGAGTATCTGGCTTCTGGAAACTCAGGGGATAAAAATTAATTTTCTATTGTAGTAGTTATCTTGCTGTGCAGAATTAAACAGATAGAATTGAGGCTTCCTTTAGAATGCTGGAAGGATATTTCTGATAACATTGTCTTATGGTTATGTATTCATATTTCTCAGCATGTGAAAGACTCCTTAATGTGGTTATGAGAATAAAAAGGCATTAAAAGTGAGCTTGAAAATCTAATTTCATGCAGTTGAAAGGTATCAGAGTCTGTGTTGGCTGAATTTTTACTGGGATGAAGGGCTTGATGTACTGGTGTGCAAGATGGTTTCTGGGAGAGTGATGAAAGGGACAGCCAAACATGTATATCCATCCCATTCTACAGCATTTGAGAACTGACTTGCATTAGACAGCCCATAACACAGTACACAATTTAATGCCAAGCTTAAAAATACAATTATTTGGGCTCTCAGAAGTGTATTGACACTTCAGAAGTAGTAGAAGCATGTGCCTCCCTCCTATGTTTTATTCAATACCGTAATTTTTTGTTTACTTGATAGTGTTTTGGGGCTGAAAAGAAGGAGGAAGACGACTGACAGAATATAGTGCTCCACTTTAATACTGACCTCTGTGTTGAAAATGAATGAGACATGATCACATTGTATGGTGCCACATAACAGATATCTGAAACTTGGTTTTTTGTTTCAGTTTCAGGGGGGGGGAGCTGGTTTTACTTCATGGAGATTTCAGAAGTTACCTTCTGGAAGAATCTATATAGTTAGTTTTGTACCAAGTGACCAGTTTTGCATTGCTGGTCCATGATGATCTGTAGAAAAAAAAAGGTACTCAGGCTCTGTACAAAATGATTTTAAATACTTGCAATTGGATTTGACACTCTAAAGAATGAATAGTATAACCTTGCAACCCTGTAGAAGCTGCGAACACAAGTTGTGCAGCATCAAAGGAGCCTTCAGTCCTTGTGCAGCACACTGCAGACCCTGCCTGTAGAAAGAGTTACCTCATTTTGGTAATTTGAGCTATTATCAATTTTCTTACAATAAAACAATTCTGTTAATGATTTCTACTGAAAGCCAGGAAGGATGCTCACAGGAGAACTTCTTGCTGCATTTCTTGATAAAGACAAAGACGTGCAGGTGGTACCAAGCAGGAGCTGCCTGCAGACTCCTCTGTTGTGAGCCGGCTGAATTTATTCTGTGGCCCAGAGATCTGCACATCACAGACCTGCCCAGGTAAACCAGCCAGAGTGTATTACCAACACCTCAGTGTGCCATGGTCTTCCAGTCAGAATTGCTAGTTTATTATACTCTTTTTTTCTAAAACACTTATGAAGCTTTTTCTAGTTATTTTTTCATCTGCTAATGGGATTTATTATGTTTCTTCAGGAACTACCAAGCAGATTCATGAAAAAAAAAATAGCAGAGCTATTTTTAGTGGGTAATACCAGTGTGGAGTTTTGACAGTCTTTTTCTATTTATGGTTTAATTTTAAAAAGGGGAGTATGGGAAATGTACAAGTGTTTGAAGAAATAGAAATTAATTGAGCAAATAAAAAAATCGACTTTCTAAAAAGAGTGCTGGAGTTGCTGGTGAGAGTACAAATTAAGTTAAATGACTAATTTGATATTAGAGGGAAACAAAGTATGTTTCTAAGCGAATTTTACTCTTTTTTACTCAAATTTACTCTTTGTATTCTTTGTATAACAAATACAAATTACCCTTTTCCAGACAGCTGCTTGTTTTGATATTTATTGTAATCAGTATTTGAGGTACCACTACATCTCAAGTTTACATTAGTATATTTATTTTTGTAGTAAAAAAGAATTAAAGGGATGAGAACACAAGCTGAAAATAAATCCACAGTCTGGCAAGGTTTCTACAGCTTGGCTGCAGGTTTATTGTAATGTCTCTTCAAGGAAACACAAGACAGCAACACTGTAATACTTGTCTGTGTAGTTCAAGTCCTTGCTTTGTCATACTTTTATCATCACCTGATATAACCTTAATTTGTATTTTTTAGGAAATACGTCTCTGAGTTTGAAAATAATGGCAGGACACTAAAGCTGTACAAAGTATTGCTTACTAGAAGTGTTCTGTTTTGATTCAGTCTCAATTCTACGACTATAAATGAAGTGATATTTGTCTAGAATGTAGATAGCTTGTTTCAAAAGAGATCAGTCACATGAATGCAATTATGTGCAAAACCAAGCTGATCTGCATCTGGGTTTGTTAGTTTTTACTGTTGGATCACTTGCTTATTTAAATCTGAAACATACTTGTTTAGAACACTACATTTGTACCTACTTAAAAAAAATTTTCTTTTTGTTTTGTGGTGTTTTTTGTGTAAACTGCTTGTCTACCCTACTGTCTGTTTGATCTTTAACTCTGATTTAAACTGACTTTCTTTCTAGTAAAATCCTTTCTGGGAGCATAGGTTGTAATTTTCTGCTTTGGCTAGAACATACAATCAGAGGGCTGGGGAAAATGCTTTTACCAGTCAAAATAAGTTTGCCTGAATATGAACATTTATTTAAGTATGAAAAAAAAAAGCACATTTAACATAACTTTTAAATCTGAAACTTGTAATACAACTTCATTTGAGAGTTTAAACCTCAAAGTAGTTGATTCGGTTTCTCCCTCCCATCCACAATTGAGAATTAGGTTCAAGTAGGTTCATGCACTTGGGCAGACCTTGATGATGTTTTATTATCATGTGGCCTAAAGGAATGTAATTTTAATTACCTATGCAACCAGAATACTTGAAGATGATTTTTTTTTTTTTTTTTTTTTTTAGTGAGTGTTTCTGTGAGTTGTTTAGTGACATGTTTTACTACCAGAGATTAATTCTTTACTAGCCTTAGTAGTTAAGAATTGAGTTAGTAGTTGCATATTAATAGCAGTTAATGAGAAGTTTAATATAGCTCAAGAAAGACAACAGTCTCTTCCAGAGGGCTACAGGCATAGGTTGGAAATGCATAATGTAGTATCTAATCCTGCACAGTCAGATTTCAAGTCTATTGCTTGTAAAGCAAATAAAATTTGTAAGTGGAGGTTCAGGCTGTGCCTGGGGAAACACAAACCAGTCCTAGGAATTCCACAGAAGACTCTCAAAACAGCCTATTAAGCAAAATTGATTGTATGTTTAGTTTATTATTGAATTTTATTTTGCATCCAAAAATTTGGAAGGAGTGCTACATTTAAACTAGCTAGAAGCTGAGTTTCTAATATAGTTCAGAAATCACTTTTGATATAGAATTGATAAATGAGACTCATTGAATTAGTATGCCAGTATCTCCTCATCTCAGTTGAGAAGCACATCCTGCTCTTGGATTAACAGCACGATCTAAAGAGATTGGCTGGAAACTTGATGGGTTTTATTTCTCTGAGAGGGAGGGGAAAAGAGCAAGAGAGAAGGAGAGGTCACTAGAATACCTATCAAGGTGTGCTCTAGTGGTATAAATCTTTTTTTATTAACTTGGTGTGTCAGAAACCCTATGTATACGTGTATACTGTGTATACAAAGTATACAAATTAAGTTGTATACTTAAGCAATAAACAAAGCCAGTGTAGACTTCAGAATAAAGCAAAGCTGCCTGTCAGTTATTGGCTTTTTTGTAGCCCATTATCCTTTGTGGAGGACAAGCAAAGCACTCATCTTGCTGCAGAGCCACCCCTAACTAAATGTGCCTAGAATTATGTAAGCAGTGACCAAATGCCAGTAATGCAATGTTAGGTAACCTTTTGGCAGTAGGGGAGGCTAAGGGGGGATGTCGTGATGCTTGTAGATATTTTTTACAATCTTTGTATTCTGGATATGTTTCTATTGATCAGATTAAGTCTTGAAGTAAAAAAATATTGCATAGATATTAGTGATCTTTATTACTTTATTTTTCTGGCTTGTGTTCCAGTACTGGTCTGGGGTAACTCTCCTTAAGTCATCACTTAGCCTGGGGCTAAACTTCTGTCTCTCATCTTCTAAGAAAGTTTGCCAATTGAATTAGGCCACTTTGAAAAGCTTTTATGGCTTTGATATGGGCTGAAAGCTTCTGGAAATGAGATTTATCAAATCCATTACAGTCCAGCATTATTCCATTTGGTTATTCACTCTTGGCATACAGATAGGATTTGAAAGAAAACTGTCTTTAGCAAAATTATTAATAAGTCACATGTTTATATTACACTTGTGTAAACCGTGTACTTCTGATAGGAAGTTGCATTTCATGTGCATGGAACTGTAGAGATATACATACTTGATCTTAGAAGGTTTCAAAAAGTAGTCATTAACATGACCAGAATTCAAGTACTTAAGTACTTAATATTGTGACACTTTCTGATAGAAAATGTTCTAAAACTGCTGCAAGAATGTAGTGGGGTTTTTTGTTTTGTTTTTTTCTGGGATATGTGATACGGCTTTGCAGTTCAAGGCTAGGAGGTGATAAAGAGAGCACTTTATCAAAATGGACCTGACAAAATTACCTGGGTCAGTCTCATTGAGTTCTCAGTCTGTATAAAAACAAACTGCTTTTTGTTTGAACATTATGGCATTGCTTGCAGAATGTGTATTAGATTATGCATATTTTTAAGTATATCAATATGTTTTTAATGAAATTAGCCCAAGTTCCATTTTCTCTTTTTCTTTCTGTAACTTTTAGAGGAAATACTTTATCAAACAGTGTTAACTTTATTATATTCTGAACTCGGTCTATTACACTCAACAAGAGCCTTGCTTATTCCCCAAAATAAATCTGTTACTAGGAGAGTTATTTTCTTTGTATAAAAGTGCAAAATACTAATGTGCATTATTTAGTTTTGTTTTGTGTAGCCTTCTCTAATAAGCATTTAATTATACAAAACACCATCTTAAAGCAGTAGTATATGCTGAAGTCCCTGGTGAGGCTTATATTTTTGTCAGGAAAATAATTGCTCCCATCCTCTGACTTTTCAAATGTTTTTCTTTGTTAAAAAAAAAAAAAAAAAAGCTATTTTATGCCTCTTGCTCTTTATTGAATCATTCCACATTTATCTTTTGGTGTGTTCTTTACAACTTAAACAGTCTTTCATTTTTGTAACAAACCAAGTTAGAAGAATTGACTGTGTTTAATTCTAGATTGGAAAGGAGAAAAAATACTTTTGATTTTTGTCTACATGCAAATCAAGCATGTTTGGCTTGAGTTGAGACATGTTTCAGATATTTTTTGCAGAATGAAAGCATTAGCTTGGATTGGTTTATTGCCTTTGTCCTTTTTACATTTACAAACTTATATTCAAACTCCAAAGAATTATACCAAAATAACCTCATTTTAAAGGTATTTACAGATGTGGGGTTTGCAAGTTGAGATGGAGTGATTAAAGAAATTGCTATTTCTTAGCTATGGTTAGAGCATCTCAGCTGCAGGACTAGTAACTTTATGTGAATACAAAAACTGTTGGACTTTTAGTGTTTAGAAAGGGGACAATGACAAGGACTGTTACTGTATCTTTGCTTTAGAAAAAGAAACATTCAGATGGTAGGATAGTAAATAATTTGAGGGGGGTGGCTTCTTAAATCATTTTATCTAGATCTGGTAGATCTAGTTTGATCTTTTGCTCATTAAATATTGGAACTTTAAAACCCTGCTACGGAAGGAGTAATGAGCTGTTCTAATAGTTATTGGAGTCCAAATATATTGTGATCTCATGACTATTTTCTCTCTAGGAGTATGTTGTAGCCATCCTGTCCTCCTTCAGCTGCTTTTCCTTGAGTGGTCCTGGTAAGTTTCTACACTCTATAATAAGTAATCAATGCAAGAATATTTAACTTATTAACTTCAAAATTAACTTTTTGGCCATTCTTCTCCCTTAGAAATTCAATGCGGAGTAAGAATAAGATTCTGCCCTAGTTCAACTACTGTTTGTCTTTTTATAAGAGTTTGTCAGCACTGTTTAAAATTGAAATGTCCAATAGCAATAGATCACTAATATGAGGCAGTAGTGTGCACAAGTGGCCAAGAAGGCCAACATCCTAACTTGTATCAGAAATAGTGTGTCCACCAGAACTCAGTAGGGAGATTGTCATCACTGGTGGGGCCACACCTTGAGTACTGTGTTCAGTTTTGGGCCCCTCACTACTAAAGTGACATTGAGGTGCTGGAGCAATCAGCAAAGCTGATGAAGGGTCTAGAGCACAAGCCTTACAAGGACCATCTGAGGGAACTGGGGTGCTTCAGCCTGAGGAAGAAAGAGGAGGCTGAGAGGGAAGGAAGGAACATGTGGAACCTGGAAGGAAGTTGTAGCAAGGTGAGGGTTGGTCTCTTCTCCCATGTAACAAACAGTAGGACAAGAGGAAATGGTCTCCAGTTCCATCAGAGGAGGCTTAAACTGGCTATTAAGAAAAATTGCCTCACTGAAGGTATTATGAAGCACTGGAACGAGCTATCCAGGGCAGTGGTGGAGTCACCATCCCTGGAGGCATTTAGAAGACTTACAGATGTGGTGCTAAGATATATGGTTTAGTGGTGGAATTGGCAGTGCTGGGTTAATGGTTTTACTCAATGATCTCAAAGGCCTTTTCCAACCTAAATAATTCCAAGTCTATAATTAAGAAAAATACGGCACATTGCTTTATTTGTACTGTTTAGCAAACTTACCATTAAGTTTTCTTCTAAGCTGATTGTGTCTATGGTGTTGCTGTTGACACTGGATGTTTTATTAATTTATTTCAGGATATAAAATATGTGTCTTTGTTTTTAAGAAACTTACCTTTCTGACAAAACTTAGTATATAAAAATTATGACTGAATTCCAGTTCTTGAAGTCTTACGTGTTGTGTATTTTATTTTCACATAGTTATTTGGAAAAATAAATGTTACTTCCCAATTGAAATAGGACTAGCTGTAGGGAGTTTCCTGTTTTATGTTTTGATGTGACTGTGCAAAACTTGACTTCACATTCTACTTGATCATGTCTGAGTATGTTGTATTCCATTTCAAGTAGCTGTAGTGATGCAAAGCTTAAGGGATCCTGATGTCTGCAATAAGGCAACAATTCTAATGAAGGCTGAAGTGTTTGCTCTTTACTTAGGTGATGCCATTAAAAATAAAGTGTATTCAATGTTTTCTCCATCCAGAATGAAGACAAATGTAAAGATGGCATGTCCAAGGAATTTTAAAAGGTGTAGACCTCCTGACTGAGCAGTGTTACGTATTTTCTTCTCTAATTAGTAAAGTAAGTACAAATCAAATGTATGCAGCTGAGGGTTAAGTGTGCCATTTTGATGTGTGACAATATTGGACAATAATAAGTTGTGTTAGCTTAATTTTCATTCTGTCAGCATGCTTAATTCTCTTGATGACAGCAGATGGGGGATTATATATAAGAAAGTGTAATGCAAAACTGCTCTTTTTGAGAATTTTTATATTAATTGGGTAGAATGATTTAATCTAGTAGAAAACTCTGAATTACAAGATCCATCAAGTTATACATATTGCTCTGATTTTGCAATTATAAGTGAGAAATCACTTTTGCTTGGGAAGTTTAGAACAATGGTGAAGGACTGATAGTAATATATCAAACACTTATTTATACCTTCTTGTTGTTTCTGCTTGAGCAATACCCAAATGTTTGATCAAAACATACTTTCTCCCAATCTCTGATGCTCTTAATTTAAATTTTTCCATGCAAAGTAACTTTTCTTAAAATAAGTATGATGGCTGAGGTTAGGTGCCATGAATTTTTGGGTCATTGTTATGCTCTGGATGCTAGGCCAAATGTTACACATTTAAAGCTGGGAAAACAGTAATAAGCTTCAGATGTTTAATGGTGAGATAAACTGTTTTTAACAATTCTCTGAGGATGTCTTGTCTTTTTTTTCCTTCTACCAGCTGCTGTTCTCTCACAGGTGAAAGTCATGATCACGCTAACAGAACTCAAATACTTAGCAGATGCCCAGTCATCCTACCACATATTAAAACCATGGTGGGATGTCTTCTGGTATTACCTCACCATGATAATGCTGCTAGTTGCTGTGCTTGCTGGGGCTCTCCAGCTTACTCAAACCAGAGTATTGTGTTGTCTTCCTTGCAAGCTAGAATTTGACAATCATTGTGCCGTGTCTTGGGATGTAGTTAAAGCCAACCTTAATGTCTCTGCCAGCTCTACAGCACAGATAATCATCCCACTTAAAATCCAGAACGATCTCCATCGGCAGCAGTATTCCTATATTGATGCAGTATGTTATGAGCGACAGCTTCACTGGTTTGCCAAATTTTTTCCGTACCTGGTGCTTCTGCATACCTTTATTTTTGCAGCTTGCAGTAATTTCTGGCTTTACTATCCTAGTACAAGTTCCAGAATCGAGCACTTTGTAGCCATTCTTCAGAAGTGTTTTGATTCTCCATGGACAACGCGTGCCCTCTCAGAAACAGTTGCTGAGCATTCTGTGAGGAAGTTGCCAATAGCCAAATCCAAAGCAGTGATTCCATCACCTGGGAGCTCAGTAGATATAGGGGCAAGCAGACAGTCACTGCCATATTCGCAGCCTGGCTTGGAAACAACTGGAAGAGAAAATTCCTCAAGTGTTCTTGACAAAAAGGAAGGGGAACAAGCTAAAGCTATATTTGAGAAAGTGAAGAAATTCAAAGTACATGTTGAAGAGAAGGATGTCATATATACAGTGTATATGAAACAGATTATAGTGAAAGTAATTGTATTTGTAATAATAATAATTTATGTCCCCTACTATTTATCATTTATTACACTTGAAATAGATTGTGTGGTTAATGTTCAAGCCTTTACAGGCTACAAAAGATACAAGTGTGTTCATTCACTAGCAGAAATCTTTAAAGTTTTGGCTTCATTTTACGTTGTTTTAGTGATCTTCTATGGATTAACTTGTACTTATAGCTTGTGGTGGATGTTAAGAAGTTCACTTAAGCAATATTCTTTTGAGAAGTTGAGAGAGAAGAGTAACTACAGTGATATACCTGATGTAAAGAATGACTTTGCATTTATTCTCCACTTGGCAGATCAGTATGATCCTCTTTATTCCCAACGATTCTCAATATTCCTTTCTGACTTGAGTGAAAACAAACTGAAACAGATAAATCTTAACAATGAATGGTCAGTGGAAAAACTGAAAAATAAACTAGTAAGAAATTCACAAGACAAGATTGAACTCCACCTGTTTATGTTAAATGGTCTTCCAGACAGTGTCTTTGAACTGACAGATATAGAAGTCTTAAGCCTGGAACTTATTTCTGAAGCCAAACTTCCTTCAGCTGTGACCCAGCTAGTCAATCTCAAAGAATTCAATGTTTATTATTCATCACTAACTATGGATTATGCAGCAGTCAGCTTTTTAGAAGAAAATCTGAAAACGTTGCGCCTGAAATCTAGTGAGATGGGAAGAATTCCATTTTGGGTCTTTCATCTAAAAAACCTACAAGAATTGTGCTTAACAGGGTACTTCATGCTAGATCATCACAACTCCATATACAACGAAAGCTTTCAGGGGCTAAAAAATCTGAGATCAATTCACTTAAAAAGCAACCTTTCCCGTATACCTCAAGTGGTTACAGATCTTCTGCCTTCTTTACAGCATTTGTCTATTGACAACGAGGGAAATAAACTGATTGTGCTAAATAACCTGAAGAAACTGGTAAACCTGAGAACATTGGAGTTAATCTGCTGTGACTTAGAGCGCATTCCCCATTCCATTTTTACCCTGAACAATCTGCATGAAATTGACTTAAAAGAAAATAATCTCAGAACAGTGGAAGAAATAATTAGTTTTCAACATCTTAAGAACCTTTCTTGCTTAAAATTGTGGCACAACAGTATTTCATATGTCCCAGTGCAGATCGGTGCATTATCAAACCTGGAACAATTGTATCTAAATTATAATAATATAAAAAATGTTCCATTGCAGCTATTTCTTTGTAAAAAATTACAGTATTTGGATCTTAGCTATAATAAGCTAACATCTGTCCCTGAAGAAATCGGTTTTCTGACCAATCTGCAGTACTTGGCTTTGACAAAAAACCATGTAAGTAGAACTTTGAATTACTACTTGAAAAAAATAATCAAATATTTATTCTGGAACAATCTCTTATTCAAATACTTTTGTGGTGTTCATTATTAAAGTAAACCAAGTAAACCTGAATCAAGGGGTGGTGCTTGTTTAATTACTAAAATTCAAGTGTCGTCTGTACTGTCCTGGTCTGTAGCATCTTAAGAGCTCTGATCCGGAAAGAATATAGGTCAGGATGGATGCAGAAATGTATCTTCCCTTTCCCTGCAGTTGTCTGTCCAATGTAGTATTTTAATGGAAGTGAACAGTAAAAAATTTACCTTAAAATGTCAATCTGAAAGCTGTAGTGAATCCACAACTCATTAATGAGCAGCTCAGCTGCCTGATTGTGAAGAGGGAAATAATTGTAGCTGGCAATGTCATCAGCAGTGCTAAACTGTCTGGCCCGTTACTGGGGTCCAGAGTTGTGACTTAAGACATCTTTTGAGGTTTTAAATTTAATCATTGGTGACATTGGTTTTGGATGTTATATGTCGGTAGCATCAACCAGGAGTAAGTTGCTGCCATGCTGCACAGATAAGTTGGTAGAGGTTTCACCACACAGGAGCTGCTGATGTGTCTCCACAAACTGTGTTTGTTCTTTAAGTGCTGCTTAGGAGATAGTAGCCTGTTTATCTGCCCTGTCACCCGCACACAGCTGTACACAGTTGTGTCCATATGTAGCCCACACCCCACTCTGTCAACTTCTACCAGTGCCGAAGCATCTTCATAACAACAGATATATAAGCTATAAGAGTGTTCTCAAGCACCTGATTGCATAATGATCTTCCCTTTTGTTATCCTTCCATAAACTAAGAGGGATAAAATAAAATAAATAAATAAAATAAAACCGTGAGATCTCAAAATATGCAGCTACATGTAGGCTAACAACTTCTAATGTACATTATTTTTCTTTCTTTTCTTCCCTTTCTCTAGATTGAAATGCTGCCTGATGGATTATTTCAGTGTAAAAAGCTTCAAATCCTTCTTCTGGGAAATAACAGTCTGATGAATTTGTCCCCTTGTGTGGGTCAGCTACAGAATCTTGTTCAATTAGAGCTCATTGGAAACTATTTTGAATCACTTCCTGCTGAACTGGAAGAATGTCAGTTCTTAAAGCGGAATAGTCTAATTGTAGAAGAAAGGTTGTTAAAAACACTTCCACCTCGTGTAAGAGAGCGTTTGCAGGCATGCTCAGATAAGTGCTAAATTTAAAATGAAACTGCATCGCTGCATTCTATAAGCCTTTTGCTTAATATCTCTCAAGATTTGTATAGGAGAAGTGAGGGAGAGATAACAGTTTACAAATCAGTCTTAAATACATCTGAGTTGATTGTATTGGAAAAGAAAAAATTATTTAATATTGAACAATAGCCTTTAGCAGGTAATCGTATATTTGAAAACTATGAAATATGAATTGTTTGTTGAATTCTACTGGTTAAAATAATTCAGCTAAATGTTTATTACAGTATTGAAATGGATGAGTTGATTGCCTGTCTATAGTGATATAGTGTATATACTTTTTTTTCCTATGAGAATTTTTTCTGTTGATAGTGATAATTTTAAACAGTTTCATCTCCTGCCGTATGAGGCTTAAGAACTGTCTGGAAATAGTTTCTAAATATGAAGTCTTCACTAACTTATAAAAATATGTTAAGAGTAATTTGAGCTGTTCAATTGCATGGAGTATACTGAAAGTAATTTTTCAACATACCTTAATTTTTAAAGCATTTGACAAGTACTGAGCATTAATGCTATAACTGTGGAAGATGCCATTTGAATCTTGCTATTAAAACCAATTGGACAATAATACCTGAAACCAGTTTCAGTATTTTGTCTTTAAAATAGTAAATATAAAATGCATTGTTACCTAGAAATTTGGAGGAATCAGAAGAATCTGGAGTAACTGTTGTGCGCACATACTGGACAGCAGTACTGATCTTCATAGGTATTGGTGGCAAACAGAACATGATACACTTACAAAATTGTCTTCTCTATGTTGTAAGCATCCCAAGTATTTAGTGTCGTGTGTGTTGCTATTTAATATTTTTATAACTTCTCATTCTGACTGCCTCAGTGCTTCTTCTCCACACCCAGTTACTGTATTTTGGCTGGGAAGAGGATGAAGGAGGTTTCTATTAGGTAGGGACAGCAAGACACTTAAAACAAACCAAATAATCACACAACTTATAAGCACTTGGGAGGGAAAGCAAGGGAACATTATAAGCTTTATCTCTTCTAGGGTTGTTATAGTTTCATAAATTATAGTGATGGGATGAGCTTTTTTTGCCATCCTTAATACATGCAAAACTGGATGGAAATAAAATGGATCCTGGTTTCATTCTTCTGTGGTGCTTTTTTATTGTATTTAAAGTCTTTACTCATGTTTTTAATGAATGTGATAAACAATATAAGTTTTCCCCCTGGAAAAAAAACATACTTTCCAAAAACATATTTGAAAACTTAATGTATTAGTTTTCAAAACTTATCTCAATTAGGGCTTAAATAGATAACATAAACTGTGCTCTTAATGACTTTGTGTTCATCATGTGTGCTAACTCTGCATTCAAGTTTATAATAACAAATAATTACAGATAAGCCAGTTTTAGAATTAGCCTACTTTTAGTCATCTCTTGCTCCCTTTCCAGTGCCACTTCTGTGAAGAGTAAGGTTTATTTTGAATGAAAATGACAAAGCCAAGTCTGATCAACATGGAAGTAGGGGATGTCTTGACAGTAGCAGTGCAAGAGGTGTGTGTTCATTCACTGTACTGATGGCATCCCAAAGACCTTTGTGGTTAGAACACTTTTCTCAGGGAACCAAGATGGAGTAAAACTTTTACTTTTTATGTAATTTTAACAATGTTTAGTGTAAACTGATTAACTGTGTTTATGTGCAGACCAGTGCTGCCACAACAGTCTTTCATAGTGTCTGTATATAGCTCTTCCAAACTCTGCTTGCAACTGGTTTTGAGTTGTGTAATAGTTCCATAGGAATTGCCATGGTTCACAGAGTTACTTGTGGTCAGCGTGATTAAACCAGAGTACATTGATTTGAACCCTGTGGCAAGTGTCTTGTTAATAATTGCAATAGGTCTCTGAGGACTTTAATTTAACATTGAAGAAGAGTTCATGCCAGAATTTGACATGCAAGACTTGCAGTCTAGAAATTTTTAAAAGATGAAGCAAGCATTTTCTTTTAAGCTTTTTTCTAAATTGGAAAGCTGTATTGAAAAAGCTAAATAAGCAAGTAACTGACTTGGAAAATAACTTCAGCCTTTTAGCTGTGCATCTGTCCTTTTCCATAATCAACAAAACTGATGAAGGCAATTATCTCAAATGTGTGTTTTATGCTAGTTCTGTTAGAGCTAAGTAACAGAAATAACTTGGAGAAACTTAAATTTCAAAAATGTGCAACCTCCAAGTGTTTGAGAAAGCACTAAGAAATGCATAAAGATATAAATACTGCTTTGTAGGCTACATGGGTTACTTTTTTTTTTTTTTCAGCTTCAATAGTTTTTCATTCTGCACCCCATCAAGAGGGTTGGATTTTTTTCACTGCATGTTTGATAAAACACACAGATTAAACCCAGAAAGTTTAAAGGCTGGAATCTCTAGCCTTGCTTTCAAACCACAGTGTGCCTTTATCTATTTTCTACCATGAAACTCAATCCTAGTGCTTAGAATTGAGGGTGGAGACAAATATAATTCTGAATTTCTTGAATTCACTTCAGCCATGACCTTAATATTAAATATTTCTTTAAAATGAGGGTATTTTCAGGGAATCTATATGAATCCACTGTCAAACTTTGTACAATAAGTATTGTTGGCATTTAGTCTTTGTATTAAATGTTCACTTCCAATCAAAAAAGGCTTTTTAACGTGCTTCAGTGTTGTACTGTGTTTAAGAACTTTGTATTGTGACTTTCCGTATCATGAACATTTCTGTGAAAAATTAAATTTTTTTGGTGTTACCATTCTATGAACTGTTCTTTATTTTTCATATGAGATGTTGCATTTAATGCAAAGCTCAAAAGTCTGCTTCCAGCTGTCTGTACCTTTGTGCTACCAGGTATATTTTCCACAGGAAAGTGAAGATAATAAACAGCAGTAGGAAATTGTCATTATGGTCCATATCAAAGCAGCTTGCAGGTTGTGGGCTAGGAGAAAAGCTCCTAGTTGAGCTTTTGATTAAAACTAATCTTTCATCTTGATCATTACAAAACCTTTTCCAAGTCTTGCTCTTTCATTTTTGCGAGCTGGGTAAATACTGAATGCTGCCTGGGATTGTACTGGGAGAAGCAAGAAGGCAATGATTCTCTTCCCAGCTTGGTGCATCCAGCTGTCATGCAGCTAAGCTGCCAAAAATAACACTGCTTGTGGTAAATCATGAATGTGTTTCCAGTATTGCATTCTGTGTTAGCTCAGAGATCACATTTCTCTTGAAATGTGAGAACTGATGGCTTTATTTGTGGAAACCTGGATTTGGCTCCATGTTTTGAAGATAAGGAAAAGAACTCAAACATTCAAGTAATGTTAGATATTGAAGTGCTAGCTTATTAATAATCTTTCAAAATAAAGAACCTTTCTAGCAAGTTTTATGGAACTGCAGCTCTTTCTTCTTGGACACAATGAAATAACTAAGAGGTAGGGGTGCTCCTACAGATCTATAGCAATTTATGTTGGTTCTAATGCCTTTTTTTTTTAACCAGTAGATTTATACCATACGAACAAACCCCCTTGTCATGTTGACTTTGCATCTTCAAAAAATGTGACCTGAGTTTCATTCTGTAATCACTTCTAGTAAGTTATGACAGCATGATGCTTAACACAGTGAGGTATAGTGTTTGTGGGCATGCTGTTAAACAGGTGATTTTATTATTTGCTATTGTTTTTTTCTTCTTAAAAACAGGAGGATATAATAAAAATGTTACTTATAAATTTATTGCTACTATTTATAAAACCTACTTGTAAAACTGAATAGAACTTTTCTTACCCCTCCATCCTATTTGCCATATCTATCCATGTAGATATTACAGAGCCAATACTTTGTCAGAAGACATTGCAAAGCAAGTAACAAGATAAGTATTTGAAAAGTGTGCGAAGATGCAAACAATTGGAGGTACATAGAAATGCCAGCCATGGCAATCTCACTGGCAATGCAAATTGAAAAAACCCAAGTCAGCATTAGAGCTTAATATATTGATGGGAAGGGAAAAAGGAGGAACATAGCTCACTACTCTGCATTTGAAAGCATAGCTAACCTGCAAGTAAAAAGTGAATTGACTCATCGCTTGAATTAGCCTTGCTCGGTAGCAGAGCTGCATAAAATTGTGCATGGAACAGCCTGGTGGGGATTTCTGAGTGAAGCTGCTCAGTCTAGCTCATTGTAGTGTTTCATTCCTCAGCATCAGCATAGGAGAGGAAGCAATCCTCTGGCCTCTGTGTGTTGGGCCTGTGTCTAAGTACCCCATTTTTTCTGACTGTTGCTGGACCTTATGCTGAGCTGATTAATGCAAACAGTCTGGCAAGACAGTACTTATTGTACGAGTTTTCTGCTCGTTTAACAGTAGAATTTAATTAGCTTGGCACAATCTGAAAGATACCCAAGTCAGTAGATGGGGACAAAGATTAGTACCTCCCCTTATGATGGCTGCCTAGGGTGCAACTTTGCATTTGCTTGCAAATTATCCTTGGCAGATGCCTCTTTTTTTATAGTATGTTGTTACAGCCAAATGGTCATGACATCTTTGTGATTATAATAAATATGTACATAGATACATATACACATTTATATAGGTATTTAATCTGAATCTGGCACTAAACAGGTCTAGGACAGTAATATGCTAAATATGTTTATCTAAAATTAATGAAGTGTAAGAATATAAAGATTTAAAAAAACTCTTCAGGAGTTCTTAAGTAGAATGTGTTGAAGATATGCTTGGTTGCATATGTTGGCCTTAAAGTTTAGGAGTAGGAGGGGAAACTAATCAGACTTTCTACATGTGTAACCCTTGATAATTGGTGACTGTGGGCTTATTAGTAGGCTCATTACTTTCTAAAGTTACGAGGTTTCCTCAAATTTGCCTATGTTTTATCTAGATGAGTGCTCTGATTATGGAGCAGTGATAGCAGTTCCTGTGCTGCTTTGAGAGTTTTCTGCTACTTAGGGATGACTCAGCAGGTGCTGAGCTGCTGTGTTTTAGATGGGGGCATTGCAGTAACCCAAAGCTGGCATTGCTTTTTGTGATTAGACAA
The DNA here is from genome assembly GCA_023637945.1 of Phaethornis superciliosus. Taxonomy (NCBI): domain Eukaryota; kingdom Metazoa; phylum Chordata; class Aves; order Apodiformes; family Trochilidae; genus Phaethornis; species Phaethornis superciliosus. The sequence goes on along the minus strand of JAJQWJ010000009.1, from coordinate 14,697,189 downwards.
ATGTTAGGTGGTTATATCAAAAAAAGAGAGCCTCTCCCAGCATGGAGGGGGGAGAAGCTAGGGCAGCAGCTAATCAGCTGTTGTAGAGAAGCCATTTTAATCCTTGAATCAGTTCCTTAATCTGTCTGACAGATACTGCTGGTTTTTTCTTAAAAGCAGTCTGTCTCAGAAAACTCACACTAGCTTGAGGCCTGTGCAGGAACTGGTTCTGTAACGTGCTGAGGTTTTGAGTAACTGCCTAGTAAATATGCGTGACTCCCACTCAAAGCCAGTGGGAGTTCAGGGTATTCATATCATTCCAAATAACCCTTTTTATTCTTAAAGATGGCTTGATAAAAGGAGCTTGTAAAACAATGATTTATTTTCTTTCTGTTGTGTGGATATAAATTACAACATATGTATGAAAAGGAAATGGATGTTTTCTGTGTTGCAAAATGGCTAGAAACAAGTAACAAAGTTGAAGGAAAGGACATATGAATCGTATTTGATTTAAGTCTGGTTTTGTGCCAAGTGCATGTGGTTTTGCTAGCTTGAGAAATAAATCCACTGAATGGTCTTAACCAATAACATTCCTCTGTGCACTGGTTCAGTGAAAACTGATAAACTTAAGGTACAAAGTTCTAAATTTACTGAGTCTTCCTTTAGCTCTGGCTGTCTGTGTTTCTGTATATAATAATACTAGCAGCTTATGAAGAGGGATTGGTTTTCATTGTGTGGTATACACAAAGCCTCATTCTATAGCAAAGGAGTCTGAAATTCTACATAAACTTTCTAGTTGCATTAGGCTACAATATGTATTTACATTATTTATTATGTAAAAATGGAGGCTTTTAATTAAGTGAAGCTCAAAAATAAAGATTAATAGGGTATTACTTCTGATACTTTGAAAAGCTCTGCATTTTTTATGCTGTCATGTTCTTAAAATATCAAAAATGTTTGTGCTGGAAATGTGCAATGGTCGGTGAGAAGCTACAGCAATGGGCAGATGGGAAAATGGAATATACACATGAGCTGAATGTTCTTGAGTCAGCAATGAAGTCATAAATAGTGCATGACAAGCTGTCCTTTAAGACTTCAGGCTTAATCACTTCGGGCTTCATTCATTTGCTTCCATTTGAGTGTTTCTCATAAGACCTTGCAGACTTGAAGACAGAAGTGGAACAGCAGACAAGTCCAGGTTTGGGTTTTTCTTCCCTGAAAAAAAGCTTTTTTTTGTTTGTTTGTTTTTGTGGGTCTTTTTTGTTTGTGTGTGGTTTTTTTGTTTTTAAAGAAAGTAACAATGCCATGCTGCAGAAGTCTAACGTAGTTAATATGAGCTTTGAGCTGCTTTAAAATGCAAAACCCCTGTTGTATTTTTCAGAAGTTTATCTCTTTAAGAAAGGCCTGTTTGCCAATTGATTTTAACTCTGCCTTTTCTTATTAATGGCTTAACCTTAAGAGAGTTTTAATCATAGTAATTATTGCATAAGGCAAAGGAGTCCCCTGCAGCTTCTAAATGACAGTGGAAGTTATCTCCCTTGTGTCTAGGTAAACATTTCTTCAGTTGCTATATTGAGGTCATGGAGATGCTAAATCACTCCGGTTGCTGCCTCCTCCTTCGAGTCCAGCTGTTGATAGAAATTACAGCCTGGTATGTAGGATAATTCATGCGTGTGCTGACATGAGAGTAAGAGCTGGGTGGGGCACAATAGGGCTGGTTATTTCCGCGGCTGTGCCAGTTTTGATCATTTGTAGATAGGTAGTGGCCATATCCAAGTGTAGAACATGGAGTAAGAAACACACAGGCTGGGAGGTTAAATCTGTAAGTGTATAGAGGCCATTCCTGCTATATTGTTGAAAGAACTGAGCTGGCAAAGGGTACTGGGAAAAATACTACTTGGAGGGGAAAGCTTGGGTTTTAGTCTGAATATTTTAAAATATCTGCATTTCTGTTTGCATCCTTAGAGTGTATTTTTGCCTCCTTCATAGAGGTAAGCCAGTGGCTTGGCAGTTACGCAAGTCAGTAGGGAGGGAGTAGCATTTATTTACCTTAGTTCTTTCTCAGCTAAAGTAATATGCTAAAAAAACCCAGATCTTTTTTAGTGTAAGTAGTATATACAGATACTGAATCAGATTGCCAATGAAGTATGAGAAATGCACCTTGTGCAGCTAGTAATGCAGAGTGATGTCTTTGCTTTTACTCCCAAAGTGATACATGCCCTGATACCGTCTCCAGTCGATGGGAAGTATATATGTTGAGGAATGCTAACGAAGTTAATGCAGTCCTGTATGAACAGTTACACAAATCTGTAAGGTATGTGTGTATTAAAGATTCAAAAATTAAGCTACTAGTAAAGTGTCCAGAGTAATCAGCTATACCCAGAAAACTAAAAAAAGGCATTTGTGGAGAATATTTGCCTTGTTCTCTTGCTTCTTAGTATTTTGGTTCTCACTTATTTTTTAAATCTCCTTTTAAAATGCCAGGTTATTTCTGCTTTTGAATGCTCCAAGACCCCTGCGTAAAGCATTTCTAGTGTAAAATTTTTCTCCTCCCCATGGTTCGTACAGCTTTAGGCATATTTTGCTCTTCATCTCCCCCTTCCGGCACTTCTGCATGACTGATTGGGCACTGTAACATGATTTCAGCTATAGACAAACTCCTTGAAAAGACAGTTTAAAAAATATTTTAATGAATGAAATAGAAATCACAGTTTAAGCTCTCTGAGGTTTGACTCTAAACACACCATTGATTTCCAGTCACTACAGTAAAGAGTAAAGCCCTGAAAACCAAGAATTAACTGTTACAGGGGACAGCAGTGCTGGTTCATCCTCATGCTGCCAGTTAGCAGCTGGGTGCAAAGCAAGTGCACTACCCAATAGCAAAGAATATCTAATTTAATTCCTTAAATTAATTTATGCATTTGAGTGCCAAAATGTATGTTTTCAGTTTTCTGCTTTCAAGGTGTCCTTGCACAGTTTTGATGTCAATCAGTCCATGTGGAGAAGTTGGTAGTGATATCAAGACAGATGTTAAGCTCTTGTAGAAAAGTTCTTTTAAATGGTTAAATTTCTAAAAAAAAAAAAAAAAAAAAAAAAAAAAAAAAAAAAGCTTCTGCTTTTCTGTTGAGAAACACCTATCATTACTTAGTTCTGCAGAGACTAGAAATTATGTTAATTGTCTTCTCACTTCAAGTCTTTGTCAGAATAGTTACCTGGAACATGCTCTGCTCACCTAATTGCCTTTTTCCTGGTATCTCTGCATCATGCAGTATAGTCACTGTATCACTTGGGCTGTGTCATTAGTTTGGAATGTACTCCCCTATCCTTGAGTAACTCCCATTCTTTAATCTTTTCCTGAATATTGTATTTTCTTTATATGCCTTGAGTGGCTCTGCCGGGGGGAATTTTTTCTTAATTCTTTTTTGGATAAGTAGGAAAATAAAGCACTAGATGTTAGTGTTATATGAATCTGTGTTACTTCCTAAGGCATCATGTATTGTCTTCTGGTTTTGTTCTATTCATGTACAACATAACATCCTCTACATGATTTTCAAACATAGTTGAATAAATAATTTCACTACATATAATGGAAGAGCTTTAAAAACCAAACGCATAACTGATGGCTGCATTTAAATGTCTAACAATATTTTCTGTTAAGTAATCTGGCAAAATGTCGTGTCTAATGAGTTATGTCAGCTAAGAAGCAGCAAGTTGGGATGTTCCTCTGCTGTTTTGCTCATTTACAGTGAATCACAGGTCTGTCCTCTTGCTTTGTTTTTGTGTTTTGAGAAATGCATTTAATTCATTGCTTCCAGCTCTCAGGTCCTTTCCTGACTCCTCACCCTCTGTTTTTTTCCCGGTTTTAACCCCAATGTCTGCCTCCACTGACTGCTTTGGTCAGCCCTTTCGCTCAGCCCGGGTGCGTTTTCTCTCTTGACTCTGCAGCACTGTACAGCTCAAGGCTTCCATTGCCATCATCCTCTATTTAAATCTCTGCATAAGTAATATATAGCTGCCTTTATGGAGTCTGTTTCTGATCTGGGTGTTTCTGTTCTGTAAAATGGATGCATAATTACTTTCATGAGGTTGATTGTTCTTATGTGCCAGCTTCAGCGAACGTTTAGCTTGCTGTTGGCAGAAACGTTCACTGTGATCATGGTACCAGGTATCCCCAGACCAGTCACTAGAGGTCAACATCATCATCTTCTAATAGAGCACTAACTACCATGTAATGAAAGGACAGTGTCTTGACTCTAGTAGTTCATTTCTCTGTGTGCTTTAAAAGTTCATGGTGTGATGTTTCTGTCCAAGTTTAGGAGATGAGGAACAGGTAAACAGAAGTTAGTAGTTTCTCACAGGGTGGTCTTTTTAAATAAAACAAGAGCAAGAAAAAAGTAAATCTGAAGACCTTTGCATTTTGGTGCCTGAAGTTGCTTTCGGTGAGTGCTTGGGGAAGAGTGGCAAAGCCAAAAGGGTAGAGCAATAAAGAAAACTTTTCTGGAGCCATTGCTTTATGTTGAAATTGTAGGACTTCCACCTAATGTGTGTGTAGCCAGGGACTCCTGTCAGTACAACATGAGCTTCATCAACATCATTACTCCTGGGGATCCCCAGAATTTTCTATATCCAGAAGTATTATCTTTGCATTCCTACTTGGAGATGCTTTTTTGTGTTTCTAGCTTGGACAGGCATATAGTCTATCTGAAGTCTCTGGCAAACTATTCTATAACTGGATGATAGTTAAGAAAAATTAAACTAGGGAGGAAGAGCCTAACACTGCATCATTTCATAAACAGCTGAAGGAAGGAAGCTTGGCCTACAGATCAGAGTCCCTGAAGATTTCCTCATAGTTGGGGTATTTAAAAGTAAACTCCCTCTTACAAATGTTCTGGTATTTAACCTCATCTTGTAGGCTTTCTCTTGGCTAGAACACTTGCAAGATCTTCTCCTAGGTGGCCAGTTGCCTCTGTTCAGCTAACTTGAAGGAACTCTGTTTATCTCAGACGTCTTTTGTCAAATTTGTTTGAAATCAACCAGCACATTCAGTATTTATTAAGGGATGATACAGATTGCATCATTACTCTAATGTTATCTAATTTCCCGTGGGAATATGACTTTAGGTCTTCATCCTAAGATGAAAAACCTTCACCTGCAGAGATCACATTTGTTATCATGAATATAGTATGCTTTGGTCAAAATCATCTGCATTTAATCAACTTTGAAAGAGGTGAAGAAAGCAACTCCTTTAGGGAGAGCATGGATCAGTTTCAAACATGCATCCATTTATACCAATATACTATATATACCCTTACAGCTTTATCTGCTAGACCTAAGAGGAACACTGGAGATGTGGGAGAGGTAGGGAAGGTGGACATATCCAAAGGCTCAAAATAAGATTGCCTAGGTGATTCTGGGTGTAATTATGAAGGCTTTAAGTGGTCAGGATTTTCATTGTTACTGTTGCTTCTATTGAAAGGTTGCTCATAATTTCTGATTTTATGCTTTTTCATAAAAACAGTGTTCATGTCAGATTTATAGAACTATAATCTATAGCCAGTAGTATGCTTTCATTTGTCAGACGGTAAGAAACAGAGAAACAGAACTTTACAAACACCACCACATTTTTGTTTTGGTTTTGTTTGTTTAATTGCTTTTCTTGTAGGAGTTGTCGTCTTATTTGCTGTCAAGAGACCTGCCAGGAGAGGAAATGCAGACTGCTGTGTTCTGGCTGGGCTGCTGTGCATTGCTGCCTCCTTTTTAGCTAATGCATCTTGACTGCTTCTATGCTATAAGTTAGGCCCATGGGCTGTGCTGGGCAGCTCTCCCAGCTCATCTGGACTCACTCAGGATCTCTGCACGGTGGTGCCTTTTGGGGGCTGGGGGCACACTGTGATGTGGAGACTAAATGCCACACCACTGAGATGCTGTGGAGGTAACAGCAAAACAGCACAGAGCAAAAAAGTTCTGATCCTGTTTGCTGTGCAGAGTGTATCCCCTTTGGTATCCTGACACTGCTGTGTGTTTTCCCAGTGGAAGCCTGGAGGAGGGCTATCTATCTGGTGTACAGTGCTGCTGTCAGGACTAAGATGAAATTCCATGAATAGTTTGATCTGGCACAAACTGATGGTACTGCTGAGGCTCTGCTGCCTTTTCTTCCCTCTTTCCCTCCCTGTGTGTGCAAGTATTTCCGCAGCTATGCAGACCACGTCTGCATGGGTGAGCTGAACAAGGCCTGGGGCAAAGGTCCAAGCACTACCATGCTCTCTATTCATGCTGCAGATTGTGCTACAGTCCATGGCACAGCTCTGGGCTGGTCACCACCCTTTCCAGCAATGCTCTGGGTAGCACAGGCCAGTGACTGTTTCCAGCTTCTGATTTGTATGGAACCCTTTTGGTAGAAGTAAGGGAATTTAGCTTTATGGACACAAGCTGTTCTTTGCAATAAGTGCATAGGAAGGTAACCATAGTATCATGTCATCGTTCTTTAAACCTTGATAAGCTGACAGTGCCTTGTTGCATATACTTCTACCTCATATAAGCGTGGTTTTCATGTTCCTGCTCTGTCTCACTGCTGGACCAAAAGGTAGATTAGTAGCAGAAATATAAGAGAATTTGAAAATCTTTTTCATGCAATGCTATATTTAGTTTGTGTTCTATCCAAGCATCTTTGCATTTGGTAGAAAGACCACCTGAAATTGGAAGTATGAAACACTGAACAGTAACTGCAATGTCTGTTGGGTCTGGAAACTGATGCCTTATTAGAAGCTCCAGTCTTTACTTACAGATAGCCAGTGTCAGGACCCAAGCTTCACTTGATAAAGCTGAGAAGTGAATGCTTCCATGGTTGAAACCATACAGATTTTGCACATCTTAAGAGTCAACCTATTTAAAAGTAAGATTTGCTCCAGCACGTTGGAGCAGAAGTTCCCTGAAGTAAGAGTGCAGAAGGCTCTCCTGAGAGGATTGCTTTCATTATATACAGAGGCCAAACCTTTGCACATGCTGTGTGGCACTTTTGTTTGAAAGTGCTCTGCTTAACCACTGCTTCAGAGTAGGTTCCAGTCAGTAGACTTGATTTCTGAATTAGCTTGAATTGATAGGTTACCTTTTGTCTTTAAACCCCAAAATGCAGTGCTCTTCTTTCCTCAGAACTGCAGAGTTCACTTGTTTGTACTTATTTCTTCATTATTCCTAGATGGAAGCATGGACGTAGAGCTCTCTACCTCTCTATGAGTACTGCATTCAAGATAAAAGTGGATGAGGTTTCACAAGGTAGAGTTGTGGAGAGATTACATTTTATGCTGTGATAATTTTGTACTTTGTTTAAGGGTTTGCTTTTGAAATACAGGCTTTCTGTTAGCCTAGCAAAGGTCTTCTATCTCCTGTCTTCGTTCTTTTCACAAACTAAAATAACCTAGTGGTGCAAAGACTGTCAGCACTACCTTTGTTCTTTCTTTATACTTGCATTTTACACAATAATCTCCGGGAAACAATCCTATTCCTGGAAATTCATCACATTCCACACAGTTGTGTGGCCTCGCTGATGTTGTTCTTCAGCTGTGTCAAGTGATTCAGTGGAACTTTCATTTGTGTTTGGGATTCCTGGAAGGTTTGTCATATACAGTACTCTAAAAATTCAATACAGCAGATGAAGTCAGGCATAGAAAGATACAAAATTCAGTCTCCTAAATTATTATTAACCAGTCTACAGGGGAAGTTGTCTTCTGCATAGTCTGAGTCTTAAAGGTCTCGTGTAAATATATCATCTTTAGCCTCTTGCAGAACAAAGAGTCATTGTACTATATGCAGACCAACCAACAGCTAGACCAAAACAGTTTGCATGGATCTTTCATCCCCATACATTTGTGCTATAGTAAACATCTTATCTCTCATCTCAGCTGTATGTTTTGGTATGTAAACATTTGTGTATGTATATACAAATACAGCCTTAATTCTAAATACTTCATTATGATAGTTGCTCATATAGATACAAATTTCTGGCGATGCAGCCTGGATTGCTTGGACAACTCTGAAATCACATCCACCAGAAGTGCCTACAGCTGTGAGAAGGGAAGAATGAAGCCCTCAAACTATTGATCTTTCAGCTGTGTAAATCGCTTGTAAATGGCCAGAGCTTGGAGAATACAAAAGTATTTCTAGAAGTAATGACAAAAAGACCAGTAAGTGTGGAATTATTGCTATAGCTGAATTGAGACATGTCCCAGTGGAGAGCCAGCCACTGACAAGCTAGGAAAGGGAAAAGTAAAAATGAAAGAGTCGGGTGCCTGCTATGGGTATGGTGCCTGAATTGTTGAACTGACAATTACCACAGGCTAGTACCACAGGTATACATATACCCTCTCATGACAAAAGACTTCTGAACAGTCTTCCCAAACACTGCTCAGAGGCTGTGCCCACTGTGGTCTTTGTACCAAAGGAGTCCTGGGCCAGTGACTCCAGATGTCTTTTGGGCTGTTCCCCTACTGAAGTAGTGTGAAGTAGCCAGGCTTGAAATTGGAAGCTATTCCTAGGTTTTTTGTTGATGAGTTTTGTTTTTTTCCCAGTAGTTATATTCAAGAAGAGAGAGGCTCAAACATATGACTGAAAAACAACAGAGGAAAAAACAAACCTTCTAACTGCATGCGTTGAAATGGGGGCAAGTCTGAACAGAGCAGGCATTACTGCAGTGGGGTCAGACACATTCCTCATCAGCGACTGCCGGGTGATGGATGAGCACGAAGCAGAGCACAGGATGTGTGCTGCCTTCCGCTCTCGGAAGTAGTGATGGCCTGGAGCTGTGTCATGTATAAGCAGCAAAACATATACCCATTCCTGGGCCAAATCTAATAATGCAGGAAGATTTTCAGAGTTGTCTTCTGCCATTGCACAAGTGATATAAAGAGTCACACTGGTACCAGACTAGAATTATGACATGGAGATTTTTGTTCTGTTGTGCTTCCACTGACTGCATCGGTACAGCCCATGAACTGTGCTTCCACACTGGATGTCAAAACTTGCACCAGAACATGTCTTTACTGCCTGATAGCTCAGTGATGCTTAGCACTGTAAATTCAAAAATATGACTTTTATCTTACTAGACTCTTCTGCATTAGGAATCCCACAACTCTTAGAGCTACTATGACACTGCTCATGACACTGCACATTTTGCTCCTTACTAGCTATGCCTGTGTCAATAATCCCCTTTGCAGGTAAATTATTCACTAACTCATCCTCAGTCTCCTGAGATTTCCTCTTTCCTGCCAGGCATCCTATTCCAAAAAATTGTTTAGATTTGTGTTTTTTCTCAGTGTTGATCTGTCCCAGCAATTAACACAAAACATTGTTTATTTTAAGTTTAGGCAGCCAATACTACTGCTTTATTTTAGTGCTTTCTAATTTTGAGAAGCTATTCTAATCCTGACCCTTTCCCAACTAACAAGCATACCATATGTCTGATTACTCAGGTTCCCATGCAAAATAGGAAATTAAAAATTCCAGATGATTAGCAAACATCTCTTTTTGTTTATTTTGAGATAACTGCTTTAAGATAACATAAAGAATTTGGGGACTTGTTTCTCAAACATTTACTTTATCATTTAGATGTGTAAATGGATATTTTCACTAAGTAGGTGCTGTTTGTTTTTCTAAATTATGATTTATTGACATAGGTTTGCTACCAGTAAAAAAAAAATCTGCAAATAACTGTTTAAAGATAGTGGGAAAACAGGTAATTTAGTGGTGGAGTTGCATGGAGAGGGAGGAAGACTAGGGAAAAACATTCCAAGATGATATCTAATGCCAGTTACAGACTTAAATCCTCCTTGAAACATCCAAGTATGATGCAAAGTGGACCACCAGCAGCAGTCTGTTATCTCTTTGCAGGATGTCAGCCAGGATGGGCATGCCATGGAACCTGTGATTCAGTCCAGTAGAGCAGTGGAGCCAGGACAGGTCACTGCAAGTAGACTTCCCTAAAAGTAGAGCTGCTATGCATAGAGATTGCATAAATTTGGTTATGAGCAGACTGGCTATTCAAAAAGCCCTTCCCCAGCTTTATTGTAGGCCCCCTTCAGATATTGGAAAGCCACCATAACATCAGCTCTGAGCCTCCTCTTCTCCACGCTGAACAAACCCAACTTCCTCAGCCTGGCTTCACAGGGGTGATGTTCCAGCCCTCTGATTGTTTTTGTGGCTCCTCTGGACATGCTCAAGGAGCTCTATGTCTTTCTTATTTTGGGGACTCCCGAACTGGACACAGTACTCCAGGTGGGGTCTCGCAAGAGTAGAGGGAGAGAATCACCTCCCTTGAGCTGCTGTCTGTGCTTCCTTTGATGCAGCCCAGGACAGGCTTGGCTTTCTGGGCTGCAAGCACATGTTGATGGCTCACATTAAGTTTCTGGTCCACCATCATCCCCAAGTCCTTTACAGAGCTGCCCTTAATGCTTTCTCCTCCCAACCTGTATTCATGCTTGAGATTGCCTCAGCCCAGGTGCAGGACCTTGCATTTGGCCTTGTGGAACTTCATGCAGTTTGCATGAGCCCACTTCTCAAGCCTGTCAAGGTCCCTCTGGATAGCACCCCTTCCCTTCAGTGTGTTGACTCCACCACACAGTATGACATTGTCAGCAAGCTTACTGAGGGTGCATTCAATTCCAAGGTCCATGTCACCAACAAGGATGTGAGCTACCCCCACTCATTGCATCAACTCTAAAATTAGGTGAGATGCTGTGTCCTGGGAGGCACAGTTTGGTGGCTGCAATATCCACACAAAGCGTAGCTCCCTAGTTAGGAAAGTGTTTTCAGATGACCACTCATGTAAAACTTAATGATGATCAGAAGTGTAACAGAGGTAAAGCATCATTCAATTTCAGGAGCTCCCGTTCAGCCAAAGGTCAGAAAATGGGAGCTATTCCTATTTCTTTTGGCATGTGTTTGACTCTCTGTTTTCTCAACAATGCATGGTACGTGGTGAAAGATGTCAATAGCTTCTCTACAGAGAAATAATTGGGACAAATTCTTCCCTGATGTAATTGCACTGCTTTCATTGTAATCATACCAGTGATGAATACGGTTCTTTTTTACTTAGGAACAACAAAAGAGTTCACGTAATTAAACACTGAGCTGTTTTTTTTTTCTGGAATAGAGTTAATTTTCTCCACAGTAGCTGGTATGGGGCTGTGTTTTGAGTTTGTACTGAAAACAGTGTTGGTAACACAAAGATGTTTTTGTTATTGCTGAGCAGTGCTCACACAGCATCAAGGCCTTTGCTCCTCACCTCACCCCACCAGTGAGTAGGCTGGCACTGCACAAGAAGTTGGGAGGGGATGCAGCTGGGACCACTGACCCCAACTGACCAAAGGCTATTCCAGACCATATGATGTCATGCTCGGCATAAAAGTTGGAGGAAAAAGGAAGAGGGAATGTTCAGAGTGATTCTGTTTGCCTCTCCAGGTAACTGTTAAGCATGATGGAGACCTGCTTTCCTGGACATGGCTGAACACCTGCCTGCTGATGGGAAACAGTGAATGAATTCCTTGTTTTGCTTTGTTTGTGTGCATGGCTTTTACTTTTTTTTACTTTATTAAACTGTCTTTATGGCAGCCCAAGAGTTTTCTCACTTTTACCCTCTCCAACCCCACCAGCGGCAAATGAGTGAATTATAGAATGTAAGGGGTTGGAAGGGACCTCTAGAGATCATGCGGTCCAACTCCCCTGACAAAGCAGGATCACCTAGGGCAGGCCACACAGGAATGCATCCAGGTGGGTTTTGAAAGTCTCCAGTGAACCTGGAGTCTCCACAACCTCTCAGGGCAGCCTGTGCCAATGCTCCATCACCCTCACAGGAAGGAGGTTTCTTCTCATGTTGAGGTGGAACTTCCTATGTTTTAGCTTAAACCCATTATTCCTTGTTCTATTATTGGGTACCACTGGAAAGAGATTGGTCTCATCCTCTTGACACACCCCTCATTAGATACTTAATAGAATCAAATAATAAGTAATGATAATGATAATAAAGTAGCTGTGTGGGGCTTAGTGGCTAGCTGGGGTTAAACCATCCTTCCATTGTTCTCCTGATTAAAGCAGAGTAGAAAGAAAATGCTGAATCTTAAGAAATAATAGTGTATTCTTCACCTTGGTCTGAAGGTTTGCTTCTCCTGCCCAGGCTCAGCCCATAGTATTCGTGAAATTTATTTTAAAAGTCTGTTTTACCAGTGGACTTCTATTACTTGAAGATCTGGTGCACTTAAAATTAGTATTTCTAAAACACTAATATGGGGGAATAGGGAAATGTAAACTAGAGAAAAGCAAAATAGGGGGAAAGATTAACTTTCACAGTAGCTTCAAACAGCTAAGAAGCACTAGAGCTGTCAGTTCATGCATTTTGGATTCAAGCTGAATCAAATCACAGAAGCAGTTTTCCAGTACTTCATCTGAAAGCAATTTAGCTTTTCTGTGTTAGCAGATTATGCTGTTTTCAACAGTTGTTGGACAGATGAGTGATGAAAAGCATTTTCATTGTGGGTGTATTTCCAAGTATAGACAAAACTCTTGGATTCAAACCCCTGTCTTCTTGACCTGACCTCTCCTGAAGCTGAGAGGGGATGCGATCTAAGCAGAAACCCCTCAGCCCCAGCTACAGGGCTGCTCTCAGGACCCCAGACTTTTGAGTTTGGGATGGCTTTGAGTTTTGTCAAAGTACATCCTTAAATGCTGAAGAGATTGGAGAGGAAAAGAAAAAACCAAAACCCTGAGTGGGAGCCAGTAGAAGGTATTCTGGGAGACTCTGTTGGTGCTAAGCAAGGATTTCAGGACTGGGCATCCTCAGCCTGGATCACACTGGGGAATCGTCCCACAGGTACATGAATGGGGGGATAAATGTCACATAAGCACTGATGGTGCAGTCTGTCCCTGTGTCCAGCTGGGTTTGGAGGCTGGTTTGTGACAGCTTTAACAAAGGTGCAAACCAGCACAGCTCTTGGTTCTGCAGATACTGCAAGGTAGCACTCAATAGCAGCAACAACATTTCTGGAGTTTGTAAATTATGACTGACAGAATAGAACAATCAGCAGTAAGGTGGCAAATGCACTAAATCTGCAGTACTGACATTTCTTATGTTATCTGCCCCATGTTCCTCTGGAGTTAATGAAAAACAAAGAGCCAACCTGAAATCAAAGGATGGCAATAACTTGCAGTCATTCAGAGAGTTGAATCCTGCTTCTACTGCTTATAACTTTGGAAGAAACTATACTTTTAGTAAAATAAATACCCTGAAATTACTTCAGATTTTACCTGCTGAGATGGTCTTAAAGAAAATAATGCAGGAATTCAAAGCTAAATGACAGTTTTCTTCAGGAATTTTTTCAGTAGAGCAGAGGTATCTGGTGCTCCAGATAATAACAAACATGTGTTTAATAACAAACATGAATTTTTGGACCTTCTTCCACTGGAAGTCCACACACCAGAACTGCACCAAGCCTCCATCCCAGAACCCATGGACTATGTTTTCCACTGCAGTATCAGTGACCTTGCCTGTAATTATTCTTCACAAGGGAAGCTCAGCTCAGACCTCCAAGTACTGCAGCAACTCTGAACAAAAATAACCCAAAAGTCCACAACAGGAAATGTTAACAATGGCAGGATTACTGGCCACCATGTCACCACTAAATAAATGAGCAACTGAGGGAGTTCAGGGAAAAGCTGCACCATGATTAGGTAACGGGAGGGACTGACTTATGAGAAAAGATTAAATGAGCTAAGCGATGACGAACGGGTGAACAGAGTAACTGCCTGCAAATGTCTGAAAGAAGAAACCATCCAGAACAGGGAGGGATTCTCTAAGCTGCTGCCAGGAGTTAAGAGTAATGGAAAGAAACCAATAAAAAGAAAATGAATGCAGCAATCACAACTGTTTCTTTAGCTCAAAGATGAAACCCTGTGCTTTTGTCCATATGGAAACCTTGTTCATTTGTCCCATTTTATTCCTCAGCCATACCCCCCAAAGTATGGGGCTAACACTTAAAATTACATCATGGTGTAATACTGCTGAAATCTTTTAGGCTGGCAGGTCTGAAGGGCTGTGAGGGATCTATGCCAACGTCTTCCAGCTTTTGCCAGATTCAGACCCTCATTTCTTGTGATGCATCAGAAAGCCTGGAGGCTTTAGCTGAGAAAAGCAGCACAGCAAAGCACTTAAGCAAACACTTCAGTCAAAGGTTGAGCTGAACTCCCACAGCTATAAATCACATCAGTCATTCCCAAATGAGGAACCTGAGTCTGCTCGCAGCAGTCCCTGAAGCAGCTGGGCCAGAAAGTACACGAAGTCAGAATTATTCACAGTTATCCATGGCAGACCTTCAGTCCACATCCCAGTGCAGTTAATATCTTTGCAGTGAAACAGCTGTGATGCCTCATGTTGTATTTGTTTCCATTAACTCCCCCCCAGTGGGCTTATGTATTTGTATTTCTCTGTTTACATACTTGTACTGTCCCTAAGGATACACATGCTATCCCTAAGGTTGGAAGCAAGTAATTAGAGGGCAAGTACCTCCCTCCGATGCAAAATTTGTCCCGTTTCATTGTCCTGCCAGAGATGTAAATCTCTCTTGGAAATGCTGGACAGAAGTCCCTTCAAATATGTGGTTTCTTTCAGCAGCAATTTTCAGTCTGTGCTTTCTTAATTGCTGGGCCAGAAGTTTGTGTTTCCAATTGTCACTCTTGGAGACACTTTTCTATTGTTAATGCAATCCCAGGCGCTTTACAGCCTGGTCTCTTTATAGCCTTTCCACGGCCCTCTGCCTTGAGGTCGAGGTCTTTCCATAGCAATTTCTGCTGTCATCCCCGAGACACGGCCCGACGCCTCCCGCCAGCCCGGGCAGGGCCACTCTCGACCTCCCTCACTCCTCGTTACTTCCCACGGTACCGGCTGCCCTTCGTGCAGAAGGTAAAACAAGCCCCGAGCCCAGCCCGCTTCTGCCGCGCCCGAACCGCCAGCCGCCGCCCCGCAGCTCCGACCCGGCGCCGCTGACGGCCGCTCCAGCCGGGAACGCCGCCGACCCCCGTTAGCGGCGCCCTCCCGCCCGGCACACCGGGGCACTGGGGACGGGCGGAGCGGGGCTGTCCCTCCCGCCACGTCCGGGCATACGGGGAAGCAGGCTCGGAGCGCAGCCGCCCGCGGGGACCGCACTGCACGGCCTGGCCCGGCCCGTCCGGCGCCCCCCCGGCCGCCGCCGCGTGCGTCAGACCGGAGACGTGGCCCCGCGGCGGCGGGGGGCGGAGCGGCGGCGGGAGGAGCGCGGCTGCGGGCGGCCTCCCCGGCCCGGCCCGGCCCGCCCCGCCCTGCCCGGCCCTGCCCGCCGCGCTCAGCCCCACTCCGCGCCGCGGCATGATCGCGCTGCCGCCCGGCCGCCGCCGCCCGTGACCCCGCCACCTCGCCCGGGCCCGCACCAGGTACGCGCTACCGCGCCCGCCCTGCCTCTCCCCGGGTCTCCGCTGCCCGCCCCAGGCGGGGCCGCATCGGGGCTGGGGCATCGCCGCGGGGAGGGGATCCCGGGGAGCCGTGCGGGGATGGAGCCGCCGCGGTCCCGGCCCTGTGCCCCTGAGGGGAGAAGTGGCCCGGCCCGGGGCAGAGGCTGCGAGGACGCCGCTCTGCCCGCCGTCGGCATCGCCGGTGCCGCCCCCGTTCCTGGGCAGCGCCGGAGGAGCCAAACTTACCCGCGATCGCCGCCGTCTGCCCCCCTGCTCCGCCGAAGGGCACCGGGAAGTGACCGCGGCAACCCCCGCCCCATCCCCTGCCGGGCTGGGCCCCTCGCTGCCGGCCCGCGGCACTCGGGTGGCCCCGGGGATGTCCCGCGGGGCGGTGGCCCGAAGCCAAAAAGGGCTTCCCGGGAGCGAGGTAGACGAAGCGGTCGCCGTGGAGATGGGCGGCTCGAGAGCCCTTCTCCGTGTTTTCCTCAGGAAAAACACCAAAAAAACCCGAAAACCCCCATCTCTCCTTAGCGGGAGCCAGCGAGCGGGGCGGGGAGGCGGGCAGAGGCGAGGCGGGGAGCGCGGTCTCTCGGCGGGGGCTGCCCAGGGGGTCTCAGGCGCCGGGTCGGGAGGGGAGCTCAGCCCCCGGCAATACCGCGGGACTCCGACGTTCAGGACTCTGCTCTCGGACAGATTTAAAAAAAACAAAAAACAAGCAAAAAACCGATCCTGATTTTAAATCACTTTAGGAACAGCTCTGCCTTGTCGCAGTCTGTTCGGCGGTTTTGTTCTTTATTCACGAAATGCGGTTTGTCCAGTTCTCTGGAAAGAGTTGACCAAGCAAAATGAGAGTGATGGCTTAATTACTAGAATTTAATTAGGATGAAAAATCTTAAAAATAAGTTTTATTTCACAGCTAAGTATGTGAGTTACGGTTTGCCTTTAAAAATTCTGTTCACTTTTGGAATAAGTACTTTTTGTGAGGAAAGACACAGGGTTATGAGCAGCACCGTTTGCAGACTCACATGTACGTGTTGGCTGCCATGGAGCACTGTAGGCTTGAGTGATGCTGTAAAAAACTGGACAGGCAGAGAGATGCTTTGCAATATAGTGGAGATAAAGGTGGCAAATTTGGAAATAAGTAATTATTTTAAAAGTCTCCCTTCACAATTCAACCAAGTGTGTATGTTTCCCCTCTCCCCTGGTATATTAGACCTGCTTTTACTTTTCTTTTTAGCATGATGAAAGCAGTCATAGAGCACTCGCTCCCCTGGGCTCACTCTGCTCCTGGTGATGCTTGTTTTCCTCTGGTGCAGAACAGCAGCGAGAGCCAGGCTGAGCACGGTTCCAAGTTGATCCCTAATTTTAACCTGCCCTTGGACTGCTGCTGTCTACCTAGTGCCTGTGCCCAGGGGCTGCCAGTGAGGCACAGCAGCCCTGTGAGGAGCACCTGTGGTTTCTGAATCATTTCCTTTTCCAGTTACGTTCTGAGTTTGCTAAATGTGTGGCAGCTTTGTTGCTGTTTTTTCCAGTCTGAATACTAACAGGCGTCTCTGGAGATCTTACTGCAACATAATTTTCTGTGGGTTTTTTGTTATTATTTAAACTTGCAAGCAGTTTTAGTAATCAACATTGTGATGAAAAGCTGTAAAATCTAGTTACTTTTTATTCCTGGCATAGGAAAAGGCCAGTGCTGGTTGTCAGTGAAGAACACAATCAGAGACTGTTCAATTCTTCACACAAGTTCCTTGCCTCAGTGCTTGGTGCTATCTTACAATCAGTTCCTGTACCAGTTCGAGTTCATTTCCTGAGGCAGCTGCATCCCACCTCAGGATCTGGGTTTTTTTGAGGCCCATGTTAAGGGGCTCTGACTGGGAGCGGGGAGCATCCGGGCCAGGCAGTAGAGAGGGTTAAACAACATTCAGGTAGACCTAGTGCAGGAGTGAAGACACAGTAAGAATAATGAACTGGGTCAGAGTGCTGGGAGGAGCAGTTCCCCTGATTGTCCATTGACCTCTGTTGCAACTGGTTGAAGTGGCCCCTATTCACTGCCAGACTTCCCAGCCCAAGCCTTTTTGAATGCTGTGGGAAGTAAAAAAAAAAAATTTCTATTACCATCCAAACAATTCACAATAACAGGAGCTAGAGTTTAATTTAACAGGATTTTTTCCTCTTTGAGAAAATTTAAAGAAAAGATATTGTCCTCATTGTTACAGTGTTCTGAAGGGCCAGGCAGGTGCTATGTACTTAAGAAAACCCTGGAAATGAAACTATTTACCTCAGGAAAAGAGAACCCCAAAACACTTGCATTAAAACCTTGCTTCGTAAAGCAAAGAAACCATCCTCCTTCCAAAATGATTGGTCAGAAGAACATTATCAAGTCTTGGATTTCACATACTCAACATAATGGAAACTTGACTCTTCGTCATCTTTTAGTGGTTTGCCCATGGATTTTGTGCAATAAAACTCTGATGCAAATTCAAGCTATAGTGCAATGACTTTTGTTGGGGTTTCTGTTTCTAGGATCTCTTTCCCACTAGGAAGATACTATGTTTGATTTACCTTCTTGAGCGTGCATGAGTAAGCCATTTGCTCTATTGCTTCATTCATAATATAGGGCAGGCAGTGCTGTCCTCCCATCCCCAGGCAGACACAGTGTCTTTAAGCTGTCTTTAAACCTGACAGACCCTGGATCAGCTTTTCTGCATTATATTAATTTTACATTTTGGTACCTGACAGAAGCAGCTAATCAGACACAGCATAAACTTTATGACTGTATCATCCTGAACATCATAGGTTTCGACCGAGATGGGTTTTTTTGTCTCTTTTTGGCCACATAGTGGACACTATGTGTCCACACTTTTTCTATCTCCCATGAACTCATTTGCACTAGACTAGACATTTGCAGTCTAGTGTTTAATCAGGTCAGATTTTATAAAGGTAGGATAGTGCTGTGTATGTGCTTTGCACTTTTTGTTTGGGAGAATCCTGTGTGAAGGTACTGTGCATGTTTTTCCTTAGTTTTAAAGTAAAGCAAAAGCCTCTCCTGAAGTGCAGAGTGTCACCCTTCCCCATGGAATGCTGCTCTTGCTGCTGTCATGGTGAGCATACAAAATTCCACTGGATTTGAACCAGCATATGTGAAGACATTGGGTCTCACATAACATAGAGTAAGTAGCATTAAAGAAACATTGCTTTCTATGTTGAAGTAAACTGTAACTTTTCCACTGACTTTCAGGTGAGCAACATACAGACTTTTGTATCTACTTCAGATCCTGGATTAAACTATGATCCATTGAAAACACCCTTCAGTGGCAGTAACACATAGTGGTTTTTTATTGATGGGAATCCAAAATTCAACAAGACTCCTGAAGTGCTGAGAACATTTCTGATTTTATTTACCCATCACTGGAAGCAAGGTGGGAGCACAAATTAATTCCTTGCTCTGGACCGTATGGCATAACAGAGCACCAGTCACATTCCCTGCCCTGAGTGTGCAGCAGTGTAAGATCCTGAGGTGCATGTTGCTTACAGCAGAATGCAACAGTTCCAACATGCAGAAAACAGATTTGATCTTCTGGGCAAGCACCATTTGAAATCTCATTTTCCAGTCGATGTGGATGCTTGGTGAGCTGTCTGAAGGATAGTTTTCATACACGCTTTTATAGAGCAAGATGAGTCTTCACAGACAAAATGGTCAGAAAAGGCCTTTGTTAAACGTAATGTGATTAAAAAGAGTATTTGCTCATTACAATCATTTATCCATGACAACATATTTCCAAAGACCAGCAGACCACTATATAGTGTGGTCAGGGCTGTCCTCCCCAGCAGCAGCTGCTTTGATCTCACGTTTAGGTTTGATCCATTCAGCCTTCCCTTCCTTTTTGTATTATGATGTAGCAACAGAGGTTTTGGTGGAAAAAGTTTCGAGCTAATCTCTCTTCAGTGGGCCATGGCTGGACATGGTGCTGGAAAAGTCTAACAAAGTATTAGTCAGATAGCTTTAGACTTCCACATCTCCGAAGTTTTTGGTCTTTAAAAGTCATCTTATGAGAATAGCAATTCTGATTCTCTAGCTATTCATGTTCGAGTGTATATAGATCACACTCCTTTTTATTTGTCTGGATTTATCTACATTAGTCTTCCTCATTCTTTCAAAACTATGGATAAGATTATAGGCTTTATTTTTATTATAGAGAAGGATGGTTGTGGAAAGGAAAATAAATCATCTGGGTTTCAGACTGAGAATATCTGTTCATTTAGCTAGGCATTTTGAGATCCATGTTATATGAGACTATTGCAAGGTTTAGAAAACTCTCTTGTGTGGCATGCAAGCAGGAGCAGAAAAGATCCTTTGTATGAAGAAGTCTCACAAATAGAGAAAATGGGCATTTTAAAAATTATTTTGGCTCAATCACTTCATAAAAAGTTTTTAACTAACTTTTCAGATGGTTGAACTGCTTAAGACTCAGAATGGACCCTTTGTCCTTCCTGTCCCAATTAGGAATTAATTTTTAATTATATCAGCTGAGCATTTTTTATTATGAACACTTGTATTAGCAGGAGGCCCCCAACTGTTCCTTTGACAATGAATGGTACTGGTTGGTGTAATATTGTCTGTCCTATGACACTCAATTCTATTGTTTCTGTCTTCATTATCCAAGTTTGTTAAATAAGTGTTTGTGGAAAACCTAGTGTAACCCTGATTAAAACTTGATATGTGTTTATTCTCAGTCATTTAGACATATTTCAGGAGTACCACTTACTAGATAGTTTCTTACTCAGTGCTTTGGTTTGCTGTTAGTGATTTTCACTTACTTTAAGAACATTTTGCAGCTCTGGAAAGAGGGCCAGCAGCTTGAGTGATAGCCCTGATAAACTAAGAATGTTACTCCCAGGGCTGAAAAATGGTGAGTCTTGCCTTTGAAGTAGTCTTTGACATGGAAATGCATAGAGTGTACTTTTCTTTAGATTTGGAAAAATAGCTCAACAAAGGCAAATCTCCATGCAGCCCTATGTGCTTGGTACAGAAAGAAATCCTGTTGATTTCATGGAGACTTTATCTGGCAGAATCTGTCCCCAAGCATTTTTTGTCTTCAGTCCAGCCATGTTGATGTCAAAGAGCTGATAACAATGGGAAGCCTTCTTGGTGTGTAATACATGAAAAAGTTTAATGACTCAATTAAAACAAACAAGGTTGTTGTCTGGATCCATCGCTAAAGCAGTACTGTGTGTGTAGATGGAAATTGCAACATAGATTTTGAAATGCAGTTTATTAAGTTGCTTCCTCATTATGTCTCTTATGTCTCCGCTGAGCTCTGGACTCGGGCCTTTAAATTCTACTGCCACAGAGGATAGTAAAGACAGTCCCAACATCAGAGCAGGGGATTCACTGCCATCTCGGAATGCACCACACTCCCTTCTAGGTTTTAGGCAGAGGGGCAGCCAAAAACTTAATGTGGGGTGCTTGCAGCATGGGCCTCAGTAACTCAGAGGGAAAAGAATGGAAAAGGTCTGGATGTTCAGCAAGTTTCTGGAAGTTACACCCTTTTCAGTTTTCTCAAGCAACTAAATCTCTGGCAATTCATTGGAGTCTTGCTTGTGATGACAGATCTGCAGAGCCAGGGCACTGGGTAGGCTTGCTTGTGGCAGCTGGCATAATAGAGGGTAGTTTTCCAGTAGTTGGGTTGTGACTGCTCTGGAGCTCAGGTGGCACAGCCTAACCTTCTCCAGTCTGTACATGTGGAAATGAAACCCTATTTCTATGCTGAATGATCCTCACACAGAGGACAGCCCGGTTATGGCCAACCTGCTTTCATCCATTTTGGTGCAGGTGCAGCCTCTGTGAAAACTGCACAGGTTTCACATGTTTTGTAGGACCACCAAACGGGGGGTGCTGGGATGTTATCTTCTATAGGCTGGTTGTATTTTATCTGCTCCCCGGATTGCAGAATAATGCCAACTGTGGCAAATAATTTTGGTAATTTGTAGGATGAAATGAAATTACCTTCAGTGGTTTTGCAGGGGAGTTTTGGCATTCTATCGATATAGACTCAACCACTGCAGAAAACTGGACAAAGTAGTATGCTATGGTTTTTCAGTACTATCCATTCATATTTCCCACCAGAGCTAGCAAAGAAAGTAGATAACTTTCTGTTTTGCAGCTGGAGAAGAGGCAGTGTGGTGGGGTAATGTGGCGTGCCCAAAGCAGAAGCACGGGGAGCCTGATGCTGGGTACCAGTGTCAGAGAGTCCTGATTCACTCTCTGTTTTTCCTTCAGGCCACATTTCATCACCAGCCTCAGCCCCAGGAAGATAAATTTCAAGTAGTTTGTTTGAAAGTACAGTAAATACATGGGCCTTTAAAAATAATTGTTTGGATGCAAATGTCTTGGTTTTAGTAGCTTTCCAGTTCCTTAACTTGGGATGTATGTTTAAACAACAGCATCATTCGTTTGTATTTCTTACTTCAGAATCATGGTATTTCTTCCTATGAAAATCTCTGTTACAATCAACAGAACACAAAGTAACCTATCATGTTTCAAAAAGTGGCAGAGTGTGATACACTTTTTGCCGTATTTTCATATATACAGCGTTCATTGCATTTTTTTCAACAACAACAAAAAAAAATGGCAGTGCAAACATATAGCAAGATAATTACCAAACCCAAATGTCAGGGTAGCTCAGGCATTATTGCTCTGCACATACAATGTGTGTGAGAATACACAGATAGGGATGGAACATCAACCTCTTGGGAATTAAGAGTTGCTAATTCCAGCCCTTATCATTTTATTTCCCCCTTAGTCTAATCTCACTTTTCCAGATTTGGTGCCTTGTCCCCACGTCCACTTTTAGACCTCTCCTGGTTAGGTGACAAAGTGAAACAGGTTCAGTATCTGTGGTCTGTGATGCCAACATAGGCAGTGCCAGGAGCTGTGAGGGGATCCTGGACACTCACTAAGATGAAGTATTCAGCTGCCAAGATCAAAGGACACATGCAAAACCACAGTTTCGACAGGCTTATAAATTAGCCAGCTGTGGGCAGTTGTTTATGCTGCACTAAAAAGTGTGTCCTCAATACACAGCCCAAATTTTGGGGCATTGAAGTCTGGAAAGTTTAAAATAAAAGACCACAACTTTTCTAGTGTGCACAGTCCAAGATTGATCCCCTAAGCTTGTTTCTAAAAATGGTCAAATACAAATTTAACAAAGTTATAGTCAGCAGAAACTATGACTGATGATGTTAGTACCAAGCCATTTTAGTGCCAGGCTATTCTTACCATCCCTGGCTAGAGGAGACTGTGGTCCTAAGATCTGAGGCTCTGCACAGACCAGTGATTTTAGACTGGATATTGAAGAACACACCACCATGAACCTGACTGCGAAACTCCATTATCACTGCTTCTTTAACTGTCTCAGTGTGTAGTTCCCAATCAGGCAAAATAAGAATGCAAAATTCTGCTTTTTATTACAGCCTCAGGCCCTGTGCTGAAAAACTTTTAACTTTTGCTTCTGGCCCAAGGTTTCTAATGCCAGACAGCACTGGACCACCTGAAAAGCAAAGTTATGAAATTTATGCAGAGCAACAAATGTTTGCAGCCAAGGAGAGCAGGCTGAGATCTTCAAAGTGTGCAGTGCCACATCCTGTGTAAAGCCAAACCCACTGGAGAGCAGTCCCTGCACGTGTCTGCAGCACCCAGGCTCTGTTGAGTCCCTGTGACCAAGTCACAAGCTCGTTGTGTGTTAGATAGGTGCTGTGCTCTGTTCCTGTAATGAAGATTAATATGCAATAGATCGTGTGTGGGAACCAGCCCAAAGACCTACTTGCAGCATTATTCTCAAAATGCATTTCATAATTTATCCTAACACATGCAGTATGTTGAAAGCAGCCAGGAGGATGGGTTTTCCCTAACCTGTCACTTTCTCCTTTCAGTAGATCTCTGGTACTAAAGACCAAGCCGTTCCAGGCTGAATTGTCTTGAGGACATCAAGGCTCTGACCCATCCCACTGGACTCAGTTGGGCTGCAGTTGTGGCCCTGCAGCCACTGCCCCCCCCTCACGCCAAGGGGAAACCTGTTGGGGGGTTAGGGCCATGTCCATAGCAACTGGGACTTGCTTGGACTTCGTCTACTCTCAGGAGGTGGTGGAGGAGAGTTAATGCAATGGCAAGGAAATGTATTTAAATGTCAGCTGGCTGATCATTTAAGCATCATTTTCTAGTCAGCTTAAGAAATATCACACTTTTTATGCTTCCCAGTTGCAAATATCACTATTTTTGCAATGTTACCTATCTCTTCCTGATGCATTCCTTCTTCTCTCTGGTGTTATCGCATGCTGTCCCTACTGAACTAGTATGTTCTGGATGTTACCTGCCTGTCCAGCACCCAGGTGCCCCGATTCTGGGGTGCAGCTGTAGTTTTTCCCCTATAAAAAAGTGATGGATGACAGTGATTGCTTCAATGTATGGCAACATGGTTAAGTAACCACTGCTGGAAAAATAAAATAGCAGAAGGCTTGACTTAAGTGAATAACAACTGTAGCTTGGCAAACACAGCCCTGGCAATACATGGTCTCCCACCTACGTCACACAAAGCAGCAGTGGCACTGCATGAGGCACTGCACTCTCTTCTTGCATGAGGACCAGCAAGGCACAGAGACAGGGCTTTGGGCTTTGCTGGGCAAGGAGGCCATAGCTGGGGCACAGGCTGGCTGTTGTCAATGGGTACAATCGAGCATCAGCCATGGAAGGGTGCAGACCAGTCAGCGGCCTTCCCAACAGCAGAGATGGCCAGTGACCATCTTGTTATAGCACGGTGTGGTGGTGGGAGCTGCTGAGAGTCTGCTAATAGATGTTCTTTCAGTCACTGGACAGGGCAAAATGGAAAAGAAGATAGAGGGAAGAGGCAGACAAATAAAAAGTGATTTCTGATTGTTCTGTTGTGCATGCAGATACCAGCAGTGCTGGTAAGCCTGGGCTTCTCTGTGCTTCTTTCCAGTGTTATCTCTTCACTACTAGTGCAGTGAGGGGAGAAGCAACAGTGTTTGTCCAGAAAATGTTTATCCCACTTTCTCATGTCCAATCTCCATTTAAAGTTTCTTGTGAATATCTTCTTTCCTAAAGTTAAAAAATACTGTCTGTGGGCTTGTGCCAATCTCATGAAGTTCAGCAAGGCCAAGTACGAGATCTTACACCTGGGTCAGGGCAATCCTAAACACAAATACAGATTGGGTAGAGAATGGATTGACAACAGCCTTGAGGAGGATGATTTGGGGTGTTAGTCAATGAGAAGCTCAACATAGGCTGGCAATGTGTGCTTGCAGCTGAGAAAGCCAACTTGTACCCTGGGCTGCATCAGAAGTGTGGCCAGCAGGTTGAGTGAGGTGACTTTTCCCTCTACTCTGCTCTTGTGAGGCCCCACCTGGAGTTCTGTATCCAGTTCTGATAGGATTATGTCCTTTCAACAGAAAGGACATAAGAGCTCTTGGAGCAAGTCCAGAGGAGGGCCACCAAAATGATCCAAGGCCTGGAACACCTCTCCTATGAAGGCAGACTGAGGGAATTGGGGTTTTTCACCCTGGAGAAGAGAAGGATCTGAGAAGACCCTCTAGCAGCCTTCCACTACCTGAAGGGCCCTACAGGAAAGCTAGGGAGCAACTGTGTACAAAGTGTGTAGTGATAAGGGAATGGTAATGGTTTAAAACTTGGAGAGGGGAGATTTAGGTTAGACATTAGGAAGAAATTCTTTAATGGGAGGGTGGTGAGACACTGGAACATGTTGCCCAGGGAGGTTTTGGATGCCCCATCTCTGGAAATGTTGAAGGCCAGGTTGGATAGGGCCTTGAGGAACCTGGTCTGGTAGGAGGTATCCCTGCCCCTGCAGGGAGGTTGGAACTAGATGATCCTTAAGGTCCCTTCCAACCCAAACCATCCTATGATGCTATGATGATACACTGCTAGTTTGTTTACTATTATTGTGTGTAGTACTGTTGCCTTAATTTCGAAACATTTGTTTTTTTTTTTTTAACAATAAAAAGTAAAGGCAGACAGATTTTGGTGTCTGGTGTTGGACTGCAAACCTTCCACCCTTAAAGATGGCTCAGAGAGGCCTGCAGGTCTTTCTCTGTTCAGCCCATTAACCAAACTCTACTAATGAGGACTCACATTATGGAAAATGGAATCTCTAAAAGGAGCAGGACATCAGAGCAGAATGTATTTGTGGTGCATGAAACTATCTGTCTTCATCTAAATCCCCCACACATCACTCAGAAGAAATAAAGCAAATATATAACAAAACAAAGGCCCCTAAAAATATGGAGTGAAACCCATCAAGCCAAATTAATTTTTGGTCCTGAAATCTGTCCCTGCACAGTAATTTGCAAGATACTTTCCAGTCCTATCTGCTGTCAGGTGCTGCCCTTGTTTCAGTACTGCTGACTTTCATGATGCCATGGCTCAGATCCTGAGAGTTGCTTAAACATCTAACCTGCACAGATTTGGTCACCACATATGTTGAAGCATGTGACCACCCATGTTTTCTCAAAGAGTCTACACTATAGAAAGCTTGACTGTGTCTTACCTGACACTTGAATTGTCTATATTTTTGGAAAAACCTTACAAACAGGACACCTAGAGACTATGGCATCAGAAGATTAAAAGAACCCATGAGCCATTATTGAAGGAGCAGGGGGAGAAGAAGTTCTTAGACCCTTGTGACTTTAGAGCAATCTGTTGATGTGTGTTCTGGGGTATATTGATGGCATTCCTGTCAGCTAACTGGTGTCCAAACCTGAGCCTTCAGCATTACATGTGTTACAAAGCTTTGAGCAGCACTGTTGCATGGCAACTGGTTATCTGACATTTGTATTAGCATATTCTTCTAAAGAATTTTCCGTGTTTTTCAACGTCTGTTAGAAAACCTATTTTTTTAAAGCTTCCAAGCAGCTATTGCCAGTTATCTACATTTTATGTGGCAGTTAAAAGGAGGAGGTTAATTCCTTATCGATGGCTGTGAAATGTGTGTGTCTGGGAAGGCAGATCAGTGTGGGATGTTCTTCAGCTCAACCTGAAGCCTGTTTCCATGGGCACCACTGCGAGCTGCCGGTGGAAGGTTTCCTCTCCCTGGGTTCAGCTGGGGGAGTACCTAAGTACATACTGGGCATGTACTTAAGCCTAACTCTATTTATGAGGTCCATATTTTCCTGCAGTATTTCAAAAAGAGAAGCAAAAGGCAACAAAGGTTTGTCCCAGCAGCTGTCTGAGCTGTTCTCTGCTGTAGAGGTCTATCTTCCCTGACTGGTGTGCTGAGCATTTGCAAGGCAGGCACACAAAAATCAGAACTGTGGCTCCTGGCTGTGTGTAATTTAATAACGCTGCATTCCTTCAGCAGCACTGCAGCAATTCAGGTCTCTTGGCATGAACGCTGCTGAGCCTTCGGCCGGGCTGCATGAAGTCAGCCTTTCATTGCCGTCCTTTTCCCTGATGATCTCTTAATTTGCAAGGGCTGCAGAGGAGAGCCCCCCTTCCTCTGGGAGACTGCCATCCGTGAGAGCCGTGTCCGATTTCATCTGGCATTGTGGCATACATCCTGGGGACAGCTTTTAGAAGGGCGAGAGGCTGAGAGGGAGATTCTCTTGCCTGTCCAAGTAGTGCTTAAAGCAACACAGAAGGGTTGGCGAGAGCAGAGGGTTAAGAAGTTTTTATGCTACTCACTCAGGAAGCTGCAAAGCCCCTGCCCAGCTACTAACTGAAGAGCATTTACAGACTCACGTTGTGCCTTTGGGGACTGCGGTACCCTCCTGAGGGTGAGCTGGGTGAGGAGAGGCACAGCAGTCCTTGAAAAGGTTTCAAACCGAGCATCTTTTCATGTGACTATGGACAGTGTAGGAGTCAATCATGAATTACTGGGATGGCCATAGTCTTGTGATGAAGTGCAGCTATTAGGGCCTGAATCCTTCTCTGTCAGATTCCTGGCTCTGAATTAATCCCTTAAGTCCCTGGGCAGCATATCAGCAAGTGTGTGCTTACCATTTAGTCTGCACACAGCTGGATGGCACCAAACCCACACTAATGGATCCCAGTGCACTGGGAACCCCAGCTGAATCAGGATTATAGTGTCTTCCAACATTACTGTGATATAAAGTGGTTGTGGTGAGAATTTATGGTATTAGTTAAAGGACATATTTTGCCGTTGGGAGTATTTTTGTTCTGTTCCCATGTGAATTTATCTTTCCATCATAAGTTACTGGGGAGTCTCAGTACTGGTTTGATCTCAGGGATTCAGTTAAACAATATGCTGTAGGCTTTAAAATCATGTTAAAATGCTGCCTTGCCTGTACATGCTCATGTGTTAGCTGATTTTTCAGAGTAGGTGGTGATGTAAGCCTCAGCATCTGAGGTGAAGATAAAGCCCTTGATCTGCCTGTAGTTTTGGTTAGCTAAAGCACTTTAGGAACTTGCTCTCAAAACACGGGAGATTTAAAACAGCAGTGAGTATGTGCACAAATATTCCAAAGCATTCCTGAAAACATTCTGAATAAAATGGAAATTAATGGAAGATAGTAGCTACAAGGACCAGTGAAATTTGAGCACGGGGCAAGCATTTTAGCCAGACTTGTGAGATAAAGGCCAATATCTGTAAGCTGAGTGTCTCTAACTACAAAACAGGCTGGTTTTCAGGGATTCAAAAGGCTGCATTGACCCATCAGATATGGTGGTAGTCAATGCAGAGAGGGATTTGCCTCCATGCATGGATAGGACCCTGGTCCTGCTGTCTTTTCCTCACAGGAGCTGCAGGGTAGCAGCAGGAACACCCTTCTTCTGAGGCAGGGTGTCAGAAGAACCACTGGGAACTTATATGTCACATCTTGGGAGTTTCATTTCCAGAGAAGTTTTTCTCAAACTTCACAGAAGTACTTGCTTGCACAGGCTGAGGGACTGTCACTTCGGGAGGCTGAGCACTGGCCTTGCTCTTTTGCAGGACGATGATTCCCGTGACCGAGTTCCGGCAGTTCTCGGAGCAGCAGCCAGCGTTCAGGGTGCTGAAGCCCTGGTGGGATGTGTTCACAGACTATCTCTCTGTCGCCATGCTGATGATCGGTGTGTTTGGGTGCACATTACAGGTAAATACAATGGGATGGAGGCGAGGTGGTTGCTCTCACGGTGCTGAAAGAGCACCACAAATGAGGAAGGTCCTCGGATGGATGATGTTATGTCTGGTTTTATCTCTTGGGTTCACCATGAACAAAGCAAAAATTTTCTGCTCCCAGGATTAAAGCTGTTTAGGTAGCAACATCAAATAACACAGACCAGACTTCTACCAGCTGTAAGTCAGCAGAGTTGCACTAGAGCCAGTGGAGCGGTGCCAGCAAAGATAAAGAGCTGTTGGTTTGGCATGTGCCTTGGTGCCTGTTCTCACCAGAATTTGGTGTAACAAAACAAATGATCAACTTAAGTTTTTATGTGTTACCATTTTTCTGTTTAGAAGTTTGAAAAACATAATTTTGTAATTTGTTTTTCTTTATTTAGCAAATGTTAATATTCTATCGTTGTGCTTCAAAGAGATTTGAAATGAATGTACTTATTTTATCATCACCACCCACAACTAAAATTATGCCTCTTCCATTCCAAAGCATCTCTTACATGTAAACAATTGACATTACTGTCAATCACTGTTACATTTTACTAAAAGCCAAAAGCTGAAAAGAAATGGAAAGTACTGTTGGGGACGGACTCCACAAAAATAGAA
This sequence comes from Phaethornis superciliosus, assembly GCA_023637945.1. NCBI lineage: Eukaryota > Metazoa > Chordata > Aves > Apodiformes > Trochilidae > Phaethornis > Phaethornis superciliosus. Next base: position 14,668,000 of record JAJQWJ010000009.1, on the reverse strand, counting down.
AGTTGTAGTACTAGTTCAAACATAGATCTCATGTTTCTTGGCATGACTTAGAAATGGAGTTAAAGGGATACAGTGATAGAGCTCTTATTTCAGAGGAATTTGCTCACTTGCATGGCCCAAATTTTCACATACTGTGTCTGAAATGCCACATGAAATCAACTGTAACTTTGTCTGTTTTCAAGTATTTTCAGTTGAAAAGATATGATGTCCATGTTTAAAAACCTCTTCGTAGAGGACTCAACTTTGCATTAGTAGCTAAGTGTTTGCTTAAGGCCACAAAGGAAAATATGTTATTTTTTAAATTTACCTGCTTTATTGGGTGAAGTACAATGAAAAACAAGTGTGGAAGTACTTCAAATAATAGGCCATTTTTAAAATTCCAACTTATTATCAGAGGCATAAATCTAGAGTGTAAGTAAGGGTGTATATCAGAACAGCATTTACACACAAAGATTAACTGAAGGAGGTTTTGATGTGTCAACAGTTATGGCACTTGTTCAAGACACCTGTGGTTTCATCTCAGCATCTCCCTGCACCAGGGTGGATCATCAAGGAGGATCTGATTTTGGTAGCTCTTATTACATTCACCATATTTAGTGCTTTTAACAACCATGATGTGAAAAGATACATCTACGCTACACACACATTTAATGTGGCTTAATCCCAGTCAGTCAGGGCAAATAACAATGCTCCTTGGATTAGCATTTTAAATTTTAAATTTAAATAGAGATCCTTGCACTGAACACAAATTGTTAACCCAAGTTTGATTGGTCCTTAAAGGTGCTCAAACCTCCATTTGTAAACATGGATGACCATCCCACATTAAGGAGGTTGCTCTTTTTTGCATTATAGGCAGAGCTACCTTTTTCACCCACGTGTGTGGTATGAGGACTATGTATATATACAAGAAACTGAATAAAAATTATGTCCATAGACACAAATGCTGTCAGTTCCCCATTAGTTCTATCTGTCTTTGTTAGACATTAATCATGAAGATAAATAAGATCCTAACAGAGATATGCCCATGTTAGCTCTTTGTCAGCCATTTTTGGTGTGAGCAATGAATGCAGTAACAGCCACATGAACGCAGTGACACTGCTTTCAAGCCTAAGCTATCTCTGAATATTGTGTGGCCAGGGTGAACACACCTGGTAAGAGCAGTCTGTCTCTTAGGAGAGCAATTGAAGAGATCCCTGGGGTTTTTTTCTAGAAGCATTACCCACGTTTTCCCCTTTTCCTGATTATCTCAATGCCCTTTATTCAAATTATGGAAAGCTAACCATAGATGAAAAGAGGAGACCTAGTTCTTGGCATTTAGAGCAAGTGTCTTGCTGGGAATAATGATAATAATAGCACAGTCTGTGGGGCCAAGTACCAGGGTGTGGGGAGGAATGCCTGGCAGCTGGAGGAACTCCAAGGACAGCTACCCAGTGGTACTGCCATCATTGTTTGCAAATCAGTTTAAAAGTTATCTTTTTATGTGTTTCAGGTCATGCAGGACAAGATAATATGCCTTCCAAAGCGCATACAGCCTTGCCAGAACCAATCTAATAGTTCAGATGTGTTTAATGCAATCCCAGATACCACCCCACTTCCTCCACCCAAGCCATCCACCCCTCCAGCTACAGTTGAAATGAAGGGACTGAAGACTGATTTGGACCTTCAGCAATACAGCTTTATAAACCAGGTGTGCTATGAACGTGCCCTGCACTGGTATGCCAAGTATTTCCCTTACCTTGTCCTTATACACACACTGGTCTTCATGCTATGTAGTAACTTTTGGTTCAAATTCCCTGGATCAAGCTCCAAAATTGAACACTTCATTTCAATACTTGGGAAATGTTTTGATTCTCCCTGGACAACAAGAGCCTTATCTGAAGTGTCGGGGGAAGACTCTGAAGAGAAAGATAACAGGAAAAACAATATAAACAAGGCTGCTACTATCCAGCCAAGCACTGAGGGCACTTTGGTCAAGACACAGTCTTTAAAATCAATCCCAGAGAAGTTAGTTGTGGATAAGGGAACACCTGGGGCATTAGATAAGAAAGAAGGTGAACAAGCCAAAGCACTGTTTGAAAAGGTGAAGAAATTCAGACTGCATGTTGAGGAGGGTGATATACTCTATGTCATGTACGTTCGCCAGACTGTACTTAAGGTAATTAAATTCCTTATTATTATTGCTTACAACACAGCACTTGTCTCAGAAGTTAATTTTACAGTAGTCTGTAATGTTGATATTGAAGACATGACAGGATATAAGAACTTCTGCTGTAATCACACGATGGCACATCTGTTCTCTAAACTCTCTTACTGCTACCTGTGCTTTGTAAGCATCTACGGCCTCACCTGCCTTTATACTCTCTACTGGTTGTTCTACCGTTCCCTGAAAGAATATTCCTTTGAATATGTGCGGCAAGAGACAGGAATTGATGATATCCCAGATGTCAAGAATGACTTTGCTTTTATGCTCCATATGATTGATCAATATGATCCTCTCTATTCCAAACGGTTTGCTGTCTTCCTGTCTGAAGTCAGTGAAAATAAGCTGAAGCAGCTGAACCTAAACAACGAGTGGACTGCAGATAAACTGCGACAGAGGCTACAGACAAACTCCCACAGCCACTTGGAGCTACAGCTTTTCATGCTTTCTGGACTACCAGACACAGTTTTTGAAATTACTGAGCTGCAGTCATTAAAACTTGAAATAATTAATAATGTAATGATACCAGCAACCATTGCACAGTTGGACAATCTCCAGGAGCTCTCGTTGCACCAGTGCTCTGTGAAGATCCACAGCGCCGCTTTAGCGTTTCTGAAGGAGAATCTCAAGATCTTGAGTGTCAAGTTTGATGACATCAGAGAACTTCCACACTGGATGTATGGCCTCAGAAATTTGGAAGAACTCTATTTAATTGGCTCCCTAAGTCATGATATTTCCAAAAACATTACACTGGAGTCTTTCCGGGAACTTAAAAGCCTTAAAGTTCTTTACATAAAAAGTAATTTGTCCAAAATCCCACAATCTGCAGTTGATGTTTCAGGTCACCTGCAAAAATTGTGCATCCATAATGATGGCACTAAGTTAGTGATGCTCAACAATCTGAAGAAGATGGTTAACCTGACACAGTTGGAATTGGTTCATTGTGATTTAGAGCGCATACCTCATGCAGTCTTCAGCCTTCTCAGTCTTCAGGAATTGGATTTAAAAGAAAACAACCTCAAATCCATCGAAGAAATAGTAAGTTTTCAACATCTGCGAAAACTGACAATCCTAAAGCTGTGGTACAACAGTATCACTTACATACCAGAGCATATAAAGAAACTCACTAGTCTTGAGCGGCTTTCCTTCAGTCATAACAAAATAGAGGTTCTTCCATCCCACCTATTCCTATGCAACAAAATCAGATACTTGGATTTGTCTTACAATGACATTCGCTTTATCCCACCTGAAATAGGAGTCCTACAGAGTTTACAGTACTTTTCCATTACTTGCAACAAAGTGGAGAGTGTGCCTGATGAACTATACTTTTGCAAAAAACTTAAGACTCTGAAAATTGGGAAAAACAACTTGTCAGTCCTTTCACCTAAAATTGGTAATTTGGTATTCCTCTCCTACTTGGATATTAAAGGCAATCACTTTGAAATCCTCCCACCTGAGCTCGGTGAGTGTAGAGCTCTGAAGCGGACTGGTTTCACTGTAGAGGACACCTTGTTTGAAACGTTGCCTTCTGATGTCAGGGAACAAATGAAAGCTGAGTAACTGATTTTCTCTCACTCAGCTTTACAGAAATAATGCTTCTACCAAATACACTGTACAAAGTGCATACTCCAAGTGTTCTTTTAGTTTGCTTTTTTTTTTTCTGTCTCAAACAAATCCTTTCTGTATAAACAAATTTGGAGTAAGCAGTACATACATTTTTTAATAAATTTTTCTCATATTTTTTCACTGGTTTAAAATATTTTTAAAGTTTGTTTTTTGAGAGGTTTTTGTTTTTTTTTTCCTGAAAACAAGGGTGTCTGTAACTTAATTTTTACTGGTAAAAGTAAATGGTTTTATCTGCTGATTTTTTTTTTCCATTGCCTAATCCCAGCAGAGGAACTGTGCTTAAACTGTATGCTTTGATTTTATAATTTGTAATAGATGATTATATTGTCTTCCTGGTTATGGTTAATCCCATAGGATGTGGTCTTAAGTGGTGCTGCAGGTGTTGAATGCCTTGTTTCCTCTTTTCTTCAGTGGCAGTAGAAGGTGTTCAGCATCTAACAAGATCAAATGGGGGTTGGCGATTCTTTTTTATTTATGACACGGTTTTCTCAGATGGTCAAAGCAAGTAGAAAAGGTTCATTATGTATTTTAACAAATCTGAGGGAGTAGGCAGAACTCCTTCAGGGCATTTTGGCAAGTTTAGTCTAGCTCTCCTTTCACACAGTGCCGAGCAGCAGGCACTGACTGAAATTTCCACTCTGGTGCAGGAAGAGTAGAGGTCACAGTTCGCGGAGGACCAAAATAATTCACGTTGAAGATTTTCTAAACATCTTTAGATGAAGCTGCCCATTTCCTGCTAACTTGAGTGGAAGGGGTGCAAGGAACTCACTGTGTTGGAAATGTCAGTACAGTGAGACAAAACACTATCTTGAAAAATCCCCTACCCCTCCTCTACTAAACATCCTCTCCGGCACAGGGCAAGTGCCCTCTGCCCCCCTCGGTTCAGTTCTGCACTGGGATGCTTGGCACCTTGCAGGAACAAGGTCCAGAAAAAGTGCAATCATGTTTAGTTTGTAAAGCTTCTGTCAAGGAAATAAGACTCTAGTATTCTCCTTAACTGGGCTTTGGTCTCATATAACCAAGCTCAGCAAAGAAACATGTGCAGATTTGCAAAAATGAGATTAAATGAATACATTAAATTCTCAGAAATATGTAGCCTACAAGGGGAGACTGATGAAGGCCATGTTTTCATCTCCCATCTCCCAGACAGAAATTAAATCAGAAATCATATAGTTGGAAGTCTGCTTTTTAAAATAAAGTAATAACCTGAAATGATTAAACATCAGGTTGGGAACTTTGTCCTCTGAAGCCCTGTTCAGTTATTTATTTAATCCAGCCATTTGCTTTCTTTCAGACAAGTTTGGCAAGTATATGATAACTCATGTACTGCTTGGGAGCTAATTTAAGGTATATATGATAGTAAAATATTTTGCTAGGAGGAGATCTCTTCATCCTATTCAACAACACTTATTTCAGTCAGATGCAGGCACTGGATAAATGCTTTGCAGGAGTATCTAGGAATAAATACTTTTGCCATAGGAGTCAATGCTGTTCATAAATCACAGAGGTTGAGCTGCTGGTTGTTTAAAATTATGTAAAATAATTGTCTGATGATTGTCAGGTAGGTTGCTCTTAAATGTTTTCTAAATGCCATTGTGTGTCTTGAGCTACAGTTAATCTGAGTTCTTGAGCCTAGGACAGAAGTATACAGTTGTTTTAAGAGTCTGACTTAGACAAGTGGAGAGACACACTAAAATAAGCTTCACTTCATGAATTCAGGGTCTGCTATGCAAACTGGTATGTGGGCTTGCCACAATACCAAGTGAGGCTTATTTTTTGTGCTTGGCTATGTTCTGGAGAAGATCCATGTGATTAATCAAAAATGGGTCAAGCATGAAGGAATCAAAGCAAGCTTTTCTAAAGGGGGTTGATTTAGTTCTGTTAAAGACCTATAATTGATGTAGCTACCGCAAGAGCTACTCTTAACTCGTGCATGGAATGCACTTATTGGAACAGCTTGGCAGTATATATATCCTAAATGTATTTCACTTCGATGTAATGTGAGAGAGAGAATTGTTTCATTGCTGATATTAACCTAATTATGTAGACCAAAGTGCTGTTGTTCCTGATGAATGTAAACTGTTTAAAATGTCCAAGTAATCAGTGAAGCTGTATAGTTACTTTACTTAGATTTGAAATACAGGATTACATTTAAAGTTTTTTTAAAAAAATCTTTATATTCCTAGATGTAGCATTTTAAATTTCTAATTTATTTTGTGTCTAATGTTGTTTTATGTGTAGTTTGTGGTTTATTTTCTGAATGAAAGTTATGCACACCTTGTAACTGAAAGTTGGAGACTTGTTCTATGCCATTTTTGTAAATACATCACCTAGGGGATGTGGGGGTTTTGTTTGTTACTGAGTACACTTCTACCAGTGTGACCCCTCATGTGGACACAGTTACATGAGTATGAAGTGCCTTGTGCTGGTATATCTTTATTCACCTAGACAGGAGTAAACTATACTGGTCTAAGCACTTTTTACGCTAATAACTATCTTCTCCAAGGGTTTGGTCTGCAGAGGCAGCTCTGTCAATCTGACAGCTCACAGCCACTGAAAAGGGGCAGTGTCGTCCTCCTTCCATGCTCCCTATTCCTGCCAACATGTTCTACCTGCTTCTCTTGTACTGTTACTGGTCTGGTGCTGGTCTGATCCCTCCACAGGACAAGTCAACTTTTTAAGTCAGTAGAAAACTAAGCCAGTTTAAAAAGGGACTGATTTTCTGCTGGATCAGGTGGACACTAGGGTGGAAGTAGCAAGGGGACGGGACTCTGCATCCAGGGTCTGGGCAATAAGAAGGTGGGACAAGTCACTCTGGAGGTGCTGAGCTGCTAGGTCAGTTCATCGTCTTGCCGAGCCATATGCTTAGAGGGCTGTGCTGTTCTATCTGTAGCAGGGTTAGGCAGCATGGCTTTTGTGGGCAGACAACCCTCAGGCTCACAGTGAATGATGAAATATCACATTACTGTTAATTGCTTAAACTTAATGAAACAAACTCAGGTAGCTGCACTGTTGACTTTTGTAAACTTCCTACTGTCTAGTCTGTGGGGTGTATTTTCCAAAATCATATTACAGTATTTTAGAGGTGCGTCAGCTAAGAGAAGATTGTTTCCTGATTCTGTATGACATCCAGGAAAATATGTGAAAGTGCCATATTTACTCAGTGATTCATGTACTGCTCATATGTATATTCACATGCAATGCATACTAGACTTTTCAGTGACCTGTAGTATTTGACTTAGGTTGGACATTTTGCAGATAATACTTTAGGCATGGTTTGTATGAGTTTATTTAACTACTTATGTTAATCATGTGCCTAACAAGTGCAAAAATTCCAGAATATAAGCAAGATGTTTTGCATTATTCCTCAAAAGTAATACAAATCTTCCTTGGTAACAGAAGCAGAAATGACAAAGAGTACATAAAAAATGAGAAGACAGCCTTAATAGTGCATTAAGTCTGGAAAGTAAATCTACTTTTTGAACAAAATCTGGAGACATGCATCTCCCTCTTTGTCAAAATTAGGATGGATATTTGACCTCCTGCATCTACCCAGCCTGGTAACTTTTGCCAATTCTGGTTGGAAAGCATCTGCTCCAAGTTTCATATCACATTTCTGGCTCTTCCACTGATTCATGTGCATAAGTGGTGAAAAGTCCTGTAAGAATGCCAAGGAAAAACCTTGAAATTTGACCAAATGGACAGACTTCTTAATTCTGTAGCGAGATTCTTAATATAATAGTGGACCTGCATAGTGTTACATTGCCATAGAGTACACCCAGAAAAAAAAAAAAAGAAATAAAATGCTCTTTTGTAATAATGGATATTGTCAGACTGCAATGTGGTTATTTGTTTGGGAAACATTTTGTTTCTGGGTTACCTGAAGATCAGACATAACCATCTTTTGGGGTTGATCTCTTGGGAGGGAAGTCAGGAAAACATACTTGAAAAAACATCGTTAGAGTTGACAGGATTTATAGCCCCATGGTCTCTCTTCCTGTGCACCTCCCACCGTCCCCTCACTCTGGCAGCCGTCCCGTCTCCATGGCCAGCAGAGAGGTTGTCCCCATGGGGGCAGCTCCCCCGCTCCTCTCCCTCTGCGGGGGGGATGCTGCCAAGGGCACGAGGGCTCCTGCCTCCCCCCATCATGTGCCTGTGCTGAGAAGGGAAAGGATGCTGACAGCCCTTGCCTCTAACGTAATCCCCCATAAATCTCCTGAGCAAAGGCTCCTGCTGCCTGCGTTTGGCATGGGACATTTTCCTCATTTCTCTGTATCTTTAAGTGGGAAGCAATATTGTGTTTCAGTTTGTTTTTATTATACCAAGACAATGATGTCCTGCTGAGGTGGAGCAAAAAATGCGCTGCTCTGGTCCTTGTGGTCCCAGGGAGAGGAGGGGAGCAGCAAGCTCCGCAGTTTTGATGAGGCTGTGGATGAGCCCTGTTGGGAAGCTGGTATGGAGGACATGCTGTCCCTGGGGCATGGTGGGCCTCATGGAGGAGTAGAGGAGGCTTTGATGACAGTGCCTGCTCTTTAACCCCTGGGCTGTTCCTGCATAAATGTGTAGGGCTGGGAAAGCTGGTCTGCTCCTTCCCTTCAGGAGATACCATCTTGGGGCCGCACCTGGCGGGCTGGGAATGACAGTGCAGGCAAAACTGCCCTGGGGATCCTTGGCACAATGAAATCACACTTGCACAGAAGATACCACCTTGTTTACTAAGTGTGCTGATGGCAGAAGTTCACAGTGTTCATGAGGAGAGCCCAAACAGACAAAAAGCTTCTTTCTGTTTCTTGGATACACATGCTAGAGATCAGGAGTTAGGTGAGGCAGATACCATGCCCTGGGAAACAGGATCCCAGGGCACAACCTCACCAGCAGCTATGGCATCAACTTGCCACTGGGGCTAGTTTGTCCTTCACTTAATGCCAAATACCTACTGGGAATTCCCAAAACCCATGATGATGTCCTTGTATGTCTTCATCTATTGAACTTAATAGCATGAGCGATGGTAGGAAAACTGCATGTCTGTCTTCTTTTCTCCTTTGGAGGGTACATGAAGCCTTGAAGGTTCAGATAAAGAAACAGTTTCTGGTTCTCTATTTTCACACGTGATTGCCTCAGAAATGGTCCCCATGCCGCAGGTGTAGGACTTCCCCACCTCCACCTCCGTCCTGTGAGCAGCAGCAGGATGGGAGGGAAGACCTGCAAGGCAAAGGCCATGGCCACCACGGGGTCACAGAGGCAGAGGACTGGGTCTGACAGGAGGGTGAGGACAAGCCCCTTGGCCTCCTCCATGCTGGGGCAGTGCCAGGGCAGGGCTGGGCAGGCAGTGTCCCACCATTGGGGGTCTCTGCAGATCCATCACCCCATTGCTGCCCACCTGCCCCAGGCTCAGCTCTCAGTCTCCCATCACAGGTCCTGCTCTCCATCATCTGTAGCACTGGGTGCAGACAACCTGACAGATGAATCAAAGCTGGGCCTGCCCTGTCCCCACTGGGATCAGAGAGGGATGGTGTGCTGGGGGGGGGGGGGGATGTGAGATTTGGCAGAAATGTGGGGGATAGCAATGCCTGCAGAGCTTTCACAGAAGGAAACCCAGACCAGAGTGAGGACCTTGCTCCAGTTCTCTGGCTCCAGGCACACATTTGAAGGATCTTGTGATGGCAGACAAGGTGCATTTTTATCACTGTCTCAATGCAGAATAGGCCATGTTGTGAGTGGATTGAGGCTGATGGCTTTGGCTGCTCATGGTGGCTGGCAGGGCCATGCTGGGGCTGCATACATGGAGTGTCTGCAGATGGACAGGCCTGAAAGGGAGCTGGCTTTCAGAGCAGGGCTTCTTCCATCTGTCCCAGGCCAGGGAGGGACCGAGTGTGCCCAGAAGTTGTGCTTCTGATGAAAAAAGAAATACAATAACCTCAAGGAGCACAACTGTCATGGCCAGCAGGGTTTGGTGGCTCTTGAAAAGGTCCAGATTTCCAGGTATTACCATGGACAGCACTGGCAAGGTGCATGATGCCAGGGCATGGAGTGAAACACCATTGCAGGCAAGCTTGAACCGGTCTGCTATCAAGCATGATGTTCTCAGCTCATCCTTTCCTCAGCTGCCAAGGCTTATGAAGCTGCATCTAAACTGGGGGGTAGGGTAGCACCTCCAGCAGCATCCTTAATATGGCATGGTGGCAGTGACATGGGCATTGGGAATGATAATGGCAAGCTGGTCTTTCCTTTAAAACCATTGTCAACAGGCCAAAGGGGACATTTGTGTCTGTATCCTTTTACAGTACCACAATGGATGGCAGTCTGAGCTGCTTCAGACAACTGGAAGGTGCTGTGCAAACAAGGCAGAGGCAGCAAGGGAATTTATGCATGCCCGGTGCACTGAGAACCCCATCAGAGATTTCAGCAAGGAGTCACTTGGTGTGGCATGTGTTGCTGCCAGCCTGGTGTGGTACTGCAGAACATGTGCTGACTTGATTTGTTGTGTTTTTATATTGCTGGAGTAAGAGGGCTACTGATCTGTCTGACAGAGGTATTTTGGCACATGAATTTTATGGACTGTGGTAAATAAGTGTTGATGTTTTGCTGAATTAAAATAGAATTTAAATGTAACCCTTGTCTCTTGGAGTCATGTGGCACTGTATGACAGGCTTGTGGAGGCTGCCTGCAGTTCTATTTATTTAGTAAAAAATATTTTGGCAAAGCTGTGACATCCTGTTTCCTTGCTGTGAGCACAGAAGAAAGTAGTTCAAGCTCAGAACTTCATCAGTCACAAGGTTATCCTTAGGAACAAGTTGCTGGCTACAGCTAGAAGCTAAATGAGATTTTCACAAGTCCAGAACAAGTTGCAAACAAAAGCACAGAGCAAAGTAACCATCTTGGCACACAGTAACTTTTGGAATCTGAAGGTCCAGGTGCTGGTGTAGGCAGGATCACGGGTGGTGAGATCTGCAACCTCATTTGCCTATTTGTTCCTCTCCCAATGAATGCAATATTCTGAGGTGCAGGGATGGAAGGAGAACGGGGTGGGCTGGGGTGAAGGACAGCTGGGAGGAACAGAGCTGCACCTCTCATGTTTTGAAGGCAATGCCACCCATGAGGTGGTTTCTTTGCACACTTGGCTGCAGCATCTCTGCACTGGGTGTGCTCAGCAGCAGGAGACTGCGGGTGCAAAGGGACAGAATGTAGCACTTTCTTTCACTATAAGAAATCCATTCCTACCTTCTCACCACAAGGTGTTCACATGCAACCTGTGGCTTTTTGGGAACACTGACCCTTTTCACTGTTGCCACCAGCACATCAGTGGGCGCTGGGTGGGGTAAGACATGGTAAATAATACCATTACAGCTGTGCTCACAGCTGGCGGCCAAAAAGCTCCTTCAAACCTGACTTTTGGGAGATTTTACCCTCATTGCTTCAATGAGCTGGAAGCCTTCCAGGAAGCCAAGGCCCCAGGTGTTTGGGTTGTTTTTTTTTAAACCAGATGGATTATCATGTACATTAATTAGTCGAATAGAAAATTAAACTAACTTTCTGAGCTGGTGGAAATACCTTCAAAAACTATTTGGAAGAGCAGCCAATTGGTTCTACCAGGTCAGGGCTGGACTGACCAGGCAGGTGGTGCTGACTCCTCCTGACCGAGCAGCCCTTCCCCAGAGCTCAGTGTGAATTCCCTGAGAAGCTGCTGGAGGAATCACTGAGCGTACAATTTGCCAGCAATTATTTCTGTAGAAACTGTGAAAGTGGAGAGGAACTGTTTCCAAACTGCCGACTGTGCCTGACACCAGAAACCAGCTCCACTGGTGTCAGTGTCCAGGCACCTCACGTGCCAAAGGTCCAGCTCTGCCACAGGACCTGTGCTGTTCACAACCCCTCCAGAGCTGTGGTAATCTGGTTTTAGCACCTTAACTCACACTCTTCTGTGAGAACCCAAGTATTTGATGGTGCTTTCCTCGGGGAAGAGAGGCTGGGACTTGGTGGGTGAACAACTGGTTCATCAACAGGAGCTTGAGCTTGCACCTACTCATCAGTGGAGGTTTGACATAAATCTCTCCAGGCAAAAGATCTGTAAGAAAGCTGTGAAATGGACCTGAAAGGAAAACTTGTGCCTCATTAAGCCTGTGAGAGGGGCAAATAAAATCTCCCAGGCCTGGAAAAAAGCGAGGTGATGAGGCAGGGGGCTGGTGCTTCCCACAAGATGTGATGATGCCCGTGGCAGGGAAGGGTGCTGCGGGCCCCAAAGCTGCAAGGGTACTTGGGTGCTGACGGCTCACTTGGAGTTTCTGTGAGCGGGGCAGCACAGCAGCCAGGCCAGCTCGTAGCAGTGTAGATTTTGGCAATCACTGAAGAGAGGGCTGCGGCCCCGGGGGGCGAGGGACGCTGAAAATGCTTTTTGCTGGGACTTGGAGCGCTCCGGGACTCGTGTTGACGCCGGCGGGGCTGGAGCTCTCCCTTGGCAGGGAGCGGGGAAATGGAGGAAGCAGATGTGTTGCCATGGCAACAGAGGGAGCCGAGCCTCCCTCCTTCTTCTTCTCCTCCTCCTCCTCCTCCTCCTCCTCCTCCTCCTCCTCCTCCTCCTCCTCCTCCTCCTCCTCCTCCTCCTCCTCCTCCTCCTCCTCCTCCTCCTCCTCCTCCTCCTCCTCCTCCTCCTCCTCCGCTCACCCGGGGTGGAGGGGAGTGGTGGGAGAGGTGAATGCAGCACCCATAGCAATGGGCAGGCAGAGGCGTGGGGCTCCCACCACGGCCCCCGAGCACCAGATTTGCCACTAGGACACTTGGGGCGCTCATTTAATCATCAGCAGCATCTTGTGTTTACCTAAGCTTCTTTTTGTTTTTTCCCAGTTCTGCAGCTCTGGTACTCATTAGGTAGGCTTCAAGAGTCCTCATTCATAAGGACACAGGAGGCTAGGTTAGATTTTCTGAGAGAAGATACACCTAAACATGAAAAACGTAGCTGCTCAAAACCCGGAGATTCCAGACCTGATTGTTTCAGTGTCCCAGGTCTTAGAAAAAAATATTTATTAATGTATTTTTTTCTTACTTACTTCTTTATTTGCAGGGAAAAAAATTCAGACTCCTTTAGCAAGCTGGTAGATGATGGAAGTGGTGAGTTTCCCAAGGATGGTCTCCCCATTGTGCTCTTGGCACTTCAAATCTGGAGCACAGGACAACAAGGGGCCGAAGGTTATTAACGCACCAGAAAGGGCAACAAGCCTTAAAATAGGAGGAATGCAGGCCATGTGACAGAGGGCAGATGAGGCCAGCTGAGGTGCTCTCAGTGTCACTTTGTTTTTATGGCAGCAGGTATCCTCAGGCCTTCCAGGAACTGGTCCTGTCTGTCTTGGACTTCAGTTCTGGGTGTTTTAAACAGAGATTAGAGAACCAGGAATAACTGCTGACTGAGTTAATCAGAAGGCTCCAGGACCAGGATGTGCAATGGTACAGTTAGGTCCCTCTGTCTTGCACCCCTTGGGTGGCAGAGGTTGTTTCCTCCTGCTTTGTCTCTTTCCTAGAGGTGGAGGATGAACAGTAACCACAATGTGTTGCTCAGTCCCCAGCAGCCAAAAAGAGGTGAGAAGAGTCCAACACAAATGATTTACAGTTGCCTATCACCACCTCTGGGTGCTAGAGTGCCTGATACCAGCAGTTGGCTGTAACCCTCTATACAGCACAGGCACAGCTGAAAATTGTAGCTGGGATTGGCCCCAGTATGGGCTGAGACACTATCCATACAAAAGCAACTTCCCCCCAAATCAATCATTGGTAATGGGGATGTGCATGAGGATGTTTTCTGTTGACAGAAGCACAGTTGAGCCTCAGCCTTATCTGCAGCTCATGTAATGAGCTTTCCAAGAGAGTTTTAAAGAGTGACTAGAAACTGCACTGAAATCCATTAATTTGAGCTGTAATTTCATCCAGTACTTGTTTAGAAGTTATGCCTCAGAAACCTGCCTAATGTATGTTTTCCTTACATGCTGCCTGCCACAACATTTTTCCCGTGGAGATCACTCAGCTGTTGAGATCTGTGATAATGATGCTTTAGAAACAAGGCCAGCAAGGAATTCAGACACAGTACAAACAAATGGCCCAAAGCTGCAGCCACCATTTTTCACACCCTTTTTCTCTACAGTGTAAAAGGCTCATAACACTCTGTAAATACCTATTTACAGTTGCTTCAGGCCTCAAAGGACATCCTGCATTAAACCATCTCTCATTCTATAAGAAATGTTTCAGTTTTAGGAGACTTTTAAGTGAATTCCATTAATGTTGCACTGTTGCACTTCTACTAGTCCTGCAGCTCTTTCACTGGGTTTTGATCCTATCCTTACATGTGCCTTGGATGCTTTGGTTGCCTTCCAAGATAGCAAAACTCATTCCCTGTTTTTTAATAATGTGATGTCCCTGAGCACTTTGTTTTCAGGTCTTTAATGTATTATTTGCCATAGATGCACAGATAATGCAATACCACATTTATTATGCCTTATGGAGCATTCTGTGAATTTTTTCCCCATTGCAGTCTACATGAAGACATTTGTTTATTCTGCAAAACTTCAAAACATTCAAATTTAAACATTTTGCTTTCCCTTTTATGGCTCTGGAAAAGAGAGGTGAGACTTCAGGGTATGAGCCTCTTCCACAGTGTCACTGCTGGGCAGCAGATGTAATGGAGGCCAGAGGAAACTGTGAACACACCAAGCAACTTTTCCTAAGGGTAAAGAACAGGGGCTGAGGTGTGGAGTACCCTGTGCAGCATGGCCATCAGAGCAGGAGCTGAGAGGCCTCAGCCCTTGCACGGCACTGGCTTGTGCATCGGGGGGATGGGTGATGGTCCCTTTCTGGATTATGACCATTTTGGGGGTGAAAAAAGCAGAAGGCACTGCTGGGGGCAAGGTTGGAGAATACTCTCTCCTTCCCTTGCTAATTGACTCACTGGGCACACACTGAGCATGGCCAGGAGGGGGGTTGTATCTGGTCCCAGGTGTGGGACACCTGTGCCAGAAGGGCTGCTAGGACAGCCCCTGCAAGGGCTCAAGCTACACACAGAGGTCAGAGCCTGGTGCCCAGCATCTCACTCACTACCCTGAGAACAGTCTCCCCATGCCTCTCTGCCATCTCCATTCAGAGCACTGGCATGGGGGAGCATTTAAAGGAGTTCATCAAGCTGCACAGAGCTATTTAAAATACTCTGAGATCGTCAGGTGAAACCCACTGATAAAATAACCTGTTACAGTTCTGTGTCTCAACAGATTACCCAGAAAGTCTCTCACAATTCCATGTGTAGCAGTACAGGGATACACAAGCCAGCAGTGTTGGTATGAGGCACTTTCCAACTCCTATGTGTAACAGATCCTGATTTGATCCAGGTGAGTGCTGCATATACACCAGAAAGTAATTAATTTGATGTGCCATGGTAGGAAATTTATTTCTATCCCTTCTGATAGAAAAGATAATCTCCTTCTCTACTGCTTTAGGCATTACCACCAGCATACATCCCCAGATGTGTCCACACTCTGGTGGCCCATCTCAGTGCTGTGACACAGGCTCTCCCAGCTCCCCAGGTTTGGCAGGGGCTGGGTCCAGCCTCCAAGTCCCTCCCGAAGGGTGTGCCGCTGAGCAAAGTTTGTCAGCAGCACCACAGGAGCCCTTGGCAGTATCAATGCACCCTGGGTCAGTGACACTCCAGTTCAGTTTGCTCACTTGCAGGCTCACCTCCTCTTCCCTCAGCTTCTGCTGCTGAAATCCCAGCTGGACCCATGCCCCAGACTCCCTGTGCCCTGCCCTGTGGAGCTGTGGGGCTGTGGCTGGGTCCCTTGAGATGGGATGGCGGCAGCTGGAGGGGGCACAGAAACCAGAGGAGGGGGTAGGGTGGGGTCCGGGGTGGCAAGGCTGTGGGGTTTTATGAGGGCAGAGAGCCCAGGCTGCCACCCTGAGGGTATCCCTGCCTGGCTACTGGGAGCACAGTTCCAGCCCCAGAGTGTGCGCTGTGGAGAGCTACAGGGACCCAGCTAAAAATGGAAGTGCAGGAAACCTGGGTGGAAGAGGAAGGACATTTTCCTGCTATTCTCAATTTCTGTTCTTTCTTCATAATTATAATCTGATCTGTATGTAGGGGAAGCTCTTATTCTTCTTATTGTACCTCTTAAATCCTTCTGTTTTTCTCCTCTGCTTTGAAAGTTGTTTTTTTTTAATTCCCTTGCCTGTTTCCCAAAATTTTGCCCTTTTCTTGCTCCCCTATAACTGGGGGAGGGGGGGGGGGAAGGAGGAGAAAGTCCCTGAATGAAAAACAACAACAATGAATTAAATAAATAACCCAGACTTACAGGAAAAGCTTGGCTATTTTTGAACTTCTACTCCCTAACTGTATTTCTGGCTCCTTCCATGCCCAGTGTCTTCTGCCACCCACCTCTGGGCTCAGGAGTGTTTGCAGGCACAGCTGGCATGGTGCAGAAGCAGGGCCATGCACAGCGTGCTGCCTCCTTGACTGGTCACTCAGGGAGTGGGGAAAAGGAGATTTTTACTGCTGCTAAAAGCAAAGGATGTACCTTAGCTAGCCAGGAAACACTCACAAAAGCAAGGGAGCTCACATAAGCAGCAGCTCAAATGCTCCTGAGTACCCAAAAAAAGCGCCATAAAAGCAGCCCTACGTTACCTCACTTTAATGTCTGTGCTGGATTTACAGGCTGATAACATAAACATGAACAATTATCAAGTCAGATGAGGAAACACTGTATTTCTTTGACTGTTTCTCACTGTTTGCCTCATGGTTCTTTTTCCTGCTTATGGCTTATTTTTCCTGCAAAACCAGTTTTTTAGGCAGGGTTATCATGGCTCAGTCAGCTCACTCTCATTTGCTTTCTGCAACTCTTTTGCGTTTGTTTCCTCTGTTAATAAACAGTCACTTCCTTTTGCCTCCCTGTGGGACTGCGAGAGAGCCTGTGGGCAGGGTGAGCTGAAAGCATCATCTTTCCTCTGCTGTTGAGCTGGAAGAAAAAAAGGCCTCCCACAAAGCCGGGTGGGACATGGAGTTTGTAGGAGGCCGGGGAGAGCACAGGAATGAAAAAGTGCACAGAGGGACAAGGGACACGGGGGCTTGGGGGAGGGCCCAGGCAAAGGGGCAGCTCCTCCTACAAAAGATGCAGGAGATATCTTGTGTAATTCTCTCCCCACAGAGTTACAGAGATAAACTCTGTAAAAAAAAGGGCAGAGAGTAAAAGGAGGAAGGTGGATCTAAAAAGCCTGCAAATGAGGACTAAAAGGTTGTACTTTCCTTCTCCTATATTATTCATTAAGAATATAAGAATTGAGCGCCAGCTTGGTTTTTTGTGAAATAAATTGCAAGCAACTGGAGTCTTCAAGTGCCTGATTTATTCATAATAAAACCAGTGGGAGGCTTAATTTGCTTATTTTCCTAGCACTTAATAAAATATCTGGCAAACAGAAGTGAGAAAACCACTTATCCTTAAAATTCTGTGTTTTCACTTCATCAAGAAGACTTTAGCTGAAGGCTCTGCTCACCCTGGGAGACCATGAAGGGAGACTGGAAATTTGGAGAGTTCAAAAATTAATACACAAACAAAAACTCTGTTAACAATTTTTTTTTCCCCCAACAAATGCAACACCCAGTTCTTCCAAGACAATTTCTCATCACTTTAACAAAGACTCAAAAAAAAAAAAAAAAAAAGAAAAAAGAAAGGGTGTTGTCTTCAAAATAGTACAAATACCCTTCCACTACAGTCAGCTAAGCCAGTGGCCAGTAGAGCTGTTCACTGGGGTGGTTTCTATGAGGAAGCTCTGAATTATGCTGAAATTCTCCTTAGGAAAGGAGGTATTTTCACAGAAGTCTAGAAGCTGTTTCACAGTGTCTTTGAAAAGGCCAGGAAGAGGAAGATGCAGAGAATGTGTGGGGGGCTGTATGTCTCTCTCAGCATTTATTCTCCAAGGCCTTATGTAATATTTAAAAAATTCAGTTGAGGGTATCTGAGAGGTCCAGTCAGGCTGGTGGCATGCCAGTGCAGGACCCAAAGACAGGTGCTTGCTTGGCAGGCAGTGGATGGGCAGTGGGATGGCTGCCAGCACTTGCTTGTCCTTCAGCAGCCCCAGTTCCCCTCCAGGCAATGCAAGGGCAGCACAGAGGGAGCTGTGCCCACCCGAGTGCTGGCTGCAGTACACAGCTAAGGGAATATGGGGCCTGGGAGAAAATTACGTGCATGCATTTATTTGCATTATTTGCATTATTTGAAATGTATGCAGGGGTTTGAGCCTTAGAAGCAAGAAGGAAGATGAAAAGTATTTGAAGACCCATGCTTCTACCATGCATGTGCACTCTGCACATCTTTCCTTCCCATACACTGTACAACAAGGGCTATAAGAAATGAGGGACTTTGCAACAAAGATGCTAAGGTATTTATTACTCTGCACTGGAGTGAGTTTTTGGACCAGCTATGTTGGTGCTGGTTAAATCAGAAAACCCAAGTGGCAGGTGTAGGACATTGGCCTGGGGTCAATGCTGTGCTTAACTGGGTTCATGGCAGCTGGGTACCAAGCTTGCTGTCCTGCAGAGCATGGCCCAGTCCATGGAAATGGGACCCTTTGTGCCTGGTGAGTGTTTTTGTGGAGAGGGTAGCTGTGCTCTCAGGATGAACTCTGTGTCTCCATCCTGTCTGTGGAGCCCACCTTGCACTTTCAGGCTTCTCTTCCCACAGCCTTGCATTGCTCCCTCCAGCTCCTGACTCCTTGCTAGAGGCTGCCTTGAACATGAGAGCTTTGGCCTTCATTTTATTTTCTATAGGAAACCAAAGGAGAAAAATGGGGGATATTGTTATAAGCTTGTGGTGGTGTTGATGGGGAAAGCTAATGCCTCCTGGCCACTGAATGCTTTGTGTATGTGTGTCCTGATAGGGACTAATGAATGAAGGTGCTTGTGACTGAGAATAAGCAGTCTCAAAGATGGGCAGAGTATGCTGAGACCTATAGTGTGTATGGCTTTTTGGTGGTTTTTTTGCTCTGTGGTTTTGTTGTGGAGTTGTTGTTTTTTGTTGTGGTGTGTTTTGGTGTGGGGTTTGGTTTTTTTTTTGTTTTGGGGTTTTTTTGTTTGGTTGGTTTGGTTTTTTTGTTAATGTGCAGTGCTTCCTTAGGATGGTCTTTTCTGCTGGTCTCCCTTCAACCTTTGGATGTCATACTATGCAACATTTGTCTAATGCAAATGAGCTCCTTCTTAAATATTTTCCTTGAACTGCATAATGCTTGGGAAGCTTGGAGAAATATTGATGCCCTGAGGGCAAAGAATTTTCAAAAACCAGATGTAAGTAGCTGATTACCAAATCCTGACCAGTTCTTTGCCTATGTCCTGGTTTCTCTCATTCACCTGACATTCAACCACAGTTTCTATCAGTGCTGCAGAGGCTGAAAGAGTCATCTGGTCTGTGCCAGCTTTTATCTGCCTTTTTTCTTCCTACTGTGCCTCACTATATATGCTCACTAATTCAATTCAAATTCAAAAGGAAATATCTGAGAAATTAACCAGCAGGACATCAGCAGCTGCAGGAACTCCATGGGAGGAGAAATCCATGAACTAATGGAGTTAGTGGCAACACAAAACCTTAGATGTGACTGCAAATTACTTCAGCACATGTCACCTGAAAACAGGGAGGATTCAAGAAACTGGAAAGGAGTCACAAGAAAAATATACAACTGTCAAGTGGCATTTTCCTTGCTCTTCTCCAGGCTGTAGGCAGTAGAGTAAGGCATCTGGCAGAGCAGACACCAGAAGCAAAACACAGTGGTTGCAACAGTCTGTAATAAAATGGCAAAGCATATCAGACTTTCTTGTAGTGGTATGGGAGCTGCCACCACGACCCAGAGCACGGTGCCAGCAATGTCCCCAATCCCTGGGACATCCTGGGGTTGTGTCCCTAGTGCCTGCACTGCCCAGGACCACCTGTCTGTGCCACGGAGCAGGGATATGGCTGCAAGGAGCTTGCCATGGCCATCCTCTGCAGAACTGTCAGGTCCAAGTAATTACACACTCTGAGCCACCTTACTACAGATATAGAGACAGCTCCAAAAGAGCACTCCACCTAATTGCAGATTTGGGTGGTTGATGTCAGAATTAAAACCACAGCTGCTTCCCCTGGAAGATCTGTGAGGTGGCTCTGATGCCTCCCACAGTTTGTGTCAGCAGCCCTGGCTTGGGGGTGTTTGAGGCATTGCACATCTCATGTTGCAGCTGAATGTTCCTATTAGCTTTCTTCTTTCCTTGGGTCTTTTTTTTGTTTGGTTGGTTTGGTTTGCTTTGTTTGTTTTTTTGAGACAAGTGACATAAATATTCCCTAATACTGGAGAGCCACATCTGCTCTCTAAGACAAGACATCTCTCACCTAAGAGCTTAGGGCAGTTTCCTGAGAACTGTGCTTACACAGACATTTTGCTGGTAGCCAGTGCTACCAGCTAGGACTCCCAAGATGCCCTCAAGCCAGGGAACAGACTGGGGACATATCACAAAGGGTTGCCATGAAAGGGGATGCCAGGCACAGCCCAAGTGACAAGAGCCAGCAAGCAGAAAGCTCACAGCTTTACCAAGCTGCTCGGGGTTGCAGCTTCTGTGCTGCAGCTGTGCACAAAATGGGGAGAGTTGTTCAGCCAGGAGAAATGCTGCTCTCTCCCACTGACGTTTGTTTTTGGCCAAAATGGAAAAAAAAAAGGAATATGCAAGCTATTACGATATATTTATGCTGCCCAGAACCACCATACAAAGCGCTGGCAGCATGAGGTAAAGAGGCTCTTTAAATCACTGGGCTGAAAAGTAGCCATAAATCATCAGTTCTTACAGTAACCCTGCACTGTAGTGCCATTTCAAATTGTTCTTTTTATCTTGGTGCTCATAAAAGCAAAGTTTTTCTTGGTGTGTTGTGTTTGTTTGCTTTTTCTTAGAAGAAAAAACGATGGATCAGTGCTCTGAAGACATGTAGAGATAAGGAGATGTCATTGCCCACAAAACGAAGTCTCTTCTGTTTTCTTTCTGATCCCTTTTCCCAGGGCACTCGCCCAGCTCAGCCAGTGAGATTCAGCATAATGAGCTCCAGTAGCACATGTTCAACCTGCCAGGAGGTGAGAGTAGTGAGAGCTGAGCATGGGGACATTTCTTTCCTTGACTAACATACTGAAACAGGAGGCCTGTATCATGGCATGAGGATTACAGCTGCTGGATACCAGCCAGCCTCCAGGCTGGGCTGTAAAGCTACCAGCCAACAGCCTGCAGGGCATACCTATGGTGTAAATATGGTCCAGGACATCTCTGTAATTTTCTCCTCTCCCTGCAGATTCAGGTTGAATGCATCAGGATGATGACAAGCATGGAGGCAGCCAGGGCTCACCCAGAGAATGCTTTATGCAATGGCTGGTGCATCAGGGTTGGCTTCAGGTTGCTCAGGGACCGTGTGAAACTCCAGAAAAACAGATTGGCTCCAAGGTCTGGGAAGGAGCCTTTGGCACAAGAAAGTCACAGGAGCTCATGGGCCTTGGACACCTACTGGGTGATCAAAGATTGTTAGGAATGGCCTGGCTCAAGGGGCTGAACTCCTGCAGGCAGGACTGAAGTAGACTTGGTGACAGGAGCCAGATCAAGTTGTTTTGGTGAGTTGCTCCATTTATGTGTTCATTTTGCTTTATGAATATCAAATATGAGTTTGGCTTCTCTTCCTTTGCCCCATTGCTGCTGGACATTGTCTCTAGGGATTACTTTGTTCAGAGCTATTGAGACGCCAAGCTGTAAGCAGAACAAGCACAGATTTCTTATAGTTAAATTTTCCAGGGTCCTAAAAGATTAATTTATTTTTGCCTCCAGAAAATGACCGCACAGAAACATATTCATATGCAAGAAGAAATGAGAGGCTTATAGGAACTGTTTGTAAATGCCAGAGAATAAGGCCAAGTGGGGAGTGTTGCTTTTTCAGATGAACTACTGCAAATCTTTAGCAGACAAAGTACAGGAAAAAGGGGTGGCTAGGACTGACAGCACTGCACAGTTATGTACAGCTGTAGAAAAAGTTCAAATGACTTTAATGTGTTTAAAGCACAGAGGTCGGAACTGCTTTACAGTGGTTTGGGGCTATCTAGAGAGACAGAAAGACTTGGGCCCTGTGGATTACTAAGGGGACACAATAAGACAGCAGAAGCAGAAGAGATGTCCAGGAGTCTTTAAAGAGTAGAAAAAAGGTTTTAAAACAGCCTCCTTGGAATGTAAATTGAAAAACAAGCAAGAAGAAAAAAAAAGAAATGCAAATATTTCCAGGTTTCCAGTACTTTGAAAATGATGATGTTTCAGATGTGTGATGAGCAGCTACTTTCTCTGAAAGACAGACAAAATATTAAATCAAAGAAAAAGGAAAATGTATGTACATATGTATGCACTTTGAAAGCCTTCTGCTGAATTAGAAATACCTTTGAATAATGAAATATAGAGCATGTCAGTGGTTTCTATCTAAATCTGAACATGTAATTTCACTTGCTCATGACAGGGCCTGTGTGTGTGCTATCACATTAAAACCAGAAAGAAGCAAGAAAGACACAAATATCCTGTAGGTAAAAAAGCCCCATGAACCTGACTGACAGATGGGGTAATTACTAATGGGAATTTCAGCATGGATAGACATGTAGAGCAGATTCCTCTAGCTTTTTTCTTCACTTGGAAGTGTGGGGAGGTTTGAAAATGGGAAGTCTCCTCTATAAGAGCCAGTAGCTGCCCTGGTGCAGTATTGATGCCTGTCAGGGGACACTGCTGCTGTGCTCACAGACACAGTGGCTGGCAAGGCTCCCATGGTCACATCTGAAAGGAGCATGTTAGGGACCAGCAAAACACCCAAAAGCTGTGCAGAGAGCATCAGTGGCTGCTGTTACTTTACAGACCCAGGAAGGGTGTTGAGGATGCTGAAGACTTTCTGCTCTGGTGGAGGATGCAGGATGAGGGGTTGGTCCTACCGGTCTACAAAGCCTATGCTTATAGTTACAGTGGTAGCCCACCTGCAGGCTGATGTCCTTGTCCAGCCTCATCCCCAGGAACATTCTCAATGCCCAGGGCCTTATAGTCTGCCCTGCTCCCTGGCTGTGGTGTTGGGATGGCTTCTGTTTGTCAGGTCCATCATTGCTGCCTCAGGGACTCCCCATGTCTTCTGCTTCCCAAGCATCCTCTGGCTTCAGTGACCTGAAGGACCAGGAAAACATAAGCAAGACCATCTCATGAACTGTGGGCAACAAAGAAAAATTTCTGGCAGGAATTATATGACTGAACTGGTCATGACTGTTGTCTGTAAGTCAGGGAGGGAAGTGTAGCAGGAGCTGGAGACAGGGAGCAGAGAACAGGAGGAATCTGCCACATCTGCAGGAAGAGCCCAAGGAACATGGAGGTCTGCCCAGGAAGGAAGAACTGTGAGCAGCTCAGTGAGTGTGGAGGAGGAAGTGGCTCTGAAGGAAATGGTGACCTGATTCTCAGATCACTGAATTGCAGGAAGGAGGCTGCAGGAATTGGAGGCTGAGTGAGCAGCCAGGAATAATATATATATATATATAAGTAAAATCTCAAATTATAGGCTGGTGAGGAATTGTAAATTCTTCATCCCGCAGCAAAGCTTTCTGGAAGGAGATAAAGGATGGCACTGTCTGAGGAAACAACTCTGAGGTGAAGCTGAACAACAACAGAGGCTTTTCAAAGCATTGGGAAAGCAATCTGATAGAACCAGCCAAACATTTCTCAATTGGACAATGTACAGGAATGGATCCAGGAAGCAAGTTTCAACATGTGGATAAGGCAGGTAGAGAGAGTTACACTGCCTGCCCTGGCAATACAAGGGACAAAGCAACTGTCCACTAACTCTGTGAACGCTCCTCATACATTACTAAGGATGTGCAGCCTCAGAAAGAGGGAACCGGGTCACTCAGTAATTATATATCATTATTACATGGAATTGTATCATGTGGGCATCTTTTATTAATTTTCATTGCTGCTAAAAAGTAGTGTGACACAGCAGCAACCTGTGAAAATCTGAATAGAGATTTACAAAGGAAAATCCTTCATGGTCTGGAAGCTGAGTATGTATGTTCATGATGCCCAGACAGGCCTTGAGATAAGGTGCTTGAATGACTGGAAGGCGAGGCTCATTCTGCAGTAGACCTTTACATGTCTAGAGTTAACTGGTGCAAACCCTCATGCGGATGCACTTGTATGAGCTAGAGAGATCTCTATCTGTTTAGCTTGTTTTTATGAATGCAAAGAGCAAGTTAAGGCCAGTTAATATTGGACTCATGATCCATCAGGTACAGTTAGCTGGTAAAGCAGTACCTTGAGGCCAGATTTCTTGCATCTCCTGCTAGCAGAGTATGCCACTCAGAGCAAAGGCCTTCCATGTAGCTGTGCTGCCACCATGCCTTAGCAGGTCAACCTGCAAGTTGCATCTCTTTGCACTGCCCATGTTTCTTGCAGGGAGGTAACTCCTGTTGCCCACCCCGTTCCCAGAGCAGGCTGTGCTTTCACAACCACTGCAGCCTGCCCAACACCTGCTGTGCATGGTGGGCACCTTCCTCCTCCATTCCCACTCATCATGGTCCCCTTCACACTCTCTATGCACAGCTGAGAAACTGATGAGAATCTGTGAGAATCCAGCCAGGATTAGTTTCCCCAGGCTGCCCTGGCAGCAGGCAGCAGTGCTGGGGAAGGTGGAAGGGGCTCCTGGTTTTGTGTGTCCAGGGGAGGCCGTGTGTGCTGTTCCTGTTGCAGAAATCACCTGGAGAAACTGAAGCTGGAGCTTAGGCAACCCAAAAGATGTCCAGAAGTACTGAGAGATCCACCAGCTGTCATCAAGGGGCAGATACAACTGAAGTGGGTGACGGGCACAGAATAATGCACTTGGGGAGACCTGGCTGGCAGGGAAGAGTGGTATAAATAAAGCACCATAGTAAAAAGCTGTCTCTCAGGTTCCTCACCCAACACCAGATGGGGAAATGCTGCTCTATTCAATCACAGTAAACCTGACTTTGATTGCCTTTGCATTGCTTGCTGTGACACTGAGAGAGTATCTTCTCTCTCTCCTCGAAAGGAAAGAGCTGGAAGGAAATTGTGTGTTTATAGGAGGAAGAATTTGATTTGTTTGTGCATTCAGGTGGCCAGCACAAGCAATATCGTTGGTGCTGGCAGGTAATGGCATAACAGAGTCTCTCTTCTCTGCTTCCACTGGTTATCCAACCCCTCCGGTAAGTGAGGGTTTAAACAGTGGGTCCAGGGGAGGATTTCCCACAAGAGAAGAAATTGCATGAGCTGAGAAGTCCTTGTAACTTCCTTCATCCCTAACTTCAGGATAAATTTTAGGATAAACTGTGTGCAGGTTTGTTTTGTTTTTCCTGTGCCTTTGTTCCTCCTCCTCCTCTTCTCTCCCTGCTAGTCCCTTAAAAAAAAAAAAACAACTTGGCTTTGTAATGTTTTCTTGACCACAAAGGTCAATCAGAAAGAAAAATAAACCTCGGATAAAGCCTGACATCGAGTTTCCCGTGTGCTGACCTGCCAGCAAGTCAAGGCACAGCAACCAGGACCGCGAATGCCCTCTGAGGCTGGGGCTGGGGCTGGGGCTGGAGCGGCTGCGCTGGCAGGTGAGGACAGCGGGACAGCACCGCCACCCTCTGTCACCACCGGGCAGCACCGCCACCCTCTGTCACCACCGGGCAGCACCGCCACCCTCTGTCACCGCCGGGCAGCACCGCCACCCCGCCACCCTCTGTCACCGCCGGACAGCACCGCCACCCTCTGTCACCACCGGGCAGCACCGCCACCCTCTGTCACCGCCGGGCAGCACCGCCACCCTCTGTCACCGCCGGGCAGCACCGCCACCCTCTGTCACCACCGGGCAGCACGGCCCAGCTGCTGCACCGGAACCACCCTCAGCCGTCCCTAACCCAGTTCGGCAGGGCTGTCATCTGGCAGGGCAGAGGGAACCTGTGAATTATTTACGCCGGGGGCGCTCAGCACGCACGGCAGGTCCTGAGCTAGCCTGGGGACCCAGCTCCCGGGGACAGTGGCCAACGCTGGCTGTTGTGTTAGGGTCATGGCATGGTTTGGGTTGGAAGGGACCTTAAAGATCATATAGTTCCAACCCCTGCATGGGCTCTACGCCTCCCTCTACACCAGGTTGTGCAAAGCCCCATAAAACCTGGTCTTGAACACTTCCAGGAAGGGGCCATCCACAGCCTCCCTGGGAAACCTGTTCCAGTGTCTCACCACACTCCCAAGAAAAAAATTCTTCCTAATATCTGATCTAAATCTGCCTTCTTTCATCCTAAAACCATTACCCCATGTCCTGTCACTAGATGCCTTCATAAAATGTCCCCCCCCAGCTTTCCTGTAGCCCCTTCAGGTAGTGGCAGGCAGTTAAAAAGTCTAAATAGTAATCAGGACTCCCCAGAGCCTTCTCCTCTCCAAGCTCAACAACCCCAACTTTCTCAGCCTGTCTTCACAGGAGAGGTGCTCTCTCCCTCTGGTCATCTTTGTGTCCCTGTTACCACATGGCTGTGACTGATGTGTTTGATAATCTCATTTTTCCCTTCCTTGACAGGGCTGTTAAAAATGCCAGACAGTGTCAGGAGAGCAGAACAAGACTATTCAACTAAGGCTGTTGACGTAACACCCTGCTTAACCCCCTTTTTCTGTTCTAGAAGAAGAGAGGTTTCTCATGGTCCTATGTTACATTTACAGGCCTTTCTGGCTGCTGACCCACGTCTTGTGTGAAGCTGTATCAGGTACTGATTTAGAGAAGGCACACTAAAATGCTGCATCTTACCTTAAAATTCCTAAGGACAGGAAACAAATTCAGAAACTTTGTTTTTCAATTGTCAACACACAAATGTGACTCTCCTGGTAGGAGAGCTCAGTCGTCTCCATAGGATGCATTGAGGGTTTTCAAAGTCATGCACCACCATTTTTTGAGCCTGTATACTCTTGAATCTGAACAGTCAAACATCCATACAACTCAAGTGGATGGACTGGGGAAAAAAATTGAAACAGCAAAAAGGAGATCCAGTGAATGTGTGTGTCTGAGCTCTTCTGGCTTTTCCACATACTACTGATGCTGTCTTGAAATAGCTCTAAAAATGTCTACAACATATTGAGCAAAGACACAGCTACGCTGAGGTCTGGCAGGCTGGCACCCCAGAGATCCATGTACCAGTCCACTGCAATGCATGCTGCACTTCAGTGACAGGTTTTGGATTAGCTTTGAGACAAACTGCAACTATAATGCAGCCATGAACTTTCTCCTGAGAACACAAAGAGCTTGTCCAGGTGTATGGTGACATACAGCTCTTTTCCAAATGATCCAGCCCTGGGAAATTAAAACACAAGGGTCTCACAGTGATGTGAGCTCAGTGATCTGGAGATTTTGCTATACCTTATAGCTCTGCTAATTGAGTTGAATGGAAAGATTATCTCCCCACTGCTTCTTCTCCTCCTTTTCTCTCCAAGCTCCTTCTCTGTGTGAAGGCAAATAAAAAGTGGAGAAGAGCACACTCTCTTCCTTATGTGTCCCATGGTTCTGGCGCCAGTGGCGTGGGGCTCAGCTTATCCTTCCCTCTCCCCAAGCTCAGGAAACCAGACAGTATTAATGAAACACAATTCTGCTCACCCAAATTTAGAAACTCCACTCAGGAATAGATAACACAAAAAGAGCACAATAGGGATGAATTTGTCTTACCCCCTTCCCCCCCCAGTTTCTCAATCTGGGATTTCATCCCAGATGATTACATGCTTAGCCAGGCATAGCAGAGATCAGCTCTTCCTTCCTGTTCACACAGCCCTGGGCAAACTCACTCTATTTTATTCAGAAAAATAAACAGCAACCAGCATCATAGTCAGCTCATTCCTACCATCACTGATCTCAATCTGACAACTGCTTTTGCTTCTGCTTATTTGTTGGCAAAAACACTTGAGCCAAAACTCCTTTGGGAGATCCAAAGACAATAGAAGGAAACATTTGCCTGATGTCTGATGTTACCGCGAAGGGCTGGCCAGCGCACAAAAAAATGTTTGACTTATGATGGGAAAATTGCAGGGATAAGGCCTATCTGCTCCCTGACGCATTGCTCCAAATTTGGTTGCAGTCATCCTTCCTCAGCAGACTCCCATCTCTGAAGCTGAAAGTCTTTGGATGTTCAGGTAAGACAAGGTCACAAGAGGCCCTGGAGTCATTCCCTCTTTTCTCTTCCTGTTCCTATCATGTAATTTCGATTTCTAGAAAGGGACAGGTGTTCCCACATGACACGTCCCCATGTGGAATAAAGCTTAAACC
Source organism: Phaethornis superciliosus (assembly GCA_023637945.1). NCBI lineage: Eukaryota > Metazoa > Chordata > Aves > Apodiformes > Trochilidae > Phaethornis > Phaethornis superciliosus. Next base: position 14,639,854 of record JAJQWJ010000009.1, on the reverse strand, counting down.
CATGACACTGACCATCCAATCCTTCCTGGAGTTTTCACTTTGCTGCAGTTTGTCTTCTCTCTTGCACCAGAAATGCTGTAGTTAAGACACAAGCTGTGAGTGTTCTGTGCAGCCACTGCTTATTATCCTGTCAGATCCTTTTGTATCAAAAGAGATTCTGTCTGTGCATGAAACAAAACCAATTTATAAAAGAAGATTAAAAACTGGAGTCCCTGGTGCTGAGGAAAAGTCTGTGTCTTAAAACCTCTGCAGAACCATTCTGGTTCTGCACACAAGCTCTGAGTGGGAAATGTTGTCTGCTGGAGCCAGCTCCTCCTGCAATAATTAGTGTTCTTGGACTCAATGTATGTGGAAGTTTCTTTTCCAGAAATAATTGTTCTTGACTAGTGTCACTGCAGGAAACCTACAAAATGTTGCACTCAGCTGATGTAAACTGGAAAAGTCAGACTGCCTTTAGTGGATTAACTGTAGATTTAGTAATTTTTTAAAATTTTATATTCGTTTTTATTCTATATATATTTTTAATGTATTTCTTTACTAGTCATCCAACCAAAGGTGTCTGCAATGGAAGCAACTGAAGATTAGGAAGACAATGTATGGAATAGCAGCAGAATTCAGGTCACCACAGCAGAGGGTTATGTGCTCTGGAAGTGTGAGTGCCTGGCTCCCACTCTCTTGAGCTAACTTCAATTTATTTTGCTGTGAGAGCTTACAGAGGAAAGATCTGCCTGGATACTGGAGAAGAACTTTTTGATAGCACAAGGATGAAGGCGTGAAAACACTAGAAAAGGTGTGCAGGGAGAATTTAAAGACAGATTAAATTACAGCTATTTAGTTGTGATGAAGAAATTCTTGCGGTAAGCACAGGTAAGGCAAACTGTTCCATATAGGGAAAATCAGTGGCAAAAAATGGGAGTCAAGTGTAACAACACAGAAAGAGACAATTTTTTTCCAGAAATCTCAAACTAAAGGAGAGAAATTTGGTATAGGAAAACCCATGAATATTGAGCTGTCAGACCCTCCAGCATCACCACAAAATGGCATTTGGAAACCAGACAGATACCAGATGCTATCTCAGATGCTGGGAATCAGGAAAGAGATGGTCACAAAGTTAATTTCAAATTTATCCAGGATGCTGTTCAAGTGGATAGTGGGAATACAGTGCTGTAAATTTAGAGTGCAAATACATGGATACCAGGAGAATGCAGTTGCAAAATGCACCTAAAAGAATACTTCAAACAGGCTTAAAAAAGATGTGGTAATGTACTCATCTTGGGGTCTAGAGGTGTCACTATGAAATAATGAAGTGCTGTCACATTTTTGTTGACTTGAGAACACACATGCAAATTACTCCAAGCTGTATGAATAAGCATGTGTGAATCTGAGACTACAGCAACCCATAGCACATGCCAAGCTAGCAGCCAGGTGGGGATAGAGAGTTGCAAGGTGTCCAGAAAAACACTGGGGCAAAATAAGCTATGAGACCTGCTGGTAAATGATGAACAAAACTGGGAAGCACAAGAAAACTTAGCAGTCTCAGATATGAGAACTCATCAAAATGCTAAATTACTGTTTTAAGTGAAAATAACAAAATTTTATAACATGTTTCCAACTAGTCATTTGACAGATTTCCACAGAGGGTCTGAAGTATGTATGAAAATATAATACAAGTGGAAAATTCCTTGTCTATCTTATAGCATCCCTGCATGCTCTCCCACGTGTACACCTTCTGCATGTTTTGGAGCAACAGCTTAAATGTAATGACTCCATGACCACTGGTGGCTTTGAGGTGGAGACGACACATAAAAGGAAGCAGAAAAAACATAGCAAGAGTGATCTTCCCAGTATTGAAATGCAAGGAATTGCAAAGAAAAGCAAGGGGACCAGTGAAGGTGGTGGTAGCAGTACTCAGTTTATCGAGGCAAGGGAAGAGGTTGGCTGAGATGTGAGATGAAGAGAGACCCATCATAAGTTGAGGGAGAATGTAGCAGAGAGGAAAAGTAATTCTGAGAGATAGGAAGGAATATAACTTTAAAGGAAATTTGCATTCAACGGCATCAAAAGCAGCAAGACAGAGGGATGGTGATGGAGAAATGTGAAGCTGTAATGATGAAGGTGCAAGCACTGGAATAAAGTTGTAGACCCAGGCTGTTTTGTTGAGAGTGGAATTGGCTGTGGTGCTGGCTGGAATTTCTGAGTCAGAGGACAGGGAATAAGAAAGGTGGGTCAGGGTTGGATTTGGAAACAGTGAGAGATTATGTTGTGCTTACCTTGGAGGGCTTGATGAGAAAGCCTGGAGGAAAGTGAGGATTCAGAGAAGTAAAGGGTAAAGAAAGGCTGGAGGAGCTCTTAGGAGGTGGGAGAAAAAAAAAGAATGAGAAATGTCATTGACTGTATATGAGCCAGGGAGAGTACAGAAGAGGAGCAAGCATGGTTCAGTCCTGGGAAAGGCTGGCAGTGCACCACATGGAGGCAGAAGACAGAGAGAAGGATTGTGTGAAGGAGCAGTCTGAGGTGATGGGCAGGAGGTCAAAGGGAAAGGAAAACGAGGGTGGAGCAATGGGAGGTGCTAGGGGAGATGTCAGAAGATAGGAGTAGTAGGGAAGCAAAGAGGGAGGAAAGGGTAGAGCAGTGCCATAAGGCTTTGTGTTACTGAGGAGTGCAAGCAAAAAGAGGATGGGAGTCAGATAGCAGAGCTAGCATGAAGGTGGAAAGGATGGAGAGATGAAAATGTTCCAAGGAGGAAGGGAGGGGGAGAGACAAATAATAGGCAAATTATAACTAATGCAATAATTAGCTGCTACAGCAGTAATCTGATTGTCACCCAAAAAAAGAGGCAGGGAGATCATGAGAGAGGGGGAGGCATGAGCAGGCAGAGGCACAGAGGTGGGCACAGAGGCAGTGCAGGGAGCAGCAGGTTCCAGGGCTGCAGTTCCCATGGCAGCATATGCAAGCATAGGCCAAAAATGTGCAAACATGGTGACATCAGCAGGGGACAGCTCGGCAGGCTTCCATCTCATGCTGCTCAGGGTGGGAGCAGAGCCACGCACCTCCCTGGGTTCCAGAGCTGCAGGGTAGCACAAGTTACCCCCACATTTTAAGGCCAGGCCCCTTACTGTTGAGAAATGGGTTTCCTGCACTCTTTTTCCTTGATTCCAGGTGAAACACAGCAGAACGAGAGCTGCTGAGTGTCTTGTGGGCAGTGAGGGGTGTGTGTGCCACATGGCAAGAAGGCAATTCTGCCTTGGAGGGGGGCAGTGGGGGAGGCAGCACCCATCCTTCTGGGCCCCCCGTGCCCACTCACCAAGGGGGCTGGGGGTTTCCACCTCCAGTGCCCATCTCAGCCTGTCCAGCTGCAGCTCCGAGTGTGCATGTGTCTTCCGGTGAGGCTGCCACAGCCAGGGGCCAGGCTGGGTACAGCAGGCAGAAGCAGCATGTGTTTTTCACAGGATGGAGCCGTGTTCTTCACCCGTCAGTAATTTTTGGCAGAATTTTCCCTTCCTCGCCTGTTACCCCTGTAATTAACCGCTGCTTGGGGCGTGCACCTACCCTGCAGTTTCTGCTCATGTCCTACACTAAACAGCTGGAGACAGAGGCCATTTTTTGTGTCCAAGCGGGAGGTGGTTAAGCGGTGTTTCCCAAAGCCCTGACACAGACGGGACCTCCCTGCCGGGCCTTGAGCAAGGATGCTGCTCTCTTCTCCTCCCCGTGGCAACCTGGAAGATGAGCTACCTGGCAGGAGGATGCCACGGGCCTAGCGAGGACTTGCCACCTACCCAGGAGGAGCCTTTGCTTCTGCATGAGTTGCATCAGCCCTCCAGAGCAATGCTTGGGGGCTCCGCGGGTTTACAGCCGAATTTGGCAGTGCAGCTGCATCCAACAGCAGAGGGAGCTCTGGGAGAGGAAGAGGAGCGGACGAAGCCGGGAAGGAAGGAGACAAGCAGGAGGATGGCAGAGGAAACTGCAGGCAGCTCTGCTGGATCAGGTAGGGAGGTCTTTAACAGAATAAAGGCGTGAGGAAAAAAGGGAGCCTGAGAGAAGAAGCGGCTGAAAAGCAACCACCATGGAAACGCAAGGCCAGCAGAAGTTTACATATAAAAAGACATGAAAGAGGCAAGCAAAAGAAGTGTCTGGGTGCTATTTCTCTTGTAAGATTTAAGACCCAGGCTAGCTTCAGGGTGTCTAGTGCAAAATAGCTCTAAGGGGGAGGAAGGTATCTTAGTTACTCGGGGAGTGTTTTCTCTGCATTTAAATGTTAAGAGGCTCTGGCTATATTATTTTTTTCCGAGGAGAATGCTCCGTGTTGAGCATTGTTCTCAAGTCAAATTCATTTCAGAAAGTTTCAGTGACATTTTGAGAAACTCTAGTGCCATGAACTCACACCAGGATCAAACCAAAGAGGCAAATATACCTCTGTGGCTGTGTAAATGCACCTGTTGGAAGATGATGGCCATTTCTACCATTCCCATTTGACATGGGATGACAGCAATACCAACCAGCCACATCACAGTGTGAGAAGCCAATGCATGAATATGACTCTCTAGCCACATAGATCAGGAAAATAAATACTCTGATCTTTCCATCCCTCATTCCCTGTGGTCCTGGGTGCAGCTCAAGAGTAGGTGTGATTCATTCTGCCATCTCTGGGCAACCCAAGGGAAAACTGCCTGCTAATGTCGATTTCTGATGTCAGAACATATAATTAACCTGACAAAGCAAAATGTTTTTTTGGGTTGAGGCGTGATCAGACCTTCCTTCTGCTATTTCTCCATAAGTTGACGAAATTAGTTGGAGGTGTTCGAGCCTGGGGTAGGTATATGTTTAGTTGTTCTGTGGTGGCTATGTCTTACAGTGTTGTCAATGAGTTCACTGCTGTATAATATATAAAAATATTGCCAGTGCTTTCTCTGATGAATTTACATCCAAGGTAAACACAGAGAAGTCAGAATGTTTGGAGATTACAATAACCTGCTTCTCTGTTGCTGCACATATGTCCAATACTCCTCCCTTGTACATGTCTTTGGAGCAGGAGAAAAAGCAGGTTTTAAATTATCATGCTGACTGCCACAGTGGCTGTGGACAGGAATCATAGGAATACTTGGGTTCTTTGAGGTGTGTCATGTTAAAGTAAAGTTGATAGCGTGATGCTAAACTGATAGTCGATATCTAAGAGTAGAAGCATTAGGGACTGGAATACTTTGGTTATTGTCACTGCATTTGAGAAACGATTGGGGAGAAGATTTCAGAGAGTTATAGCAAGTTGTTGCTATGCTTTCCCTTGGGTAGATTCTTTATAATGGAACAATTGATGTAATATGATCTATAGCATGTACACATAACTAGCAGAAGGTGGTGCAGCTAGGGTAAAAAGATTAATGTAGCCATTTCAAGCAAAATCAACTTCTCTTAGTGCTGTGTTGGCAAGCCTGGTTTCCGTATGCTCCTGGGCACAAACACAGGAGCCCTGTTGTAGTTGTTGAAGTGAGAAAAGAGTTCCAAGTCTCCAGGTCCCTGATAAAGGATTGCCATTTTAAAGAAAGCTTTCTCTACGCTCCTTCTACAGAATGACCTCTATTTCCTTTTCTCCATGGAAAAATAGGAAGACAGAGAAGAGGCAGCATGTAAGTAATAAACTATATATTATTCCCCCAGCTTTTTTTTTCTGCTGTTTTTGCCTGGTCTCCCTGAACCTTTTTTTTTTTTTTTCCATGGTCCAGCTGAGTGAGTCCTTAATCTCCAGTCATTTGAATGACTGGAGATCAGTCATTTGCAGACTCTGAGCATTTTGGTCCTGCATATGTTCTTTCTTTTTCCTCCTGCTGCTCAGAAAGCTCTGCCCAGCTGTGCACCTCATTATGCCTTTGTGGCTAGGCTATTTCAAGAATATGTCTTCTGAAGGAATAACAAAATCAGAAAGCTCTGACGATTTTAACTGTGGGATTGGGGAAGTAAAGGTTAAATGTTAGCACAGATATGGCTAAGCACTCTGAAGGTAAGTGGCTTGCCATTTCTTTAAAAACCACCATTTTCCCAGATCCAGGTAGGGCACTTATGTTTTGTGTCATGCCATTTGCACACGGAGCCACAGCCATTTTGCTGATAAAACCAACTGAAGGGGGAAGAAAGGTTTTCAGGCATGATGTAAAGAAAGAAATAACAGACTGAAATGTCTCAAGGGGAGGCAGGGAAGCCATTCCAGCAAGCTGGGTTGGACAAGCTATGACAATGGAAAGCCTCTTTTGGTCTTACCCTGCTAATTCTGGCTGTGACAGGTTTTTAATTTTTATTCCCTATTCAGCCTCCATGCTCAGCTTATACTATTTGTGGAAACCCAGGTGAGCAGAGGAAGTAGAGATTGTAGAAGCAGTCAAGTGCAAAATTAACAAAATAGGAAGAACTAAATAGATGAAATGGACTAACTCAGTCACAGACTAACCCTCCTCTCCCAGCCCTCTGGCTCTAAATATATGCAGGTACTCAGCACCTCAGTAGTGGTTACTGGCATGCTGCTGAGTTGGGATCAGAGTACAAAGGTACCATCTCATCAGGCACCACATTTGACTGACACAGGCTCGCTCTCAGGCTGACCAAGCAATGCATGACTTTACTCCTGCTTCTGCGAAGTTAAAGCCCTGCTCAGGCAAGCAGCCTTGCTGAGGAGCAGGTGATGGTGTTTGCAGACAGCAGAGCTTCCTGCCTTCCTGCCACACCTCCCTTCCATCTCAGTTGTTTTGTGAATTTATAATCCTTTATTGATAAGTACAGAATGAAACAGATTGGCCATCTGTTGGTATATCCACTGAAAGAGAATTGAAAACTCATGAAAATTAGGTCATCTATGTATATTGGAGCAGCCAGTAGAAGTTGAATTGTTCCTGCTGTCACTTGAAAAGCCTTGCTAGGCTGCAGTGTGACAACACAAGCTACTTACCACCCACAGCATCATGGCTGCTTCTCTTGTATCAAAATACAAAGATACTTGATAAGAATGAGGCCTAATCCCTCAAAACTCCATCCCATTTTTAGATGCCATATTGCATTTTCAGTGACTGACTTTGCATTGTAGCAAATTATATACGAGAGCTGCTGGGCACATTATGGAGTTCTGGGTGTAAATTCGTAGGGCAAATAAACCTCTTTGTTATCTAGAACAGTCATTCTGATGTTGTAAGCTAGAGACACTCCTCCTTTTTTCAGTACAAAGACCAGGTAAGGAGAGAGAGATTTTTTCCAACAAGGAAGTTCAGAAGCTGTGTAAGAGAGGCAGCTCTGGAGCAGAATAGGCTGGTTTGCAAGGCCTCCAAAGGTCACCATGCTTTTAAAATAGAGACTGCTGTGTCAGGTGTTTGAAAACAAGCATTATACTGAAGTGCTTCAGAAAAAGTGGTAACATGGGTCTGGATAATTATTTAAGGAGGAGTTAATAAATAATAATAATTAAAAAATGTTGATGGAATAAAAAAAAATAAATTGATGGAATTACAAATGAGCCACCATGGAAGCTTTGCAATGCTTTTTAGATTGGAAAAAACCTGCTGCTTCTGTTTTCCTAGATATCTTTGGGATTGCCAGTAAAACTGTAACTAAAGGAGAATTGCCAGACATAATTCAGGTAGACTTGCTGAAAGCTGTGATGCTGTGTCCTGCTCCCAGGGCACACGGAGCTGCAGCAGCCCTGGCAGTGCAGAAGCCATCCCTCAGGTGACAAGTTTCCCACTTCTTTGGAGGAGCTGAGCCCCTGAGCCCCCACTCTGGACTGGCTCTCCACAGCCAGCTGTGGGCACAGGCAAGGCAGGGCCTTGCCAACATCATCTGACTACAGAGCAATGAAAGAGCTGCCAACATATTGCATTATTTTGCCTGGAAAGTCAGCTTCACTCCTGCTGAGGGAGGGTGTGGGGCACAGAGGTGGCACTAATGGATATGTGGGTGGCAAGTGGTAGATATGGCTGATAAGTGTGACTGCATCCCCAGCCCCATCTTCCTGCCCATCTTTTTAGATAAGCAGTAAGGGTGAACTATTCAGCACTGAGAAACCCTTTTTTTTGTGAAGAGGTGGCCTGGATCCAAGCTAAGTGACACATGCATTGTGCTCCTTGCTTATACTGGAGTCTTCTTCAAGCTCTGTCCATTCCATGAAGTCATACTGCTGTGTTTCTACAGTCAGTTCCCTGCCAGTTTTCTATCTGCCATCTGCACTGCTTCCCAAATACCTCATCTACTTCCTCATATTCCCCTTCATCTTAAATTCACTTGGGTGAAAAATCTGACAAAACTCACAAAGCCAGAACTGTAGTGTTTTCTCATATGAATTTTCCTCGCTCTTTTCTGAAAAAAAAGTACTGGCAGTGGCTATTTTTGGCACCATTTCTTCCTGTTCACCTTTTGCTGGTGTCCCCCCTGCACCTGGCACCCTTGGACTGAGCTTGGACACCCACTGGACAATATCAAGCAGGCACATCTGACATGCACAGCATGGCTGTTGGAGTGAAAGAAGAACTGGAAAACATCTCAGAATAAATTGTCAGCTTTCTAGCCTGGCCAAACTGAAGACACTATTGGATGTCTGATATTTTCTAAAAATTCTTAATAATACAAAAATGGTGATAATGCTAAGCTGGAAAAATGTGACATCTTTTGGCTAGTCAAGCTTAGGGAATCTGAAAAATTTCAACTAAAATGCAGTTGTAAAAAACAAACAGGATTAATTTATCCTGTGAGGCATATGGCTGCATTTCTGTTGTTTGTTAATGTAATCACTAATTCAGTCCTCTGAGCCACAGATGAAAATAACAATATTATTTTGATTATGAAAAGCCAATGTCAGAACTGTGCAAGTGGAAAGAAGCCATTTTTCCTCCACTGTCTCTATATTTCTGGCATCTCTTTTATCACTTTTTATAGAGTAACTTGGAGCTGGCTGACTTGTACTCTCTCTGAAACAACCCTATACACTGTAACAGAACAGTTGGGATGTATATTTGCCCTCAGCTGAGCTCTTCCAGGTTTTTAACTCCTTTCTCCTCTGTTCTGTCCCACTTCAGGCAGCCAGAGCCAGAAGCAGCAATCTAGAAAGACCCGTGAAAAAGCACTGGGACTTGAGCCCTGAGAAAACCAAACTGGAGACAATGGGAGAGGCTGATGGTGGAGAATCTAGAAAGGAAGGAACATAGAATTTTAAATTAAAGGAAATTTGAGTTACCCTTAAATACATTTCTCAACACGGACGAAAAAACAAAAACCACAAACAAACAAAAAAACCCACCCAAAAAACCAAAAAATAAACCAAACCAAGCAACCAAGCATACGTTCTGTGGGAGTTAAGTCTTTCACACTCACAGTTGCCCTGTCAGAACGGGACTCTAATTAGATCTGGATCTACCCAGCTCCAGGTGTCTTCTGCCTCAGGTCTCCAGAGCTATTCGCCTGTTTTCCTGGTGTGCCTCAGCTTGGCAAGGTCTCTTTATTGCCAATTGAATGTGGATTCAGCCAGCTCTGACCAGCTCTGGCATTTGAAAAAGTCCTTTTTCTTCCACTTGAATTTCTCTGCCAGCTGCCTGCGAGTCAGGATTTCCCAGCCAGCAGCTCATGCTATTATCTGTTTTCACTTGCCTTGATGTTTACCAGATCGGACTGCTTTTATCTCTATTAACCCTACCTCACTGCAGAACCCTAGTATTGCACACCCTATTGTGCCGTGGCCACTGGATCAGTGCAGAAATAAATAAATGGATAATAAATTCAACTCATTGTGGACACAGTGAGGTCTAAAATACTGGCCAAAAAGTGATGTCAGGGAAGAAAATAACTGAAAGGCCAAATAAAGGTATTAAAAATCAACGCTGAAAATAATTGACAGCTCATGAGACTAAATCTGAACTCTGCTAAAATTCTCCACCAGATGAAAATGCGGTTATGAAAATAGTGCTGAACAGCTGAAAGCAGGACAAGCTGGCCTGATTTTCTCTGGTCTCAGGAGCTGAATTGGTGCTAAGAAGTGCTTTAATTTGTAACCTTAGACACATTTTAGAGTCATTTAGACCAGAAGGTCTGATTAAAAATGCAACTAAAAATATAAAGGGGAGATTCTCGAACTTTAAAGGGCCATAAAGCTTTTCTGAACAAGCACCAAAGGATCACTTTGTATCTCCTCCAACACCTAGAAATCATAGGGATGAAGCAAAAGTTGGAAGAGGACCTAGTGTTTTTATATTTTTAAATTCAATTCTTGATCAAGTTCAATGTAGGTTCTAAGACAGTACGTTACAACCAGTTTTAGTTAAAAAAAACACAGGTCCTGTCACTTGTCAAGCCAGTGGTCATCAAGGACTTTGGGATATTTGTGCCCTTTTAGTTAAAGGAGGAAAAAAGGCTTCTAATAGATTTTGAGGTGAGGATCAGCTTCAATTTGGCTCCTTCCTCAATGTGCTGTGTTCGTTCTCTAGAATTGCCCCCTCCAAGCTAAAGATGCCTTTGGCTTTCTGGTTTCCTTAAGGACTCAAGATATGTGCAATAAAACGAACTTCTTCCCCCGATAGTGTTTTAACGATTAAAGCACAATTTGAACTCGTCGCTATTTTATTTCCTTCCCGTAGTACATCTCATTTCTCTGCACAAAGAGACCGAGCCAGCGCCTTTGCTGCCAGACGTTTTGCTTCCATTGCTGCCGCTCAAACGAACGCCGCGCCGCAGCGCTGCCCGCGCCCCGCAGACACCGCTCCAGGCCCCGGCGCAACCCCCGCACGGGGCTGGGCTCTGCTCCCCTCACGCTAAACAACAGTCGCCCCCGCCCCGCCCCGCCCGTGCCCCGCAGCCCGAGGCCGGAGCACGGACCCCTCGGCATCCGCCGGCCCGCGGAGCTCAGCGGCCCGCAGGCACCTGAGCCTGGCGGTTGCGCGGGGGGCGGGCGGGCCCGGCCCGGCCCTCACATGCGCGGCGCCACGGGAGCCATTGGCTGCCTCCGGGCCGCGGGCGGCGCTCTCAGGCGCGGGGTCGGCCCTTGCCGCCGGCAGCCGGTGTCGTCCGTGCGCCGAGCCATGCGGGTGTGCGCTGCGTGCGGAGAGCGCGCTGCAGGGCGCTGCTAGGAGCCGAGCCCGCCCGGCCCGGCCTCCTCCTTCCCGCCTGCTGCCGCCGGCCGCATGGCAGCGCCGCGGGAGTGACCGTCCCGGAGAAGTCCCCGCAGTCCCCGCAGCGCGCACGACCCGGCGCGGCCCGGCCGGGCGGCTCTCGGGGTCCCCCAGCCCGCGGGGCCGTCCCTGAGGTGAGGCGAGGCGAGGCGAGGCGAGCGGGGGGCGGTGGGGCTGGCAGCGGAGGGACCGCGGGGGAGCGGGCGGCATCGGCACAGACGAACCCCCGCCTCGCCGTGCTCGCGCTTTCGTTCGCGCTTGTCTGTTGTTTTTTTTTTTTCGTTTTTTTTTGTTTTTTTGGGTTTTTTTTCAGGTTTTTTTTTCGGTTTTTTGCTTTTTTTCTCTCCCTGTTTTCTACCTTCAGAAGGGCCTGAATTGATTCGGTGGTGTTGCTGCCGGCGCTGGTGTTCCGCGGGGGCACCGCGGCCCGGCTGCTGGTGGGACCCCGAGGGGCGGCTGTGCCTGGACGCGGAGTTTCAGCCCCGGGGTGCGCACCCACGCAGGACCTGCCCGCCGGTGTGGGGCCGGCCCGGGCTGCGGGTCTGGGAGCGCAACGTGCCACAGGGAAATGCGGCTGGAAAAAGCGAGCCCCATTCCAAGACTGGTGGTATGAAACCCTCGCGGGGACCGCTGGCTGAGTGTCTTTTGTATGGGGTCAGCTGTTTTTGCTGTTGCACCACCCACAAATTAGAAGGGCCTAAGCCAGTCGATAAAACACATCTTCGGGACAAAAATGCCCTTGCCAGAGAATCATTTGTGGGGTTTTTTTGAGTCAAGTCCCTTCCCTTTCCCCTGCTCCCCAGTACGTCGCAATACCGACTCCTGCTCCTGGAGGATCCCTGAGCCTGGCACAGCAGCTTCTCTGTCTGCTCTGCAACCTCCATTTCCCCCCGTCCCCGTTACAAGTGCTGCCACTGCTGCTGAACAAACACGAATACAGGCACGGAAAGCTTGTGACTTGGACAGCATCCTTTGGGGAAGCTGATCTGCGGTCACTGGGGGATGCATGTTGCACGTTAACGCGCACCAGCTGCCCCTGGCATGTTCTCTGGACGCTCCCAGTGTCTAAGAGCCATGAGGTATGTTACTCAGACTTGAAAATGGAGGACGGTAGTGGTAACCAGCCCGTTGTTTGGTGGAGTAAGTCTCAGCAGTACTTCCTGTAATGGTGGTGCTGAAAGTGATGTTTTACTTGGCTTAGCTGCTGATACAGAGTGCAGAGCATCTTCAATGCTAGCTGTGGGTACCTGCTACTTGTAAGTGTTGTCAGTTACAGCTGCTTTGTTTTTTTGTTTTGTGTGAGTTTTTTGTTAGTTTTTTTAAATATTGAGAAATATTTTGGGTTTTTTCAGCGTTATGTCCCTCAGCTGTGATAGGTAAGGATCATATTCTCTGCCTTTAAAACTGAAGGTGAGGAATGGCTATACCCTCTTGTTTACGAGAGAGGGATTTAGGATTTGAGAAATTTTCAGGAGCAGCACTGAGGTTTCGATTCCACAGCTCTGAGCTTTCGAAAAAGCATTCTTATCCCAGATGGAGTAGCAAAGTCCCTTTTTGTGTCTTTTTTTCTTCCTGCCATTTTTTTCTTCCTGCCATTTTTTTCTTCCTCCTCTGTTCCTGGTGACAGGAAACCCCCTTGTTTCAAGCTTAGTGTAAGGCTGAGTAGTGTAGAAGGTTTGTGTTGCGTTATTTGCTCTTGATTGCCATCATAAATTAATTCACCAAGCCTTGCTTAGAGGCCAGGATCCTATTCATTCTTTGTGATTTACAAATCCCCTATAAACCTTTTATTGTTAGTTGAAACTGATTTATGAGGTCCTAACCTAGGAATACGCTACTGTGGCTATATTTTCTGTGCTATACACCATTTTCTCTTATGTTTTTGAGGAAGCATTGCCTTTGTAGTAAACTCATTTGGTGCTTTGCCTGTGTCTTGCTTAGTGTGAAGAACACTTGTCCACTATGTCTGCAATAACTTTTTTCTTGCACACAATAAGCAAGGAATATTTACGTAGATACTGCTATTTGCAATCAAGATTACTTTGATAAAGATCCAGAGTTTACAAAGGCTACATGAAGTAACATGGGGAAGGGAGCAGCATTAAGCAGTAATTTATTTTGTGAGGTCTAGATATGCACAATAGATATCTGTACCAGTCTTGACATCCTTGAGGGGATGTTAATTTGTCCAGCATGTTCAGACCCAGAGGAGCAATTCTAAAGCAGCAGCTCTGTTAGCAGAAAACCTCTTTGTGCTGCTGTCATGGGAAGGTAATTATTAATAGGAACAAACCTGTATAATAACAATGCAGGAGAGTGAAAGCACTTAGGTGCTTGCTGTGGAAAGGTTAGCCAGTGTACGTTGCACTAATACACATAGCTGCACATGTGAAATACAGTTTATTGTATTCCAGATTTTTCTTAGTCCTGTCCTTCTGTCGCCTCAGAGGAGCCTCTTCTGTAGCAGTACGCAGGTGGTGGTGGTATGGAGATATCACGACTGTGCATCCTCTGTGTGGACAGCTGTCTTGACTGTGTGCCTGGAGAGTCAGAAAAAAAAGCTAATGCTGTTGGTGATACCCTTGCAATAGATCCTACCAGTGACAGGAGGACAAGAAAATTCAGCCTAGTGGAGAAAAGGGTATGCACCTCTCTGGTCAAAAGTGCACGTGCCCGTGTGGCTTGGTTGCAGTTTTAAAAGAAGTGACAGTACTGAAATTTCCTGCCTTGAAGTTAGTTGGTCTTCCCATTCCTTCTGTGTATTGAGGTACCATTCAAAGCTTGTTGAAGTCAGTGGGAATACATGAATTTTGAAGCAGGCCCAGCACCACTGTCTTGAGTTTCTTTCTCAGTTTCTTTTCTCTGATGGTACCAGCTGCTGTGCCAGTTCCTGCCTTTGCTGTGTACTGGTGCTGCTTTGGGATGTCTTACAGACAGCGTGCTGACTCAGCATCTCTGCCCAGGGTCTTCCATTGCTTTCTCCTTCACCTCGAAGAGCTGGAGGGATGTTTTTATAGAGGTACATGGACAATGATCACTTGGCACAAATGTGTGGCTTAAAGCATCTAATTAGCATGGGGCGGGTTATACTCATATGTTACTATATAAAGTGGGAAGAACAAAATGTTATTACGATTTCTGCTGTTCAAATTTCTTTATTTCTTGCTAATGTTTAAATGAGACTACACATTTTTTCTTCCCTTTTTCTTTTTTAAGTTCATTATTGTCTCTTGATGGTGGGAAGATTATATCCTAGCAAAAAACCCCGAACTATTGATGTATTAAGAAAAATAGAAATAATTTTCCCCAGAAATCTTACGTTTAGATAAAGACTTGTCTGTGCTTTTGCATAACTGACATTGTAAGCATTTTTTTGTAACAAGCAGTGAAAAGTCTGTGGCCTTCACCATGCAAAGACTTGTGCACATGACTAATTTTCCACACATGTATAGTCTCATGAGTATGCACGCATAAGGCTTTCTGGGGTCATACTAGAGGTTCTTGATCTTTAAAGTGTTTTTCTTGGCTGTGATGCTGAGATGCTGTGGGCCTCCACTTGTAATTATTTGCCAGACAAGGGCTGAAATATGGATGCTTGTGAAATAGTTTTCTAAAAGCTACCAGAATTATATTTGTAAAAGCGATTGTAATCAGTGTTTCAAAGCTATTCTGTACCTCTTACCTTGAGAATACTTTAAGCTACATTTTTTTTGAAGTTTGACTTGCTTGCATTAAAGGTGGGTTTGGCTCACATCTTTTGGTCTAAGCAAATTGAGTGCAATTTTCTTTTAACCATATAACAAAGAATAGGTACTGGTTGCTTGCCGAACAATTTTTCCCCTCAGAGATTCCAAACAAATTTAGGAAAGAACAAAGCCAGTATTTCTAGTGTTTACCTTCTTGAGAATCATCTTGGGGTTTGGCATGCTAAAAAGGAAAGTGCGTCACAAGTCAAGTTGGCACTTTCTAGTGCCATCGGTAATACTAATTTCTGCATCATTAATTTTAACTGACAGGACTTCAGTCTTTCTCTGACCATGAATTTCTTTATTAAAGAGTTGAAGCTCTTGTAACTTACCTATATATTCAGCTTGCAAGAACAGGTTCCTTCAGGAAATTGTTAGGAAGATAGGCTCAAAAGCTTTCACATAGCAGCTGCCTGGGTGTTCAGATATCCTTGGAAGGAGGAGGAGGAGGCTTGTTTTTCTTTGAATCAAGCCAGCAAAATGCCACTTTTGCCCAGCACTTGGGAATGAGCAGTGGTAGTATGGGAAGGTAGAATGGCAGCACCAAGGACCTGTTGGTTGTCACTGTTTTGAAAGAAATACCTCCACTTTTGTGATTTGTTCTAAGGCTGGAGTAGTTGTGGTATTCAAGACTTTAGAAACAATCATTGTGTAAAATACAGTGCCTTTAGGGGACTAGGAAAATTATTTCGTTCTCAGATTTTTTTCTTGTAAGTG
Source organism: Phaethornis superciliosus (assembly GCA_023637945.1). Taxonomy (NCBI): domain Eukaryota; kingdom Metazoa; phylum Chordata; class Aves; order Apodiformes; family Trochilidae; genus Phaethornis; species Phaethornis superciliosus. The sequence goes on along the minus strand of JAJQWJ010000009.1, from coordinate 14,624,265 downwards.
ATTCTCTTCTTGGTGAAGGTAACTGATGAAGAAACAGAAAAAATAGGCTGAAAGCATGTTACGGCCAGCAGTGGGAGGGGGTAGCAGTCACCTTTATTCACCATGGTCCTGCATTTTGTATTGTGTGATCAATAGAAAAAGAATTGGTCTGTTTCTTGTGTGACCTGCCTTGCTGCTTGCTAGTGTTGAAAACAGAACGCTCTCTGTACATGGCCTTTTTGTTAAAAGTGAGGCATCTCAGGTGTTCTGTCTTATGAAAGACTCCTTTGAAGACCAGGAAAATGCAATGGAAGATTTCTCAGACTCAAGGTGTGGGCGTAGCAGGTAATTAAATGCTGTTGCTACCTTTTCTTATCAAACATCTCTTCAGACTGTTTGCTGTGCATTTAGATTTGGAAAAAAATGAACAATTCCCAAACAAGAGTCTTTAGATCCCTCTCTATTCACTTGCTCAGGATTTTCCTGTCTTGTCTCCTGATTATTTTTCCCCATATGTCAAGACCATGGATAGGGCCACCTGAATACAAGTGTCTTGCTGTTTTAGATGTCTCATATTTGACACTTATATGGAGCTGGAAATTTACAGCAAACATTCTCCTGGAGTATCTGCTGGAGACCAGTAATGATCTGAATGGACCTCTGGACCCCTTCCCTATATTCATTATGTGAATATACACCCAGAAAGGAAAAACCAAACACGAAAGCTCTCTATAGCCCTTGGAGTGAAGAAGCTAGGCAGGCTCCTTCCCACCCCTATACAGCTTAACAGCTTCAAAGTCACAGCCAAGATGTAGGGTTGTGGGGTTTTGTGGTTTGTTTTGTTGTTTTTTTTCCCCTTGGACTTCATTCGATACAAGTCAGCACTGAGATAAGTTTATCTGTATAAGATATTCCTGATTGCCCGGGGGTTCTACAGAAGCCAGGGGTGCTGCACCTCTAGTGCTTTCAAGTCTAGCCAGTGCCATGGATACCAACATGCCCGCTAAAAGTGGTGGTGGTTTTTGGGTGGGCTTTGAATCACTTTATTCTTCCTGCAGTGATTTTCCAACTTGGAATTATAGCTCTAAGGAGAAAACAAATGCGTACGATATGTGTATGAATATGTCTTGAATATCTGTATGTTTTCATCAACCATTGCAGGATAGCATGTACAGGCAACTTAGACACTTTCAGCTGATATGAGAATGTCTATAAAGAACACCAGTGTCTGGAATAACTGGAGTGCAGACTTGTGGAAGCAGTGTGTGCTAGAGATGAAGGCAGTTCTATAATCCTGAAGTACCTTAAAATTAAAATAAAAGCTGTTATCCCCAGGGAGATAGTTCATATACCTTGATGTGAGCACATAAAAAGCTGAATTGTCATAGTTTGTAAAAAAAAAAAATATAGTTTGTTGTCTGTCCTAGATACACTGATAAAAAAAAACAAGCTTATGCAACACTGATTTGCTAGTCATTGAAAATAACCTTTCAGATCAAAAGCTTCCTCTGTGAATATTAATATTTTATACAGAGATGTTATGTAATAGGCATTTTGTCACCTTTGCAGACCTTCACAGAGGACTGTATGGTTAAGCTGGTGTTGATTGTGCAGTATAAATTTGTCTACTAAAGCAATGAAAGTGTCAATGAATGCTTAAAAAAATAGTCCATTGTGTATATTTGCACAGTGCTTTGTGTACAGATCATGGAAAGGGAGGATAGGAACTATTGTGGTCTCAGAGTCCCTGCCTTACAACTTGAGCAAGAAATGTGGAAGTTAGTGCCCCAGCTTGCTTTGTTTTCAAGCACCACTATGGTTGAAGACACTTTCCACGTGCATTACCAATTGCCTTCATCAAAGATGCATGGAGGAGCCAAACATCATGCTTATTCTGCCTGGTGTTTAAAAAAATACAAACTGAGGAGTGTACTTACAGGGTTTCTCTCAATGGCTGCCATCCAGAAACTTTTGTGTACTTGCTTTCTGTCTAATTTGATTAATGAAATAAAGCTTAAACTACTGAGTTTAGAAGAGAAAATGACAAAAGGGAACCCAAACTTTTCATGGACTTTTTTTTTTTTTTTTTTTTTTTTTTTTTAATAACGTTTGCTGTTTTATAACCCATAGTAAATTTCTTCAATGTTTTACCTCATTAGCATTGTAAGCAGACAGAAAAGGAAGACTGGCTTAATATTTTGCTCTTCTCCTTTCCTATGACTGACAACAAATCTGTTGGCTCTTGAAACAAGGAAGTGGAGGAACGCAGATACTCAAATGCTTGTTGGTACTGCAAAAACTGTGTTTATTCAGTGCTAGTGCCCTGATGGAAAGCAGTTAGGAAAGTGTCTAAGAGGAGAATAATGGGAGAAGAATGGCTCTTAGAAAAAAGAGTGGACTCAGAATGGCACAGAAGTCTACTAATAATTAAGAACATTAAAAATGCAGGGGCCTGGACAAGATTGTATTTTCAGTGGTTAAATTTAGTGGTTACGCTTTATTTTTAGTATAATTTGACTTAGGATGTATCTAGATTGAAAGGTGAATTTAAGAGTGTCTGTATTAGCATCAATCATTTTAATCAAAACAGATTTTAAAGAAACTACTGGTGCCAGCATTACAGGAAAGCAAAAATAGTAAAATATGTAGTAAAGCCAGAAAATAAAAATGCAAGGCACACAGAAATATGAAGGAAAATAGTAATGCTGTGGCAAAGGAAAGGAGATAGCAAAATTGTTGAGATAAAACGATGGAATGAAATTATGTATACTGTTCTGCATGTGAAAAGTGTATGAATTCTGTTTGTCTGAGGGGAGTCTCATCTCCACCAATGGGGCTTTTACTCTAATGGCTGAATGTCCAAGCTCTCCCAGTTTGTAATCAGCTTGAAAGCATGCTGCAAAGTAATACAGACCCCTATGTGAACATACATATTCATTACCACGAATTTAATGGGTACCTATAAACTTGCAGGTCAAATTGGGCAAGCATGGTTTTGGATGAATAGTTTTGCACCTGCCTAATTTGTATTGTAAAATTGCAGTCTGCCTGTGTGCTCAGCAGCCCAGAGCAGCCTGGTCACCACCACCATGCAGCTTGGCACTGCAAGGAACACAGAGGCTTCTCTGCTGTTTCTTTTGTGAATGAAGAGAAGAGAGGATGGCAGCCCTCTGCACTCTTTATAACTGTTGCTTTCTGACACCCCAGCCACGTTAAGGCTTCTTCACTGTCCAGTTATTTACCTGCTTGCTGTCTGAGCTTGTAAGGTCTTAGATCTACCTAAAGAATGTAATACCAGAGCTACCAGCATCAGCCCCCTCTGTTATTGCCAGTGGCTTAACCAATAGGTTACCTATAGCATTGTCAAAGTTTGCCTGCTTGCCCAGCAGTGTTTGATTTGTAAATGTCGTCTTATATTCCTGACTTACCTGACAGAAGAGAGGAGGCAGGGAGAGCTTGGTACAGAGTTCCTGGCTCATGGGGAGGGTAAAAGGAGGTAGCTGCAAAGAGAAGAAATACAGGGAGCTCCTGCAATAAAAGGGGTGTTGGGTGGCATGTGAAAAGATGCAGCAAGGCTGTAGTGTGGACAATGAAATACACAGTGAGCAGCAATGGCATCCTGTAGGATCCCATGGAGTAGGAGCAATGCCCAAGGTGTTTGCCAAAAGGGGTGTGGTTTCAAGACCAACTGAGGCAAATTTGAGGTCGCAGTACTGTTGAAATGGGAAGTCCTGCCTTCCTGCCTGCCTCTGCCTTGCTGTGGTAGGACACTTCTCCCAGGAATGCACCAGGGGAGAGCGTGTCTGGGGGTGACTGCTCTCTTTAAGCAGCAGAGTGGCCACAAATCAGCTTGAGCTGATTGAGATAGCCTAACCAGACAAATACCAAATTTTACTGCTACATGCTGCTTTTGACAGCTTCTTCAGTAGGTTTCGCTGCTGGCTTAGGGTTTTTCTTTGCTCTTACTGGCATGACATTTTTCTTGAGTGGTGACTTCTTGTTTTCCTTATGCAGCAACAGGGGAGGAAGGTGGCATTTTAACCAAAACGATTGTCAAATGTCTGCTGTTGTCTGAGTACTTGGCCATACATGTGCAACTGAGAAATACTCAGTTGTGCTGAAATTAAACCTCTTAGTGATTGGAATTGCTTCACTTACTTTATTGTCTGAATTCTCCCCCAAAATACTGTGATTTCCCTCCTTTCTTTTCAGAATTCATAATAATTTGCTTTTCAGGCACATAATCTGTTGTTTGTTTCTTTTTCACTGTTAGCAATAATTGTTTCCCTGTTAAATGCAACTCCTGTTACGAGCAACGGAAGTGGTTTTCTTAGTGGAAAAGGTGTTTGATCAAGTGACTGTATAAATGAAGGCAGCTATGCGTAGGCTACAGTATACAGGACGTGGCATTTGGAGGTTGCACGTGTTATGCCTGAAGTACCAAGTGCCTGGCTGTGATTCAGATAAAACTGGCACTGGATGATGCCAGCACCCCAGTGTAAATGGGGTGTAACTATTTCCCTATGCTGAAGGGGCCTGAAAGAAAAGAGAAGGATTAAAGGGAATGAGTGCCAGAGGGGACTAGGTTATAAGAGAAGTGGTACATGTGCTCCTTATTTAATCTCCTTTGTGTATCCACTGTCCCACATACTGACTTTATAACAGAGTGGGTGTATATTCCTGTATCAGAGCAGATGTTTCTGTAAGTAAGATGTTGCTTTGTTTTAATAAATTGAGGCTGTCATTTTAAAAATGGGAGGAGGAGCTGAGGGAAGAAGCATAAAGAGAGAACTATTCCAGTGGGATTTTGAACAAAATCCAGAAGGATTTCTATGTCAAAAACTGCAGGGAATATGCCTTCACTGGTTTTAGCTCTGTGTAAGATTCTACTTATGTACTGGTGTGGTTTATGTGATAGTTTCTACTATAGTATATTTTTAAATAACCAAATAAAAATCTTATGAGAGTGTGTTTTTGTTTGTTTCCCTCCACCTCTCTAGGTATTTTCTAACTCCTTTTCTCGGTTTGCCATGGGCAGGGGAGGTTGCTGGTGATAGATCTCAGCAGTTGTTCATTTGTGATGGAATTCTTGAAGATAAACTGTACTGCTCTTCCATGTTTGTGTGGTGGTTTTGGTATTCAGTCTCTCTTAACATGTTTCTTGAAAGGCAGATGTATTTTCAAAAAATACTATACTTCTGCTTTGGAAATGGGAACTTCCTTTGCATTCTGTTTTCAGAAACTGTTGTATTTGGAGTGTCTGTGGAGGAGGGGATGGAGAGCATGGCAAACTCTACTTAGGCCCTTTTTTTGTGAGTCTCTGACCTTTTGAAAAAGTTGCAGAAACAACCAAGGTGAACAGCCCTGTGGCTATGACAGCATTCTCTGTCAGAGCTCAAGTATGATCCAAAGGTCTGTCCTGAAACCACCTTGCAATAGACCTTTGTAAAGTATCTAGGCAGAGCTTTTTTCCCCCTGTGCATTTAAAAATCAACAGTCTCTGAAAACTCCAGTTCTGGCAATCTCCTGCAAAAAGGTATTTAGTTCTGTGACAGCTTAACCACCCTGAACCCTTTGAAGGAGGAAAAATAATGTCCCTGTAATTTCTGTACTTCTTTGAGATGCATATTTTATTTGTGTGTTTGGCAGTGTTGTCCCTATCTCCTTATCCTGGATCACTACTTCTAAGAAGAAACATGGAACAGCAGGTTTCTCCTGACCTTTAAAATGTTCTCAGTGGAAAGCACGACACTGGGCCTGTGGGCTTCTGAGTGCCAGTAGTTGCAAACACTGAAAAGGCCTCTGAAAACAAATGAAGAGGGAAGTGTGTGCTGGTTTATTTTGTTTGCTTTTTTTTTTTTTTCCCACAGTGGCTTGGGCACAGCTCAGGTTGGTGAGCGCAGTGTGCGTGGCACTGGGCACAGACCCTTGTGGCGGGGCAGCTCTTCTCGGCGGCAGCTCTGGGTCCCGTGGCTGAAACAGGGGATGCACCTCGTTGTCCTTCCCTGGGAGGATGCCCCTCTTCCTTGCAAGGTGCTGCTGCCAGTTGGGCTGGGGCTTGCCAGCCCTGTGGCCGTGCTGTTGGCAGCTCTGGGCAAGGCCTTGGGCACTCTGGGTGCTGCCCGGGGGACAGGGGGCAGAGGAAGGGCAGCATGGTGGCAGCCAGAGCCCTTCCTGTTGCTGGGGGACTCACTTCGGTTCTGAATCAGCATCAGTCTGCCAAGCAGGTGTTTGTTGATTGGAGGCAATTATTGTGAAATACTTGATTTATAACAAGGCGTACTTAATAAGCAGCAAACTAAAATAAATACTTGTGAATTACCTGCTGGAGTCTGGCTGTTCATTTTGCTGAGTTGTTGCTTTCTGTCTGTGGGCTCTGCTCTGCCCTGGAGCCTCTGAGTCGGTGGTGGTGAAGGCAGCCATGCTGGGGTCTTGGCTGATGGAACTCTTGGGAGGAGAATCTCATTCCTTCTCCATCTTGTTTGTCCTGGCATCAGAGGTGTTTTCCAGAGGTTCTCCAAGCAGCTCACTGCTCAGAGAGGGCTGCATGCCTGGCACAGGGCTGTGATGCAGCAGTTCAAGGGTGATCAGAGCAGTTGTGTGGAGCATATGCAGTGTGCAGCTACCACATCACTGGGGTCTCACCCGGCTTTTGTGGGGGTGTAGGGAAGCAGCAGGGTAGAAATAGCAGTGCTCTTGGTTAAGTTTGGATGAGGCAGTAGGTTTAAGAAAATGTGTGGAATGGAAAATTGCGAGTTTGAGAGATCTCCACTCTTCAAGAATAATACAACTTGTTTAGAGTAGTTCTGAAGTTATTAAAATAGGGGTGCGCTCAGCCTTCCCCAGAGATCAGGCACCGATGGCAAGAGGATGACGAATGTTCTGCTTCTGTGTTGCAGAGCAGGGTTTCTCTGACACCTGCTAGTGTCAACACTTCATTCTGCCACTTTTATTCACAGCTGGTTTTTTTATACAGGAAGAGTCTGCAGTGCTTGTCAAAATGAGAAAGTGACCACCAGCATCTGGCTTCATATTCCTGTGACCAGAGCCTCCTGGAGCCCAGTGCTCAGTCCAGCTGAAGCCGGAGGAAGAAAGAGGAGGAGCACAGCCTGATCAGGTACTGAGTGGGGGAAAAGCTGACTGCTGAGCTGAAGTGGAGGTGTGGATTGATCATTAGTTATAAAAATAGAGTTCTGTTCCTTATGTGAATATGACAGTGGCCCAGTAACAACAACCACATCATCTGTGTGTCTGGTATGGGTGCCTGTTACCTGCTTGAGTTCTGTAGTAGGTATGAGGTAACCATAAAAAAATGTAGCTTGGCTTTTGCTGGAGTGTTTGATGTACACATGTAATATGAAGTACATCTCAGTACCCTCAGTGTCCAGGCTCTGTGTGAGTTGAAAAGAAGGGATTAGGGATATTCTTAACAAATGTTTGAATGTTGAAGAGCAATTTGGTGTCTTGAGGAAAGACCTTTTCCTCAAATTTATTCTGTTTTCTAACAGGGAGATATAAGTGCTGGTTTTCAAGGAGCACAATGTTATGCAGCAGCCATAGAGTGTAAAAAGGTAGCAGAATGCTGGGTTTTAAAAGAAAACCAACTGTCACTTGCTACCTGTGTTTTTATTTGCTGAGATTCCCATAACTGTTCCTGAAAACTGATATTTATTCTTGCATTTGCATCCTTCAAATTGTCATACTTAAGACTTAGGCTCATCTTATTGTATGAGACAGAAGTTCAATGTTCTGGTTTATTGTATTTGATACATCATATTTTTCTTAAGTAACTGTGCTTTCCAGCTTATGTGGAACTCCTGTTCCAAGGCCCATGTTCTGAAAAGACTTCACAGAGTTGTATGCATCATCAGAGTTTCTCTAAAAACAGGGCTGCTACCAACTTGTGCTCATACAATGCTTGGGATGGTAGTGGCCCACAATTCACTTCTAGAGGAAAGCATTCTTTGAAGAGGCACTATGGTTTTCACCTTGAGTGATGCTATTTCTCCAGAAATACCAACACCTGTCCTTTAGACTGTCTGCACTTATTAGTTATATTTGAATGTTAATTTTAATTTATTGACTAGTGGAAGCAGCAGGGTTTTGTTTAGATGATCTCTTAAGAGAATTTTTCCTAGTGGGTGCGTAGTGGTAATTTCCATCTCTGTCTGGTTCTGTCTTTCCTTGTGTGATTAAAAAAGGGAAGTTCTTTTCTAGCATGCATTGGGAATTTTTCACTTTTTTGTCTTGGGAAATAAGAATAAGCATTTATTTGACTCAACAACCAACTTCCTTCTTCCCAAGGAAGAGAGAGTGGCTCATTTGCCTGCAAACATCCCTCCTGTGGAGAGTGTTTGCTGGGGGGTTGGAGGAAAGCTAGCAGCCACTAGTAAAATAGCTGCATAGCAGGATGAAGAGGGATTATTGAAGCATTGCTAGGAAATTCATGGCTGTGTGCAAGACCTTATGTATTCCACAGACAAGTTGACCTAAATTCTGCAGGCAGGTCTGTGGTCTCCGTGTTGATGTGATGTGGCAGGCTGGATAACCCACAGCAGATCTGGATTTAAAAAAACAACTGGGAAAGAGAAGATGTAAATTTGTGTAGAAACACAGGGCAGTTTTTATTACTGTATTTATTACTGTATTTATTTACTATCTTAAACTTTTTTGTTGTTTTCTAACCCATGCTTATCTATCATTGAGTGATTTTCATGTAGGCAGGATAAGTCTGAATTACAAGGGCGCTCATGAGGAAGAGATTGTTTACTCCTGGATGGGGAAATACATGGGTGGTTTTACCTGTAAGAGGCTTTTACAGATGGCTTGGAGTTGCTAGGTAGGTTTTAGCAAAGTAATGGTGATACTGATCTTGTCAATAGTGCAACAGTTAACCCAACTGACAATCATGTGTTAGGGGGAAAACAGGATTAGGATACAATTGAAATAAATGGAATGGCTTTCACTTATGTTTTCAGGCAATCATCAAGAGTTTACATTATATACAAAACATGACGGAAAAATACGAAGAGAAAATTGAATGCCGTGTCTGTCAAAGTAAAGCTGGTCAGTCTGACCTATATGCAGAATTTTGGTGCTGTTACTTCTTGTAGTAGGATTGTGACTTTGCAGTTAAGTTTCTCCTGGCGCAGACCCAGTGTGGTGGCAGTTACTGCTTTCTCTCTTTTTCTGTAGCTGTAAGCCAGACTGATGCAATGCTGTCCTTCGCCTTTGCTCTTCTCGTGTGTACACTTGTTACCCGGTTTTGTGGCTTCCTCTTCAGGGTGCCCCTTATGGCTATAAGGGCAGGCTGTACTCCTAAAACCAGTTCCTATGAAAGGAACATTTTATGCAGGCAAAAAACTTTGCAGGTGCCACAAGGGCTTCTACAGCAAGGCTTTTGCTAGCATAGTTAGGAAGCAAGAAAAGAAAAAAATTGTCTGCTATGGCTAAATCAGCAAAATGTTAAAATGTGTTCTGGTCTGGTTACTGTGATGGAACATGTATGTGTATATATAATATATTTGTGTTTGGAAACCTCTTTCGTGGGAGCATAAGCTTTAAGCTCTTGTGAATTTTTTTAGAAGGAATTTCTGCAGCTGCAGAGTTCTGAAGCACCAGGGGAAATAGCGATATCCTCAAACATAGCTGGTTTATTTTAGATCATGTTTCATTGATGTGCTTTTGATTTGTTTTAAGAACAACTTGCCTGTATAGGCTGTTTGTTTACTATAGGCAAATAATAAGCAGCAATGCTGACCTTCTGAGGGTAGGAGTGAAAGGATTCAAGGAAGGGGGGATTTGTGTGCTTATTTTCTTTCATTGCTTGTTTCCTGTTTTACTGGTGTTTCAGCATCCAGCTCCTCTGTGCAGTGTCAGAGTGCTTGTAGGCAGTGAGTGTCACAAACGAATTTGCTTCTTGCATATCCACAAGTGAGGGCAGAGGGAGGAGGGCAGGGCCAGGCAGTTCCCCAGCCAACACAAGGGAGCCACTGTGTACCACAAGGCAGCCATGAGACCCTTCAGGGACTGTGGCCAAGAGAGGAGGAAGCAACAATGCTGGCCCCATCACCTCCCTGCTTTGGACCAGGTATGACAAGGGGATAGGAGAGCAAGGACCGTTTCCCCCTTGTGTATGTTTCAATATCAGAAGTTTTTAAACTGGAAGTTTTTAAATTGACAAGTCAAATTAATTTAAATTTCCCACAAACCATTACACTGTTTGCTTGCAACAATGTGATTACCAAGATCTGTGTGATCAGATGATCAGAAATAATTTTTCCTTAGGTATAGATCATAGAATCACAGGATGGTTTAGAAGGGACCTTGAAGACCATCTAGTCCCAGCTAAAAGCTCCATCCAACCTGGTCTTGAACACTTTTAGGCGGGGGGCATCCACAGCTTCCCTGAGCAACCTGTTCCAGTGTCTCACCACCCTCCCAGAAAACAGTTCTTTTGTAATATCTTATCTAAATCTGCCCTCTTTCAGCTTGAAACTGCTACCTACCATCCTGTCTCTACATGTTCTTGTTAAATGTCCCTCCTCAGCTTTCCTAGAGCCCCTTAAGGTAATGGAAGGCCATTATAAGGCCTCCCTGGAGCCTTGTCTTCTCTCTCAGTCTGTCTTTAAACATGAGGTGCTCCAGACCTCTCATCATCTTCATGATCCCCTTCTGGACTCACTCCAACATCAGTGCCGTCCGTATGCTGGGGGCTGCAGAACTGGACACAGTACTCCAGGTGGGGTCTCAGGAGAAACAGATACCATTTTAACCACTTCCTTGCAAGGAAAATTATTTCTCTGCATCTCACTCCAGTGTTAGAATTTTCGTGTGAGGTTCTCTTTTCTTCCTGTCCTCCCAGCAGAATTTTCAGTGTTGATGTTAGATACAGAAACTGGAAAATAGCCCTACTTCGGTGGTTTTTCCATTGTCTTTTGCTCCCATATTTCTTTGCCTAGATGGGAGACCTCACTGACCATTACTAATAGCAAAATCCAGTCCCTGCAGCTACATGTCTGAGCTGAGCTGCTTCCAGACAGGCTGAACCCAGCCCTGCCTCCGGCAGTGATACTGACTGCAGCATGGGGGAGGAGGGAGAAGGGAGACAGCACTCATGGGTGTTTGTCAGCAAACTTCCTACAGCTGAGGAAAATCTGAGCAGGGTCAGAATGCAGCAGTCCTCTCCTTAAGCCTTCAGCAGAGTAATGTCATGTTGCATGTTTTCATGTGTATAGACCTGTTTGCCTGCTGAATGTGTACCAAATCAGGAGGCTGCAGTAATCTTAGCAATGTTTTTTGACACAATATGTTGTTTTGAAATATGTATCTACTCTCAGCTCTCAACTGGAGGCTCAGAATGTGCATTTGAGATAGATAGGAAGAGATTCTCCACATGTAGTCACTCCATCAAACTTCATCCCTTTTCTTTGGTAGGTGATGCTCTCTTGAATAAGGGAGCACCATCACCATTCCTTTAGAGGCTGCTGGAGCACCAAGTCAGCATAGTGAGATACAGCACCAAATGTCCATCCTTGCCCATACCTGATTTAATGTCACAGTGAGGCAAAACTCTTCCAACAACTGAGGAACTACAGGAGGGGTTGGGCTGGGGAAATGTTGGCATTTCTAACACCTGGTTTTCCTTGTCTAAATGCACCTAACGTTGTCTAGTAATGCTATATTTGCACCTCTTGATGGTGGAAAGGACATGCCTTAAGAAGTTGTTGACATTACTACCTGGTACTTCAGACGGCTCTGAAGGCTAGGGCAGGGACAGAGATTTGCGAGAGAGAAAAATGAACAAACAGCTCTTTGCCTCATTATTTTAGTGCTGCTGTGGTTTAGCTGTAATGTTGTGCTATTTTGTCCACAGCTTTTTATGGGCCTCTTCTAGAAAAATTTTAAATTTAAGTAAATATATATTTCTCTAGGTTAATTTCTTATTTCAAGTGCAAGAGTTTGCTTTCATTTATAATATTTCACTGCCTCCAGTGGTTGGCCTTTGTTGCTATGCAATAAACTCTCAGACTTTCTACTTGCCAAACTTTCTACTTTACATTTCATGAAGTAGCTCTTGATCAATATACTATTGGAAGCTGTAGAAATATTTTCTATGAATAATTAGAATTCATTTTATCGGTAAGACATTGGCCTCTTTCTTACGCCCTCATGTTGTGCAGGACCTGGGCCAAAAAAAAAGTGATTTCTCTGCTTATAAATGGAATGTTACCTTTTGAAGTTTTTCAAGTCAGACTGCAAAATAATTTTTATGGACAATTCAAAAAACTGAAGGAACATAAGCATTGTTAATGACACAGATATTTGAGACATTTGGGAGGGGGAAATTAATTATAAGAAATTTAGTAAAAAAAGAAAAACACAGACATCCTCTGCCCCTGTGCCCCCAGACTGTTGTTTTGAAGTCCTGTGGTAGTAAAGGAGAACTCTGCCCAGTGTTTTCAGACTTTTCATTGGAGAAATCATGGTGGTTTGGAGATGTAGTGGCAAAATGCAACCACCACTATCCCCTGCTACTCCCCCCCAAAAAGACAGCAAATTGTTTCTTACATCAGACCCTACAATTCGTGGTACAGCTGTACTTAGCAACTGGATCTGGCAGTTCTGCATGCCTTGCCTTTTTGGCAAGGTGTTGTATTTGTGTCTCAGGGTGACTGGCTGCCTCACATAGCCCTGGGCTGGGATGTTGGTAGTGCTGCTGGAAGTTGGGGGTAGCAGATGGTTCTGTCGCATAGGGGATGTGGGGAGGGCTGTGGAAATAAGCGTGTTGCATGGGATTTTGATCAGATGTGAGAAGCAATGGGCTGTGATAGAACAATACAGTCCCATTTCAATTTACCCCCTTTTGGTTCATGAGTAATGTCTGTTTTTTCCTGTAGTACCGAGTCCCTGGGCAGCAGCTGGTTGTTGTAACTTGCAGACAAGAGCACAGCAATGCCAGTATTTCCTTTTTAGTTGAGGGAACAGGATAGGGAGCTGTGGGGAAGCTCTGTGGGATGTGGATGGGAGTTTGGGAAGGCTTAGGTGGGTGGTGGAAGAGCCCGGGGTTATCAGAGGGGACAGCAGTGTGGAGCACAGAGCCTGGGTAATGTTATAGGAATGTATTGGTCCACTCCTCCTCTGGACTGTGCCGTCCTGGTACATGTATTTACAGAGACAACCTTGGATAACTGGCTGTCAGATTGGTAACATAGTAAGGTTGCCAAGAACTCCATCTCATTAAGCCTTTCAGATTATGGCATATTTGCCCATCTTTAATGCAGCTTTAAGATAGGCAAACGAGGTTTTTATCACTCTGCCTGTAGTTTCTCTCCTCACAGCTCATGTAATTTTTTTTTTTATTTTGGTTTTGCACCCCTGCTCTATCTCAACCAGGGTTTAATCTGAAGGCAAGAACTGAGAAACTTTCTTTCACTAAAAGGATATGTCCAGGTTGTAGGGGATGGGAGAATGAGAATTGGAGCTCTCATCCATAAACATTTACCAAAGCTTATTTCAACAGCCACGTCTGTTTCTGTTATAATAGCTGGGACTATGCCAACCTGAAAAGCCCCAGAACTGCTTTGCGTTGAGATTTAGCTAGATCCTTGTATGTAATATCCTAACGGGGGTTTGAATTACTTCTGCTTCCTTTGTATGTTAGAGAGCAGTTACATCGTTGGTGGAACTTGGTGGGGTTTTTTGCAGTGTCATTGAGTTTCTTTTGCTTGTATGGGTTGATCACATAACTGTAACAGTGGGAAGACAAACTTGAAATAGGAAAAATATGATGAGTCAAAGGCTGTTAAGTATTATGCATATATTCTGTACCTTGTGTGCTGAGGATCTGATCTGCTTGAGGCCTTCAGGTACTTCTGCAACGTAAGTGTTTAGCAATGATAAACTGTAGTGTCTGACAGAGGGATTCAGTGTACAAGACCAATGCCTGAGAAAACAGCCTTTAATCTTTTCCCTGAAATGAGCCAGTTTCAAGGTTTCTGTTCTATTGGGAGGGGCTGGGGGTTGGACAGGGGGCTTCCCTTCAGTGTCTGCTGGCATGATATTTATTTAGTGACCAGCACATTGTTTTAATACTTGTCAGCAAAGTAATATTGACTCATTTAACCTATTTTTTTCCTGTATATGTGCCACAGTAATTCATTGAGAATATATTTTTTTTTTCAGAAGCAGTCAATGTATCAGGAAAAGCCCCAGTCACCAATAGCATCTGAAAACCACAAAAAAGAGCAGAAGACCAAAAACTCCTCAGATAGTTTTAAAACAACAACAAAGTGAGCTATGATGTGGTCAAGGAGAGAGCTGTTTGCAGCCAAGGGCACTTGCTTAGGAGGAGATGGGTTATGAGAACCTGACAGCCATATTACATAGTGTTCCTTGTAATATAAAATGGCTGAGTTTCACAGCTTGTCACAAAGGGCCTTGGAGCTTATTCTTGACTTTCTGGAGAGTGTGATAACAGATGATGGATCTAGGCAGGCTAAAGGGCCGTGGCATTTTAGAAAGAGTTTTTCTAAAAACTAACTCAATGACCTTTTGGAATTGGAGGTATCCCCAAGATGAGCTATTTCTGATTGTTCTGAGGCCAGGGATAGGGGTGCTTCTTGCTTATCAAGTGCTCCAAACATGGATAGATATGTATAGGGTTAAAGAGCTGTGCAAATCAGCACTGGTTGAAAATGTTTTCTTAAGTTTGAATGGGTTAAACAGTGTTACTGATGTTTCTTGACACCTTTTCTTAAATATAATCTACCATATTAAAAGTGTATTTAGGGGAAAGACTTGTTTTCATTCTGTGCAGCCAGAGGGCACGTAAAGAATGTGCATGTTGTTTTCAGAGCAGTCATAGACCAGTCCTCAGGAGCTGACTCACTGCTATTTTGTAAGCAGGGTTTGCCTTCCTTTCATCAAGTTCTGCATTTTTCAGTTCCCTAGTCTCTGGTAATTTAGATCTTAAGTGTGCTGGTGTCAGAAAGCCTGCTGCTCAGAGCAGTCATTTATCCCCATGTGTGTGGTTTATACTAGGGTTAGATACTACCATACATAATTTGATTGTTTCATTTCTTTCTAGTTGGATCTTTGCCTAATTACAATACAAAGGTACTTTCCCTGCAGCTGTCTAACATGATTATTAGCAAGCAATTATTAATCATTTGGGGAGTATTGTATTTAGTCTGTTATTGTTAGACTGTCTCACTTGTATGGACTTGTTTTCAACTTTTCCTACACGTTGTATTTGAGACTTACCCTGAGTTTCAGAGAAACTGACTTGTTCTACCTTCATTTTAACTGAGTTTCACTATTGGGATGCCACAGTGGGGTGGGACTGGGAAAAATCGACAGCTGGAAAAAATCAAAGGGAAGGTCATTCCCTTGACTGACTCAAACGTTCAAGATACAATTTCTAGTATGTAGCATACATTATGACACTGGATTCCACTGTTGACCTTCAAAAACACTTAAACTTACTCTCATGCCTTAGAAAAACATTATTAATGGCAGGTCAGGTATTTTTTCTGTGACTGATAGTAACTTTTTGTTACTTCCTTTTATTTGAATTAATTGCTTATTTTTAATTTTTTTTTTTTAAACTGGTGGTTTAGGAAGAGGTAAGGTGTCAGATTGTCAGCACTATCATAATTTTTACTTTTTAACTTAAAGCTTTTCTGAAAATAACTGTGCACCAATGTGTAAATCAAATTCATTTTTTATAGCTTTGCTAAGTTAAAGTTGCAAAATGTGATTGTTTTAATTGATATTTTTGCAAAAATTGTGTGCCTGAAAAACTGACAAATCATGTGAATTTCATGTTAGTTTTGGGTTAAAATGTAAAGACAGCAGTGTAGGCTGCCACTAGAAATATTTCAAGGAGAGAGAATCTAGCATGGACTTCTTTTTCCTGTTCCTTCTGTTCCACTGTAGCTCTAAGGCTGAACATGTAGTAAGAAGGCAAAATGGAAACCATCCTCATGGAAAAAGGGTAGAGGGATACCACTTTTCCTGATGGAGGTGGTGGAGAGGGGAGAAACACTAGGAAGCTTTCAATTTCCTGGGTGGGGTTTCACACTGGGTAACTGGGAGCCGGATAGGAAGGCGTGGGGCTGGTAGAAAGGCAGCACCTTCCCTGGGAGCTGCTGGGCTTCAGCCTGGGTGTTCCTGCAGGAAACCCCACCCTCTCCTTCTGTCTCTGGTGGGTTTTCTCAGCCGTCCTTTTCTGTTGTCGTTGCTTCTGGCAAAAAGTGGTGTGTGGGAGATATGCAAATGTGCTGTAATGTTTTGATACAACTTTAGAACAGGAAAAGAGCAAGTTCTGTACATAGGTATCGCTGACCAAGTCTGCAAGCTTGTTTAATAGAGCTGTTACTCTGAAAAGAGGTTTATGTGGATGTGGGGTATAGGCTCAAGTTCTTACTTTTGTAAGTCTAAAAAGCAACAACTATCAAGCGATGCTTCCATAAAATAAAATGCCTTTACAGAGAGTAGGGACTGTCTGTATGAGTGTCATAGAATTGGATAGTTTAATGGCATGACTGTTGTGGATTGCTCATGTAAATTTTCATTACTTGCAGTGAATTCCATCACTGGAAGAATTCTGTCTTTGCTATGAATATCTTAGATGGTCTTGATCTTCTCTTGTTTCTCTCAATATAAAAATTCTAAATACTGTTTTGCCTTATGTTTTTGTTTTTTTTTTAATTCTCAGGTTTAAAGAGAACATGATCTTTTTGTGAGGGAGAAGAATAAACCTACTAAAATCCATTCTTATATGCAGAGTTAAGTAGTATGCTCAAGAGTGTAATGTTCCAGTGGAATTAGTCTTCTCATAAAGACTTAGACTTTGTAAAGAAGAAAGTGAGTCATTGCAGGGATTTGGTGGCTGAAAAGATTGATTAATAGTTAATTTAAAACCAAGGAGACCTATCCTTTGTGTCCCAGCTTTCAGGCATTCAAAAGATCATCAGATTCCCACATGTAGTTCAGTGTTTGAGTAGTATAGATAAGTTTGTTTTGACGTTTTTCCGTGAACTGGAATGTTTCTTTTTCTTTGCTTTTGCTTATACTTTTTTAAATAGAGGTATAAATGTCAAACTTGGTTTGAGTGCTTTGATGAGGTTATAGCACTTTGCTGACGGGAAACCCCAAGTCCATGATTTGTTGTTTTTTTTCTTTTGCCTTTATGTTGGGATAGAAGTAGAGAGCACTGCAGACTTCAGTGTGTCCCTGAATGTATGACTCAAAATTGGACCTTTAAATTCAGTTACATTACCATAAATATTCTCTATCTGAGAAATTTTTCAGCTGCAGTAAGCCAAAGGCAGGGGGACAGTAAAAAGCAATTCATGACAGTCATGAAGTTTCAGCAACCTTTTAAAACCCTTTAAGATGTAAATTGATACCTTCTGAGTGTTCCTGTCTGGGGCAGATTTGTGATACAAGGTAAGTCCTGTGGCTCTGATCCTAGCAGAGGTACCAAGTTGGATTTTGTTGCTTTATTAATCCATGTCATGTACAGTCCTGGGCATTTTTGGTACAGAATTTTTAACGTTTAGTGTGTGGTGAATATGTCAAAGCATTTGCTGACAGTGTATGAAAAAGCTGCTCTCCAACCTTTCTTTAATATTTATTTAAAAGCATGAAAGGTGGATGAATGTGTGTTACAACTTTAACTTGAGCTATTTCTGTAATTCATAATTAAAAGCTGAAATGCTTCACACTTCAGTTCAGTGGTCCTCTTAGTCATTAAGTCCTAAGCTATGTCTAAGCTATAGTCTTATGATCATGCTTCTTTAAAAAACAGGGTGGCTGTCAGATATTTGGCACTGAGATGCAGCCACAACCTTCTGGTCTTGATGTTTGTGACACTGCATTTTGTCAGATACATAGGGTGCAGCAGCTGAACCTTGAACTTTTCAAGGCCTGAGTCCATGAAGAGTTGTCTGAGTTTTCCAGCTTGCAGATAGCAATACACTCTGGCCTACTTTAACCATGAACTTTATTTTACCTTAGTCAAAAGTTAAGATTTAGTTGCACTGCTATATAAATTCTTGATAATATTTATCATGTGGTGCAGAGTTACTGCGAGTAAGGGTTTTAGAGTGGAAAAAGAGTTTGCAGGGCTGCTTTGCAAGGATAGTAATGCAGCGAGACTCCATTTAGTTTTGCTAAAAGATTGTTCTTTGACCTTTGTAATAAAACAACCATTGGTATTGGCACAAAATATGGAAGGGGAAGGCTTTTTTTTTTTTTTTTTTTTTTCTTCTTCGTGTTTAAAAGATTGAAAGGGGAAATGTGGGTATGATGAAGATATTTTAACTGCAGGGAAGGCTCTGCAAATTTATTTCTAGAACTAGACCTCCTTGAATGTTTTTTTACTGTGGTACAACATCCTTGAGTTAATGTCACGTGCAGGATTGAGTGGGTCTTCACCTGCTGGGTTGTAAAAAGAGGATGACGGGAGCAGAGGGAAGAAGTGGATAATTTCATGGCTTCAAGTAGATAAAACTTGATCTGCTGGCAGTATGGGCAGTGGAATTAGACAAGAAGGGGGAAGGGGAGAAGTGTATATGTGACTAGGGTGATAGTCTGCGTTGCGGAAGGAAGAGCTTGGAATTTGTAGTCTGACATTTTTTAATGTGTGAAGTAAGCCAAAGGAAGCTAGTGGGTGTTGGGACATGGCTGATTTGCTTCAGTTTGTAGAGCAGGTGTGGACAGAAGGGCAGGGAGAAATAACTGGGCTCTTGTTTTAACCTGAGAGTCAAAAAACTGTGCAACTGCACTGGTGAGGAGATGTCTGAAGGCACCCTGGCCTGCTCCAGGTCCTGATGTTTGAGGCAGTTCACAGTTCCAGAGCTATTTGCTCTGAATTGCTGCCACTGGAAATCTCCTAATGCAGAGAAGGCCCTGAACAGAACTGGTTGCAGTAAAATTTCCTTTTCCCGTGGGATCATTACAGAACCCCTGGACAGATGAAATAGGGGTCAGAGATGACCTTAGTTTTTCCTAGTCACAGACTTGCTTGTAGAGCGAGATCTGTGTGTTGGGCAATGGTGCTGTGAGGGGATTCCGTGGCAGAGTGGGTGGATCTGGCTGTTGAAACTTGCCCCAAGGAGCAGGGCTCAGCAGGGCAACTTCCCTTGGGCTGTTGGTCTAGAGCCTGTACAGCAAGAGTTAACATACACAAAGTAGGTAGCTAGGCAGTGCTTTAAAACATTAAACTTTTGGTAACTTTGTAACACTGTGTCTTCTGCTAATTACTTCACTGCTGAATAGGTGAGAAGTGATATCAGGCTTTTTGTAAACGTGTTTGTAGGTTTTTTTGGTTTTGTTTTTGAGCTGAGCTGGCAATAGTTCAGGCTTGGCCATAAGCACATTACTTACGTGATGTCACATTAGCTGGGAAATACTCATATGGTGAGCCTGCTTTGATTTTTCTGATGCTTGTCTTTCTTTGAGTCTCGTGACAATTCTTCTGTCATTCAGACTGACTTTTCTTCTATTTTTGGGTTATGGGCAGCAACAAAGCCCATGAAACATGACTATCCATGAAAAATTAAGCACTAATATTCTTTCGGCTTTTCTAATGGGGTAATTTTTCACATGTACATTTGCATTAATAGCAGTTGGCTTCTAGTTAATAAATACAGTGCCCTGTGAAAATAATAGGTTATTAGGATTGGATGGGTTCCTATGGTGCCCTTCATGCTGCAGCTTTCACTAGCTAGCTGTGCCTTTGCTTGTGTGCACAGCAGAGTTGTTTACATGTTAGGAATATGCTAGAGGCAAGGAGAAAGGAACAGCTTTAATGTGATGCAGCTTAGATGCTCTGTGGGGGAGGCCTCAGAATTGTTCGTAACAGGATCAAATGTCGATGAATGGTTCAGGAAGAATAAAGCTACTGTTTATGCGAAAATTGAAGAATAGTATATTACGTGCTTTCCAGCCATCCTGAATCCATCTCTTTTGATTCTGTCTAGGGAAATGTCCCTCTCCTGTGGTTCCTTTGAACCCTGTGGAGTATCAGTGGTGCCTAATAGAAGCATCTATTCAGACCACTCCTGTTTGGCTCCAGCTGCTTCTCTGGGCTACTTTCAGTAAGGAAACAAGTAAGATTTTGGCTATTCCATGAAAAGCCTGTTGATCATGTTGCTGAGGGTGCTGCTGGATCATTGTGGCCACTATTAAGTTAGTTTTAAGGACAGATCTGGAAATTTACTGGGACCATAGAGTAAGAAAAGTTACTCTGACATCAAGCTGTGAATGTGAGAAAATGGCTTCTCTATTGCAAGATAAAAAAGCTGGAAGGAGAGGACAAAGAGGAAACAACTGGAGAGAACTGGAAAAGAAAACAGCAGAAAGCTTCCTCCTCTCCCTCCAGAGCTATTTTTTTGTCAGTGACAGAACTGTGGGATGAGCAATGCTGATCTGTATCTGCAGCAGGCTGTGACTCTGATCTGAAAACGTGTCCCCAGGAAAAAACAGTGAGAGCCTATTTGTGGGGGAGGGCACATCTGAAATCAAGGCACTTCTCTGCTGGATCTGAACCTGCAATTCCTATTCCAGGCTTCTGTGTGTTGTATTTAGGCGATGCTTAAAATCTTACAACTGGGAGCTGCCGTGTTTAGTGTTGGGTTGAGCCCCCTGTGTCAGCTGTCTGGGTGGCAGGCTGGGCTTTGGGAAAGAGGAGCTGGGGGGTGCATCTTGCAGAGAAAAAGTAGAAATGGGGGAGGGAGGGCATGGAGAGGAGTCTTGGAAAAATGTGTCAGAATAAGAGGCTTTTGAAAGTAAGGCTAGCTGGGTACCCGTTGGACTGCTCCTCTAAAACAAACCTGGCAAATATATACAGATATTTATTTACCAGAATTCAAGCTTTTCTGATGGTGTGGTTTCTTGTGTTCTTCCTAGAATGGTTTAGTGTTGAACCACCATCCTGATATGTTGTGTTGTCTGGGCCTGTCTCTAAAGGGAGATGTTTTGGACAGTTACTCCCAAGTAAATTCTTTGTGTGGTTCTGGAGTTAAGGGCTTGTCTTCGCATGCCATTGAGAAATTGAGTCAGCTGAAGGTGTGAATTTGAAGTGAATTGCTTCAACTAGCCTACATCTGAGGGAGGATAATTGAGAGTCACTCTGATTCTGGAAAAGAGTGCCTGAAAAAGGTCTCAAGAAGTATAATCATTCAGTTTCTTAACTCATATGATTTTTGTCTTTTAAGAAGTAATCCAAAGTGCCTTAGGCAGACAAAGCCTCAAAGTGGCTTATGTTATTTAGGAAGGCTGTTCAAATCAAAGGTTTATGGGGATGCAGATGTATTACTAGGCACTTGTATTTTAAAGTAACTCTGTACTTTCATCTGAATTTAATTTTCAGCAACTCCCTCAGCCTCTGCTAACCTTAAGCAGAAATTATGAGAGGAATGTGAACTGACTTTTAGACTTTTCAGTGGACCTTTGGAAACGCTGTTACAGCATCTTAAAGCTGTCATTAACTGTGAGATGACTGAGAGCTTCAGTTGACATAATTAATTTTTATAGTGAATGGAATGCACTAGGTGGATAAAGCCTCTGATTTTGTGTGACATTTTCTAAGCTAATGGGTAGAAGGATAAGGAGGAAGTTAAGAAGTAATACAAACCCTCTCAGCAAATACTGGACTTTGGGCACAAACCAGGATTCTTTAGATTCTAAGGTTTTTGGCAATCTGCATAGTTGTATCTACCTCAAGCCTAAAAGGAAGGAACAGAGGAATACATCACAGGGAGAGTACACTTCAGTCTGAACTTTCTGTGCAGACTGGTGGTTTTGAATATTTGCTGCCCTATTTTGGGGGAAATGGTTGTAGGAGTTATGGCTAGAAATCTCCATTTCGCTTTTTAATGTACTGCTACAGTCTTTCTTCCCCTCCTTCCCTTTCCTTCCCATTTTGCTGCTCTCATAAGAAAAAGAATTATTGAACCACTGCATGTCTTTTTCCTTAGTGATTTTTGGTTGTGCAAAATAAGTTTCTGTGGCTGATGTACAGCAAGAATCCAGGTTATTTCCTTTTCAGATAGTGAGTTTAGACTCTTGCTTAAATATCATAAAGAATTTGTGCTGGTAACCAGATTAGTATGTGCTTCAGGAGCCATGTGGGAAAGTCGATCATGCTGAACTGCAGAATTACATCTGTGGATTGCTACCACCATGCTTTTAAGATACTTAACAGATCACTGTACATGAGTAGTTAGAATACTTATTTATCTGAAGTTGAGAAACTGGAAGGTTCTGAATGTTTTTCCCACTGTTGTGGCTACTTCAAAACCAAATGTGGTTTTCTTGCCAAATACAGTAAGTTTTATTGCCCAGTGAAAGACTTGGTCCTAGTGGCTAAGGACTGGTTCTGTAAAGTTGACTGCATGTGCAAATACAGGTAGACTGTAAACTGGGTTAGGATCAGGCTGATGAGGAGTAGCCTGCATATTTTCTACAGCTGAAGTATGTTAGGAAACAAATCATTCTAGTTACTAGATGGAGATGATGAAGTAGTTCACGCAAGAAAAGCAGAAATAATTGTTAACAACGTTCCATATTCAGAAGAATGTGATACCATGAATGCCATTTGAACAGAGAATTAAGTACATCTTAATGAATGTTTATTATATTCCAGGGACAACCATGTAAATCAGCAGCTTCACTGTATGAAAAAGATGGCTGAAAAGTCTGCAGGCAATTTTTAATAACTTGGAATTGACGGTCTTAAAGTGAACTGTGATGGGGTAGACAAGGGAAAGTTAGGTGACTGATTTAACCATATCCAAATAGCTTGGCATATTAATCCTCATCACAATACTGGAAAAGTTAATGCAATATTCAATTGATAAAACATTAGACAGACTAGGCTGAGTCTCCATTGTTTCTAGGGAAATATGTCTTAACCAAATGTAGTCACATGCTGGAAACGCAAGTTTTACTTGAGAGAGGGACCTGTATGAAATGGAATAAAGCTGTCTTCAAAAGGCTTCTGCTGGAGGGGCAGGGAAGCAGTAGTAGTCCCCTATTTGTAGTCCCATACTGCTACCCAGCTCCTTCCAAGTTCTACCTATAATCCCCTTTCTTGGCAACAGCAAAATAGCCAGTTAGGACTTTGGGACTCCAGTCCTGACATGTTAATGCTATGTGGTATTGCAAAAGTAAATGAATTAAGAACGGACTAGCTGATGTTTAAAAGTTAGTCACTGATGGTGAATCATTATCAAATGGGGATGCTTCTAGAAATCTGGTTTAATGATTGAGGTGAGGCCAGATTCCAACTGAACCTTTTCATCAAGTACCTGGAGACACCAACAGGATCCTTGTCTGTACTGATACAATTGGCAGGTCATTATCATGCCAGGCAGCATTGTAAGTGAAGACAAGGCAGCTTTCACAGAGTAATCTGGGTATTCTTCTGATGGATCTATTGTTGCTTGATAGATAAATGGGGTGACTTAGTAATTGGCAGGAAGCACCACCTGAGGGAGAGCACACTGGAGACTAAAAGGCTGATAGAAGCAGGCGTACCACAGAACTCATGGCTGGAAGCTGAAAGCAGGCAATTGGAAATAAGACATGCATTTGTAGTGGTGAGAGAACATAATACTGGAACAGATAAATGACAAAGGAAAGTGGTAGATTCCACCCAAAATGTTCCCAGGACTAAAAGCTTTTCTGGAGTTATGTTATGCAAAAAAAGATTTGGCTTACAGTTAGATGTAGTCTTCTGGGCTAAACACAGGAATAATTGAGTATAGTGTCCCTCTGTCTTGAGTAATTTATAGATGGGACTATACAATTGTACAAAACAAAATATTCCTCATGTGTTGACTAGTTGAACACCAGCTGGCCTCTCTGATAATAAGTGTGTGTATTATTTATATATTATTTATTTCTTCTGTGAGAATATACATATGTTCATGTGAGGCATATACATGGATGATGCCTCTTGGCCTGAGTTAATGTCCTCTCTTATGTATTTGAAGAACAACACAAGCAACTGGAGTCCACAAGTGGTTGCCAAGAGTTTCCTAACCATGCATATGGTTCCTTGGGGACTCAAACTGGGAAATAAAGGTGTGTATGTTAGGAGGTGATTCTGAATGTAGCAATGTCTGAACTCCACTTTCTTCTCTGGGACTGATCTTTCTTGCCTATAACCAGCCTTGGAATCTTTGTGCTGCTCTTCTCTTGAAAAGTAGTAGTGCAGATTTTTCTGATCCTCTTCTTGAAGGTGAATCTGAGGAAGGGATGAGGAAAAGCAGAACGTAAGGAATTGTAGTAGGAGGCTCACAAGCAATGAGTTTCTAATCAACATTTTTGAGGTGGTTTTTTTGTTGGCTTTTTGTTTGTTTTTTGTTTTGTTTGGTCGGTTTTTTAATAGCGGACAATTAACCTCTGGAACTTGCTGCTGAATGATACCATTAGGGATAAGAACACATATGATCCTAGAAAGGATTAGGCACCTCAGGGAATTAAAATATTTAGTTTCATATGCATCTATAAAAACTCTGATTCTAGGGTTTAGAACCATTTTGTTATGAGGTCTAAGGTAGTGGGGCAGATTATTCTATAATCATTTACTAGGAAACTTCTTTTGCTGTAACTTTTATTTCTAGCTACTTTCAACAACAGGAACTGGTGATTCAGAGATCTGCTTCTAAATTTAATAAAAGGAGCACAATGCTGGCAGAAAAGCATTGAAGGTATTTGTCTGAAGGAGAGGTAGTGATAAAGGGAGAATGCTCCTGGAATGCTAACATGTGTCATTGTGCATCTGATTGCAGGGCATACGTAGTGATGTACAAATGGAATATCCATATATCAGAGTAACAAACAATTTGAGAATTCAGCTTTTCAGTGGTCATACTTGTACAGTGTTTTTCTATTGTATTTTAAGTAATTGATCTGCAGATAAAATGAATGGTCTTCATTTGGGGATTGATATCTTCAGAAGTGAGAGAGAGAAATGGAATGGAACAACATTGGAGATTTGGAAGGAAGAAGGCCTAGCAGTGTTTTTGTCAAGCTGAAGTCTCCAGTTTCCTTGAACTACCTCTTGGCATTTGTTTTTGAGAGCTTCTCCCTGTTTTTAAATTGAGACTTGCAAATTTTTCAATCTTTTTTTTTTTTTTTTTTTTCTTAGTTCCTGAGGTTACATGCAGTCACACGGAGGCACACCCACAACTTTATTTGTGTATGACATTTGATTCTGGTGGATGGTAGTGGGCCGAAATCATTGGTGGGGAGCTACAAGTACAGACATACTGACTGTGGTTTCCAGGTACTGGGAGAAGCTGCTCAGCCTTGTTGGCAGATTCTTCCTCAGTATGCATCTGATCTATAACCTGAAGAGCAGAGAGCTCTTCTGTATTTGTCAGTGCCCATACATGTACAAACTCAGAGAAAACTTTTCTGCTGCTGGATGTGCCTTGTGACCTATGTCTTTGCATAAGCCAAGAGTCCTGGTCCTTTCCTTGGAAAGGAATCTGCAGAGTTGAAAAGTATGGGGTTAAAATGTTAAACTAGGAACATCAGAATAATGACAATAAAAGTTTTAAAACTTCAGTAAATGAAAAAGATCAAGCATGTTATCTTCCCTGCCCTTGTAGGTAGGAATGGTTATCTTGTCATGACATTTGTGATCCAAAGATGGAACCAGTGAGTGGACTTCCATTGAAACTCTGTGCAAGGATAAAAGTAACAGTTCAGTCCTACCTCCATGGGTTGCCTGTCTAGCATAATATAGCACTATTTTGGCAAAATGTCAAGTAGGGATACTGGACCTTTGAATAGAGGAAAATACAACGTCAGAGATGCTATGAATTAGCTTGTAAGAGCTGCATCATGAAGCACAGTTGCTAAGTGTGGTGTTTGGTGGCTCATGTATGAATGCCATATTTTTCCCTGTGTGCAGTTGTTCCAACACCAAGTTGAACTATTAGTTGTAGAAAAAGCTTTTGGAATGCTGAGACTGAAACACGATATACTGTGGCAAAAGACTCTTGTGTTTTGTTTTGGGGTTTTTTTTGAGGTGCATTTTATTTATTACATGACTTTTCAGTAGTTCTTGACTACATGCTATTGTATTGTTTGCATGATTTCTAACAGTGTCACTGATCTGATCTGGACTGATGACTGAATAAATGGCATCATTTGCAAACTGTGTGGAAAGAGCTTGATCCATAAGACAATTTTGTGTAAAGGTGTGTTTTGTAACATGATTGTAAATCATGAATATAAAATGTTCAGTTAGTGCCAAAGACAAACTATATTCATAGCTCTTGGTGCTCTTGTCTGCCCACAGGAGTTCTTAAAGTCAACGGGTATCATAGAGGAAACTGAAGCTCTTTTTTTTTTGTTGGGGGGAGAGAGTAATGAAGTGAGTTATATAGTCTAAGACATCTTGAACATGGAGACTTTTAAGTGGTCTTTAACCTTTTTGTGAGGAACATGCTGTTGGCATTTTGGTTTTTTACACTAGAAATGCCTTTGCTTTCATTTGTCGAGGAGTAACTGTACTTTGCTGTGCTTTGGCCATATTGGTTTTTGGAGAAGGAGGACTCCAGGAGGACTGGAGAAGATTGTGATGATAAAACCTCATTGATCCTTGCTTACCTTTGCCTTGGACTGTAGAGGTATAGAGCTCCTAATTGAAAACTCACATGTAAGTCCAGCCTGGAAAGTTTGAATATTTCATATTAGTCTGTTTATGCTTTTGCACATTGCTAATAAACTTTCATCTTGAGTCTGTTACAGTGAGGAGATAGAAGGATCTTCATTCAGATCTCCATTCAAATTGCAGGCATTTACAAACACTAACTCAGAAGGAAGAAATTGTTTTATATAACAATATAATTTCAAGTACGCCTTCATCACACAATTACTGGTTTTTTTTGTTAACTGAAGGCAGCGAAGATTCTCTAATAAAAAGTGTCAGAATATCATTATTGCTTTTTAATGTTATTTCAGATTGTGTAGTCTAAGCTTGTTGGCCTTTACCTCTGTAAGTGTTTTAGTTTTTGATGAACATTTTTGTTTTGTTTAAGTCACTTCATTTTACTCATTTTGTTTGTTTCTTTTATGTATACAGCCAGTTGTATAGTCTCCTATTAGGGGTGAAAGTAGAGCTTTATTACAACTTTCTTCTTGTAATTTAGCAAAACAACTAGCAGTGAATATGGCCAGCTTCAGCAAGTTAAGTCTATGCAGAACACTAAGAAGCATTACCCCCAGATTAATTGTATGTGAAAATCTCATCTACATGCTGTTAGGAAGAGTTCAGTGACTGCAGAGAAGTAGTTTTATTTGTGAATTCTACGCTCATGTAGAAGTAGCAATATTTCCTTTTAATTTATATCCTTCAATGATATCTATCTTAAGCCACTTTTCAGAATAGCCACATATTAAGGCATAATTCCAACATGCTGCTGATACTTGCAAACTTTTTTAGGATGTCTTTACTTTATGACATTTCCTGCTGCCAGGGTTTTGCTAATGTAGAAGATAAAAAGGATATTAATTTCCATTTTTAGGCTATGGTATAGATTTAAAGATTCTTCTGTTTATAACTTGTCTAGGTCAAAACTGTCTTTCTCAAACACTGACATATACAGCATGAAATCTGATGCAATTCAACTGAATTACTGGGACTGTAATCTTTTTGACACAGGATTACACAATGCATAATGCTTTGGTATGCAGTAGGAAATGGAACCTTTTATGCAATATAAATACCAACTGCTAGCAGACTCTATCTCTTTGCCCAATAATCACTTCTTGTTTGTTTGAATACAAAAAGAACTCTGACCAAGACCCAGGAGCTGAGTACACTGCAGCATTCAGTGCAAGTATTGTGAAAGGTAGTGCCATCTGAAGCATGGTGTGATGAGAGGAGAGAGAACGCCCCGAAGGAGTCGGGAGAAGGATTGCATAATGGCCTATCATATAAAGAATGTTTTAACCCAACAGTAGTTCTGCCACTTGTAATAGAGCAAGCAGCACAATTAGCTATTAGCTCCGTTTCTGAATAAGGCTGCAGCTTTCCACCAAGCCTAAAGAATGATGTATGTCTGACTGCCAGCAGCTGTTGGCAAGGCTCTTCCCTTTCTTAGCTTCAAACCTCTCATACCTGCTTATGTGTGGTGAGTATGGATCCATCCTTGGTATTTCTGCAAAGGCCTTGTGATCCAGGGCTACTTCACAATGAACAGGGACATGGCTGTGTCCATGTGCATGAATTTACAGCAGGAGCACATCACCTGCATTCTTCTGGTCACTAGTGTGGGTCTGTCCTGAAAGGTCAATTGATGCTGTGTGGATGTCCCCAGGTTTGTGACAGGAGTAGAGACAACCCTTCTCTTTAGCTTCTTAAAGCAAACCTCTTCTTGGGAAACAGAAACCAGTGAAGGCTTAAAGAATAATTTAGCTAAGTTTTGTTTAATTCAAAGTCACATGGTGGTTTTATATCTAAGAGAAAGGGGGGTTTTTGTTAGCCTTTGAGAAACTTAAAATGGAGATTAGAATTGCTGTTTAGCCTAAAAGGGAGCAAAAAATTGTCATAGAGTCCTGGGCCTTATAAAAATAACATTTTTCTTATTTTAAGAAAATGCACCTGAGACATAATTTGCCATGCCATTCTTGGTTGAAGACAGACTGTTACAAAACTTTGTAAAAATTAAATGTATGGTTTTGTTCATGTTTTGATCTGGACGTAACAAATTCTAAATTCATAACAGAGTTTATGGGAATGTGTATTATTGCTGTACACCCACATGCACAGGCATGTAGTAGTCCAAGTGTGCATATGAGATAACAAAA
This sequence comes from Phaethornis superciliosus, assembly GCA_023637945.1. Taxonomy (NCBI): domain Eukaryota; kingdom Metazoa; phylum Chordata; class Aves; order Apodiformes; family Trochilidae; genus Phaethornis; species Phaethornis superciliosus. Next base: position 14,595,444 of record JAJQWJ010000009.1, on the reverse strand, counting down.
ACGTAAATAAAGTGGTTGGCTAGCTGTCCTAACATTCCTAAGTAGATCCTTGTTAAAATAGTGCTAGTTAAGCTTATGAATAAATCTGGTGTATTGAAGATCCCTTGCATTCAGCTATGATGCAATACAGGTCACAGATCAGTGTGTGGGCAGTTTGTGGCCATTTTGTGTTTTTGTTTCGAGTCAATGGTTTGAAATGCAAACCAAGAGCACAATTAATCTCTGCTTCTTGACAGCTGCAATCTGCCTCCAGGCTACCCTGTTCTGAGAGAGAGGTGTTTACAGGCCCACAGACCTATAATACCTGATTGTTCTGATCTGAGAAGGTCTCTGCATGTCTGTGGGAGAGGAACGCTGTGCCTGTCCTGTCTCCCACCACCACCACTGCACTGGAACTGTATGACTCTCTTACAAAATAAAATCAACATTTTCTTCATCGTTCCTGCTTCATGTATTTGAGTAGGTGGTTCCCTGCCTATCACAAACCCTTTTGAGTTGAAGCAAAGTATATACCTGGACACCTTCATTGTCTGTTTTGTGGAAAGGGTAGGTTCCAAGAGCTGGTATGCTTTGAGCCTTATTTTTGAGATGGCATAATCCTCAAACTGGACCACAACTAAATATATAGGAATGCTGTAACTGTAAATGGATTTATCTGAACATCATGTTAAGCCATTGTGTTAAAATGCTATTTGACTATACTTTTAATCACACTGTTATCCCACATTTTTTATCTTTTTCTGAATCCTGATGGGTCTTGTTTGTTTGTTTTTCCTTGAATTTTATGGCCACAAATATGCTTGCTGTTGCCTAACAAATCATCACTTTTAGATTGTAAGCCTTCAGGGGCAAGGGTTGCCTGCCTGCTCCCTGCTGGAGAGCAGAGGTTACAGTTCCAGCTGTACCATTTGGGTCAAATCAGAATATAAATTTGGCAATAGTAAATATTTAAATTACAGACTGTATGGATCTGTTGGTGCTGGTGACTGGCAGCAAGCAACATAACCAAGACTTACTAAATGTTTTTGCAGAGCTGGAAGCTTGCTTGCTAGAGCAGAAATGCTGTATTCTCAGGGAAGACAGCAAGCCTTTTGGAACATTCTATTCTTAAGGCAACACTTTGGGGTTTTCAGAAAATAAAGTGTAAAAAGAAAGGAGATGATCTGAACTCATCAGCAAAATTTCAAAACAACAATCTCCAAAGTATGTGTTGTAGCCTTGTAGTGTAATTCCTTTTTACACTTAAGTACTGAGATTGAAAAACACACCCTGAACCAAACAATTATGGGACTGGATTGACTAAGTAAATAGCTTATCTCTTCCAGAAAGCAGCTTAACTTCAGACCAGGAAAAAGAAATATAGTATACTTTAAGACCCTTTGAGGATAAATGCTTCAGCTGCTGGCATTTTTCCTGGCATGAAACCACTGCAGATTCAGCTATTGGAAGCTTGGCAGGAATGAGATAGCATTAATAAGTCATCCTTCATCTGTTGATCAGTTTTAGATGAGAAGTCATTGTTACCCATCTGGCAGGATGTCTGAAGCATAGAAGATCTCTGTGCTTGATAAAGAGCAGGTAAGGTTGGGAGCAGCCTGTTCTGCCCAGGGTGAGGGGGAGACAGGCTGGTGGGAGGGGTGTGAGACTGCTTATGAATTACCTTGTGTAGTTTCGGTGACATGGCTTTACAGCTAGTCCTTGGCTTGAGTGAGGAAGTCTCCCCTTCTCCCTGGAGAGAAAAGAAGCTGTGTGACATTTCAGTAGGAACATAGTTTGACTGTTGTCCCATAAGGAGTTGGAGAGACTGTGTATTTGCAGAGGGCACCGCCTATTTATTGAGCTGTGAATTTGAATTTGCCTTTTTTTTTTTTTTTTTTTTTTTTTTTTTTTACGAATGAAGGAAGCTCAGTGTTGGCATAGTGAGTAAAAGGAAAGGTAGAATTAAGCATGTTGTTTCATATCCTGATTCTCAGCTGCACTTGGTGCACCTTAATACTGCCCTTGCCACAGGAAAGATCTTGGCAGAAACAGGAACTGGTGTTTACATGCAGTGTCTTCTGTTACCAGGTGCTTTATGGAGGGTGGGGGGGTTTTGTGTGTGTTTAATTTGCTGTTTTTTTAATTTTTTAATTTTAAGTGTGACCTTTTCTAGAATAGCTTTTGGCTAATGGATTTAATGCAAGTGTCACTGCAGGTATTTGAAAATGGAGTAGCTCATATGTGTGCAAATCATATATATGAAACTTTTGTTTAATGTGTAACACCGTGAGAATCACTGTTTGCTGTTCTGTCTGAAGAGATGAACCAGCTCAGGTAGGGAACAATGGAGCCTGTTCTTTAGCTAAAGGAACTTTTTGTCTGCTCTTGACTCCAGATATCCTTGAGGATGCTGTAAATGTTCCAGCACGAGGTTACTTACATGTCAATTGAAAAGAAAAAGAAGGAAAGTATTAATTGAAAATAACTTACTTAGTTACTCAGTAAACCTGCTTCCACTGTGGTAGGGATACAGTTTAGAAATTAAGTAAACCTAGACTTTAGTACCAGGAGTTAGGGTAGAGAGGTCATTTTGCCCTTACAAGGGGCTGTTAAAACCTACAGGAAAGTGAACTTAAGCAACACACTTCTTTGGTAGCAGTCCTTCCTATTCTATAGGTATATTTAGAATGTGTAGTTAAAGGTACTAATAAATCCTGTAATAAGATTTTTATCTTTGCATTCTGTGGCTTCAAATCACTAAACTATCATCTCCATGCCAAGTTCCATTTCTTACTGCTTTTGAAGTTGCCCCAGTTCCAAGTAAATCCAGAACAAGACGAGGCAGAGACTGGCAGTGTGTGTGGCTGTGAATCAGAAAGGAGTATTTTCCAGAGGAATTATGTGAGTTGCTGAGTACCATCTCTACCAGGGATTTAGCTATTTCATATAAGAACTTTTACATAAGTGCATCCACATGGCTACAAAGTAAATTCAAAGAACATCTCAGGGTCTAATCCATTTTTAACTCTTCTATTTTTCACATTTCTGAACTAGAAAGGAAATACAATTTTGTGACAATTTTTTTTTTCCTTTTCTCTTCCAGTCCTTTTAATTACTTAAAAAAATTGTATCACTGGGGTTTTTTTTAGTGATAAAAAGCAGCCTCTAGGGACTAGAGTTACCAGATGTGCTTTTATTTTGGTGCAGCTTGCTTTTGCATCTTGATAAATTCCCAAAGTACTCCGGTCAGTAGAAGTGCCAGATGTTTACTGTGTGTTCAACTTCTGATAGTGGTTGTGAAAACACTGCAGAAACATTACTGGCTAAAAGATGGGGGGACAGCAGATTTTGAAATGGCAAAGGGATTAAATGTTTAACACTTGAGCTCAGGCAGCTGTTTAAGTTTATTGGATGGTGTAACTTTTAATTGCGCTGTCGATCCGCGTTAGCACAGGTTAAATTGGCTGCCATCACTTTCAGTTGTGTCTGTACTTGAGTAGAGATGCTTAGTGTTGAACTGTGTACCTTGCACAAACAGGTTTGGCTGTCACTGCAAGATTACCAATCGGTGTGTTTTGGGAATTCTGTGAGAGGTGATACAAAGTGTCTGCTTCCAGTTTTTGCTAGAGTCTGGCTAGGTAAAACAGAAAATGCTGTTGGGTATCTGACTGCTCAGCCTTAGTGCTGCTCTTTCCATCACTGGTGACATGCTGCCTCTGATAAAAAAAGGGTGAATCAGTATTGCAGAAGTAACAGCAGTCTGAACAGCAATGTAAGCTCTGGAGGGCGTGTGCCAGGGTACACCAAGGCATGTTCTTTGCCTTTGTCTGAAAGATCCTTATAACTCTTCTGTAAGGTTTCTGTTCAGGCAGTTGTGCTATGTAAGATTCATGTTCTTCCTGAGAGAAATTGCCCATCAAAGGCCCATGCACTTATGGACTGTTAATTGCAGGTATGAAAAACATAAGTTTCATATTATTCCTGGCTTGGTTTAGCCTCATTATTAATCTCTGTTTTGTGCATGGTGTCTTGCTAGGTTGTTTTATAACTGTAAAATCACATGTGCTTAACTAGCTTGAACTGTAACACATCTAGCTAGTTATAATACTGAGCTTTTTACCAGCTACAGAGATCCGTGCAGAGGAATGCTCAAGGACCACTGTCCTCTCCACTCTTCTTTCCTTCTCCCCTCTCTGCTCTCACCCCCTCTGTGGTCCCCAATACTGCTAACACACATGATGTGAGGATGGAGCAGTGTTGCTGAACGTGCAGCTTAGGATCTCTCGTAAGCTTTTCAAGGTCAAAAACTGAAAGATACTGGACGCTTGCACTGCACTCTGAATGAAGCCTGTGAATAAAACCTGAAGTTTGTACATTTAGTCAAAGCAGCTCTCTCATAAGAGCTTGGCTCAGGAGTACTGCATTAGGCAGGGTGGGAATTTGCTCATTTTCTGTGCTCCGTGGACACAGAACTTGCAAGTAGCCAACACAGAGTTAACTGTGGTGTTAATATCTGGGTGCATTGGGGAGCTAGTCAAAAGTACAACACTGAGCTCCTGTTTTGAAGTTCATCCTTAAACAGATCCCTCTGGTCATTTACAGCAAGACAAGAATGAGGTATGATTTGGCAGTTTTTCGTTAGGGAAATTATGGCCACTAATACTGCTTTTTAAATATCACATTGATATTTAAACCATCTGTGTAGGAGTGGTGTATAGCACTAGACCTTCAAAGAGCTGGTAAACAAGGAAAATTTAGTGTAAACACTTAAACAGCAGGATCCAAAAGTAGCTTATAGTCTTATACAACCTGAAAAAGCTGAGCTTTGAAGGGCAAAATTATTTTAAGACTTAAAAAAAGAAAATTGTTTATAGATCTAATTTTTGTAAATGAGTATTTGGCATTGATTATATAAAGCAAGAATCTTATTTTTGTCTCCAACTTACTGAAGCCTAATATTTCTGCATGTAGTCTGAGAGAAATTTAGATTATTTTTTTATTTATTTCACTGAACCATAATTTGGTTGGGTTTATGTTTATAGGTAAGACGATATATCTGTTTACAGTCAATATCAGAGATTATATTTTCCTTTTAAGGGAAAGTCCAAAATTACAGCTGTGTAATTTGGGCAGTGGGTTGGAGGAATTGGGTTACTTGTGGGTTGTTTTGTTTTGTTTCAGTTTTGAGGTGGCTTTTGTTTCTCCAATAATGAATATCTAATGGTGCTAGTTATAATTAAAAGCTATTGTGGAACTCTTGTTCCTTAGTTGAAATGTTTTTCTCTATAGGAAATCTCTCAGCTTGTTTGTTGCTGTCTCCTTACTCCGTTATCATCCATTATGTCCACAGAGCATCTTGTGGTATCTCTTAATCTTGTGGTATCTCTTAATCTTAATGCTATCTCTTAATTACTACCTTCAAGGTGATGTACATGGATTTGTGCACCAAGTGTCATTTTAAGAAAGTCAAATCATACAGATAAATATTCCATCCCATAGCCATTTGCTTACCCTAGGATATCAAATAGGCAAAAAACCCAAAACAAAACAAAAAAACCAAACCAAAACCCAAAGCAATTTGCTCAGTCATGGGGTAGCCAAACAAAAATAAACCAGCCCAGATCTAGCATATTGATCTAAAACTGGTATATTTGGTCTCTGCTAGGTATTTAGTAAAGAAATTGTGAGTGAGAATTCTTGTCATTCTAATTTGGTGGGGGGAAAAAAAAAAAAAAGGAAATATTATTCTGTGTAGGTTTTTATGTTAAATGTTTCTGATCTTCCTGAGACAAAAGCAGGAAGTATCTGATATCATAAGCTACACTGTAGTGGATGTTCTGCAATACCTTCTGTCACCAAAGAAGTAGCAAAACATTTCACATAGTATAGAAACACTATAAAAATTACTTTAAAACACCTATGTTGTATTTTATTGTGGAATGTTTCAGGCAATAGGGACACTCGGTGCACACATCCATGTTTAGCTGAATTTATCTGTTTGATTTGCAGGGTACTTAAACAATCTGCAGTTGTACCTAAAACTAGTTTTGTAACTCCAGTCGGGTCGGGTAGAGCAAAACACGATAATCCCTTGGGGCTTTAAACAGCAGCTACAGTAGCAGGGACAATTTCCTTCTATTACTAGATCTCAAAGCCTACTGTTGTTTTGTTTAAGCCTCCTTCAGTTTGTTTTAAATTTCTCCTAATCTCAAACTGAATAACCAATGTAGATCATGAGTGCATCTGAATGCATAAATTCATTCATAGGCTCTTTTCTGGATGTCTTTATGCATTGTTTTAAAAGCACTTTGGGACTTCTTATCACTTGGTTGTGTGAGAAAGGGAATAAAAAGGATGGTGCAATCTTTCTGATCTTTGCAGTTTGTTTCTGGAACAATTGATAGTCCTAGCTAAGAGAAATCTCATGATCCAATCATCTCACATTAATGTCTAATTGGCTGCCTAAATGGGATATTGCAGAAGTAGAAAAACAAAGTAAGTAGAAATGATTGGTGGAAAGAGAGAGTAAAATACACAGCAGAAATAAATCTAAACCTTGATCAAAAGCAAGCTGGAAAAGCCTTGTAGTTATAGGAAAACTTTTTTTTTTTTTCTCCTTAATTTCTTGTGGGAAGGGAGAAAGCAATTTGTTCATGGTAGACTTTTTCTTTTCAACTAGAAGTGTAGGGTATTTTTAGGAAATTCTTGACCAGTTGTGATGACAAGGCTAATTCAGGAATCTTTTTGTTTTCTGAAACAAAGTGTGTTTGTTTGGAGTCTCTTGGAGTTTACTTGGAGTACCTCAAAGTAAAATGAGAGGTCTATGTGTTACATTTCTTCTTCTATTTGTTTGTTCTAACTTTGAATTTGCTTTAACTTTAAACATGCTTTTAAAACAGGAGGGCCAGTGAATTGCAGGGGCAGACACATGAAAGTTTTATCAGTAAGTACAGGAAGAAGTAGGATGTAAATAAACATTAGTGACATACCAATCTACTGCTTCCCTTTCCTTTAAGTTGTATTTAAGTTAGAACAGTTTCTTAGGAAATAACCCAAATAAGTCCATTTTGTACATAAGCATTTACAGTCTGAAATATGTCAGTAAAAATCACCAGTTTATATGCAGTCTAAGCTCGTTCAATTATAACTTTAATGAAATTATTTTAATTGGGTAAGAGTACAATTTATGAAATTAGTTTATTACCCTTGCTGATTTAATGTCAAGCTGTAATTTAGAAAAAAAATTTTATCATGGTCATTTTTTTTTCTTTTTCTACTCTGTTTTCACTGTAGTTTATAGAACTGCAATTTAAAATGGGTTGAGCTCTATTTCACACTAGCAATGAAGAAGGTGGTAGCGTTATGCTGCTTTCAAAACTTTTAAAGTTTCTTGACCTAAAATTTTAGAAGGTAGCAAGAAACAGTTGTGTTTAGAAGAGTTGCATTTATTTAGATTAAAGGATTTATTTTGTTTTCCAGGAGAGAGAATGCACTCAGAGGTAATGGGTGGAGCTGGGAGAGGTTAATGTTATCCTAGAGAATCATCCAGGTTAGAGAACTGGATACAAAAGGGTTGGGAGGTAAAAGATTATTTGCTAAAAATACAAGTCTTCCTTATTTTGTGTACATGTGCAGCTTTAGAGATTATACTGCAATAGACATGAATTAAAATCTGTGCTTATTACGACTAAAGTAAAATTTGCTATTTTAAAGGGGACAATGTTTCCTGAAATTCTATATTGGTAGCTAAAATTCTTTCTCTTCAAGAACCATAGGGTCTAGATCTTGGTGTGTTAGAAGCCCATGTTCTGCTGAGCCTCAAGGTCCATTTGGTGCCCTGAAAAGAGCTGAAAGAAATTAATGTTTTCATCATGAGAAATCAGACATTTTGGCTTTTCAGCTGTATAGTACCTTGTTCTTCATTTTGAGCTACCTGCTTCCAGACCTTTTTTTCCACAGAGGTTATGAATAGAGCATGCACTTACCTTGATGGCAGACCACTCTGTGGCAGGAAGTTGCAGGTTCTGTAACATACATCTTTTTCTTTTCTCCAGAGCTTGCTTTCTTTTCTTGCCTCCCTCTCGCCTCCCTCTCATCACTGCAGTATATCATGAAGCCCGAGGTCCAATCCTTAAAAGGCAGTGAAAATCAGTGATGAAAATACTATTTACCTGTTCCAAGGAATATTCTGGACAGTAGACTTTAAAAGTTTATTATAGCTTACATTTAACTGTGAAATAAAGAAAACCCAAAAAAGGGGCAATACTATAGAGACTTGTTCTGAGTACCACTTAATAGTTAACTTTAATTTTGCAGATGCTTAGAAATTAAACTTCTATAGTTACTACTTTTAGTGACGTTAAACACCAATACATGTAATGATGGATTTAATAGGGAAAATAGTAAATTTATTTGCAGCCACATAGTCAAAAATGTTTCTTATACTGTGTGTAGGTTTATAGTTTTTTATTTTGGTCTTAAAGAGCCAGAGCATTTCAATATTTTAGACATGTGACAACAGAAACCTGTTTTCAGCTCTTGGAATTGATTTTTGCTTGCTAGGGAAAGATCTGCCTCTCTTTTATGAGACACAGTGTTAGCACTAAGACCACAGAGCGTTTTTTTGTGTTTTATAATCGCTAATCTCTGCCAAAACAGCCACTCTTCTGTGAATATCAGTAACTTGAAAGAAAAGACGTGCTCAGAGCTGAATGTGGTACTTCTCATTGTAAAGCTCCTGTTGCACCAGCCTTACAAAGAGGATTATATGGGCTCTGTTGTGTGTCCTTACCTTTTTTGAAATAATTTTGTGTGTGTGCAGGACAAAGATCTGGTAGATGTGATTTTTACCTCTAGGTTTTTTTAATCAAGACACTAACTGGAACCACTTTGTGCTCTTTCATTTCTGTTCCATTGTTTCAGGTGCTTAGAGCAACCATGTCTGCAGTGCTTGGCTTTTGGTGCTTTATCCACATGTTCCCAGAGCAGAAGCAAAATACCACCTCAGTTCTGTGAAAGGAATTCTGCAGGTTGTGCCCTGAACCGCAATGAAGTAACTTCCCACATAATTAGCTAGTACAAAGTTGAGGTAGAGGCTAGCCCCAGAGGTTTGTTCCAGCAGTCAAGTCATTCCTCCTTCCCATTCTGCTTCCCTCCTTCTGCCTGCACATTCCATAGCTCTGTGTGCAGAAGCATGGCTGTAGTAAGCACACGTGACTTGTCCTTGCTAAGGGTTTTGCTATGTACTCTCCTGTTGAACTCATTTCACCAGTAACCTGGTAGAGAAGTTCTTATTGATACCAAGGTGGGTGAGACCACAGTGAAAGTAGCCTGGAGATGCATGAGAACATCTCTTCCAAACAGCTTCCGTGGATGAAAAAAAAATCCATGGAAGGAAAAAAAGCCTCTGCTGCTGTTTTCTGGTTCTCCTGACCTGGGCAGGTGGCACTTGTGCCTTAGGAGTAGGGAAGGTGCTTTTTATATCTATCTTTTCACAACAGTACAAATGGCTAATGTTATTCTTCTGCACACAGTTGTTACTTAAATGTCAAAGGTAGTGATTCTAGGGCAAGCAGTCATGCTGTGACTCAGTCTGGGTAAGCAGACTGGGAATTTGTAGCTAACTTGAAGTAAAGGAGTGTGAGGCTTTGATAGCTGTGGGTGTCATTCAGCACCTCCTGCAGGACTGCAGCACTGAGAGAGGTGCCTGGGGAAAGGCTCAGGAGCCTTGCTGCTGGGATGAGGTTCTTGTGGACCTGGGACAACTGTTAAGACTTGGACAACTTGTGTTACTGATCAGGGAGGGGTATTTGGCATTCATTTGCCTACTGGAAAATAGAGAGATGGAAGTTCCTTCTCCCCACTCCCTGAGGAACTGAGCCTTCTACATTTTGGCAGCTGTGCCAAGAGCACTGAGATGAGTGTTGCAGTGAGATAAAACCCTCTCCCCTATGGCTGCCTTCACCAAATCCCAGGCTAGGTATGCAAAACTGGCAAGAGCTCATGGGAGGCCAGGGGTTGGATCCCTCCTTGTGGTGGAGTAGACACTCTCATTGTGAACTCCATGTTGGGCTCCATAAGGGCAATGGCTGCCCTTCCCTGCAGACTGAGACTGTGGGAGTTGCTTGAGCTGGTATTTCAGTGTATAGAAATGTCTGCTGCAGCCTACATTTCTTTGAAGAAGAGAAACATTCAGATGATTGTGTTGTATATTCATTACCTGGGCTGCTGTCCTTTAGGGTTTGTAAGGTGCAAGTTAAAAATACTAAATCTGGTACATCTTTGTATTTCCTGCTTTGATCTCCTTGTGCTCTGCTAAGCCATTCTTCTCTCAGATGAAGGGAGCCAAAGTGTGTGGTAGTGTACCTCTTGTCTCCTTCCTCACTCCATGCCTGTGCACAAGGTACATATTTTACTTTAGAAATGGGAAACTGGTATCAGAAGTTCAGCAGATAAAATGATGGTTTTACTACATCCTGCTTGCAGGATGATTATTTTTTAAAAAGCCGATAAGTTCAATCTCCTAGATTTTGTAAAAACAAAATTTTTGTAAAAATTTTACAATTTTTGTAAAAGCTATTTAAAGCTGCAAAAGGGTTTGGATTCTCACACAGTCATTTTACCACTTTGTCTTAGTGTGTATATATTAAAGTGGAAGCCTTGCAACCTGTTCTTGTGCTACCTGGACTAGGTAGCTTCCTATAATCACCAGGCTGTGATGACAATCTGAAAAGAATAATTCTCCCATTATGCTAAGAGAGTTGTGTGATTTTTCTTTATTAGCTGGGTTGGGCTTTTCTGAGGAAGGATTATTTCACCATTAATTGGAGAGAAAAAAAATAGAGTGCAATTTGGTTCAGTGAATAAGTGATAATTTTCTCACTGTAAAATATCCAAACACATTTTAAAAAAAATCCAAATATTCATGTAAATACCACAAGACTCTCACTTGTGCAGTGGTACTTTTGGGAAAGGAGCCAATCAATCTGGTAAGTAACGTGGATGCTCACAATATCAAGGAGTGGGAGACTTTAAGTGTTACTGTGTTAGATGAAAAGAAATTAGAGACCTTGTTCATAATGTAACAAGAGACCTGAATGTGTTGTACAAGTCATGAGCAAAGCATTTTAAAAGTGTTATTTTGTTTAAATGTAATGTACTAGAAAATAATAGTACTGAATTCCACGTGTTGGGACTTCGTTAGGTTAATGTATAATTTCAGTACATAACTTTTTAGGAAACAGTGTTGAGTGGAACAGTGGACAATATGTGACAGGCAATGAAACATAATGAAAACTGCAGCCTTCTGAGGATCTTTGAGAATTTACATGTTATGGTGTGATTGTTACTAAATGGCAATATAACCTACTTAACAGTCAACAATATTGATTTTGTCTTTTTTCTCTTGTAGGAATGTTTACCCTTGCAGAAGTTGCATCGCTCAATGACATCCAGCCAACATACCGTATCTTGAAGCCATGGTGGGATGTATTTATGGATTATCTAGCTGTTGTTATGTTAATGGTTGCCATTTTTGCTGGAACCATGCAGCTCACCAAAGACCAGGTGGTCTGCTTGCCAGTTTTGCAGTCTACTGTAAATTCAAAAGCACAACCCAGCACATCAGGAAGGGCTGACTTTAGCACTGTCGAGACAACCACTGGTCAGGGAGAAGAAGCATCATCAATGAGAACAGTTTCCTTCGGAAGTGCCCCTACTGTAACGCCTGAAGTACCTCTGAGCAGAGCTACCTCTTCTCAGTATCATCCCACTGAATCAGGCCAGGAGCTGAAGAAGGAGCAGAAAGATTCTTCAGGCCGTAAGACAAATCTGGATTTTCAGCAATACGTATTTATTAACCAGATGTGCTATCACTTGGCTCTTCCTTGGTATTCGAAGTATTTTCCCTATCTTGTTCTCATCCATACTATAATTTTAATAGTCAGTAGCAATTTTTGGTTCAAATATCCCAAGACTTGCTCAAAAATTGAGCACTTTGTTTCTATATTAGGGAAATGTTTTGAGTCCCCTTGGACTACAAAAGCCTTGTCTGAAACGGCATGCGAGGACTCTGAGGAGAACAAACAGAGGTTAACTGGTGCCCAGTCCCTGCCCAAGTATGTTTCCACTAGCAGTGATGAAGGAAGCCCAAGTGCCAGCACTCCCATGATAACAAAGTCTGGCTTCAAATTTTCAGCTGACAAGCCAATGATCGAGGTTCCTAGCGTCACTATTTTAGATAAGAAAGATGGAGAACAAGCTAAAGCACTGTTTGAGAAAGTCCGTAAGTTTCGGGCACACGTGGAGGACAGTGATCTGATCTACAAGCTCTATGTTGGCCAAACTGTCATCAAGACTGTCAAGTTCATATTTATTCTCTGCTACACTGCAAATTTTGTTAACACCATTAGTTTTGAACACATCTGCAACCCAAAAGTGGAACACTTGATTGGCTACACACAGTTTGAATGTACACACAACATGGCTTACATGTTAAAGAAGCTGCTGATCAGCTATATTTCCCTCATTTGTGTCTATGGTTTTATCTGCCTCTACACGCTTTTCTGGCTGTTCCGAATTCCTTTAAAAGAATATTCCTTCGAAAAGGTCAGAGAAGAGAGTAGCTTCAGTGATATCCCTGATGTCAAAAATGATTTTGCATTTCTCTTGCACATGGTAGATCAGTACGACCAGCTGTATTCTAAACGATTTGGTGTCTTTTTGTCAGAGGTAAGTGAGAACAAACTACGGGAAATTAGTTTAAACCACGAATGGACTTTTGAAAAGCTGCGGCAACATGTCTCCCGCAATGCCCAGGAAAAGCAAGAGCTGCATCTCTTCATGCTGTCAGGGGTTCCTGATGCAGTGTTTGATTTGACAGATCTGGATGTGTTGAAACTGGAGCTGATTTCTGAAGCGAAAATCCCACCAAAAATTTCCCAGATGACAAATCTTCAGGAGCTTCATCTGTGCCACTGTCCTGTGAAGGTCGAGCAGACTGCCTTCAGCTTCCTCCGGGACCACTTGAGATGCCTTCATGTGAAATTCACAGATGTTGCAGAAATTCCTGCGTGGGTGTATTTGCTCAAAAATCTCCGTGAATTGTACTTGATAGGCAACTTGAACTCTGAGAATAATAAAATGATAGGGCTTGAATCTCTCAGAGAGTTGAGACACCTTAAAATCCTCCACGTGAAGAGCAATTTGACCAAAATTCCCCCCAATATCACAGATGTGGCACCACATCTGACAAAACTAGTCATTCATAATGACGGCACTAAGCTTGTGGTACTCAATAGCCTTAAGAAAATGATTAATGTTGCGGAGCTGGAACTTCAGAACTGTGAACTGGAGAGAATTCCCCATGCCATCTTCAGCCTCTCTAACTTACAGGAACTGGATTTAAAGTCAAATAGCATACGCACAATTGAAGAAATCATCAGTTTCCAACACTTAAAAAGATTGACTTGTTTAAAGCTGTGGCATAATAAAATAGTTGAAATTCCTCCCTCCATTACCCATGTAAGGAATTTGGAGTCTCTTTATCTCTCCAATAACAAACTCGAATCCTTACCACCCGCAGTGTTCAGTTTACAGAAACTTAGGTGTTTAGATGTAAGCTACAACTCAATCGCATTGATTCCAGACGATATAGGTTGTCTTCAAAATCTGCAGCATTTTTACATTACGGGAAACAAAGTCAAAATTTTGCCAAAAGAGTTGTTTAAATGCGTTAAGTTGAGGACTTTGAGTCTGGGACAAAACTCTATTACCTCAATCCCAGATAAAATTGGTAAACTGTTGCAGCTGACTCATCTGGAACTGAAGGGGAACTGCTTGGACCGTCTGCCAGCCACGCTGGAGCAGTGTCTGCTTCTCAGGAAAAGCGGGCTCGTGGTGGAAGATCACCTCTTTGACACTTTGCCCTCGGAAGTTAAAGAGGTGCTGAATCAAGACACAAGCATTCCCTACGCTAACGGCATTTAGGCTGAGGTGAAATGCTCTGGTAGCTGACTTCCAAATAACAAATGCTAAGAAGTATGGCAACTGTGAGACAAATGTATTGGCAATTGTGTTTTAGAAAGCAGAGTTCCTTGGAAGGCAGGGCTACTAGTAGGATTAGAAGAGAGGTGTAACAGGACTGTTCAATGTTTGCAGTGTTTTAAAAGATTATTTCACAAATTTTTGGGAGGATAAAGAACCTTAATCTCAATTCTTTTTTCCTTAAATTGTTTGTAACTTGGATGCTGCCGCTTTTGAATGTTTACAAATTTGCTTGCCTGCTTAAAGTAAATGATTAAATTGATGACCTTTTCTTACTATGCAAGTTATTCCTTAAGGTCTGGATTTACTTTAGCGCATTAAGGGGGGAAAACAGAGGTTAAGTGTTGTATATGGTATGGTTCTAACAGCACTTGAAACACCTGTTGATGTGTGGTGTTAGTATTTAGCCATCCTCAGCAAGTGAAACCAGTTTTACTGTGCTTTGAACTGCACCAGAACCACCATTTTTCCTGCGTAAAGGTATGTGATTTGCATCAGGCCAAGTGTGTTTGCCTTCATTCTTCATCCTCAAAGCCTCATCTTGTTGGGTGAGATTTCTTCTGTGGTCCAGTGTCCTACTGCTTCACACCGGCAAAGACTCGTCCCATTCCTGCAGCTGCTCTCCCCCTCGGCTTCGATAATGCTTCTCTGTCCCACTCAGCAATGGGCGGTAAAAGGGAGAAATACTGCCACTTGGCTTTCAAGCTGGGGACAGTTTTGATATTTGAACTGGTTTTGCAAGGTGTCTTTGAAAGCCATTACACACCAAGTGACTTTTCTGCTCATGTTCTGCTCCTCTTCTGAGTTTTCACCTGGGAAACTCAAGGCATTTTATGAGTTGGTGACTGTTCTGTTTCGCAGCCCTTGCTTAGGAACTAGGGTGTCTGCTTTGTTTACTAGACTAATGACAAAGACATGAGTTACAATTTACCCAAATGTGATTTAGCTTTATTGCCTGTTGTGGTGTGTTTTCCACACCTGGACTTCAACCATGAGACCACCCTTCTGCCCTCCCCCAGCCCAAGTAATCTGATGGTTTTGAACACCTAACGCACTGTTAGAAAACCCTAACTGTGTGCCAGATAAGTCATCAAATAAAGAAAAAAAGCAGACAGCAGTAAGTGTGGGATATTTTTATGGTTGGTTTTTTGGTGGTGTTTTTTTAACTGAGTTTGCATTGCCAGAAACATTAAAGAAACATAATTCATTAAATCTGCAAAATCATCAATTGAAAATCTTGGCCATTTACATTCCATGTGTGCAGAAAAGAAGTACTATGCTGGGAGATGATTACATGATTACTCATGGTTTAAACACAATTCCCTATTGTAGTGCAGTCAGGACTGAACTAGTCTGTAGTTCAAGGAACTGTTCTCGCACAGAAATCCTCATGCACAGCGATTTCTACTGTAACTTCACCAGAGCTGCCCTGACTTATACCACTATAAACGAGGAGATAGTTTAGGCGTAGGGGCATTGAGCAGTCAAGAACATTTTGAGTACTGCTCTTACAAGTCTTGCACATTTTACTGTTAATCATTTACTGTTAGCCATGCTGGGAGGACTGTTCTCTGCTGTAGGCAGCAGCTTCTGAATACATACCTGCTCCATACGTTTATGTTTGTTTAGAAGACCAGTTGATGAGTAGTGGTTTTCTTGCTTCTTTTGGGGATACAGTCTGTTTGCCACTTGCTGGCGGGTAGTAAACTTGGGATGTTGACAGTTCTGCAGCACCAAGTCACAGGTTTGGCAGAATACTTGCAGTTACTGACCTGTCCTCCGCTGGGAAATTTAGTGCTCGTCCTCAGCATATATATTTTTTTTTAAGTAGAAGTTAAGGATGCAGCGGTTTTTTTTTCAAGACCTCTTTATTTCTGTGTTTATTTTTTTGCACATAGATCACTTTAAAATTGCTGGACTATTGACTCTTTAGAAAAACTGTGGAATATACTATTGGTGTACGCTTTGTATTTGCTGTTGATTGTCATTTCAGCTTCCAAGAAAATGTGTGTAGGAGGTAGGAAGAGCTGGAGGATGAGGAAGTAATTAATATATTTAGAAAAATAAGTTTGCTTTTTTCCTTATTTTAATAGTGGGGTCGCACAGAATGTGGCCACGAATTGATCCAGCTTTTAAAAGCTTTTTTTGATGTTTCTGATTCTCCAACTGTCCCTACTGATGTTCAGAAATAAACCCACGTCTACTTCATATGACTATGGCATACATAATTTAGACTACTGTTTTGACTAGTTATTAGCCAACTGTGCTTCTTGAGGCAACTTCCTCCAAAATAAGTATATGTTGAAGTTAATTTCAGGCTTGTGATGCTTGCTCAGCATAAACTCCATTCTTGTTCTTAGGAGAGCTTTCTTAGAGTGAAGAGGAACTGCCCATCATCGCCACATTGCCTCACCCCCCAGTCCTTCCTCCTCTTTGTGACTGTTTATAATGTTCCAGTTTCCTGTGTGTCATCTGACACAGTCTTGCTTTAAAGTCTTGGAAGTCCATCTCTTTTTCCATGTAAGGCATGTGAAATATATTTTGCATTTCTATTTGATTTAATAAATAAGATGTTTATATCTTCCTCTTATCTATTTTTTTAATGGGGGAAAAGTGTGTTTGCATAGTAAAATATCTGATTTCAGGTATCTTACACTGAACTTGTTCTGTGGTGCTTATAATCTAAAAAGAAAGAGGTATGAGCTGTAGCTCCTATTTAGTCGTGGAGGTATAGTTATTAACTAAAATACAATACTTCAGGATAGCGGGTTTTTTTCTTTTTTTTCCGTATACATCATCCAAATGACCTACCACTGTTTTCTTTATTTGGCTAATGGAGTTTTGCAGAATGTATGTTTGGGCCCAGAAGAAAAATTATTGTGTTAAATGAGGAAGTAGGAAATTGCTCATTCTGTTTTCTCCTGCCACTGTAACACATTTCTGTGAAGATCCTTCAGTTCTCCGATAAATTGTCTTTTTGGAAGATGCTTTCTGTGATACAGACAGAGCTGTGGATGTCACTGAGCAGGCATCAGGCCTCTTGGTGTAAAGGAGGATCCTGTCACTTATGGATAGCTCTCTGCAGCTAAATAAATGACTTAGCAAGTTTCCATAGGCAGGACTAGAAGATATCTAAAGGTGTCATTAAGCCTGGCACTCTGCCACATGCAGAAATAACCTTCCCAAATTCATTCATACTGGCTACTTGGCATGGTGTAGGAACAGGTTAGACTATGACAGAGAGTTCAGCCTCTCTAGGCACACTGTTTCCTTAATTGTCTTCCCTACTGAAAAGGTGGCTTGAACCTCAGCCAGACAGCAACTGCTGTTGCTCTGTTTAAGCCAAATCAAATTATTATAAATTTATTCATTGATTTGCTTGTAGAAATACAGACTGAGGCAGAGTTCTTTGTGGACACATTGCATGCCAAGTAGCTTGGGAAGATGGAAGTTTGGGATTCCTTTGAAGAGAACAGACCTTTGAGGGACTGCTAGCATCAGTTTGGTTCCAGGCACAGTGCAGAAAGCTGTGTTCTCCAATGGCAGCAGCGCCATCCACAACCGTGGCACAATGTCTTTATGCTTGGTCTGCCTTATCTTAGGCTGGTGGGTCACATCCTTGCCCTCACAAAGCCGAGCAAAGCCCGAGTGGTCTGTTCAGAAAGACATTTTGGGAAGGCATTTAAATAAAATGGTTCTTAGGCAAGTTTGCAAAGTGATCCTTAAGAATACCAGAGTTGAAAGAAGTGAGAAATATTCTGTAGTGGTTTTAACCTTGGCATTAACCCCTTGCTCTTCCCACCAGGAACTGATAAAATTGCTACACAGACTACTGACCAGCTTACAGGGTTTCCTGAATGACTGGCAATTTTAGCACTACAGCAGAGTTCCCAGTTCAGGCTGTCCACTTGTGCTTGTACTGTGTGTTCAGCACTTAAACCAAAAGCATCAGGCTGATGTCGCAAAACCCTGCGGGCTTATGCTGTGACCAATTTCCAAGGACAGCAAATGATTCCCCATGCTGCTAAAGGGAGGGAAAGCTGTCTTACAGAGTACAGTTGTTTCTGTAGCAAAGATGAGGCTTTAGAATTGCGCTCAGAAACAGATTTTTCAAGCTGATTACGAACACACACCCATTCCAAGATAAAAGTCATGAGAGATGTCGTTTCTGGCAGAAAGATGCTGAAACTAGTTCTGTAACTTAGCCAGGCATGGGTGCAGAAGTGGTAGCTCTTTAGCACTGCACATCAACACAATACAACTCAAGTGAGGATCTTTAAAACCACATGCACTGGAGTTTGGCCAGGCTGCATCTCTCTCCCTTCCATAAAGAGAACAGCCTCTAAGCCCTTTTGTAATTACTACAGCCAGGACCTTTGTTCTGTCTTGCCTCCAACAGCACATTGCCCCTTGATGCTGGAGGTAATGTAGGGTTATTTGTTTAATAATGACTGTTTGGGAAGAATGCCATCTTCTAAATTAACACCACATTTGCTTGCAGGAAGTCTTCCAGCACAGAGCAGGTCTGTTCCCATAAAATGAACATGTTGTGCCCATAAACAAAAAATTATTGAGTTGGGAATGGGTTGTATAGACCATTAGGAATAAATGCACAAACATGCTGTTCTGCTAACCAGATCTGGGTAGTTTTGTTGCTTCAGGTGGTTTGTAAAAGTGGATTTTAAGAGGTTTTACCTGACAGCATCCTAGAGCATTGCTGGCCTAGGGCAGACTGGCTTGCACCAGAGGCTGTGGATGGAGTTGCCCCAGTAGAGCTGGGGTGGGGGAAGGTCTGGGTGCCATGGCTGCTGCCAGCACCCCTTGGAGGCTCCCCTCTGCTGGGGTGGATGGATTTAGCTTGTTCCTCCTGAGGCGTCATCTATGAGAGATGCTACATTTAGCGGTATCGTTAGCCACAAAATAAAAAGAATGGTGTTGAATGGGACCTGCTTACTGCCAGGCAACATTTCTGAAAGATGAGTATCACAGTAAGAGGAAATGCAGAGTAAGAAAAAAAAAACCAAAAACAAAAAGCCCCAAAAAACCCAAAACCAAACAAAAAACCAAACAAGAATCACAGCTTGAAATTTTAAAAGTTGTAGAAAGCTGGTATACAGAGCACCCTAGGATTCTTTTTCTGCCTTTTTTTTTTTTTCTTCCCTCTATCCCTGGTGTTACTCAGACATATCCCGAGGGTTCCTGTCTGACTGCTGCTGTGCTGTCCTTCCCCTCCTGCGATAAGTTTGTATCTGCAGAACTCTTCATGCTTATCCCAGCACCACCGTACCCGGGGCTGCCCCCCTGCCCTGGCTCCGCGCTCTGCAGGAAAACCCCGGCTGCTATCTAGGGCCAGAGCCTAATCTGGGACCTGCAGCTTCCTCTTGTGAGGGGATATGCAGCCAGAGTGAGACTCCCCAGGAGAAAGAGTGCTGTGCTGTGCACTGGGTTGCCCAGCCCTCCTGCTTACCCCTCCAGAGCAGATAGCCTTGCAGCAAGTCTGGAGTCACCAACTTCCTGGCATCCTCTGCAGAAAGGGAATTCAGAGACAGTTTGCAAGGTGAGCTGGGCTGAGCAGGAGAGAGTGGCAGGGTGTCAAAAGAGCATCAGAGTACCTCTGCTGCTCTGCTTTGCTGTTTGGCTTCTACAAGGTCCAGGGGATATATCTGAAGGTAGTGGGGTGGTGTCCAAGCCCCCTGGGCACTGGTGTGGATAGTTGCAGGGATTTCCTATGGATGTAAAATGCTGGGCAAGTGGAGACTCTGGGTATGTAATGCACAAAAAAACCTGGAAAACCGATGCCTCTCAGGACTGCAACTTTGAACTTAATAAAACTGGGATATATGTTTAACAAAAGGCAAAAGCTAGCTCAGTTGTAAACTGGTTGCTGTCAGGATCAATGTTTATGAATATTTGAGACTGAAGAAAATGTTAGCATGAGCTGAGTCAGGAGGATGAGATACATTTCTAGCTGTCTTAGTAACTAAAATCTAGTTAAGTAAATTGGATTTAAAATTGAGTGTGTTAACATGGGTGTGAGGCAGTGCTGTCCCTGTGAGCCAGCACTATGGTGTACGAGTAATTCACACACTTAGTACTTGGGCAAGTTCCTCAAGCATTCAAAGCTACTTATGGCTGACTCTCACTGCAAAGTCCAGCCTTCACACAGAGCATGTGTGTTTTCCCTGAGCACTGGTGGTCTAAAACCCCAGTGATTGGTGCCATCTCTGACAGACCATCCACACAAGCATAGCTTAAGGAGCCCTAGGATGTCCTCTCTCAGGGACTGTTCTTCTTTCAGCTTAGGACCAGTAAAGCTGACAGTCTGTAGGTTTGAACTAGAACTGTAAGAAGAGGCCTTAATTAAATCATTTTTCTGAAGTAATTGAAGGCTGCAAAATGATTATGTAGGCAGCAGTGCTGCACCATGGTTTGAAACCTGCCCTTCTCCCTGCCAAGGAGCCAAGCTAAGTTTGGGCACCTCTTCCCTGGCAGGGCAGGTACTGTCCCAGCTGGGATGTCCAACAGGAGTTACCCCACAGAATTAATACACCCACAGTGGAAAGGAAGTGCATCTTTGGAGGAAGTATTCCAGGCTACTATCCCAAGTTCCTTGTGCCTGTGGGGCTTTGTTTATATTTGTGCTTGTATTGATCAGCCTTAGCAACATGTTTTAACTCTGAATGTATTAATTTAATTAAATTATTTCAACATTCATTATGGGGCTGCTAACTGCTGACTCTCCCATAGGATCTCAGCACCAGACACCTGTGAACAGCCTGGGTGCAACTCTGAGGGTCCCAAAATGAGCATTTTAGCTTTAGAATCAGCTTCTCTCCTCACTAGACTGGGAAAGCACTGCTCTAGAGGAAACCTCAGAGATCCAGCATCACTGCAGTTTTGTTAAGTTGCAATCAGGGCTCCTGAAGGGCTGCTGCTATTATTAGCGAAATGTTGGCAGTGTGATTAGCTCAGCATAAGACTTAAGTCCAAAGAAGCTTAAAGGATGAACAAGCAGATGCACTCTGGACTTAAGCACTGCATATTATAAAAATATGGCAGACATATGTAATGTGGAAAAAGGTGTGTAGGCACTGGTTCTGCACCTTTATCCTGCTAGACACAGGATACTTGAGTCCCACATGTGATCACACGGGACTGGCAGATACCGCAAGTCCTCCCTGGTTTTTGCTATAGATAAGGGTATGCCCCTGGTCTGCCACCTGGAGGAGAGGAAAGGATGAATTGTTGGTTCTCGGGTTTTGCTGATTTTCTGTCTCTCTCTGAGACAGATACAGCATTGTGCACAAAAGGATACAGATGGGGGGCCTCTGCTTTGCCTGTGTACTGGAGGGGTGAGCTGTATTTCGAGGCAGAGCGAACAAGGCATTTTTGAGCTCTGTAGATCTGACTTTAAAATGCAAAGGTGTTTCTGGCCTGAACAGAGCAAGGTGGCTGACTTTATCCCAGAGCAATCGCATGTGTAGAGATGCAGCTCCTGGTTCCTTTTACGAGTTCTCACGCAAGGGCAGTGGCTAACTGGTTGTCAAAGGGAGGTGGAAATTTCCTGTTACTAAGACTGCAGAGTTCAAGTCAGGCACAGCTTGTGAGATTCATGCAAAGATTGCAGGGAGTTTGGAACTGGTCATAGCACACCACAAAATGCAAAGAAATCCTGCAGTTCCCGCTGTTCAGTCCTGCTGACTGATCACAGGGCAGTTCTGCCTCTCCACTGCTCAATATCAGAAGCTCTGTCACATATAACATAAGGTTAAATGAGCTCCAGTGAAACCATCCTCTGAAAAACCTGGGATGATTTTCAAGAGCTTGATCACTAGCTGAGGTACAGGTGGACTGTTTCTGTCCTGCTGCCTCTTAATGGACTTTTTTCTCTTCACAAAATATTTTTTACCAATTCCCTTGGCTTCACATCCAAAATAATTCATGGCTTGCTTTTTCTAGATGCCTTTTTTGAAAACTGCATACTCAAGCCATTGTGCACAGTAGCTGTGATTTCAACCTGATAAAAGTTTGACAACAATATCTCCTGTCTTTATTTTTTCTTTCCTATAGTTTGATGTTTGGGTTTTTTGGTTTTGTTTGAAGGTTTTTTGTGTGTTTTTGTTTGTTTTGTTGGCTTTTTGTTGGTTTTGTTGTTGTTTTTTTGCCTTTGAGAGCTGTTGTTATTTCCCCTGGCAGAAATTTCTTTATCACAGTCAGTCTGACAGTGGCCTACCAACATTGTTCTTAGATTTAAAAGGCACATGGCATTTAGAGTGATCTTTTACACATTTCTGAATCCCAATTATTTCCCTGTAAGAAACTACACACTGTCCTGGAGCTGCTGAAATGAATTGCTTTTGTGAATGCTTTTTCTTCTTTTTTGCTGCCAACTTGAAGCAGTAAAAAGTCTGTCTAAATCCTTCCTCCCTAATAAAATCTGATTCAAAACTTTCACAGGTTTGGAGGAATTGTTCTACTATAGCACCCTACCAGTCTGGGGGTATAGTTGTCTTCCTGGGAGTATTTTACTCTACATTTATGCTACGTTTATCAGGAAAGGCACCCTCTGAAATTGAGGACGGAGACATCAGCCATTTTGGAAATGCTGCCTTCCTTCTTTAGCTAATTTGGTGGTTTATTGAAACTGCAAACTTGTGGGCAAAATTTCTGTGCCAGACCTTCTCAAAGGGCTGGTTGTGCAAGTAAGTGCTGTAAAGGTTGCACAATCCGACCCTTCAGCTTCTGTAAGAATATTCTTTTACAAGGTGTAAGATTAGGAGAAGTAGCTGTGATATTTTTACTTAGGTGCAGTCCTCTTTAGTGGTGAAGAACTGTGTGTTTGGGATGTGCCATGGGCAAACACCATGGCATCAGCCTCCTGTGAATGAAACTGCCTTTATTGATTTTCACTGCCCTAGGCATACCAAGAGCAAATACAGATACAGCATTGAATGTGGATCTTCAAATGCCATCTGAGGATAAATGTTTAGAAGGACATGAGTAACGGGCAAAGGCACCCTTTTCAGTGCTTGTGGATGAAAAAATTTCTAAGATTTACATTATCCCATGTCTTTGCCAGACTGGTTCAGCCAGGGAAATAGCAAAGAGCACTCTACAATGAGTAGCCAGATGCAGAGCTGGGCAGGGAGCAGGCATAAGGCTGAGAAGGCAGGTCACTCCTTCTGTCAGCTTGGTGTGCTTTGCTGAAGTCGCAGGAGGAGAGCCAGACAGAAACATTTGTTCTGGTGGCATTGAGAAGCAGACTCCAGCCTGCTGGGAAAAGATCCAAGAGCATCAATTCATTTTCATTTCCCGTGCCATAGTTAGATGGTATCGATTTAAGCTAAGAGCCAGCACTGACAAAGCCATATCCATGGCTGCTGATACAGGGCTTTGCTTTTCTTGTGACTTAGAACATTTGTAAGGTGTCTTTAATGGGAAATTTGTGCCTTGACTTTGAGGAGGGAAACAATGAAAGTCTGTGGAAAGACAGTACTCTGGCAGAGCCCTCATTAGGCTGGATGGAACCTGGAAAGGGTGGGACACCACTGTTGTCACCAGTTTTTAAGTTTCTTAAATTTCCGGGAGGAATCAGGCCTGGCAGGGCTATAGGACTTCATAAACAACTTTTTTTTTTTTCCTTATCCTTACTCAGATCCAACAGTGAACTTAGTCTAAGTGTGAATCACATGAAGCTGTGATTCAAAAGCCTGCATTGTAGAGCTGATGTCCTAGGCAACCCTGTCCCATGTTTTACAGCAGTCTGCTCTCTGTGATTTAAATAAATATGTAAGAATCTCTGACCTTTTCATCCGATGTACATTTATGCCAAGGGAGGATATGATCACAGTACAGGGTGATGTTCCAGTGCCACCTTAAATTTGGCCAGTCTGACTAGCAGTGGCACAGATGTCAGCAAGAGTTTCTGAGAGTCTCTATGTCAAGTGTCTGTAAAAATACCTCTACTAATGTTGCTGCTACAGCCCCAGCTACACGCAGGACCCCCACCTTTATATGCTACTAGGTGGCTCTGATTCCCCATGCTTCTGATGCCAAGGAATTTTGGAAGGAATTTTTTTGTGTACCTTGGACATAAAATGTGGTATTTTGGGTTTTTTTTCTGTGATTGCTGCTTTTACTCTCCTTTTCCTGGTATGTATCTTGGAGCGTTTAGACATCATAATGGCATTATGTAACAGGGAGGTGTTGCCCAGAGGAAAGGAGAAAATGGGAAGAAATTGTATAAGCTTCCAGAAATAACATGGAAATAATTTTCCCCCTCATATTACTGAAAGCTTGCTCTAGATGAGTAAGTTATTTGTTTGCAGCCATATCCTGAATATAATTGTATGACTGTCTGCTAGGAAAACCCACTAGAGTGGGACCCCCATGTGTACAAGCACTGTGATGAGAGAGTTTGGCTGGTGTAGCTGGGGTTGTTCTAGAGGACAAGCAGTGGGATGGCCCTTTGTAAAGGCCATCTGATGAACCACACTTTTCTGAGACAGTTGTGAAGGAATCTCTGGCTCTGTGTCCGAATTCCACTGAAGAAGCACCATGCAGGTAAAATTCCTTGTAGATATAATACAAGAAAAAAGCTAAAGCTGGTCTAACCTGCATCAATTCCTGGGGGAACTATCCCAAATGTGGTCTCTGAAACACCCAAAGCTGGAGCTAGCCTTTGTGTGTGGGTGTAAATTGGGCAGCCAGGGTGATTGGGGCTTGTTACAGGCTTCATACATGATATGTCCATTTCCAAACCCTGATATTCTGGATGCAGGAATGTGGCAGGAGGCAGTGCAGACTGGTTGCTTTGTGGAGCACTAAACCTGACACTCTGAAGCCAGTCCTGGGTATCTGGGCCTAACACTGTATGTTTGCATTTGACTTTTGCCTCTCATGGAAACATACATAAGCACGGGTGTCTCATACTGGTAGCTCTCTGCTGGCTCGCCTGTGGCTGCTGAAGCCATAGCTGGGAATGGAGAAAGGGAGAGAGACGTGTCTCAGCCACAGGGAAGATTTGGGTCAGAGCCTGTTAGAAAGCCAGCTCACCAGCACCCATGGATGGAGCAGGCTGAGCTGAGTGGTAAATGTCAGCAGGAAGGGGAAAATACATCCATTTGATTTTGTTTGAATCCTTATTTTACCTTTCTGTCATGGAATGCTTAACATACCCGGCTTAGAAAGAAAAAACACCAAGTTTTCACAGCTCCCTCCTGTAGCTCCCTCAGATACTCCTTGGCTTTGTGCCAGGAGTTTCAGTGGTTACAGATCCCTTTATAGCAAAAATAGGTGAGAAAAACTGCCTTTGAAGCTGCTGTCTCCCCCCAGTGATCACTTCTGCCCTTCCTCAGAAGGTCCCTTCAGGAGAACTGATTCAGCTGTTTGTGTGGCTGCACACAAGCTGAATGAAAGGACCACATTTTACAGAGCCCCAGGAAAAGGGGGAGTGTGCACCTGTGCAGAAAACCATGTTGTGCATGTGTATTAAGATCTATACCATTGGTTAGATGGGGGTATCTGCACTTAGAGTGCTCCTGAACTGGGAGCACAGATGAGGCTGACTGGAACCCCATGCCCAGGAGGTGTATGACTCTGGAGCACAGAGCTGAGTGAAATCCACATTTCGTTGGGATTTTTGAGAGGCAGCCAGCAGTGGTTTCAAAGTGCTCTCAAGTATCACGGAAGAAATGTTGACAGACGCTGCCATCCTGACACTGATGAATGTGCTCAGGCTGCAGAGAGATCTCTACATTGGTGCCAGGAGTTGAGACAGAGTAAAAGTGGAGGAGAAGGATGAACTTTGGGCCTAACAGAAGCAGCTGTCTCCTGGAGAGGCACTGTGGAGCAGAGCAGGCAGTTAGGAGGGCAGAAATAATTTTTCAGACTTTGGATTGAAGCTTCCCAGGACAGAGATGTGGGGCTGTGAGACCTCCATTGGTGACAAGCTGCTTGTCTCCTTGACATCCTGGAAGCTGCTGCTCTGGCTGCTGACGGGTGGGAGGGAGATGGTGGGTGGCACAGCACCCAGCTTTTGCAGTGAATAAACCTACCAAGGCTCCAAAGCAGAATTAGCAGCACAATTATTGAGCTAACAGAGTGTGCAATAGTCAGATATTTCACAGAAAACAATGTTAGGATGCGAGACTCCTCATTGCAGATTAAAATTAGAAGTACAACAAATGGGAAGTGCGGAGGAGCATTATTTTCAACATTAATTTTTCAGATTGTACTAACAACACACTACATGCACAAACCTGATCCGGAAACGTGTGTGGCATATGCAGGTTTTATGAGCCTTGAGTGTTAAAGTGCTGAAGTTTGTGTTGGTCTTGGAGGGCTTGGGAATTATCATGCATTCAGTGTAAGAAAGAGGGTGTTACTACTGTATTCTCTTACATGCTTTAAAGGATTCTACATATATCCCTTTTTCCCCCATTAAATTATGCAGCAATTTCCCTGGAAAATGTCAGTAGGCTGGAAATAAACTGTTGTGTGGAAGTTTGATGGTTTGCCACAGTATACACACTATATCATAAATCTAGCAAAATCAGATGACAATTTTCCCTTCCTGCACTATGGGAAAATACCTTCTGCAGATCATCTCCTTCAGTAATACTCACTAACCTAACACAGTTTAAGCCTCTCATGGCTGGAGGTACTGGGCCACATGGAAATTCTAAATGGAATGAACTACTGTGGAAATGTGGGGGAAAAAAGCCTGAAATGTTATGTCAGCCCATGTGCTGACATTCTGGTGATTCTATCACAAATCTTGTAATGGTTAGCAGCTGCTGTACACCTCTGCATTGTGACTCAAGAGAGCATGGAAACCTGAGCTTTAAATGATATTAAACAAAAAAAAAAAATTAAATGACAAATGGTACTGCTCAGAGTCACACTGACAAGCTCAAGAATAAACTCCAAATGCAGAGACTCAGGAAGTGGCTTGCAAAGACAAATAAATATATAAAAATCACCTTTTTTTTTTTTTTTCCCCTAGAAAATGGCCTGCCTCCATGTCTCTCATGTTCCGCCTTGGTGTCCTCAGCCACAGTAACAGTATCCTGGCCAATGGTGACTCTTATTTTAAAGGGGACTGCTTATAAGCATGCCTTTATACTCTGAGATAAACTGCCTGACTGCTCCTGTGTGCTGCAACTGTTATTTATCTTCACATTTTTTATCTGAGAACCTCACAGTTTCTCATGCAAGTGTTTAAAATGCATATACACTGGACAAACTTTGTAGGAAAAAAGTGTGAATAAAACCTTGCTGTGAATGGGACATTGCTATTTCAGCTACTCTGTATCTGTGAGAGAGGACAGGTACATTAAATCTACATAAATGCAAAGTTTCCTATCAAGGAACTGTGTGCCCTTTTTGCTATATAAGTGCCTATACAGAAGGGCTGACAAATACTGGCAACTAATATGGATGTTTGTGTTAATTATATGCCTTGTTTGGCTTTGTTGCCTTTTTGAAATACAGGGAAGGTTAGGCAAGGGGTATGGCACAGACATATCTAATGTGGGAGCAAATGACCAGGTAGCAGGCAACTGAAAGGAGTGTTCCAGGACATTGGTGATCTGACTGATTGTGAAAGGGCAATGAGCAATGACAAGTCCAGTTCTGCCTTTGCTTAGGGCACCTACACAGGTCTGACTCACCCTGGGCTATAGGGCAAACAGCCCAGAGACAGTCCTACACACCTCCAGCAGCACTGCCCTGCAAGATTAGATAATAACTAAAGCTGACCTCCAAGGACTGTAAAGTAAAAGTACGTTGCAAATATAAAAAGCAATACACATAGTTGCTCATAGGTATTTGCATGGAAGAAAAGTAAGGCATTCGCTGATAATTTGCCAATTACTAATAAGTTGTTCTGCAAACATCCTTTTTCCTCTAGGGATGTGTGATAATCATAGAATGAGTTTGTCTAGAAAGGACCTTAAAGAAGTTCCAACCCCCCTGCATGGGCAGGGACACCTCCCACTAAACCAGGCTGCTCAAAACCTCATCCAGCCTGGCCTCAAACACTTGAAAGGTCAAGGTATCCACAGCTTCTCTGGGCAACCTGTTGCAGTGTCTCACCACCCTCACAGAAAAGAATTCTGTCATAGTATCTAATCTAAATCTAATCTACCCTCTATTTCCAACCAACCAGCAGTTAGAAATCATGCCAAAACCAAACCAAACTCTGAAATGGATTCTGCTATCCTCAATTCTGTGTTCCACTGTGACCCAAAAGTTACAGCAATTCCTCTTTCTGGTGAGTGCCTGCTGCTGCCTGTGGGATGCTGATGGGACTCCAGTGTGGCTGTGGCACATTTCAAAGCCTCTGTTCTTTCCTGTAAAGGGGAGATATGAGGCTTGTCGAGTTTGGTTGACTCTTCATCAACATTTTAAGTGTGTGGTTTGGTTTTTTTTTTCCTGTAGAAAAGGCTAACATGATTAGTATATTTCTACATTCAGATGTTTCCACTCCCTTCTGCAGAATTTTTGGGCTTTTTTTCCTGCTTATGTTATATGATATATACATACATAAGTGATAATATTTCAGCCTTGGAAATACAGTGTTATGGCTCTGATTTATGCTGTGATGACAGACATAAGAGCTCACTGAAATCAGTGTGGCTCTGCACGGTTACCATGGTTCTTCTGCAAGGCTTAGCTGGAAGAATCTGCTTCTATGTCAATATCTAAGAAAAACAAAAGAGATTTAGATTTAACATTATAGAAAGAATTAATGCTATTTTCATGTATGTGCTCTTCTCCCCATCATCTTAAAATGCAAAGAAAGCCACTTCCTGAAAATGTCAAGTATCAGTGGAAATGTGTTAAAAATGTATTATTGTTAATAATAACAACAACAATAATAATAACAATAACAATATAGTGGTGATGATTATAATAATGATAATAATGATGATGGTAATAATAATAATAATAATGATATTCCATTGGAGAGATGTGCTGTTGGAGTGATGAGCTCCTGTAGATTTAAACATTATGTCAATCACACCTGCTGTAAACAGAGTGAAGAGACTGAGTGCTTTCATCAAAAGCCAGAAACTCTACCCTTGTTGTCAATGAGATTTAGGTTAACTCCTCTGCATTGAAATACAGATGATTTGTTAGTGTTAGGCCTCCACAATTGCTAGTAACTGGTTGCTAACCACTGTTATCAGCAATGGATAGTCATTTTACAGAATTTCTTCAGGTTTTAGACAATCTTTTAAATCAAAGGGTACACAAAACCACAGCATTTGGGCAGCAGAGGGGCTGTGAGTAGTTACAGTTACTGAACTACAGAACAGTATTTCTCAATAACCATGCTGCTGTATGTGCTTGGAAAAGTTACTGATTGTTCTCTTAGCCCTGTATTGCTCTGAAGAATTTACAAAAAAAAAAAAAAAAAAAAAAAAAGCCAAGAAAACAAACCCAAGGAAGCAGCAGAACAGGACTGCAAAGAGAGATTCTACAGTGAACCGAAACATTCATGTTTTGGATCATCAGGAATGAGCATACAATACTGGTCTGTTCTCTTTCTCTTATGTCTCCATTTTGTTTTGCTTTGCTTAGCTTAGATTTTTTTCCTTTTTGGAGTCCTGCAGGGAGGAAAGAAGGAGCCTTTGTTTTAAAAAGCCTGAAACCAACAGTGGCCCATTGATCATAATTAAGACAAAAATAATACGCTTTTGCTGACCTGTTTGTATTGAATCTGAAAAATTTTATGTTATACCTGCTGTAGCCTTGTTCTGCCCCAGATCCAGTTTCTTCTCCCTGAACTTCTGGTTCTGGGACAATAACTTTGAAAGCCCAAATTTATCTGTGTGTGCATGTGAAAGCACCTCCTCTTCTGTCTGGTGCCCGAAGCACTTGTTGGTATGAGTACAAATTTTTTATGATCAGATGTTCCCTCTGTCACGTACCCTCTTTTCTTTGACAGACTGCTGTTCCCATAACAACCACTCTGTTGTCAATGACTTCCTCAGATGGTGAAACAACAAACAGGGTAGCACTAATTCTCATACTAACACTGGGGAGTTGCATACAAATCTCAAGTAGTCTTGCAGGATGTGCATGGGCCCAAACCACTTTCCTGGAGCCTGTGTGAATATCTCTGCTGATTTCAATGACCATTGGTTTCTTCAGGGGCTTCTTTTAAGCTTTTCAAGTCAGATTTTTTATATGACAAAACAGACGCTTAGCCCTGTGACTCTTGGTAGTCTAGCATGCTCTAATATGTAAATATGCTGAGAGATTAGTCACAAGAATGTATTTGCGTCAGGAGAATATTGACGAGATTCACAAAAAAGATGCCTTTTTTGGCAGCATCAGGTCCTGCATCCTACAAATGGAAAGGTTAGGTGCCTTGGTCCTGCTTCTGCCCATTCTCAGGCTGGGTCTCTGCAGACAACCACACCACACACAGGCAGCGTGTAGCCCAGTCCCGGTTCTAAGGATGTGTGCTGAGGGAAACTGCTCTGCAAGGGTCTCCCAGTACTTGTCTCCCAGTCTGCTCATTCGACTCCATCTGGTCTGGCTTGAAGCTCATCAGCAGATCACATGCACAGACACAGAATGACAAACAGGATCACATGGAAAATAGTCAAAACCAGTATTTAAAAAGAAGATAGGGCAGACAGCAGAATCAGTCATAGAGCTCAGCCATAAAAATAAATTGACCAGCAGCCTGTTCACATTCCTGAGGTAATTTTTATTCCCTTTCTTCAGTCCACCTCAGATATTTTTGTTCTTCCCTGATCTGTCTTTGTTCCTCCCATGCCTGCCTTTGGCCTTTCCCACAAACATTTCATAATGATCCTGCATCATCTTAACAGTCTCCTGTTCAATTCTGGTGTTTCAGTGGTGCAAAACCTACTGAGAGATTCAACAAATTAAACTCCATGGTGGGCTATGCAACCTAAAGGGACTATTGCACAAAGGAGAACAGGATTTATAATGAGATGTCTGAAAGGGAAACAGCTAAATGATTCACCTTTGATAGTCTTAGGAGTAGGTAGTTCAGAAGTTTTGCACCAGACCAACACCTAAACCATTCACCTTTGATACTCTTTGGGGCATCTGATTCAGATGAATCAGGTTTTCTGGACCTTTGTGTTTATTCTGAAGAACCATTAGCCAGATATTCTTACAGTGACCACAAATCTATTCTGCATGATTTCCTCCCTTTAGAGCTGCTTATTCAATAGAATTTTCATTAGCCATCTCATTTGGCCCAGACAGATACATTGGCAAGGTCTGAGAATCCACTTAGTGCATTCCTCAGCTACTCATCCAGCATCATGCATTGAATTCCTCAAGCAGAGACGATACTTTACGATTTTGATTGTTGCATGTTTCAGGAAACCTGGGAAAATTTGTTTATTTCCACCACATTTGTATTGAATAGTTACCTAGCATAGCTTTTGGATTCTCTGCACACAGATGCTATTTTTTAATTCTTCACATTTTTTACTTTGCATACAACAATACGCATAGAGATGTGGTTGTGCATTTTCTTGCATGGGAAAAAAAAATCTTCAAATACGTGTTTTTTCCTCCACATCTATGCCAGGCTGTGGGGAGGTGGCAGGCAGGCTCTTGGCAGGATGCTGAGGCAGCCGGCCCATGGCACTGGTGATGGGTGCCTTCCAGCAGGAGCCCCTCTGACTGTACATGTTGGTCTGCTCCCACCTGCTCCTTCTCACAAGCACAAGACTGCAGGCTGAGCAGTGCTGCATCCAGCAGTGCAAAGATGGCTGTAGAGAAGAGGCTGCTATGTTGCAAAGATGAGGCACACAGCCCTGAATATACAGGAAAATACCTATCATACAGATCTCAAGTTCAGTGCAAGAGACTTTTCCATTCTGCACGGGGTGCAAAAGGGATGGGTGCACAAACGTGGCTGTATGCAGACTATTTGGGCCTTGAAATCGTGGCTCTGCCCAAGAATAATGTATCATTGGCTGAGAAGTCATTTGAGAAGCTGAAGGAAAGATTATCTTTGGCACGTCATAACCATTTTCTCTGTATTTCTCTTTCGGTGCTGGGAAGAGAAGGGAGCAGGGAGCTAACAGATGGAAGCTCATCAGGGAAAAGTGATGCTGCTGAGCTCTTCCCTGGCTGGAGCAAAGTCTGTGTTCAAGTACATTCGCATCTGCTGCCATCCAGAGCTTGGGGAGGGAAACTGTCCGACTGCTCTGCCAGACTTTGGTTTTAGTTAAATACAAAACTTGGACTCTGGACCTGGGTGAGTCAAATCTTCCTTTCCTGCAGTGGCCCCGGGAGGTTACCCACAGCTTGTTCTCAAGAGACATCTTCTCAGGTTTCTCTATCAGATCTGTTCACTGCCAACTCCCTTACATGGTTATATGCTTTCCCCCTTTTCTTTCTCTTTCTAGTGCAAAACATTAAGGAAGTGGAAGGAATTAAATACTTTTCCACCTATGATCTTCACATAGGACTCTGGGTCCAAGGATGTGTCTGGGGCAAAGTCTGTTTCTCCCTCACACCCCTGGCTGCATATTTGGAGCAGAGTGGTACCTCACAGCTCACTCACCATGGAAGCCTCTGTCCGCTGTTCACCAGTGTCAGTGTTGCGATACAGCCTGTTATAGACCCTGAAATACTTAGTCTTGGGACTGACAGGTAAACTGTTGTTAATACATATTAGGTTCATCATAACGGGAGTGGCATTGCTTAAGTAAGTGGTTTATTTTGCAAAATGCTTTCGGTTTGCAAATCGGCACAGCAGCCACCACCAGAATCTGTGGTTTCTCACAACCGGGGCTGTGGAAAACACACCCAGGGTTTGCTGCCACCAGGCTCTGCCCTCCTTCTACCTCTGAGTGAGGGCAGCTTTTGGTACTTATGCACTGAGAGGCATTTTCTGCAGCGGCTACTTCATCAAGGGTGCGGATGTGTGCGTACATGAGGGCAAAGGTGTGGATATTTCCCCGCTGGTAAATCTGTGGCGGCTTCAAAGACGACAGGGCCCGACGCCAGAACGCAAAATGGCGGCTGCCAGGGCCCAAGATGGCCGCTGCGCAGCCTCCTTCGTGACGCAGCCGTCCCGGGCGCCCTCCGCCAAGCGTCTCACGCGCCGCCGCCGCCGGTCCCGGGCCCCGCCCCCTCTGCGGGGCGGAATCACCACGTGACGCGGCGGCCGGGCCAATCGCCGCGCGCCGTGGTCCCGCTGCCGCGCGCAGGTCCCGCTCCGCCTCGTTGTGGTGGAAGGCGCCATTGGGAGAAGCCGAGGCCCATAGCCCACAGCCCACAGCCATCAGCCCTCAGCCGTCCGGGGAAGCAGGGTCTGCCGCCGCCGCCGCCATGGACTACGGGGAAGGTGAGGACGCACCCACAGAGCAAGGGTAGGGCCCGGCCGCCGCCACCGCTGCCGCCGCGGGGCCCGGCCGCGTCTCAAAATGGCAGCGGCCGCTTTGTTCGGCGCAGGACGGAGCCCCCCTCATCCACGTCCTTGCCCTCCTTCTGGCCGTCCCTCTCGGGTCGGGGGAGCTGCGGCGGCGGCCGGCGGCGGGAGGGCTGCGCGGGAGAAGGGCCCTCCCGGGGGGCGGTGCAGGGCGGGCGGGCGGCGCGGGCGTGGGCGGCCCTCAGCGGGGCGAGGAGCCCTGGGGCGCGGGGCGAGCGGGGGGCGAGCGGGAGGCGGCGGGCGGGGGCGGCGGGGGCAGAAGCGGGGGGAGCTCGGGGAGAGCTCCGTGAGGGGGTCGTGTCAGGAGACTGGAGATCCGACAGGAGAGAGAGCCGCCCTCGTTGCGGCTCCCTGTCTCTCCCCTCCAGCTCTTGCCAAGCACTAAGTCATTCTCACTGACCCATCCTCTCCAGCTGAAGACAGAGATTGGAGATTCCCAGATACCCCCATGCATTGTGGTGTGAACATGCCCAGTGGGTCAGTCTCAGGTATGAGTTATAAATACGTCTAACCTGTAAAAAGCGTTGGGGCTGAACAGTCAGTGTTGACAAAATCAAAAAAACGAACGGGTTATTAAAAGTACGTAATGTGGTTTGACTGCACATGTTGTTTTCTGGAGGAGTTATGGAGTATGGGAGTGAGACTTGATTTTCATCTTGGGCATGTCAGCGTGAACTCCTGCACGTTCCAAATCCAAATTGTGAGATCAAGGAGTGGGGATGGGGGGAATACAAACTTTTTATATGATAATGCTTTTTGCATAAGTCAGTAATTTGTTTTCTTATGGACTGCTGAATTTGATTCTTTTTCTATTAAAAAGAAAGAGGATATTTTCCCAATTTATACAGATTGGAAAAAACACAACCTGGAACTGCTTGATTTTTATTCTGGTTACTTGTTTAGGTTTTATTTTTTAGTTTTAAGAGTTTGGGAAGAAACATAGGAAATACGTAAAGTAAATGTGATAGAGCAAAAACTAGCTTTAGTCTTTACAGTATCAAAAATATAGATGCAACAAAAAGGAATAGATAGATTTTTCTAAATGTTTAAGATTATGAGTTTAGTAAGACTCAAGAAATGAGGTTGACATCTGTTGCCAGCATGCAAGCAAGTTTAAGAAGAATGTTAATACTATAACTGCCACAAAGTGTATACAAGCTTGATTTACAGATGGCATCCATTAAGTGTGTTGGATATCTTTATATTCTGGATGGCTGTTATTCTGAAGTAGCACATTGAAATACAGACATGTCTTTGCTTGCACTATGACCATTTTTACAATCCATTTCTTAAGTCTTAGCTTTTTTGCCAGTTATGTTTATTTTACTGTGAAGTAAAGTAAAAGTTATAGCCCTGTTTTTCAGTCTTCCGAGTTGAGTCCTAATTAAATGTCCTTTAGCCTTTTAGTAGAAAAGGATCTTAAATAGCAGTTTTAAGTGTCTTACTGGAATATTCACTGTATCTGTAGAACCTGCCTTTCTGAGGTTTGATGACAGTAGTATTAAAGTAAATCCAAGATCATGCTATGAGAAGTAACCAGTCAAATATATGTTGTACAGTTAAGATTGCTCTTTTAATGTACATCTGTATAATAATAGTTTTCATTGTGATAATTGATCTTTTTATTAATAATAATTATTAAACAAATCTAAATATGATGTATGAAGCTTGAAACATGTAACATTAGTGTTTATGCATTGTATGTTCATTAGTGAGGCATGAATAAAGCTTTGTCTTATCCCAGTTCTGTACTGGGCTAAACGCTATTTTTTCAGGTTCCTGTAGATGGCAAGAGAGGATGAATGTTGAGAGTTTCAGTCTTCACACAGTTTTCCTTTGAGTTCTTGGCAGGTCTTTTCTTGCTGGAAACTTAGACAGTGTGAAGCACTTTTCATTGAATAGCTAACGACCACGGTAATTGCACCATTGTCCCTTGCCGATGACTTGGTTCGAAGTGACATGGCCTGTAGAATAAATTCTGTTAATACAAGTTAGCAAATACTAACTATTCATGTAAAATTTTAATAATTAATGATGGTCCTTTTCAGCTGGAAGGGGAAATTGCATTTGCTTCTATTCCTGAATCTCGTCTATACTGTTAGATTGGTTCCTTGTTTTGCATGGGACTGGGTGTTAAACTTTCTGTATCTAATGACAAGGTTATGACATTAAAGCAAGCATAGTGTTACAAAAAATGTAATGTGGCTGGGAAGGATGTTGCTTATTGTTGCACAATGGAGCCATAAGTTTGCTGTAGTTATTGTGGACTATGACTTTAAATATAGGGAAATTTAGCATTATTCAAGCTGGGTTTTGTTGCTTAGAGGTTATTTTTACTGAGCTTTATTTTAATTTCTTATTTATGATGTTTCTCATTTCTGTCATCTTTCTAGCCTTTTTTTTAAGTTCCACATTGAGAACACTATTGAAAAGGATTATTTTTTGTTTGCTGTCAATATGTTTTGAGTGCTCTCTGATCTTAAGCTTTTTCTTTTAAATTATGTTCTTTGTACTAAGGGATTCTGAGTCTTGTCTAATAGGTGTTTTACTTCCTAGTTGTCTTCACAGTAAAAACTTGATCTTTCTTTGCTAGCTATTGAGATTTATTTTGCAGCTATTTTTAACGATTTCTCCACCAGATAGGCCTTTTTTTTGGTTTGCTTTTTTTTATTTTTTTTAATCTGGAGAAATGCATATGTATTAACGTTTTAACTTGTAAGTTGAACTTGGATTTTAGTGTCCCATTCTTTCTCATCTTAGAGGTAGTAAGGTTTTTTTCCCCCTTTCACTTAACTCTTCTCTCTTCTCCCCTACTCCAGCAGACTTTAAGTATGATCTAGAAATGAAAAGTGAGAAAAAAAATTATTTCAGACCTGTGCTCCAAACCATTTTTTTGAGGAATTCTTTTGCATGTGATTTTTTTTTTCATGTTGTTCCCACTAACAAACTGGCATACGACAGTACTAGTCACTACTTACTACTTTGTAATAGGTTTGGATTGCCGTGGCATGTGTCTTGACAATATGTTGTATTCTTTCTTGTTAAATCATTTGAGTCATCTCTTCAATTCTTAACCTAATTACTACTGTGCCACCTCAGGTTCTGTAAATAATAAAAACAGGTGAAACTAAGGTAAATTATTGGGTACTTTCAGATCAGGTATTTTAGTTTTCAGAATGTCCTTGTCTTTGATTAGATACTCTGTATTAAAAAAAAAAAAAAACAAACCACCTTGCATCTGAGGGTGACCATGGCATCATCTAACCTTAATTTCTGTGAAACTGGAATTAAGTTTGACTACCTTACTGTTTTTACGGGCTTACATCTTTGTGTAGGCAGTTTTGAGGATATTCCACTGGGCTAGGTGGTAGATAATTCAGTCACACCAGACAGGAATAGTAGATGCTTCTATTGGTCATCTCAGGTAGTTCTTTAAAAAGTAACTGCAGTTCAGGTTGATGCTGTGTGTTGCTACCTGATCAGTATTTTGAAAAGCTACTTTTCTGCTTTGCTGCAGAATCTTGTATGTTAGGAAAATGGAAAGGTGCAGTGTGACTTCCGTGTTAAAAGACTTTATTTCAGAAGTATCCTTTTTGATTTTTTAGCAACTACATATGGTAACTAAGAGAAATGGAGATCAACATGAGATACTAGTTTGTGTGAGTCTCTATTGAGGCATGCTAAGAACGCTTCTGTAAAAGTGATAGTTGGCTCAATACCATTTGCACTATTTTTGTTCACTGATGTAAGAGTAAATTACAATGGCTCTGCTTCTAAGAAGAAGCAGGGACAAACAGGAAATAGCATATATACTTATTTTCATCAATACAGGTATTTTCATGAAATGATGCACGCACAGAATTAGTGTGTTTCTTTAAGCAGGAAAATTTGTTATGTCTTCAGCTGAGCCTAATGTCCTCTTATCTTCTGGAAAAATTGATGGTTTGTACCTGGAGGTTTTGAAATGTATAATGTACTCTTTTCAGAGTGGACAGGTTTTTGTGTGGTTTTATTTTTACCCTTGCTGTGTTCCACTGTATTTTCCTCATCTATTTTATCTTTTGTGTGAGGCTTGACTTGATAGGCTTTCTCTGTATCATCCAAAAGTTAGTGTTGGTGCTGGGAAGCAGTTTTGTTCACTAGAACACAGTGGAGTGCAAATGATCACTGTTTTAGTGCTTTGAATTTGAGTGATTCTTCAACCAGAACCTTTACATAGGATTTCCAGTGTTGAGAAGTTGGTCCTTTTGCTGTACTTCATTACAAAAGCTGTTATGAAGAGACATTAGTTTAGAAATTAAACACCAACATCTTAGTGCAGTTTGTGTACTGCAACTCAGTGCTGATCTGGGTGGATTTTTGTTTGGTCTAGATTGGCGAAAATCCTTTTGTTTGACCTGTAGCCTATATATAGAGTCTGCATGGCAGCATGACAGCTTGTAACCTTGACCCAAGGTCTCTGTCAGTGGGAGTGTTTTCTTATGTTTTTGGGTAGAGAAGGTAGATGCATGTAAGCTGTGTGTGGTAAGAAAGGAGGGAAATGGTCTTAATTCTCCACTAAATTCTGACAGCTTCTATACTGGGCTTCTCTACTGAATTCTCTGAATTTCAAACTTGCATCTGCTTCCAGCTGTTAGAACAATAATCTGGGGTTATCTACTAATGGAAAAAGTTATGAACTGGTTTTCAGTTGAGGTGCTCAGATAATGACAAAGAGACACAGGTTTCCTCAGCACAGTGTAAAAATTGGTTTTCAACTGGCAGATTTGTATTTGATTTGTAAGCACTGTGGCAAAGAGTAAATTTTTTACTTAATAGTTTAAACTAGATTACTTAATAAGACTTCTTGCTTGCTTTCTTTATAAACATTTTTCTGCTCTTTTTTTAGACATGGACCGTGATTATGGGCATGGAGGCTATGGTGGCCCACGATCCATGGACTCTTACCTTAACCAATCCTATGGGATGGAGAGTCATGGAGGTGGAGGCGGAGGAGGTGGTGGTGGTGGTAACA
Source organism: Phaethornis superciliosus (assembly GCA_023637945.1). Classification (NCBI taxonomy): domain Eukaryota; kingdom Metazoa; phylum Chordata; class Aves; order Apodiformes; family Trochilidae; genus Phaethornis; species Phaethornis superciliosus. Next base: position 14,556,967 of record JAJQWJ010000009.1, on the reverse strand, counting down.
GGTAAAATAATCCTTCAGTTGTCCCAAGAATCGATCAAATCCAATTTAAGTTTAAATCATTCCGTCTTCTAACTTAAGTGTTCCTGAGGCATGTTGTTATGATTTTGGATAAACGATTTTGTTCAGAGTCTTCTTGTTTGATAAAAGCTGGCAAATACTAAACTGTAGGACCTAGATGCTTGTAATAATCAGCATTTTTGTGGAAAAAACTTTGATGGTGAAACAATGTGTTTTTGAATGAAAATAGAAAAAGTTTTATTTTTCAGTAATGGCTAGCACTTTGCAGCTGATTGGCCTGATGTACCATTTCTGACATAGCAGACTAGACCTAACTGGTTTAGTGCCTTAGACTGAATCTATCAACATTCCGTTTTCAAGGAACATTTAGGGTATATGTTCTTTGGTTTGAATGTGCAGTGCTCAGTGATACTGGTATTGAATCTGAAAGTCATGTCCAGATTATTTCATTGGCAGGTACTGATTACACTTAAAACTGTGTGCATGTTCTGAGCTGCTTTGTAAGATTGGTCTAAAAATAAAAATTCTGATGGAGCGGTATTAAAGTTGTGTATTTGATGCTAGGATACTATTACTGTTGCTCTTTCAAATAAAACCAGTAGGGAGCAGCTGATTTGATACAGGTCTTAATATCATATTCAAAGAAGCATGCTTTTCAGAATAGTGATTTTGTCTCGGGGCAGGTGGGGGGGGAAATAAAATTTGAAGAAAACTTGGCTAATCTGATGGTTTTCTCGTGTGCGCCCTTGAATTGTTGTCTGGCTGTAGCCAGACTACTGTATGATTCTTGTCTGTAGTCACTGTGGTGCCACTGGGCAAGGACAGTAGTACTAAAGTAGTGAGGTTGGAGAAGTGTTGTGTTTTGCTGCATGGTTCTGTTAAACATTTCAGTTAAGTATAATTTGCTTAATGGTTAACATAAAGATTGACTTAAAAGTCGGAGCAGAGATTCAGGAATGAGCTGTACCTACCATATAGTAATCTGCATATGATTGAGGTTGAATGAATACTTGGACACCGAAACGTCTCTTGCCATGTAATGTTAATATTGTGCATGGGCTTTTTTTGTAGACGGTGGCATTTTCTGTGTAGCTTTGGGTCTTCTGAGGCTAACGTTTTAAAATGAAGGCATTAAGTTTACTATAGACAGTCATTTGAGTCTGTTCTAGTTTATCAATCAAGGGGTTGTCTTTTCCAACTCCTGCTCAGTCACCCTGTTATAACTCTGCAGGGACACTGTGTTTCCCTTCCAAGTGATAACATCAGATACTGATGATTTCTAGCCTAACCTCCACAAAGGGAACTCTTGGTAAATAAGTGAGGATTTCAGCTCCTTGTTACCCTGGTCTGAAATTCCAAGGACTGTTTTTGTGTCCACTCTGCATGCATTGGGCAGACTTTCAAAATCTTGAGTTGCTAGACTTACTGGTCAGCAAGTGAAAGATGAGTGAAGATCATGAACTCTTTGATTCGGAGATTGACTACTACAGGGAAGATAATTTCAAAAAAATACAAACGTGAGTGGCAGAGCGTTTGTATTTTTCCTCTAAAGTTAGAACTCCAGGGTGTTTAAAACTTGCAACTATAGTACTAAAAAAAAAAAAATTAAAAAAATTATTTCCCAGTTCAGAACTAAGCTGCCTTTTCACTGCTGTTTAACTGTTAGAATATGAGGGCATGATTTTGAAGAAAGGAGTTTCACTAGCCTGTGAATGTGTGGAGGTGATTATTTTAATGAGACTAGGGCTGGGCTCTGATAATGTTTTAGTAAGTAAACCGTGCTGAAAATTTTAAGTAAGCAAAGTTCAGGCATACTGAACTTAAGAATTGTTTGTAGCAAAAATGTCTCAGATAGCTTTCTATCTGGTCATGGTGTGATTTGCCCAGCCCTAATCAAGATTAAACAATAACACAACTGTACAGACCAGTATAGTAATAAATTGACTTTAGTTGATAAATGTCAACTGATAACTTGTCTTTTGAAATGTATAACATTAGTAAGCTTACTTTTTTTTCTCCTCACTGTGCAACTTTTCCAGGTTTGGACCTTATGAGTCTTACGACTCCGGGTCTTCTCTGGGTGGGCGAGATCTGTACAGATCTGGCTATGGTTATAATGAACCCGAACAAAGCCGCTTCGGAGGTAGTTATGGTGGTCGATTTGACAACTCCTACCGGAATAGCCTTGACTCTTTCGGAGGTAGAAACCAGGGCGGGTCTAGCTGGGAAGCACCTTACTCCCGTTCAAAATTGAGGCCTGGGTTTATGGAGGACAGAGGAAGAGAGAGTTACTCTTCCTACAGCAGTTTTTCTTCACCCCATATGAAGCCTGCACCTGTAGGCTCTCGGGGGAGAGGAACGCCTGCTTATCCTGAAAGTGGATTTGGAAGCAGAAACTATGATGCTTTTGGAGGACCATCAACAGGCAGAGGCCGAGGCCGAGGAGTAAGTACAGAATCTTTTCAGATTCTTTTCACTAGACACTCTTTTAAACCCTTTCAAGACCACTGCTTTAAAATGAATGCACTGTTCAGTACAGTGCGGGGTTTTTGTCCAAGCAAACTACCATGGTTGACAATGTTTAGCCCCTTGAAGCTGTCTTCAAGTAGAATGCAGTCCCTCTTTCTTTTGAAAGTAATGAGTAATAGAAGACCAAGGTTCATAAGGTTTGTTAAATCTCTCCTTTTGTTTGAAAGGTGAAGATAAAAGTAATAGGTTTGGTCTAAAAGGGATTAAAAGGACTTGCATTTTTCCTTGGGAACACCAGCATATTTACTGCTGGTGGGGAAATTCTTGAATATTGTATAAGTTTAATCCAAAGTCTTTTGAAGTTTTGCGTAGGTTAAAGGTGCAATGTATAAGCAAAAACAAAACCTAGGTTGTGAATGCTAGACTAGTTTTTGTTTCCTGTAAACATAGAACTTTAGCCACTTCTTTAAGCTGTACAAATGCTTTATCAAACATCTAGTCTTTTAAATTTAATTTGTACTCTGACTTGTCTTGGAAGAGTGATGGGGAAGAAATGGCAAAGGTGGATGGTTAGCAGTTACAGTGATTCTTTTTCAAAATTAAAGTAAGGTTAAAGGGACATCATCAACTTGAAATCAGGTCCTTTCACAGAACTGAGCTTAATTTCCAGATGATGTGGCTTGTCCTGTTACTTACATAGATTTTATTTTGAAGACTTATGTGTTAGCTCCTTTCCAGTGTATTCCTTTCCAGTGTAGGATTAAAAAACTTTGTCCAAGAAACACCTATTTCAACTGTACACAAAATAGTGGATCGCTGTTTGGGGAAGTAATACTAGATGTTAAATGATATAAAAAAATAGAGAATTTAAAAAAAAAAAAATCCTGACAGAAGTACTAACTCTTAAATTGATGGTGTCCCTTTACTGTGGTTTTATAATTCCAATCCTGATCCTGTTTGTTTGTTTGTTTGTTTTTTTTAAGCATGAAGAGTTCTGTGCACACTTATTTGGCTATGCCTCTAGGTGTAACTTAAAAATTCTTAAGTGTGACATATTTATTTCAGAAGCAGTTCTTCAATATTAATCTAAACTACTTGTTTTTAGCTTGAAGTTTAGAGAGAGATTTATTTTTCATTGGGTCTTTTAAATGCCTGATTGTGTGGTGGTTTTGTTTCAGAAGTGTACTTTGTAGCATTCTTGAGTACTATAGTTGCCATATTCAAATTCTAGTTCAGATTTGCACATGACTGGTAGCTAGCATGTAGCATGCAATGAGAAATAGATTCTAATCTTTGTTTCTCTGCTTATAAATCTGAAAGTTTTAGGTTGTTAAGCTTGGATGCCATCCTTTCAGAACTCATTTAGATCTGAAAGCTTTGTGCAGTTACAACCAAGTATCCAATGTATGCAGTTACAAACCAAGTTTATTTTTTTTCTTTTAAAATTTATCTATTTAGTTTGTGATTTTATGTAATATGGGAGAATGTGAAGGCTGAACTACTTACCATGTGTAAAATGCATTGCACCTTTAATAGATAGACTTTAAAAAAAACCCCAACACTTAGTCAAGTGCATACTCCATGTCAAATTTATATGTGAACAGTGTAAATGTACATGCTAGGTAGTACTTGTAACTATCTCAACTAAATAAATTAACATGAAGATCTTGTGCATGGACTTCTGGTTAAGAAAAGTGCCTGTTTTGGTACATTGTCTTTAATTTATAATTTGCCTAAAAAAGGTCATACTTTTCACAAAGTATGCTGATGTTATTTTTGTGTTCTTTGATAGTGTAGTACTAATTCTTATGACAGTACAAATATTTCTGCTTATCCAAGTGACCTGTCCAGTCAGTGGGCTCTCTTCTGCCCTTTATTAATGAGGTAACTAAATTAAATTAAGAAGTATGTTAGTGTTATTGAAAACTGTACAGCTTACGTAAATTCTCCTTCTTCAGATAGCTTATTTATGCTATACTTTTACAGGGGTAACTTTCACAAACAAGTATCCACAATGAACTGTACAGTATTTTAGAAATAGAAAGGTGTAGTCTTTCAACTGAATTTTCGTTTCTATTGCTACCGTGGTTTTGTATCACTCCCTCCAGGCTGAGCTTCTAAATTCTGACTTCACTGAATTCTGTGGAAAGATAAGTAAAAGAGAGTGAGCTTACTTCCTGATCATTTGGCATAAAGAATTATTATTTTTTTCTTAAATGACTACTAAATAAAATGTCAAAAACTGGGTCAATTAGCTTTGTTTTTTCCCAGAGGTTGAAGTCATTCATCATCTGGAGAATCTGAAGAGAGGAGCCAAGATGTTAGACTGAGATACGAACTCTGATAGATGTGTTCATTGTCTGGACAATGGTTCTGAATAAGCAGAAACGCATTTTGTACCCATGTATTTCTTTACTGGACAAACACCCATAAAGCCATTGCACAACACAGCATCAGACTGGGAGCTTAAATTTCCCCTGCATTTTGCTCTAGAAAACAGATTTTACATAACAGCTTTATTGTACCACGTAATTGTTTTATTTCTATTGATTTCATTTACTAATACCTTTCTCTTGATTTCACAAATTTTCAGCATATGGGAGACTTTGGAGGAATGCACAGACCTGGAATTGTTGTTGACTATCATAACAAACCCAGTCCTGCAGCAGTTGCTGCACGAGGGATAAAAAGAAAAATGATACCACAGCCATACAACAAACCTGGTGGGACGTTTGTTAAGAAACCCAAAATGACAAAACCTATTTTGAAGCTGAGCCAGAAGAAATCACCTAGTAAGTAAAAAGTGTCAAAATTAGAATGTTTTAATAGTTTTGGAACTACTTACTTTTAACATTTAGAAAGAGAGCTATATGTGTTGTTTTGTAATTCTTGATTTTCTGTGTTTGAAGTATTCCACAAGATATTTTAATAATTTACTCATCTAACTCTTCTTCTGCAAAGATAATTTACTGAATGAAATTAAATATTTTGATTTGTTCAAGTATGTACTGCTGAAAAGTATTTCATTCAGCTTTTCTAATGATATTTCCTGTAGGCAGGTTTTTAGTGCTGTAAACAATTTCAGTTCTCAGGTAGCCTTAAGTGATGATGCTGGACACATATTAAAATGTGCCTTTGCATGAGCCTGGGTGCTGGTGCCCAAAACTCAAAATGTGCTTCAGCTCAAACGTGGGCCCTGCTATCAAAATGCTTTTACAGATATAGAAAGTGGAGCATCAGCTGCAGTGCAGCTAAAATAAAGGCAAGAGGTGTGAGTGGAAAGTAGAGGGAAAGGGAGACAAACTGGGAAAACAGTGAAAATTGTTAGAGAATAGTTTATGAAAGGCAGTGATAGCTACTTCTTACAATGAAATGCTGTCATGAAGAGAAACTGGAAATATGATAGATAAACTGGAAATAAAAAATGCAAAATATCTGTGGTGCTTGGTTTGTCTAGTTTCCCTGAAGGTGTTCTTCAGCTCTGATTATTAGAGGCAAAGCTGGAGAATAAAAAGTCACGAGGTTTGAATAAATTAGTTCATTTGAGGGAATGTAAACTTGAATATTAAATATTATAAATGGCATGTACAGCAGTCAATTTTTTTTGTGTGCTTGTAATTTCCCCAATAATTTGGGTTTGCAGAATTGTATACAGTTTGGTTTCAAATTGCACCTGAAAAAATGTTAAAAATTACTTTGCAAACTTTGAGCTCAAGTAATGCTCGGACTTGGCAGAAACAAAACTGTTCCCTCCAAGAGAAATTTCAGGCACTGGGTGCCTCTATTATAAAGAATGCTATTGCTGCACTCACCATCTTTGTGATCAAATGAGTCTGTAAAATAAAAATCCAGGTATCTCAAAGACTTGAATCTCAGAGGTCTCCCAGTTTGCTGCTCTTCTTTCAGTACTGTTCATTTTTAAGCTTTCAGAGAGAGCACTTCTGTTTGACTGTTCCCTTTCACTGATTGCCACAATCCAAGCACCAATGTACCATGTAATGTTGAAGTTGTTTTAAGAAGTGGATAGTGCCTACTACAATGCGCTTTTAATCAGATGGTCCTGTGGCTCTCTGAGTGAGGGGCTTAATACCCCTCTCAGTTCTGAGACCTGAACTGAAAGATGCTTTAAGCAATGTCATGTAGTTGAAAATGAAAAAGTATCTAACTGCTGACAGAAAATTGCATGTAATTGGTGTACAATATGTGAATGAAAATATACCTTGAATTTATACTGTCCCTCAAGTCTTGACTTTATTGTTTTGAGTAGTCAAGATATAGGTGTTTGTTTCTAGAAGACTACTTAGTTTATATTCTTAAGGATAACTGATTTGACATTTAGTAATAATAATTAGTATTATTACAAAAATATAACTTGTAGATGTACACTGTTGTAGCTGTGTAACAAGCTGAATTTTTTCTTAAATATTTGATTGCTTTAAAATTAATTGAGTGAGAGCACTTTGGCATTACTAATTTCTTCCTCATTTTGTTTGTAGACATGAAGACATCTTTCCAGGATTCTACTGTAGAGGTAAAGATTTTATAGAATTGGAAAATATTTGTGATTATTTTGTAAGTTTGTACAGTATACCTTAAAATTAGTAATTACTAAGCTAGGGTTGCAGAAATAAAGCACTTTAAGTAAAGTTTTCTAAACTTTTTTTTTTTTTTCTTCACTTTATTTAAAACTGTTGTATTTTGGTGGCAGTCTGAAATCCTTACTGATTTCAAGGGGGTATATGCAGCGTGTATAGATAGCCTGGAAAATGAATTTTTAAGTGTATTGTAGACCCTGCCTATTCTTGTAATGCACAGAGAGCTGTCATATGAACACTTCTCATGTTACTGTAGGTAGTCAGCTTGAATTTATACACCTATGACCTGCTTGGGTGAGCTGAGAAATAAAGTACAAAATGACAGGGTGATTACTAAACAGCATGAGGAAGAATGGATAAGGCAGAAGACACATCAAGGAGAGAGGGTAAATAAAAAAAGAAACAGTGTTACCAGCTGTTTTCTGCTATGTTACACGGATTAGATCCCACCTACAGAACGATCAGTTGAAACGGGATGTAAGAATGGGGTTAGAAAGTGTGTGCACATGTATTTTAGTTCCACATTGAAACACTGGGATGATTATTTTCTTTCTTTTTGAGTGGAGGTATTAAGATATTCTCAACTAAGCATTTAAAAGCCTGAATTGGAAGTCAGAATGTAGAAGACAGTTGTGAAACTAATTCACAAAGGCTTCGAGGAATTAAGAAGTGCATAGCTTGAAGTGTTCATACATTGAGTCTGTCTAGATAGTAAATTCTTTTCTCCATCATCATATTTGATAAAAATAGCAAGTAACAGATTATTTGAAGTAAAATAATTTGCACTGTCTTTCTGGATATGAAATGATATTGTTTTGTTGCGTTTTTTTCTTACAAAACTTATGGATTTGACTTCTATTAGGAAATTGAAGTGGACACAAGTGGTGCAGTTGTTATATATGAAGACTTCACAAGAGATGCATATGATCTTGGGTATCAGACTTTTGGAGGTAAATAATTTTGCTTTGTCAGCTAAGGTATTGTAGGTATTTGACTTTGTGTGAATAGATTTAGAGCTTTAAAATTTACACCACGGAGAAGATAATTCTACATCCATCTATCAGTTGTCTTTCTTTGCATGTTTATTGTCTCTCTGCTTTCTGGTGATCTCTGTGTGTTGTTTGACTAAGTATATATTAATATATTTATCAGTTAAAGTATATATTAAATATAGTGATTTCAAAGATTTACATAAAGAAATCCAGTGTTATGGGTGAAACTACTTTCAGTGCAGTTTTCCTTCTGTGCTGCCCTATTGCAGTATAGTCTAACCTGGTGGTAAGGAGTTTTGGAAATTTACAGCCATCTGATTGTGGTTTCTTTTCTTGAAATAGGATTTTTAAAAATTATGATTGTGAGGTTTTTTTCATTTTTAAAAGTCTGTAAGTGCACTGAAGGAAAGTGGGAGTCCCAGTTTATGTGTAGATTGTGGCTTCCATTCTCCAGCTTGTTACAGGAAGGACACTTGGATTTGTGAGCTTGAGGAATAGGGTGTAGGTCATTTCATTCCATGGAATGTCTTACTACATGATTTTAATTGTAATAAAAAGATTCTTTGCACATCTCCAGGGCTGGTGGTAAGGCACGACGTGAAATCTAAATCCTGAGATCAGTAATGGAGTTGACTCTGTAGGTGGTTATCTTTTGTTTTCAAATTGAATGAAAAAACTCCAGTCTTTTGGATATGAGTTTTCTCTTTTCTGGATCAGAGTAATTATTAAAACTGTCTGCTATAAATTGAAAAGCTTCAGGATAATCCAGAATGAAAGTTCAGCGGTTAGTCAGTGGAAATGTTTTCAGTACTCAGTGACTCTTCAACACTCACACAGCTTTTAGCAATTTTTGGTTTTTTTTCATTATGCTGCTGTACTTTCTGTTGCTCTTTGGATGATCTTTGGAGGCAGATTTTGTAAAGACTGACCTCTCCTGCAGTAAAACTGCAAAGGAAAACCGAGTGATCTTCATTTTCCTGTTCTAGAACTACTCACTGAGTAATACACTGGTTATTTCCCTTTGTCCGTGGGCTTTTAAAGTGGACATAGGAAAGACAAACATGTATAAACTTCTTCAATAAGTCAATATCCTTAGAAGTCTTTAATGATGCAAAGCAAATTTCAAGTAATTTATTTGTTTGCACTCTTTATGTGCCAGGTGATAATTAAATAAATTTCTTCTTTTAATGTTTAGTTGGGTTTTTGTTGTGCTTTGTCATGTTGGGTTTTTTTTGTGGAATTTGTTTTTTTCTACCCCACCCCTCTTCTCGTTATTTCACTGGTTTATTTCTTCAGCTTAAAATCTTTGGAATGTATTTCTGTGAAATCATGCAAGGTCCAGTGAGGGAAACATCATAAAATTCAGGTTAGGTACCATACCTTAATGGAATGCTGCCTTGTCTCCTTTATGAGAACCTTTGCTTTTGGTTTTGGAAGCTGTCTCTCAGCAGAAGAGAGTGGCATTATCTAGTTGTTGTGGGTATTTTTGTTTGGTATGGGGTTTTTTTTGTTAATAATGTAAGTGGATTGTAGCTTTAGTGCTCTAAAACCATGAGGCGTTTTAAATAAATGTGTTTCTCCACCTGTACCTCATGTACTTTTTTAGGTCACTTGCTTGAAGAGGCCTTTAGTAACTGGGCACAGCAGGGGGTAGGGTTTGCTCTAATTCTGAAATTCCTTACTTTTATGAGTGTAATATATAGAGTGTAACCCCTAAACTATGATGTTTTCATTGTTAGAAGCAAGTGTTTAGATTGATGGCATTTAGAGGAAGAAAGCAAAATGTATGAAGCATTTAAATAAGCCACTGAGCTGCTTTGCTACATGGTCTTTCTCTGCATTTTGTGGTGTTTGTGGAGGAGACGGGAAAGACATGCTTTTACTGATGGGTTTTCTGTTTGTATTTTTATTTTTCTTTTATTTTTTGAATGTAACTTTTTAAAATCCTTCTACTGTATGTGAAGATGGCAAAGGAGAAGGTAAAAGTGAGGAAGAAGAAAAGCGACGAATTGAGGCTAGAAGAGAGAAGCAAAGGCGTAGAAGGGAAAAGAACAGTGAAAAATATGGTGATGGATACAGGTTTGTGTGGTGTTTTGCTTCCCCTTTAACCTTTTATGAGAGTGTCTTCTTTCCTGAAAGACCCTTTGGTCTGATTCTGAGAAAATAAAATGCAACAAGTAAATGACCAAAAAACCCATCTTTCTGTTACTGTGCAACTCCCCACCCCCAAAACAAAAACTAAAGAATAGCCTAAACAAGCTAAAACACAGAAGACTCTATGTCTCATTTGACCTCTGCTGTATCAGAAAACACACCATTTTCTAGCCCTTCTCTCCAACAAGTGCATAAGTGCATACCTGAGAAGCAGATTAGAGTTGTACCGCTTTTGAAGTACATATTTCAGTTAAATTTATAGTCATGCTGACTTAATAAGGTGTTAGAAATTTACTTTATTCTGGTTTTATATGTATCGTGATCCATTTTGTAACTGTTGATTATCTTAGCCACAGCCAAATGGACTAATGGCCAGCACTGGACAAAGCTTTCATGTCAGTGCATTATTTTATAATAGCACTAATGCCTTTTACTCACTGTGCTGAGGAAACTGTATTTCCTTTTAAGGACTATATCGTTTTTGTATGGAGAATTAGCTTTTAATGAATTCTTTTGACTATTTGTAGTTATGTCATGGGCTGACTTGATTGTGAGTAGCACTTCAAAATGGTGACAAACTAGAGAGCTGTGGTAGATATACTCACAGAATAATTTGGATTTTAAGTGTCTAGCTTCTGATTTCAGTAGTTTTCATCTTCTCTGTAGCTAATTGATTACTCTGGAACTGGTCTGATTTGTATTTGGTTCTTGCGCTTACCCTTCCTAAGGGCACAACAGTGGAGATTTTATATAGTTTTCCACTTCTTTAAAGAACACATTTCCTTTTCCGATTAGGTGTGTGAAGTCCTTGTTTTTGAAGAGAGAGGGAGAATGTTTCTTTAATGGTAATGTTATTTCTCTTTATAGAATGGCATTTACTTGCTCATTTTGCAAATTTCGAACATTTGAAGAAAAAGAAATTGAATCACATCTGGAGAGTGCAGCTCATCAGGAAACATTGGATCATATCCAGAAGCAAACCAAATTTGACAAAGTAGTGATGGAATTTCTTCATGTAAGGCAACTATTTTTTGATTTGTATAATACTTTTACTTTAGAATGTAGTTACAAATTACCATTTATCATCAAACATCGCTTAATTTATCGTTGTTACTTCTTCTGAAATTAACTCTTGACTCAGCACGTTACTGAAAGTTAAAGCAAATTCAGTCTGTAAATAGCATTACTTTTCCAATTAAAAGTAGTGCCTTACAAAATAGCAGCAATTAATTGCTTTTTATTAGAGAGGTAGTCTGAGTAATATTTAAAAGAAAAATTGTACATCAAATGTGTTACATTTTTTTTCCTGGTTCTCTTCAGGAGTGTATGGTGAATAAATTCAAGAAGACAGCTATGCGTAAGCAACAGACAAGTAACCAAACAGAAAATGCTCAAGCTGCTGAAAAAGATATAATGGAAGGTAAAGAATTTTTTTTTTATGTGGAAGTGTCTAGTGTGGACCTCTACTTGTCCCTTTCTCCTTCAATTCTTCTTCAAATTTGAGGAAATATTTGTATTAAAATGGTTACTTTGCATATCTTGCAAACCTGGTTGAGATTTCTTGCTTCATTTCTGACAAAATGTGGAATGTAAGCACAGTGGGAGACAGCAGACCTTATTTGTTCTGCCTTTTTTGGCTTTGTTTTGGTTTTGTTTTGTTTTTCTTCCTATCCAAGTATCCTTGATAACATTGTGCTAGGTACTTGACAAGCAGAATTTTTGGGATGTTGACACAGTCTTATTCAGTATAATGCATGAGGAGTGGCGAGAGGTGGATGCAGGTCAATTGAAAGACTGCATGTGATAAAGCAATAAGGTGGTAATGGTCAAAGATTCTGGCAAAGATCTGGATAATGCAAGGGATTGCAGCTGTGGTTTTGAGGAACACTGACAAGTAGAGTCGCAGTACTTCCTTGGTTACCCAAGGTCTATCTTGGCCTAAATTTTTTCCCCTTGGCTGCCCTACAGGCAGTTTTCAAGAGCATTTTGTGTGCCACATCCTTTGACTCTGTCCTTCCCTTGAGGATTTTTAAGTTATGCTAGAGCCAAGGAGGGCATCTTTAAGTACCTTTACTTCAGGCAGTAACTCTATTTGAGTATTACCTTAATTTGAATTTAAATGCTAAAAGAAACTTTTAGCCACCATCTTAACAATCTCCCAAACTCTTTTTGTGTACTCTCCTGAAGTACTGGGGGCCTGTTAACCTTTAAGTACTAGTTTGCCATCAGAACATTCAGATCAGAAGTTTGTGAGAGGAACTGGATGCATGTGTCTTTCTGGTGGCAAGGGGAGGCAAGGAAGTAATTTGTTCTTGTGAGGGGAAAGGTTAAATCCAACTGCTGGTAAAGCTTTTGTTTGTTTCTTGTATCAAAATATGTATTATTAAGGATATTATTGTTTATTTTAAATAGATGGTGGTTTTTTATATTAAATAGTTCAGTTAGATTGTTGATTTTTTTTCACCCCCCTCTATTTAGGCAGGTAGATGTTCAGATGTCAAGCTCAGGCAGCAAACATTATTGCCTGGGTGGAGAGAAGGAGTTGGGGTATCCTAAGTGGGAAACATCCTCTTTCAACATTGCCTTCAGAGAGCCTGATTTTCTTGCCTGAATCTGGTGAATATTGTCCTGTGGTTGGGTTTGACGTGATTAACAACTGAGAGCTCTGATTTGCTAGTGTAAAACAGTCAGTCACCTCTTCCCACTTCCCTAGAATAACATATCTTGTGTTAATGATTTGTTGCATTTTCTTTGGCAGGGGTTACTGCTGATGACCATATGATGAAAGTTGAGACTGTTCACTGCAGTGCTTGCAGTGTATATGTTCCTGCATTACACAGTTCTGTTCAGCAGCACTTAAAATCTCCTGATCACACAAAAGGAAAACAAGTAAGATATATTATTAAAACAAACAAAAAAAGCGCAGCATAGTCTAATAGTAGGAGAGAATATTGCAGTACTCCGTAGAAGTAATTTCCAAGTTCTTGGTATTACTTGTTGTCTAGAAATCTAGAATGTCCTTGTTACACTTTGCAAGCATAATGTTTCATGAAGTAGCCAGTGCTTAAGCACCCTCAGTTAATGGATTGTTGGTGTGCTTAACAGCTGACAGTTGTGAATCCTGAGGTTACTAGGTTTAACTTTTTTTTTTTTTTATAGGAATGTTTTTTGTAAAGATTTTCTTGCTCAGGTTGTAAAATATAAGATGTATGTTTCCAGCAAAATAGCAAATCTGGTGTCTTGGTTTTCTTGGCTACTACCTTCTCAATTTGAAGAAAAGCGAGCAGGTTAGAATTATTGATAGTACTGAATTGTTCCCTGTTGCAGTTCATAATGATAAACTATTAAAGTTGGTAGAAAGATGGAAAGAGGACCATGAGTGGAAAAAATCAGTTGTTGTAGTGAGCAAGATTGCTGAAGTCATGTTTTGTTTATAATTGAGCTTCTGTGATTATAGAATGTCCGAGATTCATAGAATGTTTGGGTCAGAAGAGACCTTTAGAAGTAATCTAGAAAGTATGAAAGTTATCTGTAGATGATGACAGGTAATTGTGTGTGGTTGTAGTTCATTTTATAAGCAAAACGTGAATATATATTTTGATCAAGCTAAAGAAAGAACTATAAATGCTACCAAACTTAATTGACCTCTGTATGTGATTTAGACTCAAAGGTGAGAATGAGCATTTCATGCTGCTGTATATGGTCATTATTTTCCTTAGAGAAGCTGACCGTGGATTCAGATTTCTGTGATCCTGAGAATTAGATGCATGGTAATTACTGACTGTAAAATTTGTTTCCCAGGCCTACAGAGAACAAATAAAAAGAGAGAGTGTTCTTACTGCCACCAGTATCTTGAATAATCCTATAGTCAAGGCACGATATGAGCTGTATGTGAAGGTAAGATGCCAGTGGAAAAAATGTGATGTGTGACATTTGCTATACCACTATTTCCTCCATGCTGATGGAGTTTAACCTCAATGCTCTGTACTCTGTTTCTGCCTTCTAGGTAGCTCACAGACTGAATATACTTTTAGTGGATTTTGCCAGACTCAGATAATTTCTTTTGCTGAAAAATTATTACCTTCAGATTTGCCAGCTTTTTGTTCTGTTTACCACTCGTGTGTATCTGGTCAGCTTTTAATGAGATGCTCTTAAAAAAAAGTAAGCTTTAGGAAAGCATTAGCAATGTCTTTAACTCTGTAGGTAGTACTAAATTTAGAGCACAAAACACTCTGCAAATGAGTCTAATCTTTGTTTAGAAGTAAAGGCTTCAGCATGTAGCTTTGTAATAAAGTACAGTGCACACACTACTCATCTCCGTTTATTTCATGGAATCTCTAGGGTTCATGGGAGCATGCAAAAAATGAAACCTTAAAACAGTATCTGGCAAGTCTAAAAGGTGTTGTAGTCTATGTTGCAGATACATGGCCTGAGAAACAATTGAATTCATTTTAGCAAAACATGTGACTTTTTCTTCTGGCTTAACAGTGACTTTTTCTGCAGTACCATTTTTGGCCATTTCTGGTAGTTACTTTTAATTGATTTGTAACTATGCCTGTGCCTAAGCAAGAATCTTTCAGGCAAAGGAATATTGTGTTGCAGAATTATGACAAAGTGCAAGCCAATGCAGAAGTTAATTGTGATTTAAAATGTCAAATGAGTCATGTCCTGCAAAATTATGGGGTTGCATGGGTGAATCAATTTCAGACAACTGTTCTATATCTGTTAAGAAAAGGTAGCAAATGACCACAGCCTAGAATATCTGCCTGTGTTTCCAGCCATCTCTGCTGGTGTTTCTTACGGCCTGTTCTGTGTGTGTGCATTGTCCTGGACAGCCCCCTAGTGGGGCACTGATAGAAGGGGAAATGGAAATCTGACACTGGTCTTTTGGAAAACTGAGGAAGATAAAATTTTCAATGTTGTCTTCCCAAGCAGACCAGTGACATTTTCAGAATGCCTACAACTGCTGTTTCTTGGGGGTGGATTGAACTTTGTACACATTCAGCAGCACCTGCTTGGTGAGATATATGTGGCTTCTGGCTTTGAAATTCCTCTCATCCAAAGCTGTAATCAACAATAGTCTGAAGGTGTCCACATCACATCATGTGATGAATCACAGCATGCAGTGGGTGCATTTCATGTCTGCAGTCTTCCAGAAGTGGGAAATCCTTATTACAGCTAAGAATAGCTTGCTTTGACATAAAGGTCAGACTAGCTTTTCCCTCTCACTCCTCCATTTCCAGAAAACTACTGTACCAAAGATGAGGCTTCCAGTTATCAAAACTTGCATGTGATCCATATGATCCTAATGGTACTGGTGACCATATTTTACACTATTTAATTCCATTATTTTAATTTAATTCCTATGTTTGAAAATCCAGTTTGGTGCTTAAATTATCAGCGTGCTGTTTCTATCCTTCCCTTTGCCGGCAAGAAAACTTTCCTCTTAATTTCATTTGGTATCTTCATCATAGGTGTTTTAATCAAAGATCCTTGAAAGGATTTTTTCTTACCTTGGCTGCTTATTTAAAGAGCCCTCTGTTTCCTCAGTGTTAGTCCTCTGTGGTACTCTTTTATGCTTCCGGAGACTCTTTGTAGGCATTTTCTTTGAGGTTTTTTGTTTCTCCTTACTCTTCTACACTCATGTTAAAAGAGAGCGGTAAGGGGGGAAATCTACCACAACATACCTGCAGGCTACTCTGAAACAATCATCTTGGAAGTTTTATAAATCTGTAGCAAATCCCTTTATAAAAAGGAGGAAGAGAAGACCATCTTGCTTCTCAGGCAAAAAGTTTATCATGCCATGAACTCATGACTAGCTCTAGTTGTGACAACTCTGTAATTCCAGTTTTGGACCCTGTAGGACTTCCTAGGGTAGAATGATGCCTGTAATTAAAAGCTGCTGGGATGTTTCTAGAGAAGAGTCATAGAAAGTGAACTTTTTTCCCACTGTATCCTCAGGCTGTTTGATCACACATCTTAGTGAAGTCATTCTGAAGTTTGCCAGTCAAGTAGGCAGACTTTGGTATCTTTTTTGTGTTAGATTTGAGAGACCTATTATAAATATAGACTGGTTTCTGGGGACATTTGAATCCCAAAGCTTTGGTTGTAAATACCAGTTCACAGTCTTCAGCTTTCTATGCAGTTTAAATATTCTTGAGATAAGAAACCCGAAGAACACGCCTCTTGTGAATAAACTCCTTACTGTGCTTGTGGTTTTATGTTTTCTGGGCATCATCAAGTCTTTCTGCAGAAGTTCAGCAGTGTGCCTGTGCTGGTCTTCTCAGAGTTTTTTGTTTTGTTTTACATCTGGGATGATGGGACCAGTGTGGCTGTCAAAATCAACTAGCATCAAAATCGGTTCTACTTGATGTGCTGGATGCCTCTGATGCTACGTTACTGGAAAAGAGTGCAGTTGTTACGATTTTCCCCTTGAGGGCAGCAGCTTTTTCTGTAGTTTTAGAGTTTGAAAAGTGAATTTTTCTCTGAAAAAAAACCCCTAAAACCAGTTGGGGAAATCAAACTAATCTTTTAAAAATTATTATTATTATTGTATAGAGACAGAAGTATCTCAGTACTTTTGTTCAACCAGTAGTAGTATGGTGTATCTGGTTGTGGTAGGTTAGCTGGAAATGTCCTACTGTCTTCACAGGAATGAAGTGCAACATTTTCTGTGGCTCGTCCCCAGGAGTCAGGGACATTCAGAAGCTGTCTGCAGGAGTGTGGAAGCAGTCCTTTTAGAAGTTTATTCTGAAATAAGTTTATTCAGTTACAATTCCTCAGTATGCCTAGCCTAGACATGAGAGGATGTTAACTTTTACTTCAGTGTAAAGTATGCTTCTGATATCCATGTGAATCATTTACAGAGAAAATACTTTTTTTCTAGGAAACAATGCGCTCCATTAGGCCAAGTGAAATTCTGAATCTACCTGTATTCCTTCTGTTAATGTCCACTGATGAGCGTGTGTTTGAAGCTAACCAGATGGAGTATTCTTTGCTCAGTAATGAGCTTATTTTGGCCTGTCTTTGGAAATCCTTGTTTCTGTACCCAAATGTGGTGGAAAACATTTAACTGGACCCAAGAAAAATGGCATTAATTGCTTTACTGTCAGAGGGTCTTATGCACTTCTCTCCAAAAAGGAAAGTAGATGTGTACACGTGGGGGAGTTGTACTGATTCTTAATTTAAGGTTTGGATGCTCTTTAACTTATGAGGTTGTTATGACCCAGGTGTAACAAGGCATTTGGCCTTGTTAAATCTCATACAATTAACTTTAGACCATTGGTCCAACCTGTCTAAATGCCAGGTGTAACAAGGCATTTAGACATGCACAGTTTTTTTCAATGGCATATTTACTGAGCTGGTAAGTATTTTTGGTATTTTAGTATTGGACACTGTTACCTATTCAGTGAGGTACTCTTCATGGTGCTTGACAGTAATACTCAATCATCTAAAAGTGGCAAGAGTTTTAACTGAGGTGTGGGGTTTTCTTTTTTTCCTAGAGCTCAGATAAGTTATGATACCAGCTTTTTATGTCTCTACCTATGAGAATCTGCTTCTAAAAAAGCAGAACTTTAAGATAATAAGTTTAAATATTACCTTATTTGTGTGGTTTATATGTGACACCTGTGTCTTTGATTAGACCATGAGCTGATTGGGTTCAACAGGCACTACCATCTAGGTGCTTAGGCTGGCCATTACAAAGTGTGTGCATAAAATTATTTTGAGATCTGGAATAATTGCTAAATGTTTGTATAGCTTTCTAATTTTTCAGTGATTTGTAAGCCACCTGGAACACTACCTGAAAAATATAACTGAAGGAAAAGTATTTGTTTTTTTTTATCAGTAAGCAAAAAAAGGATGAGGGGCCTAGTATTCAGTTTTTATTTTGGCTGATCTTTTAAATAATATTATTGAAATCCCAGTTCTAGTGTAGTTAGTTTTTGGTGTCTTATGTTTGGATCAGGCTTGCTCTGTCAGATACTTGCTCATGAAAGAAGCCTTTATCAAAGGAATTCCAAATACTTCATGTTGTTATTTATTGCTTATTGATCATAGTTCTTAAACATCTGAAACAAGTGAAAACTGAGGTATGCTTTGTACTGAATTATTGTATGAAATAGAGAAAACGTCAAAATAGAAGGCCAAGGTATTTAAAGTACTGTCTGAGAAATCTGTATGATGATTTTTCTAGCTCAGCAGTGGAGTGAATTTCAGGGTAGTCAGTTTAATTAAGTCTAGATTTCTTTTTAATTTGTGAAGAGTTTGCCTTTTTGGTAGAATTATTCAGAGTGAAAGTAAGGAAAAATAAAAAAATCTTTTGTTCAGATTTTGTTTTAATTGGGGAGAAGAAAGCATCTGTAGTTCTTTATAAAAATGTGTTGAAACTTCATCATGTAATTTTAATATTCTGAATGTTAAAGTTAAATTGAAGTTTGTGTATAACATACTTTGGCTTTTTATCAATGCCATTTCTGCTTTCATTAAAGCAGTTTGTTGGGATGCCAGTTTCCAGTGAGCATAGCAATGAGGCATTGCAAATTTTAAATCAAATCTGTTTTGTTTTTCTTGCAGAAAACCCCAGACTATTAAAAAGCTGTATAAATACCACAGCATTTCTTGGTGGCTGCCCTTTCCATTCACTGAAGTGTTAAGTTCTGTTTCATTGTATGTTTGAAATAAATATTTAAGAATTCGTTTTCGATCTTTTGCTTCAGGGTGAAAATCCATTTGAAATGAATGACCAGGCACAGGAGCAGCAGGCAGAAGAAGAGGAGAAAGCTGATGAACCAGCTGAGGCTGAGGAAGAAGAGGAGGAAGAAGAGGAAGAAGGAACTGAAGAGCAAACTGACTTCACTTTAGACCACACTGAAGATAACTGAGTGTGAGAAAATAAAAATATATTAGGGAGGGGCAAAGCAGCTTTTTATTTCTGCTCTAAGGCGGCTAAGACTTTTTAATAGTCTCAAATGAAGTTGTTGAAGATTCCCCACCATATGCATGCATTCCATTCCATGGAGAACTTGTTTATATAATTCCTCTGTGTTTCTGATTTTGTTTAAAGTAAAATTAAGACTATTTTAGTTGAGCTTTTTATAGCAAACTGACTGTTAAAGCTGATTAAAACATTGTGTTGTATATTTTTTTAAGCATCCTATTTTTTGATGTGTGTATTGAAAATTGGATGAAACAATTTTTGGTCTCATCAGTTGAAAAGAAAGGTGGGTCTGTGGGGTAAATATATGAAATGCTGTAGGGCCTAAGATTATCCTATTTACCTTTTAGTACCGAAGGAGTAACTTCAAAAACTGTGCTGTTGAGTGTGGCTGTTTTGGGGACTGCATTGCACTCTGTATAATAGAGTATGTGTTATAATAATATGCCTTGTAGCTTTTTGTGATAAGATGTACCAGTTTGTAGCAATAAAACACTTAAGAGATGTCACCATTTAAAGTGTCTATAGTTAAATATTTCAGTTATTTCCCCATGCTGACTACCAGGTTGGGTTCAAATAGGTTTTTGATTGATACTATGATTGAATTTATTTAACATTTGTAGTTGTATCTTAGTGACTTACTACTGCTGTTTTTTGACCTATTCAGACTTCACCTATCAGGACAAATAACTACTGTCATCTTCATATTGTTCATAGGAGAAGCATGCTTTCAGAACGTTCACACGCTGTGCACTGTTTTCTTTCTTGGAAGGTTTGGATAAGTACACTTGTGTTTTTCCACAATTCCTTCTAGTCTGGCTTTTGACTAATGGGAACTAGAAATGTCTTAACTGTTTCTGAGTACAGCTAAACAATTTGCATCATTTTTCCCTAAATAACTTTAACCTAAATGTGGTATTTTGACAGAACTAACTGTACAATCTGTTCTGGTTATTATGGGTATTTTTTTTCAAAATTTCAAAAGTAGTTTGTGCATCTTTATGCAGGAGAAATTTATGATAATTTGTAGCTATTGGTATATACAAGTAGTGTAAACCGAGAGTGGACATAGATTAGATTTTAGTGTGTTAAGCAAGAGCTTAAACTTAGATGACAGTTTTTCTTGGAGGGGGGGAGGGGAGGGATAGGAAGCAGGCAACTGATTATAGTGGAAAAAATTACCCTTTTCTGTAGACTTAGAGGGAACTCTCCATGGAGTCGCTGAGTCCCTCTTGTAGCTAACGTTTCATCAAATTGTCAGTGACAGAGTATAGAAGTGATTTCAGAGGGAGTGATGGCTGCCTGTTCCAGATGACATGGATTCTTGGTAAGCTGTCCTGCCCTCTTTCCTTCTTTCTCTCGGCTTACTCCAAACTGAGTGGAGATTACATTTGTTTGTTTCAGAATTTCAAGAAATAAAGTTCACAGTTTTAGGCAGTTCTGGATGAAGGTGCCTTCCGGAATATACAGGTATATGTATTTACACATCCCTGCCAAGAGACCTTTCCAGTTTCCTTTGAACTCACCAAATGCCAGCTATGTACTGTCAGCTTCCTGACTGTGTTAGTTGCAGTAACGTATTCCTTTCCCTAGATATTTTTCTAAAGAACCTTCTAGGAATGTGGACTACCCCAGGTGATACAGTGATAAGTACAGCCAATTTGGGAGCACAGTTGTGTCCTGCATCGCTAAGGACCAGGCCAGTGAAAAACTGGCCTTGTAATGCAGTTGTTCATGGTTCATGCTCCAGGTGGTGACTGTTAATAATGGTGTTTTTTAGAGAGTCAGTTAATAAGGGAAAGCTGATGGATGGATTTTTGGTGGTTGGTATAGATTCTATCCTTGAACCAATGTTGAGAGGTTCAGTAAAGAGTTTTGCAGTTGGTTAAAAGCGCCATCAGCAGATTTTAAGTATTTCCAGATGCTTAAGAACATCTGGTGGATTAAAAAGGCTGCCCCAGCATACAGGCAAGATTTTCCTTTAATACTGTTCCAGTGTGTGATCTGTAGAATTCTTCTTAGTCTCTTGAATGAAATTGACTGAGAGGGTCTGATCTGAGTAGGCAAAACTGCATGGAACATTTCAGGTGAGTATTTACTTCGCACAAGAATTGCAAGGATAAGACTTGCACAGTGATGCTGATGTTACTGTATTTCTATTGGAAATGAGCTGCTGTTTTTTTCATCTCTTACAGGATGTTGCTTAGTGGTGTGGTGGCTCATAGTCATGCTGAAGAAATACATGCAGCTCAGCTCATGTTCTAACTACATCTTTCTGGAGCTAGAACTTGAATCTTTTTACTCTGATAAATGTTGAAAAAAAATTTTTTTTTGTTTGTTTTTAGGTATGTCCTGCTGTGTTTTTGTTTTTGTGTTTTGTTTGTTTGTTTGTTTTGTTTGTATAGGTTGAACTTGCAACGTAGCCAGTACAGTAGAAAGAAATATGGGCACTAGTCCTTACAATTTACACATACTGAATAACTACCATATGTGTGTGTCCTCATGTATTTCAGCCCAAATGCATTAGGCTTTTTATATACAACTATGTTTTGCTACACAATATAACTGTAGAACCATTAACATCACACTCTTTTAATATTAGAGCTAATCTTTTAGTATTTTTAGGGTGCTAATCTTTTAGTATTTTTCTGATTCTGGAATGCTTCTGCTTCTTTTCAGTAGTTCTAAAAGTAGAGCATGTAGAGCTTATCTTCAATTGGTTATCCTTCCACTAATTGAAATCCTTGCCCACCCAGCTTTTTAGGATTGTAGGGAGAAAATTTATTGTAAGGAATGCCTGTTAATATCAGAGGGCAGGGTTTCACCTAGATTCTTCCACCCAACTCAAAGCAAGGAAAAGCTTGGTAAGTCTCACATATTCTTGATTCTAAAGCCTGTAATGAAGTCCCTCAAATTATGTGAAAGGATGGAAATTTTACATCAGGATTTTAGCAATGAAGGTGTGTTCTAAGTGTAAAAAGTAATAGGGCATAATTTGTTTTATCCTGCTTTTCACTTCCAAAATTGTAAGGTTTTAGACTTAATTTATATCTGCTTTTAAAAGAACTGTAACTAGACTCAGCCCTGGAGGTCAATTTATCTGTCTTTAAGCAGATTTGACCAGTTTTAAGTACAATTAGCCAATGAATAAGCCTTGCTGTATAAATAAAAATGTGTATAAACTGAAGTTCAACATAAAAGAGCTTCTGATCTTGTTCTACAAATCTAAGCTTTCCTCATCCCATCCTTTGCTACTTCAAAGCTGATGCCCACAGGAAAAGGAATAAATACCTAGAGGGTGAACTGTAGCATCAAAACATCAGACAAAAACAAAAGAGAAGGCTTCTTAACAAGACCCCAAGACCCACTAGTATCCTGTGATTCTGATATAAAGCAAAGTTCTGCCTGTGTGGTTGGTTTTTGGTTTGTTTGTTTGGCATGGGGATTTGTTTTTGTTTTTTTTTTGTTTGTTTGTTTTTTTTTTTTTTTGTTTATTTGGTTTGGTTTGTTTGTTTTTCTGGGATTGAAGAATACCAAATGTTACAGGAGAACAAGGAATAAATAACATGGATGCCTTTGAGGTCTGCCAGTCATCACTCCACTTTACCTTGTACATCTTCCAAATAGATTTGTAAATTCCAAACTGTTTCAGTGGTTTTAGGGTTCTCAATTTACCTAAAGCTGAAGGTAAGTCAAGAATGTTAGGAGCTTTTATGGAGTAACAAAACAGCTAAGAAGGCATAATAGGATGGCAGAAGGAGTGCATACATTGCGAATAAGTATGATGTGCTGCATATGGAAGTGAGTATTTTTTAGAGATTGTTGAGAGAAGAACAACTATATGGACTTCAGAAGAGAGCCCCAAGTGCCCATGTGCTTAGTTTGCAAAACAGCATCTTCATCAATACACAGTCCTTTTCAAGCTTCTCTTTCTCTGATGTAGCTTCTACATGTGTGAAAGTGGACGATTTACAGTTGCTGTAAGATTTAAATGTACTTTATAGTCAAATATTTTACTCTGTGTGAAAGACGTCCATCTGGAAGCTAGTTACTCTGAGGGAGGGGACTGATGGCAGATCAGCAGATCAGCAGATTTGTTTAGCGTGCAGTTCCTCTTTACTGGGGGCAGGCTGGCACACTCTCTTAAAGACAGATTTATACAGATGAAGACGACTACTATTGTGTAGCCATCTTAGTTATTGTCAGTTATGTTTTTGCTTGATAACGAAACATCTTGTGCTAGAATATCTATTTTAGAAGGCTGAGTTATTTTAAGTGTTGTTATGCAGACAAGGATGTATCCTGTGCAATCTCTACTGCATTTTATTTTAAAAGCCTAAAACTAGTTTCATCAGTATAGTGTGGTGTTCCATATGGCATTGCCATGTTTTTCGACCTTTGTGTCTGTTGCTGTAATTTGCTGTTTCTGTTAGTGGTGAGTAACACATCTGTTAAATGCCACAGTAAACAACATAAAAAAGAGTGTTGGGGAGAAAGAACAATCCTTTTGACTACTAAGTAATCTGTGATGCTACCTGGGCATATCTTCCTCAAAAGGTGAGAGAAACTATAAAGTAATGGGAGCTGTGTTCTTTGCCAGAGTCAACCACAGGTTCCCTACCGTGTGCCCTTCTGTTTTCCTTTGGAAAAAATGAAATCAGTTCAGTTTAGGTCAGTATTCAAGAATGTTGACTCTGTGGAGGGAAAGAGCTTTCCCATTTAAATATTGGTAGGATTGATTACAGTAGAGTTCAGAGGTAGTTGCTTGCCTTAGCAACAAGTGTAGTGGTCTTCCCAGAAAGAGGAATACTTTGTCTTGTGTTCTGATAGTTCTCAGTGTGGAAATGCACAATATGTGATGTGGGGTCAAACAAGGCTGGAGGTCTTATTGCATTAGAGCTTCTTGTCCTGTCCTACTCTCCATAGGTATCATGAGGGCTACTAAAATCATTGGGATGGAGCAGTCTGTATGCCCTATCCTTGTTGCCCTGTGGACATCTGCTGAGTGTCTAGAATGTATGAGCAAATTTTGTATTTTCCCTGGGTTTTTGAAGGACTGTATAGGAGTTAGGGTCAAGTTAGGTTGCAGTCCACTGTTGTAGCAGTTCCTAATAAATCTGTAATGTCCGAGTTCTGAATCTGACTGAATCTTGGTAAAACATGGTTGACGTGTATGATGGGGTGTATATAAAAGATGTTAGCCTTCCTGCTAATAAAAACATCATAAATGTTTTCTGTGAAGGGTTTATTTCTGCCACTAGAATTCTTTGCACCTTTTGAATATTGCCAGTAGCAGTGTTAAATAGTGTCTCAAGTGTTGTTTTTTTTTTTTTATGTGCAGCAATTATAATTTAAAAAATAGGCCTTGTTCTATCTACTGCTTGTCTGTAAGTATAACCCCTCTTAGGTGGTGCTGCTACAGTGTGCAGCAGTTCCAGTGCTGGAGTTCTCAGCCCACCGTGTACCAAGGGGTTAATCTGTTTCCCTCACTGGGGATTTGAATTGCTTGGCAGTGCTGAGGTCACTGTCACTGTTAAATGACAGATGTCTTTCTGAAAATCCCTTGCATCTCTCCTTGTGATGTAAAGTTCAGTGACTGCAATAACAGGGTGTTGTTCTTTAATAACTGTTAAATTTATTCTTTAGAGAATTTACAAAGATGTCCTATTGCTCTGGGAGAGCTCCCTTGACGCCGAACTCTGCATTTTCTTTTTGCATAATGCCTGCAGATTTAGAGCCACTGTACTCCCTGTTGTATAGCTTCTGTATCCCTTGTTCAGTGCTGCTGAAATACTCGTAAATCTCCTTTCTTCTAGTGGCTTTGTGCAGCAGCTGGGGTATGACAATAAGGTCCCTGATCTATAATTCCAGACAGCCCCTGAGGGCGAACAGATCGACCAATCCTCATCCCCAACGTAAGCCCAGGGAACTCTTGGTCCCTGGGAGGTAGTTGCCTAATGCCTTCTATTTGTATTCTGCATGAAACTCTTCTTGATGCTGGACTGTTGTTCACTTAGAGAATTATCCAGTGCATAGTATATAAACTCCCACTAGAGATTGAATGCATGTAAATAAAGCATGCCTTAAGTCTAGCATAATGTAACTTTAAGTGAGAAGAAATAGACTCAATCTAAGCACCTTGTACAGATGCATTCACTGCTCAGATCTTCACAATGCAGTCACAGTCTGCATTTTTCTATTGCATGGAGAAGAGGTAAGGAGGACAGCTGTATAGGTTTTCTAATTCCACGGATTTCCTGGCTTTTTATTGAATTTGATGAGAATACAACACTGACTTTCAAAAATAGCAGCTGCTTTTTAAGTACTCCTGTGAAATAGCAACGTTCACATTGTAAAATAGACATAGTTTGAAAATGTGATTGATTGATTGATTGACCTTTATTCTACACATTCCTCATTAAAATGTTACTTTATACTCAGTGTTTTCACACCACCCACAAGCCTAGCAGGCATTTCAGAGTACAGATAAAAGATGATGATGTCTCCCCTACAGATTTTGCAGTCTCCTTGTGTCTAGCTATATTCACTTCAGCTATAGCATTATTGCAACTTTCTTGTCTCTACAGCAGCACTGACATGTATTTTAACTAGAAATGGCTTAGAAAGTATCTGCTTGAAAGCTAGCGCTCATAAATCTTCATCCATTTTAAATCTTGAGATTAATGAAAAGTAAAGGGCTATTTTTAAATGTAAGGTGTTAGGCAGATGTTACCGGCCTTTGATTTTACTTGGCTTATGCAATCAGTTGTACTGCTGACACAATTGTTAAAGTAATTTCATTTTCTGCAGCAGCTTTGAAAGAGATTAAAATGCTTCAGTTTGCTGATGTGCTATTTGCCAGAAAAAAATCTATTCAGTATATGGAAAAAAACAGTTGCATATTTGATACCAGTCGCATGCTCTGTGCAAAGTCCCCAGTGCATCAAAGCTGGTGGGGAAGTTGCTATGGACAGCAACACAGGCTGGGCAGCACCTGGCCTGGTTTAGGAAGATGGAGTGGGGAATACTACTCCCACAGTTCTGTATGTGGTCTGTGAAAGGTGCAACCTAAAAGGAAGAAAGCTATTATACTTCTCATCTAAAATTTCCCATTAGTTTCCTGTGCATATTTCAAGAACTGGTCATCTTTCCGACTCCTTGGTGAAGGTTGCAAGACGCTTGTCTGTCAAAAGAGACAAGACTAGCTTGCTTGGAGAGGACAAATGAATGGAACTTTGAAGTACTGTTTGACTTGCATTTCTGTCTCCTTTTAAAAAAATAGATCTACATTTAGGGTCTTTACCCTACCCTTCTTCAGATGGGAATTCAGGAATGCAGAGAGAAAATCCTGTTTAAAGCTTAAGTGTCTCTGTCCATAGAGACTATTTTTTAATTTCAAACAAAGGGTTCAAATTGCCCAAATTGAATATGGAAGCATAGAAATTCATCCCTAATAAACCCGTATTTGTACTGAAAGAGCAGAATACTTTTGAACTGCAGGAGGCTGTTTGAATTAAGGTGTTTTTGCGATGAACTGTTCTAAATAAGTGATATTTCAAGCTCTGAAAATCAATGGGAAATAGTAATTCTCTTTAGTCTTAGTTGCAGAAAAAATCAGTAAGCACATAATCCTAATGAGTGTAAAAAAGTGTACATGTACCTAAGAACATGTAAAAACTGCAGAGCACATAAAGTTCTGTGGCAGAGCACTGCACTTTGCTAATTACTTTTGCATGAGAGCCAAGTGCTGTGCTTGTTGAGAAGATGGACATTAGTAGGTTTACAATATTTATTTAAGTGTATGTTACAATTAGTGTAGGCTTGGTCAGATAAAAGGAACTTTGCATCAACATTAACTTGTATTTATTTTATCCTTGCTGCTCTCTAGAGCATCGTTTTAGCTGAACATTTATGAACAATATGATATTTGGAATGTTAAATATGGCCAAAATAAGGAAAAGACCTTCAGCAAACAGAACTAGGTTACTTTTATTCCATAGTTTTTTTTCAAAGAATCAGATTTTCTTCTTGTATTTGTTGCAAAAAATGCTCACAAAGACTTTATCGAACTAATCTAGTAATCTTCTAAAAATATTTCTTTGTGGCTGAGAATAGTTTTCAAAAAAGCAAGCATTTCAAGATGCGAAGAGGTTTAAAACATATATCAGTCAATGCAGAAAGTTTTAAATGCAGGAGTGTTGGTTTTTTGTTGGGTTTTTTTGCTTGTTTTTTGTTTTTGTGGGTTTTTTAAGAAATGTTACTTCAGGTAGAAAAAACTTCCTGATTTACATTTTTCTGGATGTGAATTTTGACTTCTTTTTTTTTTGTTTTGATGCTATAGCCTTTACTCTCATCCTTAAATACTCAATTTCTTAAAAATACCCTGAGAGAACATGACAAAATCAGAAGGGTGCTATATGGTGTCCCTATTGTAGTAATCATTCTTTTTGCATATAGTCTGTGTGAACCAGTTGTTAATTCTCAGCTCAATATCAGTATTTTAAATCTAGATGACCTGCGTCTCTGATTCAGTCTTCCCCTGTCACATTTATTTTACCACTCATGGTGTCCAGTATCTCATCAAAGTGGTAAGGATATTGTATACAGGATTTCTTTTCTTCCTCAGTTTTTCATTCACTCTTTTTTCAACCTTTAAATCAATGCTAAATGTTGCTAGATGCAGAGGTGTAGACAGAGGGGCAGGTATTAATCTTTAAAAGAACATACAAAAGGAGTTACCCATTCTTCAGATCCTCAAACTTTAAACTTTTTTCCTAACATTAATGTAGAAACTATACATTAATGTAGAAAAACTTAAGTCCTGACATACCCAAATTCAGTGTACCTGTCATATTACAGCTACTTATACTCCTAATTTGTTAAGTGACTAAAATAGCACACTCAAAATGCAAAACAAGAATGCAAGGGTGCACGAGCATTTAATTTTATTTCAGACCTCTGCGCACTTCCTGCAAGGGATTTTTAACCCTCTAGTTCCTGGGACTCATGCTGTTTTTCCAAATGCATTTTGGCTGTACTTTGATTTTTCACAAGGTTGTTGTGGAGTTCTCTTTCCTAACTGAAAAAAAAAAATAATCCTAACTATAAGGATATAATTTCTATATGACCATATATGATTTTTATTTTTTCTTAAGTTTAAGTTATTTCTATATTTTATAAAATTATTTTAGAATTTATTGGGAGAGTATCATGAAACCAAGCTGATGAGCCTTTTTAACATTACAGTCAAAGTGTAAGAATGCAGAATGTTTGCAAGATGTTTCTCTAGTGAAACTATGAGGAAAGGAAAAGGATATTGGATTGGATTATGAAAGATTATAAAGCAGCTGAAAGTATTTGAGATTGCAAGAGCGAGCCTACACATAATCACATATTTTGTTGCTTTTGTTGAAGAAGCATTACATTAATTTAATGTAATTCCTTTCCATAAGCAAAGGAGGTGCTTGTTCCGTGTTTCTAAATTTTTATTTTGTGGCATGTGAAACTCATTTGGTTTTCAGTTCCTCCTGAAAGCCTTGTTTGTTGGTTTTGTTTGTTTTTGTGGGTTTTTTTGTTTGTTTGTGTGTTTTGGTTTTTTGTTTGTTTGTTATTTTGGTTTGGGTTTTGTTTTGCTGTTTAATTTTTTCTTTCTTCTGTTTTTCTCTGCCAGGTTTAAAAAAGGTGGTGTTGTTTTGTTCATTAAAACAGACTCAAGATCTAAAAAAAAACCACCAACAAAGTGAATTGCTGAGTCTGTCTGGTCATCTGTCCAGGTTTTATATTGGAGCCCACTGGTGTAGTTTCTGTGCAGCCATGTGCTTCATAAAATGAAGTGAACTTCTTGGAGCGTTTTTATCCCCTGTGGTTGTAGGCAGCAGCGTCTGCTGTAATCCTGGGGTGATCAGTGTTTATTTGTTGGCTTTGCCAGGGAGCAGAACCAAGACCATGACTGAGGAAAGGCCTGTTGCTCCCTTTTGCTATCTGGATAGCCTGTGCTCTTCTTACATCTTTAGAAGCTGTCCAGAGCAGGAGCTGTGTCT
Source organism: Phaethornis superciliosus (assembly GCA_023637945.1). NCBI lineage: Eukaryota > Metazoa > Chordata > Aves > Apodiformes > Trochilidae > Phaethornis > Phaethornis superciliosus. Next base: position 14,527,764 of record JAJQWJ010000009.1, on the reverse strand, counting down.
CTCCCTGCCACACTTCTCAGAAGATTTGCCATTAGCCCGAGAAAGACAACTTTTTCTCTCCTTAAAGATAACTTGATTTTTAGTAACACTCAGATCTGAAGGGTTTTTAATGTTGCTGAAATAAAACATGTTGGAACAGCCAGCAATGGGGTCTCCTGTGTGAAGAAGGGCTTTTATCAGAAGAGGAGGAAATAGTGTTTCTTGTTTTTTAACTTCATACTGGGTTTCAAAGAGTAGAATATTTAGTATCCAGTGAAAAGTTCCAGACTTGGGACATAGTTCTGATTTTTGTCTTCTCCCACATTCTGGATATTGACAGGTAGAGGGCAGCAAAGTTCTATTTCTTTTTTCAAGGAAGTTCAAACCATTTTTAATTTTTACCAAGCATAAATAATGATTATGCTGGCTTGATGCATTGGTTGATGCTCTTTCTGAATTATCAAAAGGTAATCAAATTTTCAATTTAGCAAAAAGTATGAAAGTATTTACTAAAATAGAAATAAATTTTAAAGAACCTTGCTTACAGTACAATTTAGTTATTTGTGAATAGCTACAATACAAGAAAAAAAAAATTTGCAAAACCAATGCATGAATTATTGATCATGCATGATCATGTATGATGACTTTAAAAAAAGCCAGACTACAAATTCTACAATTAAAGATTGCATGTTGAATGGTATAAACAAAGAAAAAATGAAATCACACTCAGATACCTTCCACTTAAGGAAGACAATATGAAAAGGAGTCTTTCCTGCAGCTCTGGATTAATTTTTGGATAAATGCCCCATCTTTGCCTCTTTTATTTCTCAATGTGACATCATTCATATTACTCTGTCCTCACACTCCATTCCACTCTGATTCCTTGAGTGTAGTTATGAAATGAGAGTATTGAGTTTAAAATCAGTTACTGCTCCAGCATCAGTGTGCAAGCTGTAAACATTTCATGAGAGGAACAGGAAAAGAAAATATTGAAGCAAAGATGTAAGTTCCTTTTTACGAATTCATTTAAAAGGGAAATAACCCCACACAGCTCTTTAGCCATTAATAATGAATGTTGATCATTATTGCAGGAAGTAGAGTTTACTTCATTAAATACATTGGAACTTGTATTTTATCTTTTAGAGTGATTATAATATACTATTTTGGTAGTACTGTTGCCTGGTACTAGTATTGCCTGTTGCTGTACAATGGATATGCAGCGAGTTTCAGCTCAAACCCCTGGGCTGATGCGGAAGATGAGGGCCTGAAGCTGGCAAAAGTCATGCTTTACAGTTGCTTTTTGTTCTGAAACATATAAGCCCAAACCATCTCCCAAACAAAAAAACCTCTAGTCAATGTTCTGGCCCATTTTCAGAGTTAACTTTCATATCATGTAGGTTCCCTGAAGGCAGAGAATTGCACAGGTATGTGAGGACTTGTACTGGCTCACTAGCTCTGAAATTTTCAGATTTTGTGCAACTAGACTGAGGCTGTCAGATTAGGGGTAGGTGGTTCCTTGGTCTGGTTTCTTTGCCTTCTGCATGAGTACTTGAAATCCACACTTTCAGCTGCATGTAAGTTTCAGTTGTACCCCAGGGAGCTATTAATTTGGCTACTTTGTTCATACTGGATTAATAAAATGTTTACAAAATGGAAAAATCAAGTATGAGTTTGAATTAGTAAACACAAAGTGCTGTCTGTCTTTGACCTCTTATTTCAGACATGAAAAGTATTTTGTAAGTTTAAACTCGGTGAAAATGTTAAGATTCCTCTTAATTTTTTTTTTTATGTTATTTTTGCAGGTTTCTGTCAAAGTACCTATGTTTTAAACAGATTGCATTATTTTTTCTCATGTACTGGGACTTTCACTACTGTCAACAAGTGCCCTCTTTGAATTCTTGGAAAGCACAATTTGGCTTCCACATTCGTATTCTTACTGTGCTTTAGAGTTTGGAATATATTGTGTTTTCCCTGTGTTATTTATTCATTCATCAGTGGCTTCTGGGGAAATGTATACTTAGTTTTAAAATGCTTTTTTCAAGGCCATTACATTAGATTTTTATTGTTCTTTCTTTTTATATCATTCCTCTTGCATTTCTCCCAGATAAAATGTTGAAATCCGTATTCTGCCTGACACTGTGAACTAAAATTATTGCAGACATTTTGAAGTATCTCCTGCTTTATCTAAACCAAGTTCTCAAGCATTTTACTTTCAACTCATCACATCTGGATAAGTTTATGTTGTATCCAGGTAATGTTGTTATTTTAGGTGTTAAAGTCTCATTGTTTATTTATGGGAACAGTGTCATTAAGTTTTTAGCATTATCAAAAATGAATACTTTTGTTTGTAAAAATTGTCTTGTCACCTTATGATTTAAGTGTTAAGTATTTAGTATTTAAGTATTGGAATTTAAGTATTAGAATATTTATTACAAGGTAGTTTGTCATATAAGTGACAAATACTTGGGTATGCAAAAAATCAAATGTAATTTTGTACGAAATATAGTAAATAAAAGCAACAATTCACAAGTCAGAAAAATAACAGTATCTCTTGGGTTGCTCTGGAGTGTGAGGTTATGGATATCTAAAATATGAACCTTTATGCTGCAACAACATAAAGCCGCTGTTAGTCAGATTGGCTGTTTAGTTTCTTCCTGGTTATTGTTTAGGAAATATGATTAATGAAATTTTAATGCATGTGTTATGATTTGGTTTTTTGTTTATTTTTTTACAGAAGAGAGTGTGGAGGTTAAAGCAAGATTTTAAGCATTGCTGCTTTGAATCCAAGCTAGGTCTGAGGCACACATTTCTATGATCTAACTTTGTATTATCTGAAAATAAGCTAAATTGAAAGACTGGAACACTATATAACATCACAAAGGCATAGCCACTATAATGTGCAAAATATTGCATTTTTCATTGGCAAGCTAGGTCTGTAGTGCTGCTGGTAAAAAACAGATTGACATTTGGTCATTATTTCTTATCAAGGGTGTTTTACTTGTAATGCTATTTGACAGCTATATTCTAGGTCTGACAGCATTGAACCAGCTTAATTCCCACTGAACTGCTCTAAATACGTGGTATTGCAATCAGTTTAACAACCCCTAGAGGCAATAAAATCTCTGCTTTGAACACACACAAGGGGAAGAAATCTAAGATTTATAAAGGGCAGCCAGTATTCAAGATAGGGGCAAAGTTTATGTGTGAGCCTATAATTGATGTTTCCTTTGTTGGAAAAGAAAGCTTGAGGATGCTTTAAGAATTAATCTTTAACAAGTTCTAATCTGCACTAACAAGATCTGCTCAAGATGAGTGAGAAAGGGATATGATACCAAGAGTTTTGTCAGATTCAACCAATGATAAAAATTCAAAGATACTGTGTAGCGCAGGAATATTTTTGAGCAGATAAGCAAACTTCAGAATTAGATGTGAAATCTGCAAGAGCTCGCTGCTGGAGGTGCAGAAGTGCAGAATTTGTAACCTAGGCTGTTTGTTCTCTCCCATATATCCAGGTGAGTGTTCCTGTGGCTGCAAGTGCTTCCCGTTATCTACTGAACATACAGGGTAGGTGGGAAGGTACTTTAAGTTTATCTGCTCCTTTTGTTCTTGCAGCATGTGATTTGGCAAAGTAGACAGTGACAAAAGAAGGGTATATAGCAATGAGCTTATTAAACAGTATTTTCCAAGGGATATCCAGTGCTATAAAATATGTATTGGGTATCACCCATCAATATGGGTGATGTCACCCAGCAACTGTTGGGTGAAAGATGGCATCTCTTTAAGAGGATACACTGACGGTGACAGCATAGGAATAGGAATGTAAAAAGGTTTTATAGAATTGCAATTGACAAATACCCTTCATCTCTATATGTTCTGCTTTATCTCTGAAATACATCATGGGACACTTCCTAAAAGGCAAGTTGTAATATGGTTGCTGAAAGGTGATTGCTTTCCCTGGATCAGCCAGTACTTCTTTCACTAGCCTTGGGGGTACAGGTTTCACCTGAACATTTCTTGCCTTGATCTGCTTCATTTATAAAATCTGAAGCAAGGTATCAGTGTGAAGGCCTGATCATGGCCTTTATATAAAGGAAAGGAGAGATTGAGCCAGTGGAGGATGCTGACAGTTCAACAATGTGGATTACTGTACTTACGTAACCGCTGCAGTCCATCTAAAGAAATAAGAGTATTATACCAAAAATATAAACCCTTCCATTATAATGTAATTAATTAAGATACTATTAATGCCATAGAAGCAGTTCATTAAAATGTATACAAGAATTTTTTCATTGCATATGAAGAAGGAGCATTATGAGGAAAGTTTTTCAGAGCCTTCCTGGCTTCCATTTGCAGAACTACACACTGCAGTGTTAAAACACAAGTGTCTAGGAGAAGTCTTTGTGTTCCAGGTTACCACCTGACCACTACTGTTATTAACTGTAAAGCATCAGTCAGTATTGGGAGCTTGGGAACAGTCCTCCTACTGGGGGAGTGAAATAGTTGTCTCATTGAAGAGTGCAGGAAATCTCAGGTTATCCTAATTTGTGAGAAGAGCTCTAACTAGGGAGACAATAAGCATGTTTTTTCCTAGTACAAGAAGCATTGGATGCTATCATAACATTGGACTGTAGAATGTATCCACTACTGCTGTGAGAGGCAGTAGAAACTGGAATGGGTAGCTGTCACACTTCCCAAGCAAAGATTTGAGCAGTGTTCAGTGGTAGGGTGGACAGAGTTCCAACAAGAGCAGCTTGTTCCTGAATGTGCGGTTTTCCTTATTCAGTGCTGCCATAGATGCAGGCAACAAGAGGTTCTAGTAATTTTCCATCTGGTGTTGTGTTGTTTTTTTGTTTGGTTGGTTTTTTTGTTTGTTTGTTTTTTCTTCCCAGAGGTTAGAGAGAGCGAATCTGAAGTAATTTGTCTTGTCAAGAATATTCCCTTCTATCTCTGGTGTAGGGATAATCTTGTTTAAATAATCATGTTCTGTAGCATTTTTGTTGCAATAGTTCAGATTTGGGGCTGTCAGTCTGCCTCAGTACTGATTCATTTTCCTGCAGAAATGAAGGTAGTTCTCTTTCTAAGAGTTATATTGGCTGACACTTTGATTCCTTTACAGATTTCATTAAGCATTAGTAATGGCATGATAGATGGTTGCAGGTTTGATGCTATAATTGTTTGCATCTGATTTTTCTCAACTATAAATCTGACAGGGCCCTAACAGTATAACAGAAACAAGCCACTTTAGTATCTGAGCAATAGCTTCTGTTTTAATATGGAAATCGAGAAGCAAAATCCTTCTTTCCTATGTTGAATGGGTAATTACAAGGCAGCATTTCTCTACAGTCAAATCCCTAATGTAACAAAGCACTAGTGAGATGCTACAAACAGATGGACTTGTAGGAATATGAAAATTGTCTTTGCTCCAACTAATCTCTAAACTGAGTTTTCATCAGAGGAAAAATTATCAGATATTGCTATCTTTGAATGTTCAATTACATTTAGTAGGTGTGGTAAAAATACTGTGTTCAGAGGTTTGAGTGCAGTACCACTGTACTGTGTCTATTTGAAAAGCTTCGTTTCCTTTACTATAATTTTTTGGTTTGCAGACCTTTAAGTTAATTTGGGAAATGTTTGCATTTGGCTCATATGCCCCTTGCTGGGTGTAGGACTCTCAACGTGATACCAAGTGTGTAACAGTCCTGATTGAATCATTGCTGTGATTATCAAATATGTTCTGTAAAATTGTTCATTTTTATTTGGCAAAACAGGCTACCTATTTGCTTTCCAACTCCTTTTTAAGTGCTAGCATTCTACTTTCTGTGAATAATTGGGCAGTATAATTCTATTCATACGCCTGTTTGTTATGAAATTTGATAGATTATTTTTTTCCTTCTCTCTTTGTAAAGCATTGCAGATAGTAAATAATTGAGTCCTAGGTGAATCTCTCTTCAGTCAAGTGTAGTGCCTTTCCTTTTCAGGTTTTTACTCTGGTCAAAAGACAAACATTTTAAAATAAATTGGATCCTTATTTATTTCAATAGAGAAGCTTTAAAACTTCTGCTAAAACAGGATAGTTTTACAGAAAAACTTCACTGCCCCCTTCTCTAATATTACAGTAGAAGTTCAGTTCTCTCTTTCATGCCCAGTAGTTTTTTTTTTTTTTCCCCCACTCATCCTACAGGGATGCTTGGCAGACTTATTAATTAAGAGCACCTGTGGTACTGATATAAAATTATCTGTAAGGTACATATGTTTTTTAATATAACACTTGTCTTTTTCCAAAAGATTTTGTAGTCTTTTACTTCTTGCTACTTACATAGTCAAAAAAATGAAAAAAAAAGTTAAAAATAACAGATTCTGATCAGGTCTCTACTCGTTAGTATGAATGAGGAAGGTTCTGTTCGAAGTAATTAAAAACAAATTAAGTAGAGACACTAAATCTTTGTCTCATACATGAAGGTTTCAGTAAGGTGAAATTGCATCTCCTTGGTCATAGAATGAGATCAAAATGAGCTAGTGAATCTGGTGGATCATTTCAAATGACTCATCTTAGTCAGCCAGGTAAGTGAAGATGGCTATAAATTGGGTTAATTACAGCAGCTTGAGTTTTAGCTCAACAGCTCTTAATTTCAACTTTCAAAAGCTACACAAACCAATTTTGTACTCTTAGATTATAATGAGCAGCCTTTATTCTTTAATCAGTTCATCCAGTATCTGGCTGTCTACTGTAACATTCCTTTGAAGTCTAGAAAGATCTAACATAATTGAAGAAATGTCGAACTACTTGACTCTCTCCTTTTTAATATAAAGGAATTAAACATTAATCAGACTTTTGCATCTCAATTAAGCCAATTAAAATTATCACAGAATGTAGTGCACAGAGCAATAGGTAGCTTTAATGTTTGAATACATGATCAACTTTTACCTAATGTTCCTTATTTAAGATGTTTGTTACTCAAAAAAGGAGATGCATTCAAACCATTAAAACATGCTACCATTGTTTAAGAGGAGTTTGACTAAGTCAATTCACTTACTAATTGCCTGCATTTATGCAGAAGATATGTTAAACTTTGTTGCATTTAATTAAAAGTAATACCATGGATTACTCTAGGTCTTCCTATGCCAATCTAATTTCCACTTCTTTGTGCTTATTTTTTTTTTAATAAGAAAAATATTACACACTATGTCTGAATTAGTTTCTGTCACAGGGAAGTCTACCTTAGTCTTTACTAGCTGAAGTCTATACACAGAGTCCATATAATTACTAATAATTTGTAACAAGTGTTAATTGATAAACAACTCCCTCTGGTAGCTTAATTAAAGCTGTAGGATAGTGAGGCGATTTACAACTGGGATTGATCTCAATTAGTCAACAAAATCTGTGTAGTCTGTTCAAAGGAGAAGGAGGAAATTTAGCCTAGCGAGGCTTTGGGGATTTTGTCTTGTCTTTTTTGTGTGGTGTGGGTTTTTTTTTTTTTAATTTTTTATTATTTTTATTTTTAAATGAGGAATAAAAATATAGTAATGTTTTCTGCAGTGATCATTCTACTGTATACTGTGCTTATCTTTTACGCTACCCAGCATTTGTTCTTTCATTTGTTTGTTCATTGTCAGGTTACAGAACAATATTCAAACATTTCTTTTCATTATACACAATGCGATAAAAAAGTAATTTCATACAGAGATGTACATTTTAGAATAACACTCCCAGGAGACCATAAACTAGAGAATGAAAAACATTTAAAATATGTCAGTTTTTGATCATACTTAGAGATTTGTTTATAAACTGGCATTATGCAGCCTTAATTAAAAGATAACACAGGAAAGATGGCATTAGGGAATAACTAGATATGTGGAATCACACTGATCTTATAAAGTCAGCTATGCTGTTTCAGGATTTCACTACTCTTTTATCATTTGGACTGATAGTAAGAATATAATCTATGAGTACTTGAAATTGTCCCTGTGGAATTAAAAAAAGTGTCATCTCTGTTTAAACTAGATCACAGACTGGCTGCAAACAGCTACTGAAACATTAATTAATTTGTTTGCAAATAAATCATGGATATGTACTAGCTGAAAATAGTGATATAAACAAGCATGAATGTTGTGCTGCTTAGATTACCTATGGATCCCTGGTTTGCCTTTAATTTTTTAAAGATAACTTTTTATATGCACCAGCAAAATCAACACAGAGACCAAGTAATCTCGAGGAGCTGAGCTTTTTTTATTAAAGTTGTCCTATAGATATATCAGTGTGCTAAAATGCAAATCTGTTTCAGTGCTTTAAAAAACACACATCCATTTTACATTTGTGTAGGACTGAACCTCATTTAAGAAAGATTTGTTAATCAAAGAGAATGAGAGATTTTGGTGGAGGCGAATGAATGTGGGTTTAACAAGTTTGCAGCTAAAAATATGGCACAATTTCAGCTGTGCAATTTATGTTCCTCTGTATCTTGAATGCTCTTTGCTAGCTGTGTCACATTCCTCTATAAATTCTGCATTACTTGGTATGAAAAACACCTGCTTTTCATATACTGTCAAGGATGCTATTTAAAGTCCATGGATTGTTTAAAGAAACAGGCTAAGTGCTAGCCCTGTAGCTTCACTGACCTAGAGCCCAGGCAGATGTGCCCAACCTCACACTCATGACAACACATGCACGTCCTTGAGGTCAGCCTTACAGCTGCTGTGGACCTTCTCATTCTAAGGGCAAATCCTTGACTCTTTCTAGTGGTGCCCCAGGCTGTGCATATGGTAGGCAGAGAGGAAGAGAATGACACTGCAGGCTTTGCCCCCTTGACGTAAGCTTTATTTTCAAGAGTGGAAAAAATAAAGGTTAGATTCTGCCAAAGGATGAGACTTGCATATGTAATATGAACAATAATAGAGGGAGGCCTTTGGATACTAATAATTAACCTTCAAGTGGCTGGCTGCTCTGTTATAAGACAGATGTTTGTGGAGGTTGGAGGATGTGGCCAGGGAAGATTTCCTGGTCTAAATTCCACATTCTCAGAGAATGTTGTTCTGCATCATAGAGCTGCTGGGACTGGCTGTCTTATAAAGCTTTTTCTTTCCTTTTTTAAAAAGGTTTTGTTTTAGATCTTTTCTAACATAGCAACTGTCCTTTTTCAGTCTTTGCAAAATTAAGTGTTTGCTAACAAGAAAAATTACATTCTTACTTGAAAAAAATAAAACCAAAACCCTGGGGAAGAAACAAACTTGTTCTGTAGAGGAACAGATAGTCTGTCCCTCTATAGAATATTTCCTATGTATTTCTCTGTAGAGGAATGGATAGTCTAATCCTGTGACTTAGTGTAAATTTTATTTTCCTCCTCTTTGTAGGGCCTATATTTTTTTTGTACACTCACTGAGCTGTCATTTAAAAGATTCTGTGCCAAGGCCACTATTCAGAGCTTCCTGTCAGTGGAAGGATAGATTTTCTTAAATTTGATAATTATTTGAGTGGTATTGGTCTTTGGGAAAAGACACTGCACCTTGACTTAAGATCACCACTTCTGTAGACAGTGCAAGCTCTGGTGTTGGTTCCAAGAGCAGTCTTTAACTTCAGGGGAAGTATTCCTGCAAAGCACTCTGGATGTGTCCTTAGCACCCAGCTACCTCTTTCATGCCCGCTTTAATACTGATAGGGAAAGCTTCAGATCAATTTTGTCTTTGTACTTTAGTTAACTACATTTTTGCCCTTTGCTTGGGCTCTCAGAAGATATTGAGAGCATAGTTCTTTCCAAATTTGAAGCCTCTTATGATTTTTCAGAGGTTAATGTTCTGGAAGGTATCACAATTATGTTAATTTACCAACCCTGCCCAAGGACCACCCACCAGCTGCTCCAATTTAAGAGACTCAGCTCCCTGTGGCATAGTATTTCCACTGGCTTCTTGCTTCAGTGGTGGTCTATGTCTAGAAGCTTGACTTTCATATGTTTAAGGAAAGAAGAAAAAACTTTCACTTTATTTCCACCACTAGCTTTGCTCTCTTTTTGTGGAAGATCTGAACCTTTGGCTTCTCTTTTGTGGAGTAAGGGAGGAACCCTTCCTCTGAATATGTAGGGGAGGACTCTATTACCTACACACCAGTTACCTCGGGGGTACCTGTGTGCTCTTACTAGTTATGTTTTTACATGGAGAGTGGCAGTGGTTTCAGGAAGCAAATCTATGATCCCTGGCCAATCTGCTCTTTCAGGGCAGGTGGAGGCTGGAGGGAGGTTTCACTGATGATGCTGTTAGGAGAGATTTTATTCGAGCTTCCTTATTTCCAACTGGAAACTCCAATGAAAGTTATCATCACAGTTCCTAGTCAAATTAGAGAGGCACAGATTTTGAGAAAGGTCTTTTTTTGCTCCTGTATTTGTCAAGAGAGTAGAATTTTCCTTTTTTAATACAGTCTACTTTTGAACTTCTACTGTGTATATGATTGGATAAAATTTAATCTCTTTTTTGCCCATATGAGATAATGAAGTCAGTGGGCAGCCAGGAGATGAGTAGGGTCATCATCATCACTAGCACAGGGAATTTTTACATGCCTGTCTGACATTTGTGTTTCCCCTACACTGTTACAGTTTTTGGCTGTTATGGTGGCAGAATTCAGATATCATGGCTCCTAACCTAAATGTAATGTTTGTGTGATGCAAACTTCTGTGTGTGGAACTTCACCATGTGTTTGTCATTTAAACACTTTAAGCTGCCATCCCACTTATGGGATGTGGTAGAACTCTTCAGTTTCCCCTGTTACCTTGTTACAGGCCTGAATGAAGCCCCAATGTGTAGCTTACAGGAAGGAGGCTCTATTTTTGCTCTTAGATTTTAGCTTTTAATGTAACCAAGAAACAAACAAACCAAAACATTTTTGGAAGTGTTAGTAGCAGAGGAATAACCACACAAAAATCTCTCTTGCTGGCATGACTGTATCTCTCTTTAGTTCTTCTGGTGCTGAAGTTCAGAAGTGGGTCACTAATTATTCAAGTTTCTTTCCACTCTTTGGTTTGTGCTTAAGATACTTGTGGACTCCCATATCACTTAATTGTTCTCTGCAAAGTCATAATTCAAAGTATATTTTGGCCTATCTTGGGCTAAAGTTGCATTGTCTTCTCAGAACTGACCCATCCATAAGTCTCTCAGGGCGGCTTTATTGAATTCTGTTGTTTGGGGTTTTGAGTTTTGTTGGGTTTTGGGGTTTTTTTCCCCCTCTACTTCTTTTTCCCATTTTGAAGTGTTGTATGTATGAATTGACTTAAGAAGGCTTCTGGCAAAGCTGAAGTCAAGAGTTGAGGGTTCAGCCCAACTTGGGGGTTTCAGGTTTCTCTGTGGTGCTGATTTCTTTGAGGGCTTAGTCACATCTCTGATCAGATTTAAAATACCTGATTCATTTATGTATATACTTCCAACCAGTGTCCCCAGCTCCACTCTCTTTTTTTCTAGGAGCACAGGAGTTCCCCTGTCAGCACAAACCATGAACTGTCTGGAGGGTGTTACTTGGGGGTGGGTGAAGAGGCAGAGGCTCTTGAATATGTTGTCAGACCATGAGGAAGTGTACTTAGGACCTGAACACCACCCCTCTGGGTTTGACTGCTCATTGCAGCTAATTATAATTGCAAATTTGCCCTTAAAATCAAATTCTGTTTAAGAGCAACTTTTGCCTTGGGGCAGCCTTGTAAGTGGAAAATACTTATCCAAACAGCAGTTTAGTTGGCTTATGATTTCCTGTAGTCCCTGTATTGTTCTCTAAGTTATTTGTGTGAGACTGACATACTGCTTTCTGCATCCCCTGCTCTTCCTTCTCCCCTGCTCTTTGTGCCTGATCTTGTACAGAAATCGTTTGTTTTATACTGTCACATCCAGTTCCCATAGAAATGGCTGGATGCTTCTAACCTTTATATTTCCCAGTAGGGTCTGCCATTCAAAGCTACTACTTCCACAGGGGAGTGGTTGGGGCATGTCTGCAGGACTTCAGGTTCTTTTCAGATTCTTTCAGCTTAGGACAATATAGATAGAACCACTTTGCCTGCAACTTCAGCTTATTCTGGGATAAATCAGAAAACCTATTTAGCCACATGGCCACACTACTCAACAATTTGGAGTCAGGAAGTTAACAGCAGCGTTGTGCTTAACTGAGGTGTGCCTTGACCATTTGTCTGAAGTCTGGTTCACTGTCTGAAGTTAGGACAGGGTTTTTTGCCCTGTGATGTAAAGACCTGTGCTGCTTTGGATGATTTAAATAAATCTGAACCCAGGAAGCTATTTGTGCAAAATAAGCCATGGAATAATTGAGTCCAGCAGGCGCAACCAGCAGTCCTCCAGCAGATTTTGGAAGACAGGGCTTGGAGCTGCATGAGATCCGACCAGGGAATGAGCCTCATAGTATTGACACTCATCAAGAGGCAGTAGAAGGAATAACTAAGCTTAGCTAACCTTCCTCATTATCCTATCTCTTCCTGATTCATAAAAAACGAGTTTTTGAACAGTTTTGACTCAGTTTATATCTTTGGTTCCTGATTAATAAACTAACGATGAATTAATGGTTTCAGGGTCAGTCAGAAAAATAAAAATGCTAGGATTCAATCACAGGTAATGTGGTATTGATTTAAGTGTAGTGGGTTATAATTTATATAAGATAGAAGGAGAATTGCATAAGTGTGAAAGTGTATGTAGTTCAGTGCAAGATTTCGATGGAAGCAAGCTGAAAATAAGTAAAGAAAACATAATTAAAAATTATAAGTCTTTCAGAATGCCTTTTAAGTTCCAAAATGCCATATGGTCAATTGCTTGGCATCATCTTCTCAAGTATGCCAGCAATACTCTGCAGGTTGCTTAACATCAGCACCCAGACAGGAGGCAATAACTAAAACAATGTGCTGTGAAACAGGGAGCAGCATGAGAGCTTCATTCCACCTCTTAGCAGTCAGGCAGTGTTGGATTGTTGTTCCTGCAGAGTCTGGTGGTTGTGTCGTAGCTTGCTTCTGTAGTTCAGTACGAGTTGTTTGGATGCAAGTGATGGAATGATATTTTAACACTGTCCTTAGTGTGGGTGGCAGAACTTAGAAAAAAGAAGCCTTAATTAAAAAAAAAATATTTTTTATTTGCACTATGAGCAATTATTCTTTTCATGGGGGCCAAAATATTTATCAAACTACTTTAGGGTAAGGAGTAAACAAGGCACATTTTTGATACATACTTAATGCAGGGGAACAATGAGGGATATTATTGAAGCAAAACTGATTTCCATTCTTGTATAACATTCTGACCAGAATGGTGAAGGACATCACAAATCCATTCATTTATTTCAGAATTTGCAAAACAAATCCCTTCTTACACGTAGTATTTGTACAACATGAAATTATTATTCAATAAGTTGACATTTTAAACCTATTACTGCCTAAACCCATCTATTACTGAGCTATTCAGAGCACTAAGTTAACATTTACCAGAACATTCATCCTCACATCATGGGGAGATCAAGCTCAAATCCTTTATTTCATATTCAGATCTTGTTGGGTCAGGATTGAAAACTGCTACCTTTCTGATACTTTACCGAAAAGCCACTCTGAAATCCACAAAAGAATTATTATCAAGTTACTGCAGTTATTCAGCTAGATGTTGACTTTGATATGTCAACTCTCTGATCTTTAATAGAAAATTGATGGTCTTGCCCTGAGGGTCAGTCATATGCACGACCAGGATAGGCCAAGGTTTGCATTAAATTACACCCAGCCTCGCATTCTCATTCTCCGCCAGGCAAAGTCAAACAAAGCCAAATGGATCCCTTGTTAGTTTTGTTTTCTCCATTGTTTTGTGTTGGCATATGGATTTAATTCTGTAATGGGTGACTGCTGGGCACAATCTGCTCTATTGATTTTCTGGGGAAAGTTTTTTGTTAGAGGACCCAGTAGTATAATAACATAAAAGCAACTGGTGCAATTTTTGTTGTTGTTGCAGTGTGTCTGTTGTGGCACTTATTCTGCAATTGACTGTGTCACAAGAAGTCAGATTAAATCTGTCTTTCCAGAACTTGCTTCTTCCAGCCATGGGCTAAAGTTGTCAATCCCACTGAGGCTTTTTCAGTTCCTATAAATTTTGTACCTGTGATAACTACACTGAATCATGCAAATTTTGGCCCTTTTCAGTGCTCTTGGTTGTCATTTCAGACAAAGTTTTATTTTATCTTGTCTGAGAAAGGAGCCCTATATGGAAAAACTAGGACATCCCTGGTCTGGGACTGCATTTTGGATCCCAGCTTCTAAAGTGTCGGCTGAAGCCACAGGGGTTTGGGTGAGCTACCGCTCCATGCATAATTTCTTTGATGGCTGCAGACAAATATGTTGTGTGGCAGCAACTAAAGGAAATGAGAGAAAGGGAATACATTTTCCATTAAAAAAAAAAAAACCACAAAAAAACAAGCCAAACTGTTCTTCAACTTCTGTTTCCTGCAACTGCTCTTACGTAAATACCACATCAAACACGCCTATAGAGACTTGGATGGCATAGCAGCATCTTCTAGTCTTATCTGTAGCTTTCTGCAAGCTACTTAGGTTTACTGTTCAATTCATTCTAGTCAGAATAATGACAAGATGCACATACTGATGTTCTTTCTCAGAGTAAACAAAATTTTGATACAGATCATCATAGAAGATGACAGACAAGTTTGGACACGGCCCTCTCTGGATAATGGCAGCAAAGAAAGTTCCATTCTTTATCAGTGGAAGCTGGCCAGTGTAGTGGACCTTATCTGAGCTGTTACATGAGATGTCTTTGTGTTAAAATAGGGTGTTTATCTCATACAAAGTCTAAAGAGTGTCCTGGATAGAGAGGAATAACTTCTTAGATATTTTACTGGTTTTGGTTTTGTTTTTTTTTTAAATAGGCTGATCATGGAAAGACTCCATTTACACAATTTATATCTACTGTTTGTTTTGATTTTGTGGCAGTGTTATTTTGTTGGCTAGATTTTTCAATGCCTTAGCTGGGAGGCAGCCAACTCTCACTGAAACACAATGAAATCTAATGTTCAGGAAACTTAACTGATTTAGGAAGACAAGTCTCACTGACTCTCAGTAGGTCTTAGGTGCTTAAGTCTCTCGAATGCTACTGAAAAAGCCATCCTTGGATTCCAAACATTTGTGCTAAGCATTTCACAGAAGCAAACTGTTCACTGTGAACACTGCACACTGAGTTGTTTCACAACAGATGCATATAAAGCATTTAGCTGTTAGAAAAAAGTATCTGACTTCTTCATATTTGAAGAAGCATGCATAGCCTACTGTGAGTATTAATACAGCTCTTAATGCCAAATAAAGAACACCCATGAATGCATAGAAATGATTTTTTAGGAATAGCCCTTATTTATATTTTAATGTGAATCTCCATCAGACTCAGAATTAACTTTGCTGTAGCAAGCAGACTTTTGCATCCTTGTCACTGCAGTCAGATAACCCTCTATATATGCTACTATAGAGTAAAACATACAGATTATAAATAACATCACAGGGAGACTGGGTCCACTTTATCTCTGCAGTAATTCTTCTGATATGCTTTGAGTTACATCAGGATAAATTTGGCCCACTGAGATTAGTATAAAAAAGCAGATCGTGTTCCTTAGCTAGAAAGGTGCATATAAATCCCTGTATCTCTATCTTTGATCAGCTTAACACTCAGATTTCTCTGTGAATCCTTTACCTTCTCTATTATTTCAGTGCAGCTAATGCTGGCAAATACTTATTGGACCTACAGAATTACAGTGCTGTACAGCAGAGGTGCTGTGGAACTCCCAGAGCATGGAAGTGATGCTCAGATCAAACTGTCTTTCTCTTCCTCCCAGTGTATGAAATTGTGAGGATGACTCCTTCAAATCTCTCTTATTTTAGAGCCAGATGCTGTGACCCACCAATATATCTCATCTCCATTTAAAGCTAATGAGGGTTAAAAGTCCTCATAACCATTCATGATGCAGGATTAGGCCCTTAATTATTCTTGGAAATATTAATTCCTTTTTGTGTGCTGAAACGGTGGTGTACCAGCCTTACCTGATGACAGTAATATTTCTTTGTGCTTGCCTTAAGACACCTTGCTATAGATCTCCCTTTGTCAAGGAAAATATGTCCCCTGCCCCCCACCCCCAACATCACGCACGTTACACAGCACCGTATGGTACCAGCCTGTTTTTGCATTGTCCCTTAGGAAAGAAAAGATTGTATCCACTCTTTAAATAGCTCATCATTTAATACTTTTCTGTATAATTAGGAAATGATGTTCATCTGACAAAGTACATTCATTAAATAATTTCAAACTAAGCCAGAGGCATTGTTTAAATCTAGTGTCAACATAAACTGTAAAAAATGTGCAGTATAGTTAAATTTTAGCCAAAAGTGTATGTTAATGGAGCAAGAACACTAAATGTTTTTTCTGCTTTTTAAGGCATCGAACTGTCTTTTAGTGCAAATTCTGCCTCACAGCCAGATCTGGCCCCTTCTTCACCCTAGCCCTTTCATCTCCCTTTGTTCCATGTCTATGCTGAGACTGAGATTTTCCCACCTCTCTCAGTCTTACTGTGGCTCTGAAAGATGATTGCCTTCCGGTGAAGCCCTTTCCCCTTCTTCTGTACCCAAGCTCCATGTTCAATGAACATCAAAAAGCCTTATCATACCCTGATGGTTTAAATCTTTAAACAGAGAGTAACAGCCTGAGTACATCCAGACCCCTCACATCCTATAGTCTTGTCACTATGTGTTCCTGCAACAATTACCAGGAGAGGGAGGCTGTGGAGTGAATCAAGTAGCGTGTGTTGTCTCCCTGGACTCCATGCTGATGCTCTGATCAGGACTTCAGCAAAATTCTGTTTGAAATGAGAATAGACTAATTTTCATCAGACTCTTCTCAGAGGAATCCCATGTGGGCTAGCATGCCAAGGGTCATCATTAGAAAACTGCCTTCAAAAGAGCTGAGGTTTCTTGTGGCAAAGCTTTCTCCCTTTACTAAATTTATAAACATTTATGTAAAAACGTATACATTAATTGTTCAGCTTCCGTGTATGCCTGCAAAGTAATGCCCAAAAACATACTTGAAGAAATACACTTATAAAAATAGCCTGAGTAAGGACAAAAATGTCCTCATTTTGACTGAAAATTCAGAATACTTTGATCAAAGGATGCTATAACTCCCAGCTGTTCAAAGGGACTTATATTAAAAAAAAAAAAATCAGATGTGACCAAGAATAGAAAATAACTCATTAAGAGCTTAACTAGATGATGACAGGTGAAGCAATCAGTTGCTTAAATCAGTTGTGTGATGTTTTTCTAAGCAGTTTCTATTATTTGTATTATTTTCCCCTCCCCCCAAATCAATTTATACTTTCCAGAAATAATTATGAGTTCAAGTAAAGTTTGTCTGTTGTGGAAAATAAAAACATACGCAAGCCACCGGGCTGTGGAATAATTAAGATATCACTTCACTGCAGTTGCAGTAAGCAAAGAGAAATTATTGAATTTATTTTACACTTCCCATTTAACAGTTGTCTTCTGAAGTAGTAGCAATTCTTGAAAGGCAAAAGAAATGTAATGGAAAGTCTATAAGAAAAAAGAACGGTCTCTGGAAGTTTTAAGCCTTCAGACATAAAGAAAAGGTCTTGCCTTGTGAGACTTCCAAGCAATGAGTAGTAGGTGGATGTGATTCTTTCCTTATTTTTATATCTATTGTTTAGTTACTACAGTGTTTATAAAATACATTTTAAAAATCTTTATAATTCTCGTAAGCAGCTTAAATCCCTTTTCACTTTCCCCAGGCAAAACCTGATTCACTTGCATGTTTTTGGGCTCTGACCTTCACAATGCTGATCTCCCAACAGTAGTAGCCAGTTTCTTATTCTTTAAGTGCTAGAGGAATCATGAAAAATTCAGGCACTGGGTTTCCCTGAGACCAATCTGGTGGCTTTTTCTTTGTGCTAACTGCTGCTTTCTATGCATCATTCAAAAGGTACATACTGTTGTCAGCCCCTGAACTGCTACTTGGTGTTAAACATGAATATTTGTAGCTTAGCAAGCGACTAAATTTAAAAAAATTAATATTTGACAACCTTTGAGAAGGCATTACTGGCATGAAACTATACAAATGAAACACTGTATTTGTGAAAAAGGAAAACTTTCTTCACTGGGGCAGTTCTAAACATTATCAGATTTGTTTTGAAACAGCTCTGATTGCTGGACTTTTTTCTGGATACACAGATTATGATATACCAAGCAAAATACTGTACTGGAGTTGGTTTTTTTCCTGGATACTGCAGGGAAAAATTTATTCTGTGTGTGTGCCACTAGTCCTATCCAAGCAGAAAGAAGAGAATGATGTTGTATGGCTTATTCCAGCTACACATCAGACATACATCCAATGGTAAAATTGCCTTTTTCTGCATTTCTTAGTTAGAAATAGGATTGGCTTCAACTAATAGAATCTCTTATTAGTAACAAAAAGAATTGCTAGCTCTCTAGTTCAAGTGGCATATCTGCATAACTTATAGCTTTAAGAGCTTATGGAGTCACTCACACTCCTGGCAGAATGCCTTTTACTCTCCCATATTAATGAGTTGTTCTAAATTTAGTCTACTGTGACAAACTAATATTAATACAGTATTTTATGGCCCAGAGCATTGTTAATGCATAAGAATGAAACACTGAATCAAAGAAAGGGAAAGGAGGCGAGATTACTTAGTATGATTGTCAAGATGTAAGATAATTCAACTATGTAGATATTAAGACTTAAATATAATACTCTGCTTATAGATTTATATTATGTGAAACATTTTCTATTATTTTAAATCCTTGCAGTATTAGTTTCCTATTTTCAAGGGTTTATAACTTGGCCATAAAAATTCGCTCTGGGCTGAAACTTGGCATACAAGGTCTTAACCTGGCAGCATTTTTTAAAGTAAATTTTCAAGCAAATCTGTATTTGTCTTTGGTAAAAGTGGGACAACAGTCAACGATCTGGCTATTGGCTTTTAAAACTTTCATTTTCATGTCAGGTCTCAGAAAACAATGTGGTCTATTAAGCAAAACCAAAAAGAGTCTGTAATAAGAGTTATAATTGCTCTTTTGTGTTACTTTAATTTTTTTTTTTTTTTAAATTGCAAAATATTAACAGTACAGCATATTTGACAGGCAGTGGCTCTTTAGCTGTCAGCATTTCTTCTACTGAAATCAGGAGGAGTGTTGTCACTCAGGGAGAATTAGAGTTGGGTACTGTAGTTTGTAGTTATTTTAAACTGATGATTTTACTATCTCAGTATTTACCTAACTAGATATTTACATACAAATACATTTCATTGTGTAACCTGAAGCCAAGTTTGAACAGAGTTGATCCATCTCCTCATGTAACTTAAGATGAAGAAAATCATATGATCCTTACTGATGGGAGGAACTCTGCTCTAAAGTGTGCCAAGTATGTACAGTGCCCGCCAGGATGCTGCCAGCTGGGAGGTGGATCATGGATTTCCACTGCTAGCAGTAGGCAACAGACAGCAGCTGAGCACTGGGTTGGATAAGGTGCCTGTCCACAGGGGCTGTTACTGAAAATCCACCATATACGAGGGGGGATGATAAAGACTAGCTAATGGCATGATGGATTTTTCATGAAACTTTGGAAATGATACACAAAGAGCGATGTTTTGAATATGCTTTGGATCTCTGACCCAAGTATTTGGGAGATAGAATTTAACCCCTGATCTGGCCTCTCTTTTTTTCAGATTTGTGGAAGTTTTCAAATTAGGAAGTTTTATCTTCAGTCTTTACAGGGATAAGCAGTTTATTTAGGGAATCTTGAGTAGAGAAAAAACTTGAAAGGTCTGGGATGTGCAATAAATCTTGGAGGAAGACAGTTTTCTCAGCCTCATCTGTGTCATGCTGCAGAGCTGTCAGGATGGAAGTTGACTTTCTGCAGGTGGAGAAATTCCACTCTTCTCCCGGAAATCTTTAAAGAGTAAATCTACTTTGGTAGATTAGCTGATGGTGTGAATTTAACCCAGATTAGTTAAACTTCATGCAACGCTGTTGTGATGTGGTCCTTCAAAACATGCTTGATTTGGGGATAGGAACATCCTCTGCGAACTGTAATTAGTGTTTCTGAGCAGTGGCCTAACTTGCAACTGGTGTCATTTGAAGGAAGAATTTCTCTTAAATCCAGAAAAGTTTCTGTGGACAGGGACATTATGGAATAAGCAGATGTCTGGGTAGCACAGAAGCCCAGCACAAACTAGGTTTTTAACTTCTGTGCTAGTCAAATAATGAGCAGAAAGGCACAGAGGACTGGGTTGCCCTTGCTCTCCAGCTCTTTCTGCAGCTCTCCAGGAGGAGGGTGGGTGTCAAGAGTTGGGTGCATGGTTCTGCCCAGGGCCCCGCTGTCAAACTAATGACAGTAAGTTTCATGGGGGTGGCAGATCCATGCCTGACTGGGCAGGGGGGAATGGCAGAAGGTAGGTGTCAGTCACAGCTTGGGCGAGGGAGAGAGCAGGGGCAGGGGCACTGGAGCTCACTAGAGGCAGATTTTTAATGAACTACTTCACAAACTAGGCAGAATTCTTTCCATCAGAAGCCCTTTTTCGGCACTGACTCAGTCTCCACAGACAGAGAACTACAAGCTTGAATTTATTTAAAACTAATGTAATTTGGAATAAAAATGTAAGAACTGGCACTGGGCATTAGTTGCCTTGTTTATTGTGTTGCTTAAGTTGTACCCAGCTGCTGCAGAGGGCAAGATGCAGCTAGGGCTGGTTGCAACCCATCCCATAGCACTGAGAATCTTTCTGCAAGAGCAAAATTGTATTTATTCAGATATGCTTCATATTGCAGGATGCCAGTACTTTACACGAATTATGGAGTTCATTAATCTTCATATACCATAATTAAGTCTGTTTAAGTCTACAGTGCAGTCTATGGATTCCTGTTAGTGGGTGTTTAGGGAGCAATGGATCAATGTTTTCCTCACTCTCCCTGCTGGGAGCAGTCAGCTTTGTCCTGGGGATCCTGGTCATATACACATTCACTGGAGAGTGAGCAAATTGTCATTTTGGGAAAGAAGTGTTCCTGAACATTGTCATGTTGCCCAGAAGGCAGGATGAAGAGAAGGCTGTCTTCTATCCCAACTGAAAATGATTCCTATGTTTGTTTTACACTCTTACAGACACAGAGATTATTTAAATTTTCTGTATCTGGTCTGTCTTCTCTACCACTAGCCTTAATTCCAGCTATGCAGCTGCATTCCTGCACAGTTCCATGAAAAATCCCCTCAGTGGGGTCTTGTTGAAGGTCTACAGACTAAGCGGCCCACGCAGGTTATGAGTCAACAGTCACTTTCAGTGCAGCATTTGTGCACAGCATCTTGAACAACTATTTATGTGATGGCCCTGATTTTGATGTACCTGTGAGATGATTTTATATGGTGTGATTTATGTGCTGCATGAAATAATCTAAACCAAAACTTAAATTTTCTCTTTCCTTAAATAAAATAGAAGATTATTTATTTTGGCACAATTTCTGGCTTTTTAAGATGTTGATATAAAGATAAAACAAAAGGAGTCACACCAGCAGTTTCAAAAATGTGTCCTGGTACCATGCGTCTGTGTTGTGTAACATATCCATTTTAGAAGCATGAAAGGAGACTATTTTTTTGAAAGGTAAATGCCAAGCATTTTCCAAAAGCCAGGCCTCTCAAACCTGTATCAGGGTAGTCACCTGCAAGTGGATGCCCTTAGATTTGCCAGTTCTTCTGAAGTCTTGCCATTCTTTGGTGTTGTTTTCCTTTGCAGTGAAAATCTTCGGGTGTGTCGGTTGAGAGGAAGAAAAAAAATTCCATCAGCTGCCATAATCTGTCTGTTTCCCATGGAGAGAATGCTGACAGCTCCCATCATGAATAGATAGGTTACCAAGATAGATTGGAGAATAAGCTTCAAACTAGTCCATGGGACTGGCTACCTGTAAAACATGTTATATGTTTTATTTCATCTAACTCTAATCAAACAAAAGTGTTCTATCCCTCAAGAAAATACTGGGGGGCACAGCCTTAAAGAAATGCTTCCTTATCACCCCATTGCACACAGTCTTTTGGACTGCAGTGATAAGTGGTGGTTTACTGTTTTATTGCTGGAAGAAGTTGTTTAGCATATGCAATATGCAAAAGCTGAGCATTAGAGCGTATTACTGGTGTGTGCTTAGAAGAAAATTATCCCATGAAAAACCAACCCCTCTACTTAAATGCTACTCATAAACTATAAGGCAACTAATTCTACCTTAATGGGTGAAATTGCTACTTGATAGAGAAATAAAACCAATACTATTAAAATATTGAGCTAGTGTAAACATTAACAAGTTGGAATCTATTAAACACATGCTATTGTGGGAGCTGGAGAGGCTTAGTTTGTTGTTTTTTTGAAATTGTACCTGTGGTTTATGAGAATATCCATGGGTTTTTTTGTGAGTCTACCAGAGCATTCCTTTCACTGGTCGTTGAGAAGCAGAAGCTTGAATTTTGTGTAAGCAAGTGAAGCATGGGAGATTTCCCTTTCATGGGAAAAGTAGAAAGAATAGTATGAATCAAGCCTGATGGTAAACATTTCCACTGCCTTTTTACTTCCCTTCTACATGCTTTCTGGTATCTATACAATGCCACTGAATTCTGCTATCTTTCAGACTAATTTAACATTCAGAATTTAGTTCTGAACAGAGTACCTCTATGATAATGGAGAGTCTCAAGAATGGTGAAATGTATCATTAAAACTGAAGCATACAAAATAGAAATAACTGATAGAGGTTTACAATCTGTATGTGGAGGACACAATACTTTGTAATGGATAAATGCATTGAATTCAGACACTTATAAATAGTAGGGGGAAAAATATCACCAGCAATTCTATAACAATGAAAAAATTGTTAGCAATGATCCAGACATCTCATTTGACTCCTTTGTCTCAATGGATATACACTTCAGTTATTTTAGTTAAGTTTTTAATTAGACCATAGAACTGGTCTGGTCTGTGCATGTTCATCGGAAAGGCATCTGTTCACTAGAGGGCAGCATTTGATAAAATGTTTAAAAGCAGGTGGTTTTTTCCTACAGAAGTGAAGAAATGCGTGCAGATCACTTTAATAACACTTTTATCAGTGTTCTGTGACATAAACCTCCAGATCTTTTTGTTCAGCTGGAACCTAGAACACTGTTTCACTTGGTGAGACTTTCTGAAAGAATTTGAGTACTTATTCCACTAACTAATCTCAATTAGTTTTAGATGGATATATTTCAGATTTGTAGGAATTCACATTCCACAGCCTCTATCTTATCTCCTTAGCTTTTTTCAGTCTACACAAATGAATATTTTAAATTATGTTATTGTATACAAGTAAAACATGAATAGGCTCACTTATTTATTAGCCTTTTTCTTTTTTTTTTTTTTCTTTTTTTTTTTTTTTTAATATATATATATCACTACTGGTTTTAATTATTACTTTATTCATCAAAACTCATGTTTGCTGCAGAGTCTCAGTAGGTGTGTGTGATTGAGCACCTGTGGAGTCCTGTCATGGTACCAGTGGCAAAACCTATTCTTGTGCTGGTGTTATTTCCTTGATGATAGCTGCTTTGCAAGGCTTTGCCAGAGCTTCTGATCATTTTGGCCAGGCTAACAGTTCCATATAGCCTCCTCAGGGCCAGGGATGTCGGTGGCCAGGAGACAGTCTACCTGGACTGACTCACCAGATAGGGACCCCTAAAGAGCTGTGATTTGGTATTTTAGACAAGCAGGTATTGTCTGGTTCATCACTAGGCAAGAAATGCCATCTTACTCCTCTGAACTTGGTGCATTGAATGAAAAGTGACTTCTGCCACCAAGCATTAAGGATCTATCTGAGGAGACTACATCACCCTTGGCTTTCTTTCTAGTTGTGGGGGAGGGATAAATTGTTAAAAAGGGCAGTTTAACTGACCTAAGACTCAAAATGCCTTCTGGAGGTGCACATCCTCTCCAGAGAAAGCATTTGAGTGATAAGACATAGTTCATGTGTGTCTAAAATTAACTGGTGTAACCTGGACTCCACAGCCACATGTATCACTTTTAGCACTGATTCCAGTGCATATTCCTGGTGAACAAGAAGCATGTGGGACCAGGGGTTGTACTGGAACCATTATGTTTGTTGGGAAATCCTCTGGTTGTTTAACAGACACCACTTGCTTGCCAGGTTAATCAGCATTAACTCAGGTGAACTCTGTAAACAATGTCTTTGCTGGGCTTGTTAGCTGTGTGGGCAAAGTGAAAGCTGGATCCTGAGGATACATGTACTTAGCCTGCAACAAACATGCCAAGGACACGTCTCACTCAGAAGCTGAGCTGTGTTTAATCACATTGAGCTTCTCACAGTTCAGGTGCTGGCAGCCAAGTGGATGAAATCCTTATTTCCTATTTTAAGCTGTTAGTCTCCAGTACCAACTGTGGTTTTATGGTTAAGGATATCCCTGTGTAGTTAGTAAAAGAGAAGGATTAATTTGGATGACAGGAGATGTAGAAATGAAATATCATTATTGTTATCTTTAGAATTACATCTTTCACATGCCAGGTAAATCCAGGAGGCAGTTAAATGTTTTCCCCTTGTGACTTTATTCCAAATGTCATTTGGCGCTTCAGGACTGTTTAAGAAAAATAAATTCACCAGACAAACTGGAGAATAATGTTGATACAATGATATGCATGTTGTTTTTTGCTAGAATAGACTTTTGCAAGCTAGACTTTATTATTTTGATTTGGTTTGGTTTTTTGCTTTTTAAATAGTTTTTAAATACCTCTCTTAATGTGTGCCTGTTTTGTCTTGGACCTTTGCAGGTGTGTGGGCTGACAGCTGGTTTGGAGATTTTTGGGGAACCCACCTGATTTGCATGTAATGCAAGGTAGCTGCTTCTGTCCTAATTGTATGCTTCTATCTAGTGAAATCTCTTCTCAAAACATACAAAGGAAGAGGAAGGAGCCATCTGTAACAGCCCTGGTAACTATAACTTTCTGGGATAATTCAAGGAAAACTTCAGTCCCTTTCTGTATATCCCGACTGGTTAAGCTGTTGCTGTCTGGCAAGTGAAACGCTGTGGTGCCACTGAAGAGTGTGGTCAACTCAATGCTTGTATGATGTTCATTCAACAGTACCAAGAAAACAAACCATTTGCTTTACATTTTAGTCTTGGTGAGAGCATACAAGAGCATCTGTTTCATGGTGCTAGAAGAGAGTAGTTTCTACATGGACACCAAAGCAACAGGCACATAGTCCTGCTCATTCATTTAATTTTAATGGTTCATCTATCTCACTGTGAAGCCTGAAATTGAACCTCTAAAAGGATCTATGCTTAGTGATGATGTATGGGGCAGAGCTTTTCTAGTAGTACAGGAAGACTGAAGTTTTGTGCCATCTTATCTTTTGTGCTTCCTAAGGAGCATTATCCCTTCTCAGTAAGTGCTACCAAAATGAACTGTGCTAAAATACAACCAGCTCACTGTGCTAGTCCTAGCTTGGTTGGTGGGTGTAACTGAAAGAGCAGGGTGGCCAAAGGATAACCCTCTGGATACTTTCCAGAGAAAAAAGACAGAGCCATATCTCTCAGCACCAAAGATTATGTGTACTAAATACTAATCCTTAGTGGTACTTCTTGGGCAGAGATTATTGAAAAATAGCTGCATCTGCTAAGGAGTGAAAACAATTTTATTCCCAGTAATATCATCCCACTCCCAGACCTTAGATGTTATAGAAGGGTAAAATGTAGTTTCCTCTTTCTTGTTCTAACACAAAAGAGATTCTTCAGGACTGATACTCTTGGTGCCTGTCCAAGAAAATTCCTCCAGTGAAAGCTGCTTGTTACCCAATAACTCAGTCCAAGAACTTCCCATCCTATTGTGACATAGAGATGCATAGTGATGACACAGCGTCCCATAGTGATGCACTGTGCTGCAGTGTGATCAGCCAGGCAGTTTTATGTCCTCAACAAAGCAACAAGAATAGAGTCTTGGTCTCTTCAGCAAGGTGAGATATCTGAGAGGAGCTTAGTACAAGTGTCCTGCTTCAGCTGTACTTACCACAGTACCCCTAAACCAGCTTTGAATGATGGTGATTCCTATAATGGGTTCCCTCTGTACCCTAGAAGGCAGGTAGCAGTAGCATCCCCTCCTTCTCACCTTCATGTTGCATCTTTTAAATCTTTTTTTTTTTTTTCTCCTGGACTAGGAGTGAGAGTCTCTCTAGGAGTACAGATCCTATTGCCTTCTAACCAGCAAAACTGGGTGTGGTTTCAGGGTGTGATAAAGTAAAAACATGTTCCAGTTTGTTGTTTTTATTGGGGAAGCTGAAACTAGATTTCATACGGAAACTGTTATAATTGCATGCCTTCAGTATAGAGGCCTTTCTGTACTGGCCCACGTTCTCTATGCCTTAATGCATTCATAATGTTCAGTTTAAAAA
This sequence comes from Phaethornis superciliosus, assembly GCA_023637945.1. Taxonomy (NCBI): domain Eukaryota; kingdom Metazoa; phylum Chordata; class Aves; order Apodiformes; family Trochilidae; genus Phaethornis; species Phaethornis superciliosus. The sequence goes on along the minus strand of JAJQWJ010000009.1, from coordinate 14,501,305 downwards.
GAGCAAAGCAGTCCCAAAGAACATCATGTCCGGTACTCTGGTTTCTTGTTTTCCTTTGGGCTGAGGTAGTTAATTCAGTCTTATAATTAAATTGCAAACTCAGCTGTACCAAGAATATACAAAAATAATTTTTCCCCTTTTTATTACTTGTCATTCTGTTTTTTTGCAGGCATGTTTCTCATGTTGCTGATGGGATGACAATAAGCTTAATAATCCTCAAACACAGGAAAAAGCTAATTTGAATAGATATTGTAATTCTATAATTTCACAGCTTTTTACAGGGTATCACTGACGCCTGGGAAGAGATGTATGCAGAAGTAACATTGACAGACTTTAGCCTGTTACTGGCAAACTCTTGGTGAGCACATTTGTGATTATGCTGGTAGGATGAGACCTGAACACCTTTTTCTGAGGCAGCATTTTCATTACTGAATCAGATTAACAAAAGAGGCAGATGCCAGTGACAAAGTGCCAATATTTGTTAACAGATGTGATCCTTGTAATGTAGCATGTGTTTTTAATTTGGCACTGCTTGACACCAGGAGGATCTCTGTAAATAAGGTGTCATTAGCTACATCCAATAGGCTTTCCTCCAAAAGTGGTCTTTGGTTAGTATCCATACTCTGGATGAAACTGGCATTCTACCTTATGAACGGGCACTATGCCACTCTAACAGATGGGCATGACAGTAGACCAGCCAGGGAAATATTAAACGTGTCCAAGCTGAGTATTAGGGGCCCAATAGTCTATCCACACATACAACATGGGTAGTTTTGTCTTATTCTAACTGGTGAAGTGGATATGCTGTCACTACCTCAACTCCTTGGCTTTGGTCGCTCCCAGATTCTGGTTCTAGAATAAAGAGGACTACTGAATTTATTAAAAAAAAAAAAAAATCTAGGAAATAATTTGCTTTTTGAAAGAAACTTCCATGTTTAGTGAAGAAAATATCAAGTGAGTCAGTCATGTTTCTTGTTAAGTAGGTTGATGCTGGCCTTCTATTTATGTTGACTTTCTATTAAGTATTTAAGTGAAAATGTTTCAGAGAGTATTTCCTTTCTCCAGTTTAAAAATTAAAAAACACTGAATAGGATATCTTTCTGTCCCTGAATCTCTGGAGCAAAACAGATCTGTTGCATCAGTGAGAAGTCAGCTGAGTTACTTGAGGAATTACTCGCTCTGATGTTTTTAAGAGAGAAAAACATAGATGCTTAAGTAATGTATATTTAAAGATTCAAAAACCTAAAAATGTAGTTGTATAAGAATGTGGGGGTTTTCTTTGTAAAAACATACTATCACAATTGCTCATATAGTACCACTTAACCACTTACCTTTACTTGCTTTACAAATAAAATTGCTTTATTGTTTTCTTTAGGAAAAAAATATTAACTTTTAAGTCCAAGTGAGAAGAATTCTGGAAAACATTTGCAGTAATTTTAATGCTTGTAGTTAGAAAAAATTGCAGGAGACATGACTCGGACCTTGAATGTGTTTCTGCAGCCAAACAGACTTTCTTGTGATTTGTAGCAATACATTATATGAGGAAATCTGCAAATGGGAGAGAGAAGACCCTGCTCTAACATGTTTAGTGCAATTATATTAGGCTGCAGTGTGGTTTTAGTGCAGTTTTGCAATATGCTTATGGGCAGAGACTGATCAGTTACATTTGTGTAAGTAAAAAATGCTGAAAACCCCTTCTACCCGGGTGGAAAACAGAGGTGCTTGTGCTCCCCCTCTGAGAGATGAGGGGTGCAGCAGGAACGGTGGTCACTAACCCCCTAGGGGGGCTACCTTTGCTAGGTAGCAGAGACTGTAAGGGTAACATATACAGACTGCTTTTGTCACCCAAACTCTGCAGTATGGGCACGTTTCCCTACCACTGGAGAATTCATGAGCTTCTGTAGCCTTTGATACAGATGCATACGGTAACTTTTTGCCAATTTTGTGCAATTAGGGCATACAAAATGGTTTCCCTGTTCGGAATGTTGCATGTGCTACGACACTAATTAGGGGTTTCTCTCCTTTACATGCATGCCTGTCTGCCATTAATATTAATGGCAGTTTTGCCCAAGCACAAGGGAAGACAAGACCTGTGTAACTTTGACTTCAACTTTTGTCTTGGAAATTCCCTGTATAGTTGTTCCTGGAAGCTGCTGGTTTGGCATTTAGTAAACCTACCTGGTGACAGTAGTCGTGTGTAGATGATGAAGTTACCTTTTTAAGGGGGTATTTTTTAAAACTCTTCTGTGGTTTTTCCCCTCTGGGCCTCTGTGGTTTGTCCCTGCGGTTACATTACAAGGTTTTCCAGCTATTTAAAGTCTCATTTATTCATATTTAATCTTTTTTTCTCTTGTAATGAAGATTCTTTTATGCATTTTAAAAAAAGACAAACCTTCAGGGGTTATGCAAGAACATGGACGCAAGTCTAAGGAGGTGCATCATGCTGTCTCATAATAAATAAAATGAAAGAAACAAATCTGTCAGTATTTTCAGAGGAGACATACAGGCTGTACGGTTTTAAAACTCTGCTGAATTTTTTGACTTCATGCAGATTAAGGCAAAACCACTGCAGGCAGGCTGTGCTCTGTAATGCACCCTAGCAAGCCAGCTCCAAGAAATGCAAAAAGAGGGCTGAGAGCTTTGGGCCTCCAACTCACTGCCAGGTGAGCAGGGTGGTGCAAAGCCATTTCTGGGAAGAGACATCTTCTCCTGGAAATGGGAAGGCATTTTAGACAGTGGTCACTTCTTCTCACAAGTCATTTGAAATTGTCATTAAGATGCTGGGTAATAGGATAAGTGATGTCTGCTGGGACAAGATCAGTTCCTGCCTCTTAGCAAAGACCACCAACAAAGACATGGCACGTATGTCAAGGACAGCAGATAAGGGTGATTTACAGCTTGTGCTTTGATCTCATGAAGCTACAATAAAAAGAGGGTTTTTGTGCTTCTAGTTGCATATATATTCAAACAGCTAGAGCTGACTGTATAGATTTACTTTTAGGTGTGTAGACATGATGAACTCTTAGTTTGAACTTAGCTTTGAGGGTACTTGGGCAAACTTTTCAGTGCACTAAATGGGTGAGGCTATGAGTGAATTATTCCAAATTCACAATTCCTTTTCCTGCACAGCTGATCTAGAGAAGCTGACAGGAGAACATCCATATGAACTAAAAAAGAAGGTTTAATGAGAATCCACAGGGCTGTGTTAATGTCCATAGAAGACTGAAGACCCAAGTCCTGTCATATCTTTGTTCAGTACACAAAAAAAGAGTCTGTACTCCATGCAGCTTTCTCTATGTGAATTACTTCTCCACCTGAGGAAATAATGGGCTGAAGTACCTCAAGGAATACACTTTTTAATTATATCAACAAAAACATTTCAAATTGGGAATAGTAAATCCCCCCCAAATTTCTGGTATAAAAAACAAGCACAACTGTGCCAGCAGCTGGCTCCACCTGCAAGACAAGATCTACTGCAATGAAATAACAGTAGAAATAATTGGCCTTACTCCTCAGAGGAAGGGTTTAAAATTATTAACATCAAGATATTCTCTGAAATTTCTCAGTGCTTCATTAATTCTTTAGGCTGCGAAGGCTGAAAAAGGAATGAACATCTGCCTTAAATGAGAGTTTGTATAAATTACCCTCTAAAATGCACCTAAAAATGTACTAGAAGGCATAGATCCCAAGGCCAGTTTGCTTTCCTCTTAATTTGTCTTCATTTATCTTGTTTCAGACTTATATAAAATTTAATTGGACCAGTAAATGTCTCTTATCAATATATTTAGAGGGGGAAAAACCAAAATGTGTCAGTGGGTACATATATGGACGAGAGAGAGTTGAGTGTATGTGCTGTGGAACCCAAAACCAAAAAACCAGAAGACAGGTTAGTGGTGGTGTCCCAGAAATGTCATCAGAAATGGGCATAGATGTGAGCTTCTGAGGGAGGAGGTTTATAAATGAGATAAAATGGCTTCAGTAGCTCTTTATCACAAAGTTCATGACCATAAATCTAAACTGTGGATTGACATGTTTTTGTTCTTTCAAATAATACAGTGAAGTGAGGCATTTGTGAGCTTGCACCTCTTGCACAAAGACTGATCACCTTGTGTCCCACTGTCAAAGAGAAGATCAAAGCATTTACATTTGCTCATTTGCCCTAAAGAAATGGAGCCTTTCCTACAGTGATGTTTCTCAGAAAGTTCTTAGTGAACTGTGTACCATAACTTGCAGCAGAGTTGTAAAGATGACAGAAGCTAAAAGAAGGTTGAGCATCTTGCCTCAGCCATCCCCAGGGAGGGTTTCACAAACAGGAGTTTGTTTCCTTACACCACAGGTAGCAGTGCTGAGAAGGCAGGATAGTTCCTTGTCCTGTTTCAAACAGTAACTTAAGTTCATTCATTTGAAGAAATAAAACCTTGGTTATTCATGCCTTTTCTCCTTGCATTTACACTGCCATGAAGTGGGGTACAAAACTGCATGAAGAACTTTTTCCTCCATTTTACTGTAATGACTTAAAGAAATTCAGGGTGATGCAGAACCAGGGACACTCTGTGTCTGCCCTCCACAAAATCTGGCACTGCTTCAGTTTTTTTCCACACTCCACTGAATGTGTCTACACAGATGATGCAAAGATGATGGCAGTGCAGCGGGTGGTAAGCATGCCTAACCACTGCAATGAAGAAGAGGTATCACTACATTTCAGTGTGAATTGGAAAATCCCATGAGGTTTATGGATTGTTCTTTAGCCTGTCTTCATAGGAGAGGTGCCCCTGCCCTCTGATCATTTTGGTGGCTTTAGACATTATGAAGAATTTCTTTAATTTGAGGGCTGTGAGACACTGGAACATGTTGCCCAAGGAAATTGTGACTGCCTCCTCCCTGGAATTGTTCAAGGCCAGCTTGGATGGGGCCCTGAGCAACCTGATCTACAGAGAGGTGTTCCTGCCCATGGCAGGGGGAGTTGGAACTAGGTGATCTTTAAGATCCCTTCCAACAAAAAACATTCTGTGGGTTGCTCTTGGTTTTCTACCAAGTCTAGGACTACGATTAAAGTGTGGGGTGTTTTTCCCTTGGTGATGATCTTGGTCTTGTTTTGGCAGTGGTTTTTCTAAGAGTTGCTCTTTCCAACCAAGGAGCACAGCAGTAATCAGGAAGAGAAGACCCAACGTTAGAGAAACAAGCAAGCAAGTAATTTAATCCATGTGTAAGTTTCTGAACAAATGCTGTGGAGAAGGTAAATTGAGCTCAACAAAACATTAGATTAAACTCATTAGTAATTGAGAACAACAACAGCTGCAGTCTAAAGAAAAATGCTGGAGATCTGTAAAGCTTTGCCATTAAAATGTATAGACACTGACCCTCTTTAAATTCATAGAGAATGCTCTTTACTTAGCTATAAAGGTTTAATGTAACTTAGCAGATCTGAGTTACTTCAGGAGAGCTTTAATGCTTGGCAGGTCTCTACATTTTATTTATGATATCAAAGCTGCAACTCAGATTTTTACTCAGTGGAAGACATAAAAGAGATTCAGAAGTCATCCAAATCATCTTGTAATTAATGTTACCATGCACGCCCAAGACATTAAAATGTTAACAGTGTTAGATTCGTGTGCTTTGGAATACAGAGTGAGGGCTTTATTAGAGAGAAATACACTGCAGATGTCATCCATCCTAATTGAGGACATTGGGTTGCCTGCTGCTAGTTCTTATCAGTGGTTCAGATTTTTTTTTTAATTTATTCATTTTCCTTACTGCTAGAATCTGCTCTCATTATTAGTCTATCTTGTCACTCATTTGCATTTCAAGTGCTGGGACTGTGGGGTACCAGCTAGCTGCCTTAGAAGAACACTTCAAGGGGTTACTCTATCAAATAGCAGCACAGTATCACAGTGAATTTGACATCTGGGTTATCTTATTCCCAGATGCTCCATGGTGTCATTAGCAGGATTAATCTTAGCTTTAATTTCATAATGATTCTTATTCTAATATATGTGAATGAACACAAAGTCTCTTGACTCATTATCACCAATTTACCCAAGATATGTAATCAAGCTCTTATATTCACCAACATTTATTTTTGCTAATACATCTAAAATTGTAGATTAAGCAAATAGAGTTAGTTCCAGCTGAGTGAATGCCTAGTGAGGTAGCAATGTAGTATTTATGTTTTAATTAAAGTATATTAATGGTAGAGGCTTTTAAATACATACTGGCCAAAATCTTTCTGCTGAAAACAATTCATTTATCATTCAAGTGATATCAACTTGTAAATTTAATCACAGAACCTTTCTCTAACTATTTATTATTTGCAGCCATTTAGAAATTACCTGATCTCATTTTATAGTATAATTTTAACCTTTAAATATCAGTGCAGAACATTTTATTCCTAAGAAAAATCCCTTGACTTCTCAAAGTAAATTTCACGTAATTTTCAAGTTAAATTAAAAATTAAACCCAAACACATTTTATACTGAAGCTTTCTATTTTAATTCCTGTTCTAGGTTGAACTGTAGAATGCAGTTTCTTTTTGCTGCTAAGCAGACACACAAGATTCACCTTCACATCATTCAGAGTTTCAAACTATTGCATTTTTAAATTGCAAGGAGAAAGCAAAATGTGAAATTCGTATGCAGTTTTTTACACTGGTGGACCAAGTTTTTCATTTACTAGCTGTTGTAGCACAGCAGTAAGTAGTGGTTCATTATTGATGGATAAAATGTTCAAACATTTAAAGAAATGAAAGTCAGCTTTGAATTTTTAATTAATTAATTGAAAGTACTGCAAATGCCATCTTGTTAATTGCTTTGCACCTGCAAGCCAATACAGGTTTTATGCACTCTTTCTTTGAATATTAATTTTTTTTTGCATGTCTTCATAATGCTTGGAAAGTCTCCCCTGCAAACATATTAGTAAAGAGTAAATATTGAATCTAAGACAAAACTCACGGCTTCATCTTTCACTGTACACAGAATAGGATTTAAAGGAGGATTTAGATTTCCAAGGCTTCTAATTAAGTAGTGATAATCAGACTTTCTGCTGAGGGTCACTTCCTGGGAGTAATGTGAGTTATTAAAATGCATGTTTTTATTTGTTCTGCTTCGCGAGCTAAAACTGATCCCTTTTAATATAGCAGCAAATATGCAAATCAGTGTTTCATTATATTATGCAATTTATGGCAATCTTCTCTAATTTACTGAAAGGGCAGGAGCCTGACCTTGTCATTCAACTTTTTTTTTCCTGGTAAGCTAAACTAATTATGTGGATCTTCTTATGAAACTCTGAAAGTATGCAGCACAGTAAAAAATGTGACAAATTTACCTTGATTATTCATCAAGATGGCCTTCGATTTTGCTTTATCCTCCTGCAGGGTGATGGATAATTTAAACTTGCATATGGAAGCCAATTTGTTTCAAGGTTTGAAAATGGCTTCCTTTTTTTTTTTTTTTTTTCTTCACAGAAATACTGGAATAAGTATCTGAAATCATTGAAATAATAAATGTCAGGATTTGAGCAGTAGACTAAAAAAAGTTCATTAAAAATACTTGCATGATGTATTATAAATTGATATAATGATTTTTTCTTTGTGCTGTCCTTCGATACAACTTTTCAGCCCGGTTTTTATTAGTGATACAGTGTTCTGCATTTTCACTTTTCTTTCAATGACTTTTATTTTTAGATTTAACAAACTCACCATTCTCTAAGCTCCTTTTTGCCTTCTCCACCAAGAAGTGTAAAGAAAGTTCTCAGTCAAGCCAGGAAAGCACGGCTGCATCTTCAAGGCTGTCAGGGAGGTTGTGCAATCACACTTTTTTTGGGAAGTACACCTTCCTTCACACCCCACAGGCTGATCAGCCCCTCTCAGTCTTGTCAGTATTTTTTCAACTCTTTGCCTACTCTGTGACAACCCAGAGTCATGGGATCATTTAGCTGTATGTTATACTTTGGCTGATGAGACTTAATTTGACTGAGTTAACTGGACCAGAGTGGGGGGGTGCAGGAACAACATTGTAAATATTAAAACCCTGAAAATATCTGAGCTGAAGCGGTCTCGAGAGAACAGCTGGTCAGTAATCCTGAATTGAGGCAAGAGTGGGAATACCTGGCTTGTTCTCAACAGATGTTTATCCTATTTTTTTCTTTAAAAATCTTCAGTGAAAGAGATTTCACATATTTAATTCTTGCTCTTTATTCCCTAAACTTAGTTGAATTATTGTTCCTTCCTGCATTGCAAATCTGGCTAATTCAGATTCTGTGAAGTCCAACTAGCAGAATTCCTTATGCTCGAAGAAAATAACTAAAACACAGAAATAGAAAGTTGTTCTCTACCAGGGTTTAATCCATGAAGCTGAAAACAGTTTTCCCTTGACCATGATGACACTGTAGTCACCAGTTCCACTAATGTAGCCTCTCCTGATGATGTTTAAACCCAACATGTAGGGCATATGAATCCTTAATACTGTGTTGAATACATATGAATACCTTAATACACAGGGTGTAAGTCTGTGTATGAATGCTGATCTCTTGGCTGTGGTGTGGACTGTGCAAGCTAAAGCATCAGTGTTTATTGCCATCAGTAGTTAAAACTCATTCTGTAGCAGTGATCTGTTTTCTGTAGACAACATGTTCTAGGTTTGCCATGTGGTCTGTGTGATGGTCAGTGAAATTATTCATCAGGTTAAAAACAGGTTTTCCTTTACTTTGCTGAGTGGGGAGCGTCAATGTATCCACAGCCTACTTAAAGCTTTGGCTTGTAAATTAAGATCTCCCTTTATATGTACGGGTACTCTAGAAAGCGAGGCATGTGTGTTGCCTTGGTGGGCAGCAATCAAATTAGGACAGAGTTTTTGTCCTAATTTTTTCTAGGAAACTTGAGCTATGAAGCAAAGTTTGCACAGGTATTTTGTCGTTTGGAAATGAGAACAAACATTTGGTGTCTTCTGATGAGGTGGTGAATTTCGATGTCAAAAGGACTAGAGGGGTGGAGATCTTTTATACTGAAGAATAAATTAGTCTTTAATTACTTAATTCCCAGGCACACAGAAGTCCTGCAAGGGTTGGCAGAGCAACTGAATAACTCCCAGGTTCAGGCTTTTTAGTACCATTATCTTATAATTGCTGATTGGCACAGGGTTTGGCTCACTCTTCCCATGGGAGGTCAGCAGTATGTGTGTCTGAGTGGTGAGGATTCCTAGGCAGCAATTTATGCAGTGGTTTTGATATATAGAAAGAGGCAGTAAGAGTTTATTAGCAAAGTACTATTGTTTGGGAGAGAAGGGAGGCTGGAGCATATGAATTCCCTTGCTGACGAATGAAAAGAGTAAAACTGGAATAAGAAGAGTGGCGATTCAGAGACAATAATTTACTCTAGAAGGAAGGTGGAAATACTTCTATTTGGCAGTTTTCTCATTTTGCTCTTTTTGTGCTAGTGACTGTGTCAGGAGAAAGGCGTGTATCACTAACTGGAGGGGAAAATTAGCAGTGCATTTAAATGTTTCATTCTAATGTCCCTTCCTAAGTGAACCTCCATTTAATGTTTAAAAGGCTAAAAATGCAAAGTATGCATCAATAAAACAGTACAGTTTTAACTTCTAATTAAGTTTTAACTTTGGATACATGCAGATGTCAAAGCTACTGCTCTTAATTATTTCCTTTTTTTTTTTTTTTGTTATTTAGCAATTAGCTAAATTATTTGTAATGAGTAATGAAGAGAAAAAAGTAATGTACTTGCCAGTACAAATCTTCTTTCTGCCCCTCTGTCATTCTTTTTTTTTTTTTTTTTTTTTTTTTTTTAAATATTTAATCTTGCTCCCCCAGTTCATTATGAAGCTCCTAGAGGCTGCAAAATATAATGTTATGAATGCTCAGTACTCCCAGGCAGGCACGTTAAATCAGGTTAGTACAAAACCTGTCTCACCTCCTGCTCTGAGTAACCTGTATTAAAAAATTCAGGTTTGCATTGAAACTCAACTGTCTGTTGCCAAGGGCTTTTAATTTCGAAACAGTCTGTTTTCCTGTTTGTGTTATTCTTTCTCCCTCAGAACAGATTTATTTGAATAATATTTTGGGAGGTACAAAATTCTTGGCAAAATTAATATGTTATTATTTAAAAAGATGTTTAATTGCAGTTAACATAAAATCTTTTGGCAATGCCATGAACATAATGATAGCATTTAATAAGTTTTATCATTATAGTGTTGTTATTTGCAGTGGTATTGCTAGGGAATTGTCATATTTTAATGATAGATTCTTAATTTAACGGTTTATAACAACTATAAAAATATACTTCAGGCTGAAAAATGACATACGAGTTCCAAATATGGAACTGAATGTTGTTTCTAGTTTTAAAACAAATAAACAATAAAACAAACTCCATGTGAACATTTCATAGATATGAACTGAAACACCTTTCATACAATGACCTCTTCCGCAAAGGATCCCTTGTTACTTTCCTTGCTTAATAACCCTGTCCCAAAATGCACACTCCAAAACAAAGAAAAAAAGTGTAATTTAATGTTAAGCTTTTTGGGTGCTTTGCCTCCAAAACAGTGTGTTTTGGAACTTTGTGAGGAGAATTTACAAAAGTTGAAGGGTAGGGGGCTGCTTCAAAGGAGGTTTCATCTCTTCTGAGCATTCCTTTGCAAATCAAAAGTTCTCTGCAGCATTAAAAAATTTAGTGTAGACCCTAAAGTTGGAACTATTTTACAGAACAATTGGGTGGGGGGAAAATTCAGAACAGTGTTTCTTTCTATAAATATAGTAGGCTCTCAGGAAAAATGAAAATCCCATGAATCCCATTAAATTCATCAGACTGATCTGGTACAACAGAGGAAAGAAGCTCGACATAGGAAGCAAGAAATTGTGAGCTTACAACCAAGAGCCATGTGTGCATCTGAGACCCGGGTGCTCTAATTCCAAAAGGCAAACTGGCCTCGTGGTGAAATGCCATGTGTCTCTGTGTGGAACCTTTTAACACACCAGTCAGTAAGGACTGCAGATACTGCTGTATCTTCCAGTTGGCTCTGGTGAAAGCACCCTTGTGTTAGGTGAGCATAACTGGTACTGTCCTGGTGTGGTGTGAGTGCCCACTGTGTGGTCATGCCACACAATGTACTTTTTCTGTTCAATTTTTACGATTTTTTCTATTTGTCGTCCAGCAGATGGGAGGACAGAATCTCTTTGATGTTAAATGGTGCAGGTAAAATGCAAAGAACTACTTCACTGGGAAATTTGATGCATTGGCAACCAAAGTGTCTGCTCACTGCTGCGGGACAGTAGCACTGAGGCGTGTGGACTGAAGTGGCTGCAGTTCCCTACGCAGCCTCAGAGCAACCTCAGCGAGGTGAGGCCAAGGGGCCAAAGAGTGCAAACCGCAGGGTCTGCAGGTCTGCCTGGGAAATCAGATTTCAGTGGAGGAAGGGATACTCATCTCCTTGTGCAGGCTCTGGTCTGTATATAGATGTGCACAAACACATGGTGACAGTCATATCACACAATTTGAGTGTGGAACTTCAACAGGCTGATTATGTTTCTCAGACTCGTCTTCTCTCTGGTAAATAAGCATTTGGTAAATTCCTAGGTCCTCTTGGCTCAGGGGACTTTTAGCTTTGGTTGATTTTTAAAGTAAAAAAGCAGGGTTTTTTCATCCTGTTTAAGTGTTTGTGATTTTTAGCATGTGTACCTTTAAGATTAAGTCAAACCCTTTCCTTGTTCCCAGGCATGTATGAGCGTGGCAGTTCTTCCATGTTGCAGCCAGTTAGTAAGAAGGGTACTAAAACTTGCTGGAATCAGAGACAGGATTGCAAGAGGCTGGCAAGCATGGTGCTGTACTGTGAAATATGTTCTGGAATATTTCAGCATGCTGAAGAAGTTTGGGAAAGCCAAATGCTGTAAAGTCACTGCTGTGTGTGCTTTAAGCACATGAACCCTGAAAGGGGAAACTGATTAACTATTCCTGGAGATGAAATTTATAATTCATGGAAGAATAGCAACATGAAATTGATAAATTTGAACTTCTTCACTCAGAATTGAGTTCATTCAGAAAAGCTTCTTTTCCTTTCCTTGTTGACACTTGCCACTGTGCTCTTTTTACAACTTGTAGTCTCTTGGCCTTCTGTGGCAGGGACCATTGGCATCTGTCTGTTTCATCAGTTCAGACTTGGAAATTATGGCACCTGCCAACAGAAGAAGGAGAAAAATCTGGTGCAAAAAAAATATCCTTAGGGTCATGGGAACAATGGAGAGGACCAAGATATAACTCTAAAGACATGGTTCTCAGTAATGGAAATTGTTTTGATTCCTTCCCTGACATTAGCAGTGCTTGATAGGCTTCTCAGAGTTTCCACTGCTTGAAGCCTCTGACGTATATGTTCTTAGGAAATTGCATACTCTTTTGAATTACTGTTAAGTCTTAGACTGGCATATATTTCACGTTACTGCCTTAAAAAAAATAAAAATACAGAACACGATACTTATATTCACAACTCTGGACTATTTTCTCATCAAGCAATGAAGACAGGAAGCTTGTGTTTCTGGGGTAGAAGAGGGAAAAAAATATTTAAAATTGTTTGCCCATCCCAAATAGACCATCCAGGGCTCTGTCCCTCTGAACATGCTTCATACCTGCAGCCATTGCTGAGGTCTGTGGGACTGCCCTGTGGGAGAACTACAGCAGCTTGGTGGTGGGCAGCACTGCCCTATGGCACCTGCAGAAGTGGTGTCAAGAGCCACTCTTGTCCACTGGGATCCTTGTTGCTCTGCAGAGTATTGCTGAAGGGTCATCAGCAGGTGTTTCAGGCTGGTTTTCCAGCTGTGTGGATGTAATGGCATCATGCAGTGACAGTGTAGCCCTGCTCCTACCTGGAATTTCCCAGGTACAAATATGTTGCCAAGGTTTCTAGAAGGTGTGGAGCCTGCTGTCTATGTTCTCCCAGGTTCATGGAGTCCTCTGGGAATGTATTTCACCTGTATGCTCTTGAAACCCTGGACAAGTTTATAAATTCCTTGAATTTCACTGACAGAAAGCTTCCCGGTCAAAGATGGCACCCCTAAAGAAACCCAGAGGCAGGAGTAACTTCACCAGATCCCACCCAGAAATGTGCAATTGGACAGATTTCCCCCTTTCAGTTCTAGAGGTGCTCCTCTTCCTGTTCCTCCCCTAGGCTTTCCCTCCCCATCTTTTGTCTAAGTTGCTAAAGGCAAGAAGATAGGATGTTTCTCTGCTCAGCTGAATACTGTGTTAGTTCAGGGCCAGCATTTTAATTCTTGCTTCCCTGCTTTTGTTTACATTATGAAAAAAAGAGGTGAGGGTTTGTTGTAAAGGAAAAAATTATTCAAGATGCAAAATACCACAAATTTAAATTAAATTTTTAAAAAATTAAACAAATTTGGGAAGACTTTTAAAAGACAAAAGAGTAAAAAATCAAGAAAGGAAAAATTGTAAGAAAGGACACATACTAATCCAACTTTAGATTCATATTCTATTTTTCCCAAATTATATCTCGATCTTTTGGGGAGTGTACTGGAGGGGAAAGGATTATTACTTCTAGCATGCAGAGTGACAGTTGTGTAGCAAAGAGATAAAGTGATTCAGTGCTGGAGAGTTTGCAGGCAGAATTCAATAGCACAAAGGTTTTAAAAAACTATTTTTTTCTTTTTTCTTTTTTTTTTTTCTTTTTTTTATTTTTCTACAGCAATGATTCCTAGCCATTCATCATAAAGCACTAAAAATCAAAGAGCAATATTCACGAGCCTCCTAGTACAGTATGTTAAACCCTGATAACTGTCAGGAAGAGGCTGTCTGAAAGAGAAGAGCCAGGTAGCAGTACAGAAAACAAAAAACAGGTTGGGAAAAAAAGTACTGAAGAATAAAAGGAGAGAAAGCCTGCTATGCAAAGGGGGCCGAGCAGTACTCCTGTGTTGTATTTGTCATGCTGCCATTTTGTTAACAAGAGAGATATATTACACCAGTGCAAAATGCAAGTTCTGGAGTTCTGTCTGTTGTCACAGAACCCTGGAGTGACCATGTATGCCAGTGGTAGATACTGTTCTTACAAATTGCTCTACTGGATCTGGAAATATGTTGGTTTGAATTTATTCAGGTAATGTTTTATGCAAACATCTTTCAGCCTAGGGCTTGCCTATGAAGAGTTTGCTGTGAAGATTTCATATTCAAAATATGAACTGTTTTCAGTAGATGCACAGGATGTTCATAACATGTCTTTGTGCTCTATCTAGAATACTGTAGGTCCTTGCATTGGATTTTGAGATTCACTCTCTTAGTTGTAAAGTCAAAACTCTTGTTCAATGGACATTCTGTTCATACTATCAAAACACTTTCTGTTCAGTTACCACCCTTTGGTGAGAAACTGTCAGAGTACAGATCTAGAATATTTCTTAATATTAAGCAGTAAGACTGTGATGATTTTTTTGTTGTTGTTTTCATTGGAGTGAGCGTTCATAAATTTTCTTTGTCAGAACACTCCTGACTCCAGCCTTGGCACTGCTGGGGTTAAATGGCTGTAAGCATGTTAAAGAGAACCGAGCTTCCACATAGACCTTCCAGAAGAGCACATCTCTGATGTGCTTGTTGGAATCCCATGGTGTCTCCATGTAGGGGTAAGTCTTCTAATGCTTTTTTTCTTCTCTGCCCAATCCAGTCTGGATCTATCTCCAGTCATTTTCTCTATTTCAGAGGAATACTGTGAACAAATAAAATGTATGCATGAAAAAAAAAACAGAGCTATTTTGACAAGTGCAAAATATAAAAGGACCATACCACATAAATAGTTTCTTTGATAGAAAGCAGGTATTTCTGCAATAAATAAAAATTGAACTGTTCCATCATGAGAGATGGTAAATTCTGCTGGGGTTTTTTGGATGTCCCATGTTTAGTAAAAATAGAAAACATTGAAACATTTGGTGTCTAGAAATGCTTGCAGCTTTATGCCTGTCTCTAATTGTGTTAGGATATACTCAGTATACCAGTATTAATCATGGGGGTTCCCGTGTTGATGAAGAATTGTAGCCATTTCAGATACCTTGCCTGCCACTTCATAGGTGATATTCAGAAAATTTTCAAGAAGACAGTTTTGATACCCTCTTACCAGTCTAGATTCTTTCTAAGGACCTGAGAACACTGTTACTTAGTGGGAACGTTTTTGATCTTTGCCTGTTTTGATGTTTAGCTTCTCCCATGTCTCTAGTCATCCCACATGTCGGTGTCTAGTGAGCTAAGGCAACATATGGGAAGTTTATTTCCTACCTAGGGTCCATTTTATTTCTTTAACTAGCTACTATGAATTATTCTCTGCTTCTCTGAGAGATAATACTGCTTTTAAAACAAGCTCATCATCCACTAATCCGTTTTCAAACCCTGTTAGGCAATCTGGGTTAAGCAGAGTATAACAGAGTTATCCTGCTGGATTGATTGTGTGGAGTTAGATCTCTTACATGGAGGGAGCCCAAGACCTCAGGGTCTAATAATAATATTGCCTTCTCTATGAATCATTTATTGATTCTGTAAGGACTGTGTTCTATTACAAAGAGCAGATTGGAGGGAAGGGGCTTTTTTTTTTCGTTTCTTTTTAATGTTCCGTAAAATTTTCACAGCCAAACCTGAAACATGAACAAAGAGATGTTGGAAACAAAAATTTAAAATTTCTTTAAATCTGGAGGAGATACAGCTTATCTTTCCCATGGCTGTTCTCCATCAACCTCATATAATGATAATTTACTCTGATGCAACCAAGTTCCTTTTCTTTGCAAAATTACCCAGGGCTTGCGTAGATTTTGCTGGTACCAAGCCTGTATCTGAATCCCAGTTCTGGTCTAGTGTCATCTCTCATACTCAAACCTTGCCTAACCATTGTCCCCAGGCTCTCTTGCACATATAGTTAGTTGTAATCATGTGTGCCTTTTGTAGCTCTTAAATATCTAGTGTTCTTGTTTCCAAGTAAGAAAAACTCAATTCATATATGTACTGAAGGTGCTTGAAAAAACAGTCTGTAAATCTATAATATTTTTCTATTGATGTAAAAATATAAGAAAAACAGCAAACAAAGTAGGATAAATGTTACATAAAACCACTAAGCTTGTGTGTCACTTGAGTGTTCAGAAAATCAAGGTACACAAACCTCAAGTAGGCCTCTCTGGTCTCCAAAGAAGGATATTTTCTCCTCCTAGTAATACTGAGAGTAACAAGGATAGCAATGTGCAGTGGTCAGGATAAACATGGGAAAGCATTTAGCTCAGAATAGGTGAAATTTCTCAGCATGCACTAATAATCATATAAGTAAGAATGAATACTCATGTTTGGTTTGTACTTCATCTCTATCTAAAACAGGTGCAACTCAGTCAAAGACAGAGTACATTCCAATTCCTGTATTCACAGCGTTTTAAACAACACAGAAAATATATTGTTATTCTTTATGCTGTGTTGCTTGTCTTTCCCTGTCTCTAGAGGAGTGAAAATTGTAAAATGAATGTAAGGATCCTGTTCTTTGTCTCCTAACATACGTTCTGTCTGCAGCCTCCTCCAAGGCACCTCTTATTAGGTGTTTCTGCAGCTCTCACAGATTCATCCTGGGAGTGTGAACATCTGGACAGCAAATGCATTTCCCATTGTGCCTTTAGATGCCCCAAAACCCTAAAAAATGGAGGAAAGAAGCTATTTTGCCAGATCAAACTAGGGCCTCTTCAATGTCCCATACTAGCCTTTTAATCTTCAGTCTATTGGTTTACTCTGGAGTGGATTGTGTGCCAATCTTAGCGGGTCATTTAGCTTTATATAGTTAAATCTATATGAAAACAGAAGTCTCAACTTTGTTCCTGTGCCTCCTATTCAGCTTGGCAAAGGGTATTCTTGGATGTCCTTTCTGTCTGGATTTATCAAGAAACTCCCTTATTGCCTCTTATCCTGAATATTTGATTTTTGCAAGTTCCCACTGTGACTGGTATGTAAGTTTTAAGCAGGTGTAGATTTGCTTCTCAGTGTCAGATACTGGACCTCTTCAATTTCCTAGCTCCTGGTGGTGTATCCTAACCATGTAAAAAATAAATAATAACTTCTTGCTGTAAATCTAGATTTCCACATTTGCACTCCTAATAAGGGAACTGCCTAGTCAGAATCTGGGTCTGTGAAGAAAAACAAGATTTGTCCCTCAAAAATGGTTTTCTTCATTTCCCTTTTTAAAATGTAATCCACAAATACTCTTCTAACAGCATGGGCAGCATTGGTCAGTGTATGAAGCAGCTCTGCCTTTATCAAAGACAGAAACTGCAATTACTGCTGAACACAAAAAAGAATTCTAAGTAACAGTAGAGTTATTATATTCTCAACATCTTTCTCCCGCTTTGATGACAAATTTCCTTGTTTTAAGAATTTAAAATTTAATTGCAGATTTTATACATCATAGTATGTGCAAGTGTACCATCTATGAGTAATGTTACAGCCACTTTAGCTGTAGCTTACCTCCATTTACACTTAGTTTTCTGTCTTTTCCTGGTAGCATTTCTTAGTCATATTATTTCTCCTCATTTTTGTTCTCAGAAGATGCAAGTGTTTTTTTATTTAGACTTTGCAATATGTATGAAATGATAAGCACTCAACAATATTTCTAGAACTATGTAGATGAAAAAGTGTGGTTTGAGGTTCTGAGTTTCTTCTGATTTGACCATTTTTCTCCTTAATTCAGTAGTAAGTTAAAGATAGTTGCATCAACTTTCCAAAAACAAGCAGGTGAAGAAATTTTAAAAATCATGCTTGGGTAAGGATGTAAAAACAGGGCACTTTTAATGTGAATTGTTTTACAAACATAACACTTGCTGAGACACTTAGGAAACAAGATTAATATAATTGTAATTTGCTCAGGAGATTCCCTAGCACAGAATATCTTTGATTCAGTTAACTGGTAAACTGCTAGCATAGCAATCTGATCTAGTTGAGGGGTGTCCCTGCTTAATGCAGGGTGGTTGGACTAGATAACCTTTAGAAGTCCCTTCCTACCCAAATTATTCTATGATTCTATCAGGATTAAAGGCCTGCACAGTGCAAATAGTGACATATGACAGTGCTAAATTAATAGATATTATAATCTTGACTAGTGACAGAGGTGCTTTCTTATCCAGAGCAGGGTGTCAAGAGGAGGCAGGAACTGCCTCATGAAGCAAGATATAGCAGAGTGTAATTCAAAGGAAGTTTAAATCCTGTTGCAGATGCAAGGCACAGCTGATGAGCTGAGCTCATGTCTTGCCTCTGGAGGTGGCAGGTTGCCCCGGATCCATCTACACTTGTCCTACAGTAAAAAGATGTAGACATTGAGTCCTAAGCTCAACAGGAGCTAGGGGCCAATCTCTCTCAAGGGTTTGTCTTGACAAAAATTAATTTGTTGCCAGTTAAAATCATATTTAATGATTAACTTGAAACAGAACATTGGGAAACAGACAAACATCAAAACAGCACCTTTTCCCCCCTTTCCCAGGCTCAGCTTGACTCCAGATTCCTCTCTACCCACCCTGAGTGGTGCAGCTGCGTGGGGATTTGTGATCAGTCCATCATATTTCTCTGCTTTACCTTCCTCCTTGCACCTTTCCTGTGCTCCAGAGTGGGCTCTCTGGAGGCTGCAGTCCTTCCAGGAGTGTGTCTGCTCCAGCATGTCACCCTCCATGGGCTGCAGTGGGCATCAGCTCTGCCATGGAGCACTTCCTCCTCTGACCTTGGTGTTCCTCCTGCTGTCCCTCTTCCCCTTCTCTCCTCCTCACCTGATATTTTCTGCCCTTTCTTCATATCACTTTTCCCAGAGCTGCCCCAAGGGTGGCTGTGGCTGGGGGGGTCAGTTTGAGGTGGCTGGAACCGGATGGAACTGGCTGGAACTGGCTGTGTCTGTCACGGGCAGCCCTGGCCTCTCCTCGCAAAGCCACAGTGCCACCCATGTGCAGGCACAGGCCCAGGGTTTGAGGCTTTTTCACACTTAATTTGTGTATTCCAAGCCTCAATTTCTTTGAAAGAGCCCCCAGCAAGTCAAATGCGAAGTCTTAATGTCTTTTTATTTTCCAAAGGAGGGCCAAGTTTCCTGTTGTAAGAATGGTTTCAGCAGAGACAGGTCGCTCATGATAAATTTAACTGTAATCTGCTAAATATATGCTAATTCTTTGCTTTCGATGTATGAGCATTCATGCTTCTTACCCATTGGTGCTAATTATCTGACACACATTACCATAGAGCTGGAAATGCATGAGGTAGGTATGTTAGTGCTTCCTAAACTTTATTTCAGACAACTTGCCAGCTTACTCACCAGTAGGTAATTCTTATAGCTCCTGGACAAAACTCTTGCAGAGTAACTCAGCTCCTTCAGTTTTCTCTGCAAAAATGAGGAGACATGGGCCAGCTGGTCCCCCACTGCTCACTCTGGTGAAATGATATTCCCATCACAACTCCTGCTGTAATCACTTCTACTAATCTTGCTCTCTCTCCTTCCCACATAGATTCTCCAGATCATTACACAGGTTAGCTCTCCCCTGCCTGCCCACCAGTCGCAGGATTCAAACAAACGAGCCTCAAATTATGCTGAGAATAAATGGAGATAAACAGCAAACCCAAGGAGACAAATAAGACAAACACCTTGAAGAGGAACAAGTAAGTGAAATACAATATGACAGGCTCAGGAAGATGAGACGGAATGATTTCCTGGAATGCAGCAGCAATTTTGTGCCAGCAGCGACGTGCCGGCTGTACTTGACCTTCAGTAACCTTTATCCCCGTCTCCTCCTGCTGCTCCTACAGCTTCTCAGCCCAGTTTTTCTCCTTTGCTGCTGCTCGTGTGGTTTCCCTGGTCAGGTACCTTATCTAACTGGTACAGATGCTGCATTTTCTGAACTCAAGCTCCTCTGCAAAGGCACTGCACCCTGCATTCCCCCACACCTTCCTGGGGTGGGATGCACCCTGGAGGCCCTGTGGTGGAGTGTGGAGGGAAGTCCTCTGAGTATCTTCTTGACAGATTTGACCTTCCATTGCCACACATGGAAATTAATGTCCAACATCAACAGAACGATCCCTCCGGGAAAACCACTCAGAACCCGTTCCTCTAGACAGGTGCTGTTTGTTGGGTGTGGCTGGGAATTTTCTGGCAAAATGAGATTTTCCCTAGAAGGTGTCAGTTTCTTTAAATTGAAACAGTTAATATAGATGAATAAATGCCAATACTTTCTTACTTCCTAGCATTTAAGCATTCTGATTTGACAGGCCTGAAGCAAGACAGAAATCGCTTGCCTAGTTTGAAATATCTGGTAAAGAGCATTACAAAACCTGTATTTAAAAACTGAATGAAAATGAAATATTTTCAAATTAACAAAGTGGAGAGTTTATACGGACATGATTTTTTTTGGTATGCATGATTTTTATGCTGTTCTTATCTGATTTTGCTTCTTTGTCTCGGGCTGGGGAGGGAATCTTGAAAATACTGACAGGACATGGCCTTGAGAAACCACCTCCACCCTTTTTTCTCCCTCATTTGAAGGGAAATATTCAAAAGCAAAGGATTTGCCATGTTATATGAAGCTATTGTCAAACAAAACTTGTTAGCAGAGACCACCAGCAGCTTTGGGAGGAAGCAAGTATCACGAGCCTAGTGATGCTCAATATTTTAAGAAAAAAGGTTGTTTTTATGTTTGTCCTGTGTCTTAGGATATTAGTTTCTTTTGGCAATGCATGGAGGCCAACGGCAATAGCATTGAGTATCTGTGTGAGTATTTGATTATATATTTGTTTCCATATGTCTTCTAATGCTGTTCTTGAAATATCACTGCAACTGTGTTGTTTGGTCTCAGTATGCTCTTGTGTACTCTCATGCAGTGTAATATCAAAACATTTTCTGTTACTAAGAACAGTGTGTGTTGTGTTAATGCATCTTTGTGTAGGTAGCACTCCCCTCTGTCTCTTCTCAGCCTGTCAGGAAAATAGTTTGATTATTTTATAGAATTTTTAGGTGGTTTGAAGAAATTATTGAGGGTCTTTCATCTGGAAAGATGAGGTTTGCACTGAAGTTTGCAGTTGAATTTATTTTTCTCTCCTCAGGGACCAAGGTCTACAGCCCACATCCAGCTCTTCCAAAAGAAATCTCCTCCTATCTGGAGTTTCTTGTTTGCTGGCAGATTCTCTGTTTGGAGGAATGTGGCTGTCTTTGAAGGTCGTGGTCAGAGAAGGAGAAGGTCTCACAAGAAAGTGGGGCCAGTCCTGCGGCACACTTTGAATTTCAGGGTAGTGACCTTGAACTCCTCTCTGCTCTGTTGGGAGCCAGAGCACTGGAGTGAAGTGTGTGCTGTGACCTGCCTTGGTGGTCAGATGAACTATTATGTATAGCAACACTTGGTATTTTTTTCACAATATATAACTTCACTTTTAGATTTGAGTTGAAGTAATGTAAATGCCACAGTTCATGACTTCATCAGACCTGTTAATTTACTGAAGGTTTTTTGTGTCCTCTTTTTCCTTAATTCCTGTTACCTTCATTTAAGTACAAGAAATTTTTGTATGGATGAATTTCGTACGGCTGGTGAGAAGGAGTTCATTTTTACAGGATAGGTCCAAAATATGTTTTTTAATTGTCTTAAGAGTAATATAGTCCAGTAAACCTATATGCTACGGAAGCATAATATATGACTCTCAAAATGAAATTATTTTAGAAATACAACTAGTGTGAGACTTTTTTTTCCTGGTTTACTTGTGAAGTTACTATTTATTGTTTTGACTTCAACTGTGGCCATGCTTCAGTGATATATTTTCCTTTCTGGGTCCTACCAAAGGTCCCCAAAACCTGCAGCCTCATTATGCAATGTGCTGATCTGATACAAGCTCATTCTGTTGTTTCCATTTTATTCAAGCATTGTTTATGGGTTAACTTTACATTGGCAAGTTTTAGGCTGGTACAGATATAATCTTTTCTCTCCCAGATGATGACAGCTCAAAAATGTAACTTTGAATTTGCAGGCTTTAGTAGCTTTAGTGATCTGCACAAGGAGTTATTTTCCTGCCCTGGTCTGGCTTGAATTTTTTCTTCTGAGGAGTGTAGTAGAGCTATGATGTGATATTAATGACCGTGAATGAAACCACAGCCTAAGTACTCGTAAGAACTCGCTGGCTGTGATTTTGTGGCTTTCTTTACAGTATCAGCATTTTCCTTAAAAGTTGATCTGCAGCAGTCAAAGGAGTATGTCCAAATTCATCTTGTGCTTAAAAATCATAAAAATAGTGGGTTTACCTCATGGAGCTATGGGCGTAGATTGGGAAGAAATACTTCTAATACTTGAAAGGAGGATAAAAAGCCAAAGACCACTGACATAGCATCTTGTGATACCTTAACTAACTGCTTCCTAGATTTTGGATGCCTGGCATGTGATTTTTGAACTCCTGAGGTTACAGAGAGTGCAATAGACAGTGATCAGGAGTGAAAAAAAATCCCACAAAAACCTACCAGATTTCACTATTTCACTGATGGCAATAAAATATATAAAATGTTTTCATATGGTGTCAGTAACTAATTAGTTTGCATTCATGTATGTTGTTGCAGAATAGAATGAGACCTCAACTTTCAAAATTAAATATTAAAAAAAAAAATATTGCAGAGAGCTCATCAACAGCAGAGAAGTTATTTGCAGTATTCTTTGTGCAGAATATATGTATATTATCTTCACCTACTGTGGCATATCTTCTTCCATGCTTGTTATGTGGCTCTAGACTCCCATTAACTGAATCCCTAGTGGAAAGCCGTTTCCCCACATTATATTGTAATGCTCTTGTTAATGATAAATTGATGAAGAGCTGCTTTTTTAGATTAGGTGAGTGGTCCTTTGATAATGGGGTTGGAATCAGGCCAGAGGTTTTATACTACTTTGCCTGGAGGGTGAGAACCAACTAAAATATTCCTTTTTTCTCTTCTACTAGAAAATGAGACAGCCAAAGAATTTCAGCTTTTAATTTTAAGAGAGCAGTTCAACACTAGTTTACGAGGTGAGTATTTTTAGACTTTGTCTTTATCTTGCCCCATATTTCTAATAAATTATTAAAGAAAGGTACTTCTCATGTAATTAGAGAGCCAAGCACCTTTTAAACAAGATCAACTTCTGTACGTTTGAATTGACTGGTTTTGTTTTCTGTGGAAAAAGATCATAAGGAAAATACTTTTGCATGTTTCAAAGTTAAGATCAATTGTTATCCTATTCCAGTTTCAAATGCACTATATTAGTACTTTTGCTGTAGCAGAAAACTGTTAGAATATTTATGGTCTTTATTTTTACATAAAACCAGACATTTCCTATTATTTCTTTGAGCAAGGAATATGCAGTGCATTCCTGCATCTATGGATATTTTTTGCTACTAGCAGTAACATAATTGAAATTAAGTCAAAGTAAAATATATTTTTTAAGTGACACATATTTTTAAAGTTTCCAGTCTTGGCTCGGATGGTCTTTCTCAGCTCCGTATCTTGCCCTTTGGGAAACATCATGGAGTGTGCATGTTCATCTCTTCTGATCATGCTTTGGCAAGGTCATGCCTTGGTAGGATTGGATTGCCTATTATTATCTGGATGTTGCTTTAAAATTTAGTGGTATATGGAAGAAAACAGAGTGAACAGTGGAATTTTGATACACCAAATAAGTTTTGAAATATCTTTGCTTATTGCTGGTTGAAGATAACTCCATATTGCTTAATAAAGGTCTATGTCTAGTGAAGATATGGGACATTTAAGTGTGAACTTTATTAATGGAGATGATATAATTTCAGGAAAGCAGTTTTAGGTTAAAATGACAAAATTGGAATCTAGAATTTGATTCTGTCGTGCTTGAATGTAGGTGTTTGGTTTAGTCCTGTATGAAAAGCAAAATACAAAACAACAGAAAAAACCCTAAAAAAATAAATAGTTTTGTCACTTATTTTAGACATAAGTGTTTGACACCTCTATTACCCAGAGTTTCCATCACAAGAAAATGAGACTTCTTTCCCACTGAAAAATTTCTTCAGCCTTTTAGTTGAGGGCAGACTTACTCTCACCATAGGAAAGCAGACTTAATCTCACCATAGGAGAGAGTAAAAAATCCCTTATTTCCCTTCTGCTTTCCAATGAGCATTTGTTGTGGTCATCGGGAGGAAAATTTTGTTCTGCCATGAAATATGAGTCCCTCCCAAATATGTGTCCATCTTTGGCTTTCAGTTGACACCCTCGCTAACTCATCAGCATTCAGTGTCAAATCTCCTGTACAGACTTTTGTTTCCAGATCAGAGGAAGCTGCCTGGGATCTTAGCACTGCCTGGTAAATCCCATCAGCACCTGGTATATGGGACTCATTGTGCTCAGGTGTCTCCATGCAAAGACAAAAGAGCATATCAGCCTCCAGTCCCAATGGGGAGACAGTGACAACAGAATTTTGTCATGGCAGCTCTATGGAGAGTAGGAATGAAAGGTGAAAGTTCTGGGGCTGTTGTACTTTTTTTTTCCCCAAGGATTCAGAAAATTCTCTGCAGTCACAAGCATGAATCTTGAGGCCATTGTATCCCATGGCATATAGGAGATGTCTTGGTATAAGAGGGATCTACATGTTTTAACTGTGATAACTCTTCATTTTGCCTCTTCTAGGTAGGCTTTGGGTCCAGCTTTCACAAAATTGTTTTGTTAAGGTCATGATCTCTGTGTTGCAACTGGGGAGGTGTAAAGGCAAAAGATGTGTCTTCAGTTTCAAAAAAGACATATCCTCTTTGGAATTCATAAGTGTGCAGTGTCTGACTATATAAAGGGTTTCTTCACCCGAGAGTCTGCCGTATAGGACAAACATTATCCTCTGTGCCCTTGCCCCTGCAGGGGAAAGGGTGCAGAAATCTAAATATTATGTTTAAAGTGATCCTTGTTGTTAAGAGCTAGAGTCAAAATACCTAAAAGACAGCTTTCATAAGTTGATATTTGTTTCAACCTGTGAAGAGAACAGTGGCTGAGTGCTTGTTAAAGGTATATTTTCTTTTAAGTTATATGGAGAGAGATGTCAACTATTTACCATAAATATATTTATACATTTGAATATATAAATGATACTGTTACTTACCTTCAGTAGGCTTCCCACTGACAGGTATGCTCAGAAAACATCTTTCACTAAACCTGAAATGTTGATATAAATATCTGAAGAAAAATACTAATCACAGAATACATTGAACAGACTTACTGATCTTGTATACCTGGAAAAAGATTTTCAAACAGACTTTGTCAGCTCAGCCTTGGCATTCCTTGTCAAACAAAAGCATGCCTAAAGACACATTTCAAAAGCAGACAATGCAGCACTTGCTAACCTGCAGAAAATCGAAAAGGATCAGGGAGGCAGAGAACAAACAGAATAGGTAAGCAATAAGAAATGGAACACAGTTCTAAAGAGCTGTTTCAGAGAGCCAAATATGTTTAAAGAAGCCTACATCAATAATTAAACATCAGTAAGTAAAATTCCAGTATACTTTTTTGCCAGTATTGTTTTAAGATTTGTAATATAGAAATGAAATTATTGATTCTGTATCAGTAAGAAAACATAACGAGTGTTAGGAGAGGAAGAAGCAAGGTGGGAGAATGAAAAGGAGACAGGAGTATTTTTAGCACAGTCTGTAATCCTAACTTTTCAGAATAGAAAGTCCACACTTCAGTACTCGTCCACTTCAGTCAGTTGAAAATTTGGGTCAGGCAGCTGTTATCTAAATTGACAGCAGCTATCTGATTAATAGTAAAATGCTCTTAAAAAAAAAAAAAAAAAAAAAAAAAAAAAAAGGAGGAAAATAGGCTGTACTGTGTCACATTCACGCCACTCATGTTGCTTACGTTGTGTCACACTGTGCAGTGATTTGATGCTACATAACACAACATGACATGAGTCACACAGTTCACTGCTATCCATATTACACTCAGGTAGTTTGGCATAGCTCTAACTTTTGCTTTACTCTCATTTCCTATTCAGTGCACTCCACTTAGACACTTAGACTGGTTGGTTAATGCGGACAATTGCTATACACTCAAAACTAGAGTTCCGTACCCAAATACATTTTTCATTTGATATTGAAGTGGTAACTTCAGTGGATATCTTCTGCACATCCATATGCAGCTCCTTTGCTAAACATAGGAAGAGCATTAATGGCAACTCACACCTGAAAAGGAGGAGTTAAGGGGAATTTCCCACAGGAAATACAGCAGGTGTCTGTGGCAATGATTTTCTGAGTTGAAGAAATACTCTCTAAATGGAAAATAATTTGACTTTTTTCTGCCACCAGAGATGTTCCCAAACTAAAACCTCATATTAACCTCCTGCTCTCTCCTTCAATTTCAATTTTCCTTGAATACTTTTCTGTTTCAGAAGGATGAGAAATTTAATTCCAGATCTCAGTTTGTAAAGCAGTCTGTAGTAGTCTGAACCAAAACTCTCCATCTCCAAATGCTTAAGGCATTTCCAGTACTTTCAGAGCTGTGCACTTCAGGTTTAGCTGTCCTTATTGGATGTTTCCCCAGAATAATAGTCTGTTGTCTTTGTGGTCACCCACCTCAGACAATGAGCATCAACCCTAGAGCAAAATTAAATTGCATTATTGTTTCCAGTAATGAACTCTTGTCTGCCTGTCACCACATCTCATACATCTTATCTTTGTTCTAAACAGAAGTAGAGGGGAGCACAGATTACTAGGCAGCTTTGATGAATTTCTTTCATTCTTGTTGACAGCATCCTGAAGTTCTAGATCACTTAGCACCTCCAAAGAAGCGATAAGTGATTTAGCTTTTGGGAGACAAATTGGTTCTATTAACTCTGAGTGCCATATTTAACAAAAATAACTCATTAGCTGTGCATTATGATTCACTAGGGTGCTCTGCCCTTGGCTAGATCCCAAAAAAACACATTTGTGTATGAGTGTTCCTATTATGGGGTGTGAGACTTATTAATGGTAGACCATATGCACCAGTGCATTCTTCTCTTTTTCTTTCTAACAAAGCAGTTTTCCTCTCACAGATGAGAAATGACCAGATTTTGAAGGGTTAAACCTATTCTAATGTGATAAAACCTGAGAGACCACAGCAATCAAGCTATTGTTCAGTCTTGGCATACTCAAAGAAAGTGGCTTTCCTGCGAGTAGTACTTGAACCCACTGTTCTTTCTTCTGCATTTAAGAGAAAACAGGGAGACAGAAGAAGAATTTAGATATGGACTTGGCTTCTGCTGCTAAATTTAAGTGTGCTGGAGAGCAAAAGTCCTCACTCCTGCAGTTCCCTTTTGAAAAGTCTGTAATTCACAAATTGCTTCTGCCTCCCAAATTGCTTCTGTCACACAACTTGCTTATCACACCTTGATGAATTGGATTCTTCATGATGCAGGAAAAGTGAAATCTGATACCATAAAACATGTAGCTTATTTTTGCGTGTCTTTAAGAGCTACTTGTGTAGGTACACACCATTCCAAAAGAAAAGAAATGGATGTTGTGAGAAAAGCTGGAGTTTTTTCTGTCTTCTCATTTCTTGATGGTAAAGGCAAGGCTGTGATTTCCCTTTTGCAGTAGTGCTCTGAATACCATCGGTACCTTCTGCTTAGAAAGCAGAGACAGAGCAACCCCTAAGAAGCATGCCCAGTCACAAAGGATCCTTTTGATATTGGCTCTGAGCAATTGGGAAAGCATGTCTGCAAGCCAAGATCCTTTTCATGATCCAGGGAGCAGGCAGGCAAAACCCATCTTTCTCATCTATCTAGGGAGGCACTGAGAGTGATGACAGTGCCAGAGGGGCAGCTTGGGCACTGACAGTCTTTTCCCTGCTCTACTACAGGCTTCCCATGTGGCCTTTGGCTGTTTTTTTGGGGGCCCACCTGCAATGGTATAGTGAGGTGTAATACCTGAGTCCTGCACCTGGGTTTATTATCCCTTATCCTTCACTGACCTCCCCGGCCCTGTGCAAGCATTCTTCCTCGTGTGGACGGAGGAGAAAATCTTCCTGTTTCCTCTTCAGTATTTCTGATCCTCTGTGTCAAAAGACTTTTACTTCTGCTGCTTAACTCTGTAACTGGAGCTTTATGTCTATGCTTCCCTTCCCTATTCTCTAAGCACTTTGGCTATTAATTGAGTTTCCTAGTGTAGTAAGCTGAAGTTTTTCACCACATAAATGATTCATCCAAATAAAGTGAAGTTATTGAGCAAAAGTTAAATTGGGCTTTAATTTGCCTCAGGTCTCTTTTGAGCTATCTCCTTGGTTGCTCCTTATTGTGGTAATGTTTTCTTCTTTGTGATTTTCTTTAAAACAGTATATACTAAAAAGAACAGATTTTGGGTTTTGGGCACTTGACAGCTGGTTCAGCCAGGTTCAGGATATGTCTGTCTTTTGAGAAAGTAGCTTCCTAGATGTGTCCCTTCTATCTTTATTCAGGTCTGATGGCTGAAGGGAAACATGGGAAGAGTCATGGACAGCTGTGGCAAAATCCTGCTTCCTTCATTTTCTGAAGTACCCCTGCTTCAGTCCTGTGGCCAAAAGGATGGACAGTTTGTCTTCCATTTTGCAGATCATTGTGCAGACAATTAATGCTTTTGTCACTGGCCTTCCCAAGGACACCTATCCTGTAGGTTAATAACCTAAGGACCTATTCTGTCCTCTAAACCCTAGCTAAACCTGGAAGTGGAGATCCTCTAGGTGCAAGTATGAAATGTCCTGTAAAATAAGATGCAATAGTGAGAGGAAAATAGATAGAGGGATAGAGATTAGTCATATCCTAGTTTTGACAGGCTTGTGTGAGCAAAGGCTGTTGCAATATCGTGAGGCAGCTGCTTCTCATGGTGTGGCATGTCATTACAAAGATTCACACACAGACTGATACTTCAATACCCTGTCCCCTTTGCTTGAAAAAAAAGGTCATATTATCTGCAAGACAATACTGTATTCATCATTCAATATTTTATACAATTAAAATATTTAGCTAAGT
This sequence comes from Phaethornis superciliosus, assembly GCA_023637945.1. Classification (NCBI taxonomy): domain Eukaryota; kingdom Metazoa; phylum Chordata; class Aves; order Apodiformes; family Trochilidae; genus Phaethornis; species Phaethornis superciliosus. Next base: position 14,472,340 of record JAJQWJ010000009.1, on the reverse strand, counting down.
AGCACAGTGTATTGCAGAGGGTGTTTTTATTTATGTGTGGGTATAAATAAGTATAAGTAAACAAGTATTAGTGGTGCAATAGCACTGAATAATTTATCCAGACCAAATGAGTTATTTTCAGATTCTTAGTCCTGAGAATTTCAAACTGAATTCCTCAGGTTTGTTTACAGTGTTCTTTTTTAACAGGCATATTGCAGTAATAGCTGTGGTGTCTCACAATATCTTAGCTAGCTTAAGGATACAGTGGATGGAGAACTTGCCCATTTTCCCCACTTAGATCATCTAGTCTCATGGAAGACTGTACCTCTGTCTGCAAAATATACTTTTTTCTTAATTGATAAATTTCATTTGTATGAGTCTCAACTTCTGATGGAAATGGTTTAAGTGTTTAAGACCAAATTAATGCAGAGCCTGGACAGTCTGTGAATACTAATAAAGGCTGCAAATTTCAAAGATAGGATGGACTGATCAGAGACAAATTGACATGAGGAGCAATAACAGTAGTACTGTAAAATGATTTAGAATGCTTCTGCACAAGACTTGCACAAGATACTGCAGTAGCACCAGAGCACAGATAAGAGCTTGCAGGATGTGTTGTTTGCCGATGCAGTGTCACTATAATCAGAGATTCCCATCAGGTTATAGCAACCCTTTGATTTTGATTCTCTCCTTTGCTTCAGTGCTTGCCCTGGGCTGCACCAGGTCCATCTGGCTACCTGTCTTGCTTTTGCCACCCGTCATAAGGACTTCTGCCAACTGCTTGTCTCTCAACATGCTGCATTTACTACCCCTGAAAGCAGTGCCTTCTGCTAGTCAGGGAAGGAGAGCACTGAAGAGCAGTGAACTGGCAGATTGACAAATAAGCTGAGACTGACCCAGGGCTGGCACCCTCCAGAACTTGCTTATATTTTTGTGTTAGGCATGATCATCTCTAAGTGTGGCCCTGATTCCAGCTGTCATTTTAGGTCAGATGCATAATATCAGTTTACAGAACAAGTGTAGTTAAAGGACCCTCGTCCATCATAGACAGATGGAGGAAAAAAAGAACAAAAACCCTACAAACAAGCAAAGTAGGTATCAGCAGTGCTTAGGACATACTATGACTCTCTGGCACTCCTTCAGCACCAGAAGCTGGGCAGTGCCTCCAATTGTGATGGTGACTTACACTACAACAGTCATCTGTGAAACCGCTGTGCCCTGAAGAAATTAACCTGAATATCTTGTCAGCACAAAAATGGGGAAATCATGTTCACTAATACAAATTGTGATATATTTGCAAGGTATATAATAGAACCCAAAGTAACTGTACCAAAAGGCAAAACATTACAGTGAGACAACCCTATGTACAGACTGTTTGAGAGCCTTCCCTTTATCAGGAATTATCTTGTAAACAAGATACCTTCTCTGTGAAGGGACTGATGCTAGACAAGGCAAGAGCTAAATAATTTATTTCTTGTTGACATTACTTTAAAATAGGTTGAAATTACTCTCTCTGCAAAGGGGGCAAAAATTCATGATTTTCCTCCTCTATCTTTCATCCAATTTTTGTTTTTGTAGAACTTGCCAAGAACAGTGGACTCATGCTGGACAGCTTTGTGCTTCCTTAGCAAGAGAAAATGAATGTTACAGATTCTCTGCTTAGATTAGTCCCTCTTTTCCCCAGCTTTTTGATTGCCTCTGACCACATACTGCTGGAGTGCTCTTCAGATGCCTCCTGCCCCACTCATCTGGCAAATGGTGCACTTACCACAAGGTATTTTCTGCTTGACCTTTTGTGGATGATGACAGTAAAGTAAGATAACTCACCTCTCCATGGATTCTCATTAGGTAATTCAAGCAAAGCTTTGCTCTGTGGCTGCACAGTTCCTTCATGTGGGCTTGTCTTCTGCAGTCTCTGTGTGTTGGTCTCTCGGGCTAGAGTTGGGTGGTGATTGCTTATTTCACTCGTTATGACTATAGATTTTGTCATGTTTTGTCAATAGTGAATAGCTAAATCCTGAGAAAATAAGGCAATTTTGAAAGACTGTAATTACATATTTGTTCTAAGGCTCCTGCCCTTGGGTTTCACACGAGAGGTTTTAGACCATTATCCTGCTGTCTTTTTTTTTTTCCCCAGAAAGCTATTTCAGTGCCAGCAGCTCTGCTGCAGTCAGATAGTGATTAGAATATATTGTCAAATCTTTTAGCTTGTTTTTTTATTATCATTGTTGTGTCACACAGCTCACCTGCCAACTTGTTTCTTGTTAACTCAAGTCTTCTCATCTGCTTCTGTTTCTGCACTTCCTTGTGGGGAGATGAGGTGACTGGGACTGAATAGGAGATAGCAGCGGTAGTTGAGGCAAGATGAAAATGAATGATATTTTCAAATCCTAAGCAGGGCTGCAGAGGCTAATAATTACATTAAAAAGGCCCTCTGCAGGTAGGTGCAAATAGGCTAGTCTAAACAAGTGCCACTATTTTAATGTGGGCTGTTCAAGACGATGTCATTACCTGACTAGACTGTCACCTTTCACCTCTAGCCATTGTGCTCTGTTAGATGGCACTAACAGGGAGAGTGAGGAACTTGTTTGCAGGGGATTTGTTGTCTCACGCTCAGAGGCAGCTGAGAGACTTGCCAAATGACAGGAAGACGCTTACGTTCACAAGGTGTGATTGCCTAAGTGTTTGACTGTGTCTAATTAGTTTGCCTTTGCTGGTTGGTAGCTCCACAGTCAGAAGCAGATTGACTCTGCAGGCTTTAAGCAAGGATGTCTGATTGGTGTTATTATCATTTGTTTATTTAAGTCTCCTACTAGCCATGAAATATTCCCTACAGTATGGCCCTTTTCTCTGTCTTTAAAAAGGCATTTTTATGGAATGTATTATGATGAATATTATTTTCTTCCATCATGTTTCCACAACTCCTAGTTGTCTTGTAATCAGATTTCTTCTAACCATCTTCAGAAAAATCATTAGAATTAACTTTTTGAGCTTTCAAATATGAGCAGTATCTAATTACCTTCAGATGCAGGTGATGGTAGCTTGTTTTTATCATAATAGCACAGATTCTGTCTGCCTCTGTATATGAGTACCTGTTTGGCCAAGTTTCTCTAGGGATAAAGAATCAAAACACGTATCTTTTTCCTTAGCAAGTGATTCCTACAATGACAAGAGACAGGAAGAACAAAAAACCCTTAAAAATAGGTCTTGAAAAACCTGATGAAATAATAGGTAGCTCACATTTAAAATCAAGAAGGGTTCTTTGAGTATGCACGAACACAAAAACACCTTTCTTTCTCAATGCTGTTCTGCTTGGCTGTGCCTTGGGGGTTTAATTCTATTGTGTAGGTTCATAGCTATCCTATGATTTTCAGATTTATGGGGAATAAGACCCAATTCTCAGGAAAAAAAATATTCCAAGAGGAGAAATAAGTTTTATCTGTAGGGGAATTCCTTTACCTTCTTCCTAGGGTGTACTGGCAGGTAACCTTTTAACTGTGTCTGAAAAACCTTCTGGGTTTGGAAGGCTTTGGTGTTCTTGTCAGGTGTTCCTCCCAAAGACGCCACAGCTTGATCAGAAAATGAAAGAAAAGGTCAATATCTGGAGTCTCCAGGGTTGCCTTGGCTGTTGACTTTGGCCAGTGTCTGTTCTGTTTCAGTGCTTTGTTGTTACCACCTTGAGGTGTGCAAAAGTCAAAGATACGAACGTATTGTCTCCTCATTTGAAGGGCATCTGTCACAGTTTGTGGCTATTCTGCTTGTTCCTTTCTGAATTCTGTTCAGGCTCCATAGTGAAGATTTCCACACTGCCTAGGAATTTTCTTTGGTTTTGAATACCATTTTTTTCCTTTTAACTATCGAATAGACTGGCTCCTTCAGCATTTCCTAAAGACAACTTAAATTATCCCCAGGACTGTGGCAAATTGTAGAAGCAATCTAAAGTACGTAACTGAAAGAAGAGGTCATTATCCTATCTGTGAATGGATAATGAGATTAAGTATGCCTATCTAGATATATCTTTCTCATCTCCATTATTCTTAAATGTTCCAAGTAATAAATCCCATCTTAACATCTCATTATATGATGCAAATTTTATAAACAACTGACATTGTTCTATCCACAGACATTATTCTGAATCAGTTAAAACACAAAGGAGCACAGAATGAGCATTCTGTCTCAGATCTGTAAATCCCATTTCAGGGCAGCCCCTTTGGTTTATGGGGGCTTCCCCCTTTTCCCTTGGGAAGTGTGAGATGGAAAAGGAAGCTGTGTCTGGAGGGGATGGTGGGTGGGTTTGCAATTCAGCTGAGAGATGTGTCTTCACATGTCTAGCTGGGTGCTCTCAACTGGCTGATGATCTGAGCAAGTCCAGGATGGACAGTGTGTTACACCAGAAGTCAGGTAATTTATTTACCCTAATATTAAGAATAAATGATTTAGAAAAACTAAAAAAGTCTTAAATCTTCTTTTAAATCAGGAAATTAAAAGGCTTTATTTCCCTATAAATGGAAAAGTCCTCTTTCTTAATCAGGCTTTCCTTCAGAGCTCTGCCAGACTTCTGCCTGTTCCAGCCATCCTTAAAATCTTCTAAGATTCAGGACTACCTTGCAGCAGTAGGGACCAGTTTTCATTTCTTGGTTCTGAACCCCCCTTGAGCTTCCGTGATCTGCTGCAGGAGGGTGCAGAAAAGTGAACCAAAGTCCTCAGTTTTGCTGACATGATGGAATGTCTTTCAGCTAGCTTGTTCTGTGAAACAGAAATCACAAAGTTGCCCCTTGAATTCCTGTGTGATAAAACAGCATGTTGCTGGATACCACCAGGCCAGACTTGACTAAACTTGTATAATTGTAGTACCATGTATCTTATCCTAAGTCTTGAAAGATTTCTCAACTGTGGAGAGGAGAATTCTAAGATAGCAGAAGAAAAAATAATCTATCATGTGACCAGATTAAAAAAACCCAACAACCTGATATTATCTAGAGATTTTAATAATTGTCGCTTCTCTGCAATGTCACACAGCTCCTCTGTGCAAGTGGCCCTACTGGCAACTTTCTATTTGCATTCCAGCACCATGGTTCTACTAAACCCCCTTATCTTAACTCCACTAATTTGCCTTGTCAAATGAGCATGATGAAACAAATTCTAATTAGACTGAAAAATCTCTTAGAGCATTAGCACTGCTGCTGTGGTCTGTTCTTGTCCTGTCTTATTTGCATACTAATCCAATATACCTAGGCAGATGACAAAATGAAGTGTCTCCTAATATGTTTACAAGTTTTTCCTGTGAAGGTGCTGACTCAGCCTTGACAGGAGCTCCCATAGGCAGGAAGATGGGAAGAGGAAATACAAATCACATTGCTCTACCTAAGAGAGGGTATTATCTCTCTCCTTTGACTTCCCAGCTTGTTTATTTGATCCATTGGGAAAATGAAATACTTTCTTTATTTTAAAGATAAGTCAAATAATAACACTAAGAATCAAAAAATACAATCATGACCAGTATTTGATATTTAAGTTTATAGCATCAAAACACAAAAAAACCCAGGAAGAAGTACAATCTGCAAGATAGAATTTTAAAAAATAATAAATTAAACATGTCCCACAATACAACAGTTGAACAGAGTTCGTAATAGTAGGAATTATGGAATAAGAGCTCGGCTTAAAATTTGTAACTTCTTCCTTCTGTCTCAGTGTGTTCAATGAGTTTATGCTTATAAATTAATGTCATTGTTGTTTATTTTCTTCCTGACCAAAACTACTGATTTGCAAGTAGGCCTGGCTACAGAATTAATCTGCATCTAGATGCTCTAAGTGCATATTTACTTACTGAAGAAGAAAAAAAGGGAAACTATTGCAAAATTTAGGCTCAGAATGTGGAAGACCCCAAAACCATATCTCTCAGAATTTGATTTCCTGCAGGCATTACAACTTCTGTTCCACTGGAAACACAGAGATCAAATTAATAGGTTTTGCTTCATGTTTTAAAGTCATGGGACTGAGATAAAGAATTGTGAAAGAAGAGAAAGACAATGTCTCACTGTTTGTGGGGGTGGCTGCTAAAACATTTTTCCCACTTGTCTTCACATGTTTGATTTCTTGCCCCTTTTTTTTAATCACACCACCATGCACAGGCCTTGTCTTGAGACTATCATGGGAGTTAGCAAGGCTATTCCTCATTCTGTTCCTAATTGTCCTGGCAAAGTCATAGAGAAGTCTTGGCCTAGGTAAGATCTTTAGCATCTTGTTACGGAAGAAACAAGATACAGTCCTTGTTCCCTCCAGCGTTCATGGCATAACTCTGGATGATTCAAATGCAGCCATGTTTAGTGTAGAGCAGTACAGATAAAATGGCTGCATGTCTTGGTCACCCTGGAAAGCAGCAGGAATGAAATCAGCTGACTACGAAGTAAAAATATTTGATGTCATGAATAGGTGTATATTTAAGTTAGTGTACTAACACACTCTGCAGTGTGCATACTTAATAACCTAGGCTTACAGCTTTATCAAAAATGAATGTTTATTGGAATAGAACAGGCAAGAGTTGCTTGTAGTGGTACCTGCCGAGAAAGCATTATTCATTGTGTGTAAGCATGTCATGTAACATTCACAGCAAAAGAAACACTTCATGCCAGAAAAGTCATGGCATTTATTACAATTCAATAAGAAATATCATAGTAATATTCATACACCAGAAAATTAAGCCAGTGCCACAGTGCTCTGGGAGAAGGGCACTTTTACTATCATAATGCTGCAGAGGACATTGGTCATAGGTGAGTAGTTGAGTCTGTAGATAACTGAGGGAATTTTTGATGTGATTATGTAGCAGACATACAGGAGATGACCTATGTGTTGGATCACAAGATGGACTGGCAAACTGGGACACATAAAATAGAAATTGTATTATATTTTCATTCTAGTTTTTCAAAATTTTCATGAAATGCTAATTTTACTACAGATCCATTATTTATGAAACTGAAAGGCTTTTTTCCCCCCTCAGTGCCAGAGGGATTTTATAGGTCTAAGCCCCATTTAGTGGTAATGGCAGATACGAGTACACAAGCTCTGTTCACTGGGAGTATAATAGTCTAGTGTATCTAATTAACTAATACTGAATCGCTTGCATAGATAATATTTCCTGTACACTGGGGTTTAGTATTCTGGTTAAAAGCACAGTCCAGCATGCAGACCCCAGGATTGCATATCTAGCTCAATTATTCTATAGGGAAACTGCCTCTATTGTTTAAATTTAGATTAGTTTCCTTTCCTCAAGAACAGCAGAGCTTGTATGGTTCAATAACTTAGCCCTATTTATCTGTTACATTTTTACAGCAAGCAGGAGCTCAGATATGGCACCCTGTTACTCTATAGGCAAGGTCCAGGGTCCATACTTGGACCTTTGATAAGCAAGAAGGAGCAAGAAGGACCCTCAAAAGACAAGTGCCAGAATCTCTTCATTGCCCCCACTAAGTATTGGAAAGGGCTTTAATATCCCTATTGCTTCTCTGAAAATTATAAAAATCTACCTGTTTGCAGTAAAAGTATGGCTTTTATTGCTGTCACCTTCTAAATTAGTTAAACATCTTACCACTAAAGGCTAGTTAGATACCTATAGCAATAGTACTCTTATAGCAATGCTATAAGATTTTCTCTCAGGGATTAAGGCACAGACTTTCTTCCTTTTCTTTCAAATGGCTTCCCTGGTACCATAAAGTCTATTTTTTTCCTCTTTCTGAGGGCTAGATACTATTTTAGTCAAAAGCATGCTAGTGGAAGAGCTGTCACTAGCTACAGGACCATAGGTCAGCCAAAGAAAAGTGACGGCTGCGAAGAGTGACAAAAGACAGCTTGGTCGTGGAACCAGGACAGCATTCAGCTTTCTGTTTCCCAGACTGCTCTTTGCAGAACATTCTTTATTAGGGGTAGAGAAAATTATGCAATAGCTACTAATATGCGAAAGTGGGTAGATGAGGATCTCCTTTTCATCCATAAAGTAAATTAGGAATAAAGGGTGAAAAAAAAAAAAAAAAGTGCAAGGTGTTTAAGTTTGTTACATTAAATATGTAGAGTGCTTATTTCCAAGGCACCAAGTGTCCCAGCATAGTAAACAGGGTTTTATGTAAGAGGAGTAAACTGATATATTTTTGAACTTTAAGTAAAGTTTTGGCCACTGCAGAAACTTCTTGGCTTAGTCTTCTCTCAGTAGATTTACACTATCAGAGTTATGATGTAATTGGTACTACACTGACACATAATGTAAAGTGTTACCTACATTTAAAACTTGAAAATAGTATTTGAATTCCATATTCACAGGTAATAAGAGTTCATGTTCATGGTGGGGAAAATGAGTTTCAGAATGACATCTCCCAACCTGGCTTTTTTTTCCATTTCAGTTTATGGAGTTTTCTCAACATGGTCATTATTCTGTAGTCCTCATTCAAGCAAAATTCTTCCTGAAGTAATGAATACCAATGCAATTATAGCTATTGAGAAAGGCTTATTTTTATAAATTTGTATTTTTGTTTTATTCCCCTCATTTCCAGAGCAAGCTTTATCAAAAATCTTCAATAATCCATGTTAGTACCACCAGCATTATGGTATATCTGTGGTTCCACATGAAATATTTAATTTAAAAATAACAATAATTGGCATTTCAATCTTTCCCCTCCTAAAGATTTAGGAGCACTTCTCAAAAGTTAGTTTATTCATTCTCTTTCACAACAGCAATTATCTGTCCTGGCAGATACTTCTGGATGAGATACAAAGCCCCCTTAGAGAACTCTGTCCATAGTACCATTGTGCTTTTGCCTGAGAAAAAACCTGCGCATAACAATTTCTTTGATGAATTTACAACAAAAAAATTCCACAACTTCCTGATAAAACATTTTTCTCAGCCAGCTCTTCTCTTTACCCTTAGGTCATGTTATCTCTGAGCAACACAGTAAATCACAGGAATTTGCTTTTGCAGTGTCTTGATTTGACATTTAAATTATTCTCCTGATTCAGATCTTCTGACAATCTGGCAATAAGGTCGACAGTTGAACCCAGATTTGCTTATTCTATGGCATTTGTGACAATCCCTGTGTGAGTCCTGCTCTTGTAAAAAACAAATTTTCTCATATTGGCAGTCTGTATGGTAGGGATCTGTTTAAAGCTGGAGAAATCTCCCAGCAGAGGAGTGTGCAATCTTTCTGCGGTGCCTGTAGTAAAGCTTGGAAAGATAACCACATGTATTGCCTTATGCCTTATTCTTTCCTTAGAAACAAGCATATAAAGATGATGGACCACAATCTCATGTCTGTAGACAGAGAGGAAAGGAGGAGACATAGCTCTGATCATTCATTCACTCTGAAGAAGCAGAGATGAGAACTTTTCTTCCCCTTGAGAGTTACCATTCGGGGCAGCTGGCAAGCAGCTGAGTTTTGTCCCTTCATGGCATGGTAAGTATCTGACAGTCTTACCTTCCTTTTCATTGCATGAGTGAGTGATTAGTGATCCAGTGGTTTTGGGGGTTTTTTTTGCAGGGTAATTCAAAGCTGCAGTATAATCACTTTCATAAGATTTAGATCCTGTTTGACATTTTGGTAAGAATAAAGCAAGCATTTTCTTGCTAGGACATGGTTGGGAAATACTCTGCAGATAAATCAATATGTAATATAAGTTGCTCTTTATAAACTTTACAAAATGTTACTTGTGTTTGAAATACCACATACTTTATGTTCTGTCTTTGGAGTTGTATTACAAGGTTTTCTATCTGTTTCCATGGGTTGAAAAAAAGACATGAGAAGGTAAAAAGCCATGCACAGAGCTAGAATTCAGAAGAAACCCTGCTAAAGCCACTTGGCTGCATATGTTATTGTTATGGCATCATTGTGTCTTTCATATGTTAAGCACCAAATGAAACATCATCAGGTAACCAGGCAAAAGTACACTATTCCTTTTGAGTAATGCAATTTAGATTATTGTTGTACAGCGAGTATGTATTTTCTACAAACTCTATTGGTGACAGAATTGAGTTAGATGTAGCTGGGTAAAACATGCCTTAATTGAATTCTCATTAACTAGGACTTTTGGTGGTTTTGAAATTTGGTGTAAAAAATGGTATTTAAAAAAATTTTGTAGAGTTGTTTTTGGGATTGTTCAGCTTCAGTCATTTTTCAGCTTCAGCACTAAACTTGTGTCCTACCAGTGAACATTTGCTGATGACGAGGAAGGATCTGGGCTTCAAATTCACAGAGCTCAGCTTAGAAATGCATGTTTCTATAAAAAGATACTGCATATCTGAGGATGAGGAGGTTGTGGATGTGTTGTCACAGATTTGTTTCTTGTTCTTATGCACATATTATTTTATAGGGGTACTAATAATGTGAGCTTTTGGACTTTCCTTGCTAATTATGGACGGGGAAGTAACTTGATGGCTTCCAAAATGCACATCCAAAATGTCCCCTGTCGAGCCAGGGGATTTCATCAAGTCAAACACCTGAACTTCTGTAAAAAATGATACTTCCCTGGCTTGAGATAATTTTTTAAGCAGATATAATGTAATGACTGATTTTTAACTAGATCCTCCATTCCTCCATCCATGAATACCCATACGTAAAAGTTTCAAAGTACTGCTGCACAGTTAATAATGTTAAATTAAATATTATTTACAAAAGCCAGCAAGAAAGTATTTGCATAGACTGCCCCATCACTCCACATGACACTTGTGTCTGTGGGAACAGCAGTGAGAGTAAAGATGAGTCATTGGATCTAAATAAATAGGCACACAGCTGTATTTCTAATAGGATTCAGGTTTGCAAATGGCCAGCTTCTTTCAGCCTGCCTTAGAGGAGCTGTGAACTTCTCATGTGGGCATGTGCACAGAAATACAGCAGCTGCCATTGCTGATGGCTTTGAGGTATTTTTGCAGGCAACTACCAGAGCTGGTGGCTCCATGCCAAATCATGATGTGATTCTGATCCTGAGAGATTTTCATGCCAGTCTGGGAACAGAGGTCGTGGATCAAATGTAATGGGCTGACATGTGTTAAGAATGATTAATGAGTCTGGGCACAAATTAATTGTGTTCTTATCAGATAACCAGCAAGTCATAACAACACTTACTTTAAACATTATAAAAGAATAAGATGAGCTGGAGTCTCTTGTGATTAGCTATAAGGAAACTGAGTCTTTATCATTATTTAAATGAAACAAAATATCAGTTTTTGTCTGGTATAAAATCTTATCAAGGGGATATTGTAGCTCAGATCAAAGCTTTTTTTGCCAGGTTCCACACAGTAACAGGGAAAGGAACTGCAACAATTGCTTACACTTATTGTACTCACAGGAAGAAAAGTAGAACAGAAATAAGCCAAAGATGGTTGCTTGCAGCTGTGATCTCAGAAAGAAGATCACACGAAGAAACATAAGGGTAGTGATAGGGTACAAAGGACACTGCCAAGAAAAATCATGTGATGACCCACTAACTAGAAAATATTTTACATTTTTATTCAGTTAAATATTACTGAAATCTGAATCCAGACAGATTCTGTTCTGTAGGATAGTTTTCTCCTGATAAACAATCAGAACTTCTTGGGTGCATTCCCAATAAAAAAGAGTTGGAAGTCCAAAGGCAGCACAGAGGTTGGGTTGCAGGATAAATTACAGGACAACTTCCCTAAAACTTTCTGCATTTTGATGGTGGATGGTGCCCTTCACTGTGTATTTGCCCATTATGTGTGGCACTTGTGAAGAATTCAGTTCTGTTCCTTGCAAGTTTTCACTGGCCTGAATAATCTGAATTTGTGGACCGGCTCAAGAAATGTATGTGCCTTTGTCATACTTGTTTTCACATTTATTTTTATCTTGTCTATTTTTTTGTTTTCATTTTTTGTTTGGCTGGTTTTAAAAAAAATGCAGTTGCAAGTCAGGACATAACAGAAGCAGCAGGTTATTGTGTTTAAAATTTGTATCAAAGAGCCTGCAAGTAGACAATTCATGTATAGAGTTTGAATGAGAGCATTTTCTCCTTTTTCAGTGTTTTTGGTATGGAAACATTCCATATGCTGGGATGAGTGGGTTGAAATTCTTGTGTCAGACTGGTAAATCTGGATGTTCTAAATATATGTGACAGTGACAGCATACAAAGACATATGTAGGTAGATGTGCACGATAGCAAACTTTCCAGTCACCTCAGCTAATAATATAAATGGCTTAAAAGAGAGGCCTCTGTAGAGCCTCCCAAGGGTATCTGTCCATCACAGGTTTTATGTTAATTCAGTGGGGAAAAACCAGGCTGATACCCATTCCTTCCTGTGGGAATACTCCCAGAAGTGCCAAGAACACCTCCAAGAGAATAAAAACAGTGTTCAAAATAAAAAGTTGGGAAAAGAGTGGACACAGTTATCCATATTTTGCACCTGAGGTTAAGTCACTTGTTGAGGAAAAAGTATTTTTCTTGTTCCCTTAGGTTTCTCAGAGAATGCTTTACATGTAGAGAAAAGGTAATCCAACCTTGCTGGAAGAAATTCCATATATTTGAGCTTGTGCATCACTTGGCTGAAGTGAATGAAGGTAAATCTCTGCCTTGAAAGGGCAATGACATTAGGGTCCTCACTATTCAATGCCAGTAATGATGCCTCTGTGTGCCTATATAAACACACACACACAGACATATAACAGAAGCAAGCTGGAACTGTGAAATTTTTCAGGTAGCATGTATCGAAGTGCTCCCTAAGTGATGCAGAGCTTCCCTTTCTCCTTCTTCTCTAAGCCTGAGAAGTAAATTAAACCTCTGCAGTTTCTTAACCCAGTGTGTGGGATTTGAAGGGACCAGCTCTATGTCTGGGTATTATTATTTAACATCACTTTTCTGGAGTTTTAGTTAAAAGGTGTCATAAAATGACAAGTCTTAAAGAGATTCCTTCCTTCTCAGAGTCTGGCATAATGAACAGCTCTATAATATTTGGCAGATAATAATTTGTTGAGGAATACAGGAAATTGTGTAAAATTCAGTTAATAAAATAACAAAAGAGTAAATGAAGTATTACTTGACCAGTGAAGCATCTGTGAAACTAATCTCGTTTCTATTTTTCACAATTAATCCCATTTCTCCTTTCTATCTGCAGAAATTCACTAACTAGAATGAAAACACAAAGCCTGTATAGGAAATATGAATTGACACATTAGCACTGGAACCCAATAAAGCCTGTCTACACTGGCTCATTTTGTTTCAGTTCTCATTGTATACAGAAGTGAACCATGATTTAACTATAAAGGGACTTTCTTCAGTTGTAATGAGCCCTTGTTTTTACCATACCTGTAGTACAGGGCATGGAAGTATTTTACCAGCCTATTTGCCCTTCAAGAGAATGACACTAGGTAGGTTTGATACAATAAAATCAATAAATTTGTTGTGTTGTTTGTTTTTTGTCTTGTTTTGTAATGTTTCCCACTTCTGGGTTTTATCATATTCACAGCAATGTTTTGACTTTTTATTCATAACCATTTGTAAGACCTTAGCTTTTCAGTGCAGCTTGTTAGTGTACATTTCGTACAGTGTTAACATCGGCTCAGATATTCAGGACAAGTGAGGAACCTGGTTTAAGTCCTTAGAAGAAGCTAAAAAGACTATTAACAAGCTGAGTTCATAAAAAACATCTGTTCCAGTCATGCTGCTGATTTTTTATTAGTTCTTCAAATCCGTAGCAAAGATCTCTAGAGCAAGAAAAATGCTCTAGTGTGGAGTGCAATTTCCAATTTCTTAGCTAACCTGATTTTGTTGATTCATACATATGCATGATTCAGTGCTGTTCCTGAATACAAACAAACAAAAAAAAAACCCTTTTGGATTGTACTTTATTTATTTTCCTTGAAATGCCCTTGAAATTTCATTTGCTCAGTGAAACCAAACAAATAATTGCATACTAAAAGGAAAATGAAGAGTAGCAAGCTAAATAATTTGTAACATCATATATTCCTCTGCTGTGGTTAACGTTCTCAGTGAACAGTCAGCAATAAACAGGCCAATGTATCTTAAATGCAATAACTAATATCAATGTCAAATGCATGAAGTGAAAATACCTCAGGATATGCTTTCACAGTTCTGCTATATCGCTGCTAAATGGAATATGCCATATAACTATAATAGCAGTCATAGTTGTCAGATTTCTCCTGATCTCTAAGGAAAAATACCCATGTAGCCATTATGCAGCTTGCATCTTTTTCTAGTCAGAGTGTTTTTAAGGGAGTCTATATGGTGGTTTTTAAAAGTTTACTCTCTGAAAGCAAACTTGTCACCATTTGTATATCTTACAGACTCTACCAAGTCACATTCCTGATAATTACAGATGTGCCAAAACTGTTGTGCACATCACTGCTAGCTAGCAGTCTAGTAAATAACAAAAGATTACTTCTGGTTTGAGCTGTGTAATGCTGGCCTGTATGAAAAAGAGCAAATAAGCAAGTTCTCTTAACCAGAATTTTAAACAATGACCCCATTAACCACACATTGGCAAAATTTATCCCTGATGTAACTCAAATAATATCTGTGAAGTAGTAGCAGGGATGAATTAAACCCAATTTAGCTAAAACAGGTCTCTTTCCTCAACACCCCAGGCAGAGACTTCATGTGATGATGAGCACTTTTCACCATGTTTCAAGTGTGGAGTGTTGCTGAAGACAAAGTTTGTAAATTAGAACTGGCATTTTTGAGTCAGTATTTGCCAATGAACATCCTGCTGAGGAAATGGTATCATTGTGATTCCACAACTTGTGTGGAGTGTGGATACCCCCTACAAAAGGAGACTGTAAGTCAGATCATTTTCTATTGGAAACATTGTCTTTAGAGAGAAGACTGAGTATTTGGGTGCTGTTGTTACAGAAAGGGCTGTGCCATCCTCTGGTCCCTAGGAACATCCTTAGCAGAAGATGGGGGCTATTTCATCACAACCTCTTCTTCACTTGGCCTCTGCTTTGGTCTTGGTGCTAAAACAGGAGCTTCCATTCTTTTCTTCACCCTTTTGTACACTGTGGTGGTGATAGCTACTGCGTTACAAGATTAAGAATTGCTTTGGTGGACAATGTGTTTTAATGGAGTTCTACAAGGGGGGAGGCCCTAATAGGTAGCAAACACCTTCACTTCATAATTTCCCTTCAACCTTTTTAAAAAACTATGGCAGATGTGGGTTAGAACGTGGCTCCCATTCCCATATTCTGTGTTGTAAATGGTTCTCCCTGTGCTTGCTACACTCATTTCTAATTCTTTTTCCTTGTAGAAAGACTCCTCTAATACTTTTGAAATACTATTTGTGTTCAGAGAAGTGGATGCAAACACAAGTAAGCCATTTGCTCTGATGAATACAGGGAGGGCCAAGAAGCTGTGAAGTAGCTGTACACGCAGCTGCAGGTAGCAGGTTTTTTTTTTCCCATTAAGTACAATTAAAAATGCTAGTCTATTATTTTGTGCACTGTATGATTCAGCTAATAAAGGGAAAAATTTTATTTAGAAATGACTTCTAAACATTAGAAGCAAGTTTAAAACAGAAGGAGGTATGGGAAAGACTAGGAATGATGACTTTTAGCTATAGATGTCTGTAAATCACAGGGGGACAGATTGACTCAATTAGTGTAACACTCAAAATAATGGTGGAGGATAAACTGACATTTATTGGTGATTCAACATGAAAGTTTGTGAAATATACTTCCAGAAGAAAATGCTGTATGTTCTGTCCTGCTGGAACTAGCTAAAGGATGCTCTGATGACCATTTTTATTGGCTGTTTCTGTTATGGGTATGGTTTGGAGAGTACCTGCAAAAGGAGGTCATCAAGGACTAAGTGAGAAGTTTAAATAATATAAGTAGCTAATGAAATGTTTGAGAGGCAACTAAGACCTTTGGAAAACTTTCTTTGTCTTCCTGTAAAGGTAAGGTTGGAAAAGCACATGACAAGCCATTCTACTCAATTTTGCAATTAAATGTTTCTATGACTTGCCCTTTGTGCATCTCTCCTTCCCCATGCCCCTGCCCCAGCCCTTCAGTCTATGTAAGCCTCCTGTGCATCATGACTGTACAGAAGAGTGTATAAAGAGGACTCTGGTGAACAACATGACACTGTTTTCTGGTAGCCTCACTTTCTCAGCTAAGGGTAACTGTGCCTCAATGAGGGGTATGCTCCATTTTCTGCCCAGCATTATTGTTGTAAGGCTGCTTGATGTACTTCAGTATAGCATCTGGCTAAAATGTACCTGACAGATCTAACTTTCTCCTGCTGGAGATCTGTGAACTGATTCTAGGCAGTGGAGTCCTTACAGAGAGTGTAGAAACATCTGGAGAAATCACATTTTCATAATGTTGCAGCAATAAATCATCATTTGTTCCACTTATATCAGATCCACTCTGCAACTCTGATAGGAAAATCTCTCCCTAGGGATCTCATCTTGCTTCCTTTACTTGTTCACTGAAGACCGTGAGAACCACACAAGTGGGGTGAGCACTGTTTGACCCTTGGTAATTAAGATCACTTACCTTAATATGTTTGCTAGTTTGAACAGCAGAACCAAGCACAGTGACTTAGGACATTTACAGGGTTGGTTTACTTCATGCATGAAATATTGGAAGACAATATGAAATGGCCTTTTAACAATGATTCTGCTCTTGAGCCCATCCATTTCTTTATTAGCAACTGACTGTTTTTCTTTTCTCTGAGGTTCTCTTTAGGAAGCAGATGCAGCAGGCAGGGAGAGATGAATTGGTAAACCAATATCAGTGTCAGAAAACTTTTGTGCAGAGGTCATGAGGCACCACCAGCATCATTGCACTTGGGTCCTACCTAAATGAAGTAAGTTGCATCCAAAACAGAAACCAATCTTTAGCTCCTAAAAGTAAATTCAAAGTTCAGGAAAAGCTAATATATATGTCAATCTGAACTTTAAATTTTTGTGAAAAACTTGGCCTCAGAGCTTAAAAAAATAAATATTTTTGCCACGTGGCATTGGTTGTGAAGTAAATATGTCCCGCTGCTCTGATCTTACATCCTGTCACATTAATGTTTCAGAGCACTCAATATAAATATTAAAACTAATAGCTTCTCTCTTCAGCTATTACTCCATCATTCCCTGAAATCATCATAAAACATTCAAAACCTTTTAGAACATTTACACACTTGAATCTGATGGTGGAGAAAGGAGACTAACAGAGCACAGCTCGCAGGCTTAAATAATGGTGGAAAGCTGTTTATGGAGTATGCTTTATTTATTCATCATTTCAAGTAAAGTTTCAGTTTTGATGGAGAGGAAAAAAAATCAAAGTATAGCTATCAAGGGAGAAGGATGGAGTATTGCTTTTCTATACTGTGGACTTGTGTAAAAAAATATGGAAAAAAAAGTGTTGGGGTTTTTTTCTTAAAAAAAAGCAGAGTCTATGAGAATCTCAGTCCAAGGTCAATCAATCTTAGGACTATGGGTACGTAAACAGCTAATGGATTGTAAAGACACATACCAGTGTTATGAATTTTTAATGAGCAGCTCTTCAGCACAGACCCCTATAAATCAATGATGACTTATTGGCTAGATCAATTATGCAAACTTTAAAACATTTAATGACAGGTAATGAACAAGTCTCTGGAGTCCACCAGTCAACAGTGTTTTGCAGTTGTAGTTACAACTACTTAAGTGAAAAGTCTGCAGGAACCCTTTGCACAGAAATGATTTCAAGCTAAACTTTAGGGTTGTGGTAAAGACCATGGTTGTGTTTCTCTTTGTAAATAACCTTAAGCAGGTTGGCAAGTGGGCACAGTTGTTAATGTACTCATGGGCATGTGCATGATTTTTTTAACCAATGGTATGTTGTGACGTTGGAAAATCTGCTTTCCCAAACTTGGTACTTGTATTCTGCAAACAATGGTACAATTTTCAAAGCAAAAAAGTACTATAGATATTAAAATGTTGTACTTGAATTAGTGGACTAAATATTTCTTTTCTCAGAATGATTTATTTGAAAGTTAAGATAGATGTCAAAAAAAAAAAAAAATTAGATGACTGAGGCTATAGACTGTATTACAGTTAACCAGCACAAAAGAACTGAAAGATTTTTAGGCTGAGTAATACAGAAGTCTTATGGAATAAGTGGCATGGCATTACAGTGGTTTACTTGCTTATTAAATTTATTATCCAATGAAAGATAAAGGATTTTTTGTGGATTTTTAAATTTAATAGTTATTTTAAATTTTAAACATTAACTTTTCTATTGGGCAATTTACGATAATTCTGCAGATTATGGAAAAGTTGTAAATTAAACATACCATTCAAGAAAAAGCATAGGTGTATAAGCCCCTGATCCCAGTTCCACATTTCTCTGTTAACTTACCTAAGGCTTTACTCTGATTGACTGAGGCATCCTGGCTGAATCAGTGAATTGTGTAAGTGCTTTTTATTGCTATTTGCTTTTCTTTCCTGAAAACAGCAAATATAATTGAAAGGTTGGAAGAGAGTCTAATCTTTGCTCTGAAGAATCAACAGCTAAAATGTTTTGTAGAAGCACAAGAATTATTTTATTTGAAATAATGTTTTTTTAAAATTTATTTTTTTATTCTTTACAAGGAACTATGATCAGAGAGTCTCCTATGACAACATATATGAATCCTAAGTGTTTAAACTCACCAGTATGGTCCTACCACTTTCATGCCTGCTGCCAGCAGCAATTCATCAGAACTTCTTCGCAACTACAAGTCCATCTCCCCTCACTTTGCCTCACTCTGAAGGTTGCTTTGGCAATTACGAATGAGTTTTAATGTAATAGGTGGATACTAGACCCAGCAAGAAAAGCATGTTTGATTTTTTTTCATGTTGTGTTCCAAGGCTGGGATGTGACACATACAAGGCAAGTGCAGTCATGAGAGATTGTAAATAAATTGAAGAGTCATCCAGGGATCTGTGGAAGTTGAAAACAACGGCTATGTTTTCATTTGTTGATCTGAACACAAATGAGCTTTCTTAGTATTTATTAGTCTTCACTTGTGCTGAAATAGAGTTGTACTGAGAAAGTAAAGATGTGCCACTACAAGAATTGAAAAGTTGTCTCATTTTATGAGGTTTCCTGAGTCTCTGTATCCTCATGGAACTTTTTTTTTTAATAGTAATATCAGGACATGATGACAAATAAAGTTTCCTTCCTTCTCTAACCTAAATGAAAATGCACAAGAACAAAGTTTTGCTAAACTGTTAGGGATGAAACTAGCTTTTTAAGTACAGGGTCTAATTAAGCTGTATGAGCAAATATTAAGAAAACTCCAAAGACCTGAAGACCTGTAGTGAAATGAGTGGCCAAATCACTTCCTTTTTCAAGTGTGAAGTGGAGACATTGCTCCTGGTGGTTAAGAAGGCTACTGAGAAAGATCTTTGCTATGGTCTACCTTCTATTCTGTCATCTGACATGCTGGAAAAACAAGACAATAACAATAACAAAATATTAACAGTAACCAAAACCAACAATCAGGTGCACTGAAATTCATGATCGTATTTCTTTAGACTTTTTATCTTCTTAATGGGACTGACATTACACTGCTGTCTTATTCTTAGTGTCACAAGTTATATGAATATCTCCTGCAGCTTCAACATATCCTGTGTCGAAGTACTCCAATTTTCTCTGTCAAAACTACCCATCATTCTCCAGTTTCCATATTGAGGCTCTCTCATTGGGTTTAAGCATAATTTGCTCCTGTACTGCAATTATGATGCCAGCTAACACTAGGAGGAAAAGATTTAAATGTTGCTACCAATGTAATGGAGGGCAGATCATATTCATTTCAAGGATGAGCTTATTGCAGAGGAATGATACACCTTTTAAATATAGATCACTTGGCTGGATGGCTTCTTTAGGAATATGCTCTAACGGAAAGAAGTAGAAGCTAGGTTGACAACTGAGATGCTTGCAGCTGAAAGCATCCCTACTTCCTTCCTACTGTGTTCAAGGAAGTTATCCTGATGCTATTTTATTTAATTGGTTTCTACATGTGAAGAAGCAGTGGACACAGCTGGTGGATTTCTGCAAATGAGCTAAGAGTCAACAGTGTTGGGTTTGGGGTTTTTTAACTTGTCAAATTAGAGACACCAGTTTAGAGGAAGAGCTGCAGCAGGTGATGGAAGAAGAAAAAAAATGCTAACTTGATATGTTGATCCTTCTGCTTGCTTTCATTTGACTTCACCTGATACAACTTCTGAGTTTTTATCAGGTCTTTTTATATTGTTTTCTTCCTGATTGACATTCTCAGGTTATTCTAAAACCTTGGATCAAGTAAGGTAGCTAAGATGTAGTTAGCAGATTCTTTCATGTTGGAAATACATTGTCAGATTTGCTACATAAAACATCCTCTCATTTCACAGAAGAAATAACACCATCTCTTTCAACATCTTGTTTTAGGCTGCTCAGTGTATTTCCTAAAAGACTGATGGACAAGATAATTTGACTGACACCAACCCAGTTTTTCCTGACATCCCACGCACATGCAAAATCTGACAGCTGCCTTCCAAACATCTCTCTGCCTCTGTTCCAGTAAATGCTTCTTCTGGGCCCATCTATTCCTTGTATTGCTCCAATGGTGGCCAAACCCCTGGCATGTCCTGTATGAAAGTGTGAGTTTTATCTTGCATAATGTAGCCATGACAGAGTTAATGGGAGTGAACTGCACAGAAAAGTGTGCAGGTGACAAATCTGTGAATGTCAGATGTATGTCTGCTAATTGCAGAGATGTTTTCTATTGGCATTTTGCTCTAAATGGTAAAATAACCAAGGCACTTTAGTTTTATGTTTCTATAGCATTATTGAGATTCTCTGTGTCCACTATAGGCTAATTAGTGAAATACTGCTGATGAGGTACCAATCAATTGGCATAAATCGGGGTCATAATGAGGACTAACATAGCTTCTGTGACAAAAAAAAGCAAGTTACAGTTACCTGTCAGTTGCTTAGCCAGTACAAAACTTGTGTGTGTATATTTCAGTTATCCACTCTTTTTGCTTGGTCTTGCCAAAGCGTAGCCTGTTTAGTCATGGAAAGTTCTCTAGAGCTTTGGCTACAGGAGGACAGATAACACTGCATAACATTGGATTTACGTTCAAAACATAAACCAAATTCCAATCCAATTGCTAGTAGAAGAGAATCTGGGGTTTAGTTTTTAAGTTAAAAAATTCTAGTGATTTTTACTTGTATTTTTTAATGGTGTCCACACCTTGTAATTCCAGTTGAGGTGGGAAAGAAAAAGTAGGAAATAAAATGTGTGAAGAGGAGCCCTGCCTGGCAGTTTTTTTGCCCAGTTCTATGAAAGAATTGGAAATATTATGTAAGATGGAAAACAAATGTTCTTGAGTCCTTTGCAGCTTGATTTTCAGTGCAGCAAGTTATGGTTAAGACTTTTATTTGCAGTCAGATATTTTTCTGAAGTGGAATGCTATGACAATATAACTATATTTATTCGCATATGCTTTTTTTTAAAAGAGTTTCCTCTAGGAGTTCATTTCTGAAGTTATTTATTTCCTGATAAATCACCTAAGAAATCTTCTTCCCAAGAAATCAAGTCTCTTATGCTCACTTTGGCAATGTGTTTATTTTGCCTTTATGAAAGCACATTTTTTGGTACTTTATCTACCTCAAAAGTAAGTACATCTGTCCTGGTTTGGGCTGTTAAACCATGACAACATCAAAGAAAGGGTCAGGAGAATGATGACTGTATTTCACAAAAGAAACAGTCATCTGGAGTGGCAAGAACCTACTGAGGTCAATACTGACAAGAAATTGGTAGAGTAGGTTGAACTGTGTACTGATTTTTTTTTACTGAGTCTGCTCTGAGTGTATAGCTTGCAGTGCTATAGACTTGTACCTGTAATAGTCCATTTTTTTTTGTGAAAAGGGGAAACACTTGCTGTATCAGATATATTATCTGCATTAGTCATCTGTATGTGCCGTGGTGTCTGTACAGTCAGGTCATCAGTAGGAGATCTTGACTGCAAATTCAGGAGAGAGGTTTTTTAATTTGCATTGGGTCTGTGAAATGAGCATGAAATTCCTCTGAATTAAATTTTAACATTAATGATAATCTGATCCCTAGTAATGGGTTGATCTCAGTCTCATTTTGATTTGTGTTTTATTTTTAACTTCTGTTGATCAGCTAAGTGATGGCAATATAGCAATGGAATTTCTCATTCCGTTGACATGCTGACTTGTTCCTACCACAGTAGCTGTTTCCTGGGAGTTTCTCTTCAGCATCTAAGGTAAGGCACGTTTGGGTACTTTCAGGCCGGATGAAAATTTTGTTGGGAATTACTTTAGGAAAAATGACACAGTAGAGAGAAATGCCAATTTGAGATACACTAATTATGCAATGTTCTTTCACAGAACTCAGAAACTGTATAATTCAACACAATACAAAGGATTACTGGTAATTTCTGCAGGAAAGGTTTGCACAGCAAAATGTCCTCTGTGCAGAGAACCACCAGCTAGCTCTGTATGGCTCTTGCTGCAGGTCCAGTGTCTTTGAATGGCTCTTTCTTTGCCCAGCCTCTGATCAGTTAAGAGACTTTCCCAGCACCATCCCAGTCGTGGGTCAGTGCTTTTCCAGTATCTTTGTACGCCTGTACTCTATTGTGTAGACATATTCCTGGTGATCCAGCTGTCAGTGCGGATTCTGATTTAGGGACAAGGGATCAACTCTTGCATATTAAGCCCAGAGGCTCACTTCTACCTTTGTGGCTATGACTGACTTGCATGAGCCTGACTGAGTTATTCATGCTCTCTGCCTGGAGAAACTGGTCCAATCTTGTCTAGATTAAAATGTCCTTTCTTCTTTTAAAATTGATATTGTTTGGCACATTTCCAGGCTTGGTAACTCTTGCAGCAGGTAATTGATGCAGTTCAGAGTGATTTGGTTTTTATCTTTGGTGAATCAAAATTTTCTAAAAAACCCTTCACTCGAGGTTGAACGAAAAATTGTCTGACATAAGATATTTCTCCTTTTATAGTTTTTTAATAATTTTTTTCCTTTGTTAATATAATCAAAGTACATTCTGTAATAGTAGGATTTATTCTAGTACGGGTTCTTGGTTTGTGGGTTGTTTTTTTTTTCCGCAGTAAAAATAGTTAACTGAAATAGGATTGGTTTTCTGCATCGCTATAATTTTGTAATACTACAGGCAAATCACTTTCATCACTTAGTTGACTTATGCCAAACAAGGATAATAATCCACAGCTGAAGAATATGAATATCCTTAGTTCATTGATAGTTGTAGCTTGTTTCAGAAATGTCATATTCTCAGAAATATTCTCAACTGCATAGATCTGGAGGGGAATATTCAGTGTTGACACTAAAGGACACTAAAGAAGAGCACAATTTTGTGTTAGTAATAAAGACTGAGTACGTGGTATTCTCTGCTGATTCTTTAATTTCACAAATCTTTGTCTGGAGAACTTTCTAGGTCTAAATTTCTGAAGGATGACTAGGATTTTAGCTGACTGACTTCTATTTTACTTTAATGGGAGATCTGCATATTAAGACGCTATACAACATTTTGAAAGTTCCTCCTAATGTCCAGACTAGCAATATTTTAAGTCTGTCCTTGGCAATGGCAAATGATGTTATTAATATTCAGTTGTTGCAAGATGGATTCAAACAAGAGGGGGTGGGGGATGTTCTTTGGCATGGTTCTTGGTTGTTAAAAAGGTAATAAACCTTCCTTGTCTTTGATTTCATAACGGACAATAACCATTAACTGATCAACAGAAGAAATGTCAGGTGTGGAATCAATGCTGATAGAAAAATATTTCATCTGTTTACATTTACGAAGGATCACTGATAAAACCTTTGATCCCATTAAGGATATAAACTCTTCACATATAGTCGATGACAAGTCTGATGAGCTAGCTGAGCTCCACCAGCCTCACTGTGCTTAGTGAATGTTCAGCTAAAAAGGGATCAAATTGGCTCACGAATTTCAAGATTCTTATGAAATTACCATTGTGAGGTGACCCAGTTTTTTGATTAGTGTCACAAAAAGACAGGTCTCACTGAGAAATAAACGTAATAATGTCAACCATGTGCTTAAGTTCTTCTCTCCGTTATACACATTCGCTTTCAAATTGTTTTGTCATTTTAGCATAAACTGTATCACTTGCTTTCATCTGAGAAACACAAGCTTAGCATAGTTCTGTGCAGAAATCAAAGATAAGCATGGAAAAAAGGCCCCTCTTTTCCTATTGAATCATTGATCAGACAAGCACAGCAGATATTTGCATGGATCTGTAGTAGTTAGGTCTCAGTAACTGCCTTAGACAATTGTTGGAAGAAAAAGAAAAGAGCAGCAAATGTAGATATTCCAAGTAACTGAAGGCCTTCTTATAGCTTGCCCTCTCACATGTATCCTTCTTCAAACACAGTCGAGTCACCAGCTGATATTGCTATTGATACTGTTATCCCTTTGGAACCATGTAGTTTAAATCAAGAACAAGAAATCATGAAATGAGCTACCTTCACTTGTTAATGAATGAGCACAATGAGCAGGAATTGGCTGGCTGGGCCAGGAGATTGACAAAGAGGAAGGTAAGCAAATGTTCATAAGTGTCATCAAATCTGAACTGCAGTGGGACTGATTTAAGACTTCATTTTTCTCTCAGAAAGCTGTTAGTCTCGGTTGGAAAACAAATGCAAACAGTATGAACCCTAAAAAATGTAGGAAGCCTTCAGAGTGACCAAGCTATGGTCAATCACTGGCTGGTAGTTGGAACCATAGTGTTGCCACCTTCCTATGTCACTGAGGGCTCATTAACCCCATTCAATATTTGGGCTGTAGCCACCTGAACTCTCATTTCTTACCCATGTCTGTGACATTTTTTAATCATGTCTGCCAGTGTTTTCAGCTCTCCCACCTCTTTCCTTTGTTCCTGTTTCACCATATAGGAGGACTTTCTGTGCTGCAGAAAAGCACAAAGGATATGAAGAAAACTGCCTCTACAAGGAGAACATCAGTTCTTTTCCCTCCCCACTGAACATCCTGTGTGCTCTTCTTGACTCATGATTGCTCCACAGAGAAGGGCTGGTGAGTACGGCCAGATAAAGCAAAGGACATTTGCCTTAGTAAGAACGAGGTGGGAAAGTCACCCTTGGCTCATGGGTTTCTGATCATCACAAATAGCTCTTCTGCAAAAAGAGGAGAATTCAGTATTTTTGCGTTAAGAAAATTTAAAGAGTCAGGTGAGCTGAAAAAAAAAGGAAGAAAATCTCTTTAGGCTTCATAAATTAAACCAAAAAAAGCTAATAAAGTACAATCACAGCTCTTCCTCAGTGTGGCAGCAGCATCTGTTAAAAAATGCAGGACACTTTAAATCTTGTAAGGAGCTCTGAACCCCTGGTTGAGCTGCAAGACTGGACTGTGTCAGAGATGTGATAGCTTCAGTCTGTTGGAATAAAGTTTCCCTTTGAATGCTGAAGCCTGTGGATTCTGGTTTGTTCCCCTTTTCCCTTCCCTCTGCTTTTTCTTTAGTGCTTATCAGTTACAAACTAATGCTCGGTTCTCTGAGATACCCATTGCATCTGACTGGTGTTATAAACCACCTGGTGATGGGCTGTAGTGGAAAAAGCAGATGCTGCTGGAGGTGAACACAAAGTGAGATAAAAGCTAAATAAAAATATGGCATTGTTCTTTTTAAACTGCAAGTTTAAGTCCAAGGTGTGAACAGCATAACCTTCAAATAATAAATGTACAAACAAATCTTTCAGATGCACTGTGAGAGCTATTTTGGAAGACCTAACTGCAAGCCCAGTGAGTTAAATTTAGTGATTTCACAGATCAAGGCTGCCCCAACCGCGTGTTTTCAAAACCAAAGCAGAGCATTTCATGAAGAGTGCTGCTACCTTTTCACTGCTCAAGTTAGTTTTGCTTTCTGAGACTTTCCCAATATTTTGGCTCACAGGAAAGTGTCAGGAAAGATTTGCAGTTCTTCACTTGGCATGTGCTTTTGGTGGAGATTTTTACTTTCTCTCTGACAAAAATTTATCTCATTTCTTTGTTGTGTAATTTGGGTGGCAGAGGTTAAAGTGGAAGGAAGGAACTCCAAAGGAAATAACACCCTCTTCGTAATAACCATTAGCCAGACAGACTCAGCTATCACTGGTAAAAAGAGTCTCAGCTTGTTAAACTGCCTATATTTCTCTCTTAAGTTAACAGTTGAATAGCCAAGTAGAAATCATTCCCCAGATGTTACAAGTGCTCTGAAATATGTTTGAAACTATCTAAATACTTTACACTTCTTACAAATTCATATCTTGATCCCAGAAGAGGATCCAGTGAGCTCACCATGGACTAATAAACATTTAGAAAAGTTAAATTACTTAAATATCTCTTAAGTACCATACAAATATATGTAAAGTGGAGGGTGTCTCCACTATAAAACTTAGCCTGCAAAGATATTTGTCTGTTTAATTTCATTTTGGTTTAACCATTTAATAAAGAGGGCTATTTTTTAACCTCTCCAGTTCCAAACAGAACTTCAGATTCCATAATAATAAAAATAATTAATAATATTATAATATAATTTATTTTATATATATATGCAGAGGAAGAGAAATCTTAAACCCAGGGGCATTTAGTTACATGCAGAGTAAGAGATATTGAAAAGATCATGGATTTTACTGCCTTCTAGGTCAGTTTGCAGGCAATTTCTGAGTTCCTCTGAAATAATTTTCTGCATAATATTAATGATACAAAATTGCATCAGAAACCAGCCTCCTTTTGCAGCGCAGACAAATCCTCTCCCTGAGTCCTTGTTTAAGTCATCTCATTTCCCTTCATTTATTCTTTCATGTTGTGCTCTGCCTTCTGACGAGTGAAACACGAGCAGGAAGTGGGAAGGAGCAATCTTTGTCTCTCTACTGCCAACATGCTTCATACATTTGTGAGCAAGCAGACCCACATCATAAAACCAACCGAAAGTCAGGCAGGTACCTCTCTAAAAAATGTAATGGACTGTACTGAAAGCCTAACTTTGACTGATGTGAGGTTTGGGATTTTATCCAGGTAAGAATTCATGCAGCAATGAGCACAGATAAGGCAGATGACCCAGAGTAGGGCCAAACTGTTTACCAGCAGATGTGTTTTTGAAAATCTTCCTTAACTGGTCATGGCAGCGGAAAATACCCTGCTGTTAAACGCATCTGCAATCCACTGCGCTCCCAATCCACCTACAAAAATTCTGACCTTTAAAGAAATGATGGAGAAGCTGGTGATTTTTTCCATGGCATTGAAGCTCAGTCTATTTTAGGCTCCAAGGCAATTGCAGCCCTTTTTGCTCCCTATTTCACATCACTTTTAAGTCTTGTTCTGGCCACTATGAACCCTTCAGCACTTCTCCCTGTGCAATCACTCGAGTCAAGATCTGTGATTTGTGATTTGCAGATGACATGTACATTTCTTGGCTGATGGCTGTTAAAGCAGTTTGCAAACCTAAGGCAATAAACTGCAGGGATGCAGTCAGAACTCTCTATTGCCACACTAAATTGCCATTCTCATGCAAATGAATTGCAAGTCTCTCATTATTAAGATTGAAAAGAAACTGTTGTACATTTCCAACATTGTAAAATTATGCATTATTATTTTAATGAAATAATTTTGTCTATTTCCATTATATACCTTCTGCAGATACTGCATTTAACTAGTCTGTGTATCAGAAACAATGATGTGACTTACTGTATAGGAAAAAGAAAAAGCCAACAGTTTCTGCATTCACCATATATGTCCTTTAATCCCTTCGATATGTAAATCTATTACTGAACTGTAGAACACAGTTTGTAAAATGTTAACACAGTTATTTATGCATTTCTGATCATCTTTCATTTAAATATTTATAAAATACATACTGGCAAGTATGTACCTTTTGGAAAACTCAGTTTCTGTGTCATTTTCTTAAAATATTCACTTCTGTTCCTTCTAAAAGATATCAAAAAAGAAAACCAGCTGGATTTTGCTTTAAATGACACTATAAATGTACAAAAAGAATGTAATCTTAAACAGAAAATAATATGATTACCATCAGAAGGATTACTGCAGTTCATTGTTCAGAGAGCAGGAAACACAAAATGATTGTTTCAAATACACAGTCTTAGCTTGCAAAAAACCCAAATGTATTAAAGTGCTTCAGTCTTAATGTGCAGCCTAAAGTCTACATATTGTATAAATTCCTAATCCTGTCAAAATGCAAGTCTGAAGATTAGTAGAATGTATAATAAATGTGTCTATGTCATTACACATAA
The DNA here is from genome assembly GCA_023637945.1 of Phaethornis superciliosus. Lineage (NCBI taxonomy): Eukaryota > Metazoa > Chordata > Aves > Apodiformes > Trochilidae > Phaethornis > Phaethornis superciliosus. Next base: position 14,444,095 of record JAJQWJ010000009.1, on the reverse strand, counting down.
AAATAGTATTGCTAAATCAAGTGTGGCCCTTTATAAATGTAAAAAACCCCAACTTAAGCAGATTTGTACTTTATCATTCTACAGCTCTGAGGAGAAAAAACTGAGATTAACTAAAACTGATTCCCCATTTTTCTGATATAAATCAGTTTGCACACACACAAAAAGAGCCATTGGCATATATTTCTTTAGCAAATAACTTAATATTTATTGAGATTTCTTGTACATTTAATTATTAATGTCAGCAGTATTATAGTATTTCTATGAGGTTGCTATTACTGACCCTGTACCTGTTGGGTTTTCTCCCCTCATATTATTTCCTATACAACCATGAAAGCATACACTTACCAATTATTTTGTGTGAAGGAATCAAAAAGACATGGTTTTGTTGTCTGTCACTAGGTCTCTTACTTGTCAGGATTTCAGGACTTGACTGTCATCTACAAAATATTGTTCAGTTTAATAATTTTCTAGTTAGTGCTTTTGGAACTTTAATGATAAATGTACATGGAACTACCATTTCTTAATATATGAGTTTGGTAGAAGTGTCCAGTGCAGCCAGAAGAAAATATAAACCATGTATACAGTTCTTTGTTCAGCAGTAGATACAACCTAACCACAGTAATGCTACCCTTGTAAAGTGATTTGATTTGGACTGTTAAGGCAGAATTTTCCAGGCACTTTCCTATGCAAAGAATCTTTTTTTATAATGATCCTTTTACCTTAATGAGGTAAAATAACTAGAACAATAGAGAAAGGTCAAATTATAAACCTGCTCTGTTGTGTATTCTATAAATGTGAAGAATGTTAGGAATAATGTATGAACCCACACCTTTTACTGAGTTGTGACACTTTGCATGGTCTAGAATGGAAAATAAGTCAATAATCATATTATTGGTGGAAAAATTGCTTTCAGACAGCCTTTTTCTTCCCACACCTTTTAAATAAACCAGCCAGCCAGAGAACTCAAAATGACTGAAGTCAGTAGAAAGCTGCAAGATGCTTGAGCTCAGTAGTAAAACTCTCACTGATTTCAGTAGAGGCAAATTTCTCCCCAGTATTTTCAAAGGCGCCTGGAGGGTGTGCGTCACCAACTTAAGGAATTTTAAGGAGGTATTTCACTGTGCTTGAAAATCATATCTTTCAGACATTTCTTATCCAGCCTGTGAGATGTAAAAATAGCTGGTATAACAAGCATTAAAATAGGCCAGCTTCTGTTCCTTCATGATGAAAATAGCTCTAATCAACCTTTTGTGATCAGCTGGCATTCTGTACCAGTTTTGCATTTTCTTAAGGGTACTGATCCAGATTCTGAAAGTCTTGCATGCACAGCCGCCCTCCAGTCACTGAGGACAGCAGGAGCTCTGCTGGAGTCAAGCCCTCAGGACTAGGCTTAGAATTTCCTCTTAGGCTCATTATTTCTTTCAGTTGAAGAACTAAAAATGACCGAAAGAATTAACTGTATCATTTATAGCAGGAAATGAAATGTCCTGGTAATCTAAGTCTTTGACTAAATCAGGAGCATCTCTAGCATTGAATATCTTGGACAGAGACTATTAACACACATTGGTAAGGACTGAGTCTGGGTCTGATAGACATAGGCACTGGGAGAGGAAGTACTGAAGACTGAGTTTAAAAGCAGAGCACTGTAATCTCTGTCATTATTTTCTCATTATAAATTCACTAGGGGACTCTCAAGAGTCAAGTCTCTCCCTTTGTGCATGCCAAGGAGCTTCTTCCTAATGCTAGTCGTTTGGGGAAGGAGCACAGCTGCCTCTCAGCTGCTCTCTGGGAAGAGAGGCACTAACAAGCCCAACACCCCACCTTACATACACCTCTTCCTAGATCCTCCACGCACAGAGCAGCACTGCCCCAGTAATTCAGTGGACTGAAGGAGGGGTATCTCTGACTTGTAGAGATCCATTTTCAGCCCTTCTTCTACCCTGTTGCTATACTGCAGAGGCAGTGGGTGCCATATCTCTCCAGCTCTTGGAAGCAAAGCAGTGTGGATGGTGTCCTACAGTGCAGAGAGAGACAAAGGAAAAGTGTAGGACTGGTGTGGTAGGTAGCACAATAATACTCCATAATTTGTTATCCCAGGAATTTCTTGTATTTCAAGTTGCAGATGTGGGAGCTTCATGAAAATGTGTTCAGCAAGAAAAGAAAGCCATGTGCGTGTCAACCAGGTGAGCTTCAGGCAGTTCTTTCTTTTTGTACCTTCAGTGAACAAGCTGTCAGAGTGCCTAAATGACCTTGTGAGAGAGATCCAGATTTTAAGGCAAATAAACCACTAATGCTCTGTCAGGGGAATAGGCAAGAGAATCCCCAGAGCCCTTCCCAGTTCCTTTAAGAAATCCAGTGTCTTTGGAAGAGGGTATGATGGCATGCTGAAGTCTGTGCTTAATCAGAGCAGACAGGTTTTTTTTTCCCGTACAATTTCTTTAGAAAATGGCAACCAAACCAAAAACTTCTATGGGCAAGAAAGAATGTGGATGAGTTTTCATCTTGGGTTAAGGGTGACACTAAAAAGTTCTGTTCCAATAATCTTGAAAGCTGTTTTGTTTGGTTTTGGGTTTTTTGTTTTTAATTTTGAAATACAGGCTTTTTGAATATGAGCCTCAACAAAAGAAAATACCAGAACCGTCTCAGAAAGGACTGAACTAGTTAATCCCAACAGATAATTTATCTATGTGTCCATTCCTCCAGTATTTTATTTTTTTTCCAAAGAGCAACAAATCTCTAAACAGTAGCATTGCCTGTTCAAAACAAGTCCTCCCATGCCACTGAAAGTTGGATCAGTTTCTATACTTAGCAGCACAGGATTCAGGGTTTTATCATAAGAATATGTGTATATAACAAACAAAGAAAGCAGTAAAATCATTAAAAGGTGGCAAATACTCTGGCTTTTCTACAGCCCAAGTGTCTTCATTAATGACCACTGGAGGAAAAAAAAAAAAAAAAAGTTCCTCTTTGGATAAGTTTTGGATATGAATCTGTATATTTTTCTTCTTAGAGGAAATGCTGCCATGTTACTAGTACCTCTGATAAACACAGTATAATAAGCAACAAATTTGGTGAGAAAATACCTCGTATCAGAAGAAGCTGACAGTTTTCAAACAGATGATGCATGATTTAGGCTTGTTGGTGAATTATATACACTGGGTTATGCCTTAAATCTATCACTGAATATGCATTTATCATTGTAACAACACAGCTACTAATATTCCATCTCAGGATATATAGTGGTAAACATTTTTTTAAAAAAAATGTCAACAGTGCATTTGTGTGTTGTGTTCATTACAATATTCATTAAATAGGGAAATGAATAACAATCAGAGAAAGCATGATGGATGAAGGAGGAAGTGTAGCACTGAAGAATGATCTGGGGAATAGCTCTGATATGGTGATGGTTTTCTTCCAACATATTTAGTGTTGCCTTTACCCCAGAAAAGCTTTCAGATCACAGCTGTTTCTTTATGGATGAGTATGGGGACAAACTCTAGCTGTGAATGTTTGATCAGTCTTGATATAGGTAAATTTGCCACTGTCCAGCTGATTTATGTAATGGTTTTCGTTTGTATGAGTATAGCCATAACACAAACCCACTGCTGTGCAATTAATTGTTTAAATCAAGTACACATCCTTGCTGTACAGAACACCTATGCTTAAATTTTGTAGAAGACAAGACTATACTTCTTGCAAACTGATGCAGAAACTGGTTAAAGTTTACTTTCTCTTATCCAGGGGCCAAAGCTGTTTCTTGCCTTCTTCAAATGTAGTCTATTTAATCTCCTGTAGAGTGGGAAATTATGTTCAAAATCTCTGTGATCCTCTATCCCTAGTAAGTTATGCAAGTAGTGACAAGTATACACCATAAGGTCTTGAGATTATGTCTGTAATGTGTGGCTACAGACTGTTGATCAAGAGAGCCTGGAAGAAAAACATTATTTTCAGGTGTGAAAACCCGTCACCTTTATCAAATAATTTTTCTTGCATCTCTCCCAAGGCATTGTAGCCTATTTAAACTTGGGAGGTTAAGTTTATAGCATTCATTATGACTGAAAATTTAGTTCACACAATCATGATGTTCTCTTTATTAAGTGTTACTGTTAAACAATACTAAAATAAACACAATGTCATTGGCCTTTTGAAAGGTTCACAGGATATTTATTTCTTTGCCTTGTCTAATTGTCTCTGCTTTTTAATATTCTGATATGCAAGCTAATGTTGCTGCTATGTGCCTGATTTGTCACATATTATCTGATTTATCTATGTATATCTTACAATTTACAGTTCTGTCTGGTGCATATAATTGAAATGCTTAAGGGTAATGTAAATGTCTTTTGACAGAACTATGGCTTGAATCTTTGGTTGGTAGGTTTTCTTGAACCTCAAAATAAATCAGAAATCGGGCAGATAGCCTGTCAGGTTTACTGTACCTAGCAAAAATATGTTCTGTAAAACTCTTCACCTATGTCATTATATGCATTATATTAGATAAAATAACAAGTTTCAGAAACCCTAGCAAGATATATTCCTGTATCGAGATGCACACACTAAAAATGGATGCCTCATCCACTAGTCCACTCTCAATCTGATCTCCTTTTATGTAGTAACTTCAGCCTCAGTTCATCACTCCCATTGACTGTTCTGTGATCCTAACTGCCCCTAACTGGGGGGCAGGTCTAGATGATCTTCAAAGGTCCCTTCCAACCCCTACTATTCTGTGATTCTGTGGAATACGTAGTCTCCATCGTTAAGAATAAATGTTCTTTTGTTAATAATTTGCAACATCCACTGTCACGACATGTAAAACATTGGGCAGAATATTGATCCAGCCGTGCTTGCTGCTAAGAGTGTGTTAAGAGTTCTAAGCCAGACAGGAAATAAACTGGGCAGGAGCTGGGCAGCAGTTCAAGCAGACATCATGACTCCAGTTTTGGGTATAGTTTCTATGTTTAGAAGGTAGTTTGTTAATGATTATTCCTTTCCTTTCTGCATGCAGGTCCTTTTCATAGTATTAAAATGTCAAGGCCTGGATTTTTCAGAGACCCTAACTCCAGCAAGAGCTGCACTTCTGAAGATCAAGACACAGACTCATTGCAACAGACTAATCCAAGGGAAAAATCACAGACCTGCAGGATGGGGCAGTCAGATCTTTCTTTTCTACTGGAGGCCTGTGTCAATGATTTCTCTGCTTCATTGGTCAAAAAGCCTATTCTGGATAGAGGGACAGAGATAATGCTGACTTTTCTTTTTAATAGAAGTGGGAGGTAGATTAGAAACCTGAGCATTGAAAGGTTTGGGGGTTTTATTTGTTTGTTTGTTTGTTTGTTTTTAAATAATGTCAGGTGATAGGAGGAGAAGCAGATATTCAGCAAGACCAAAACCTAATGTGATTCTCCAGAAAGGCACTCTGATACACTGCAAAAGCCATACCTGCAAACCTGGATCCCAGTGCAAGTTATCTGGTGAAAACAGAATAATTTCCAAACTATTGGCTTGCTAATAGGTCTAGATCAATGTGACCTAATGGTTTTCAACAAAAGGCTCCCAATAGTCTTTTAAAAATTGACAAGCCATAGAGCTGTTTGTTCTTGCTTATGAGCCAGGAGGGCATGGGGCATCAGCCACCATGGAAGAAAGGGTTGTAGGTAATGTGGAAGTGAGTGGTAGCAGATTTCTTTGCAGGACTTCCCTGCTGAGTTATGACAGACAGGGAAAAACCATTTGCTGCCATCAAGGGGCAGCTAGGGAGGGAAGAACATGAAATAAGTTGCTCGTTATTCAAGAAACATTCAGTGTTTCCCAGTGACTGATTTATTATTTTCACTCTGTCCAGCAGTACAGAAAGGTGCATCAGGCATCTGCCATTCTCTGTTCTGAATAACTTTAGTCAGGCTGCAACATGTGAAATAATTGAGCTGACCAGAATTTGCTGCTCTAGGTGGAGTTTCTTTCTGTTGGTTTGACAGTAAAAACTACCACGTAAGCATGATGCAAAATGTAAATGCTGATTTCTTTCTCATTTTTCATTTTGATACTTTGTATGACTCGGTTCAGCTCTAGCCTGGTCTGGCTACCTTAGGTGAGTCTCTAGAATGATTCAGTATCATGCTTAAAAATTAGAGCAACAGACAGATAATGTGAGCCATACTCTTTCATTTTTCACTCTGATTTTCACGTACTAAGTCCCACATGGCTTTCAGAGAGGCCTGTCTTGTTTAATGTGGACTTTGTTGGGCTGTAATTTATTTTACTTAATTATTTATGGCTACATTATGTATATTAGCTACACTTGTCTAAATAACAAGGGTTGCAGTAGAAGACTGCCTGTTCAGCTGGTTAATTCCTCTCACTTTCTGCATTTCTTAAGGTGATTTTGTGATGAGTTTGTACTGCTGTTTACTGTTCCTGGGCTTATATCTAGCAGAAACACTCTAGGACAACAAGAACAGGCACAAGCAGAAATTAAATGGACAAATAATACTGGAACCATTCTGCATTTGAGGATGATTGCAGAAGGACAGGGAAATGTTCTAAACCTGAATGAATGAAAGATCACTCCAAGCTAACTTGTTAGTAAAAAAAAGCATTTAAATTGAGAGCTCCTTTTATTCCTTATCATAACAATTTTGATACTCTTGCTATTTTGGGGTTTCTGTTTTTCATTGATGTATAACGTAGTAAATGGAAACTTACTCAGAAAAGGGAATTAGAATAGCAGTTTTCATATTGACACACTCTTTTGTCTGCTCTCAGCAGACTCTCAGCCATGGCAGGCAACTAGCAGACTAAGTGCACATTAATAATTTTAATATTTATTGATGGGGAAGGCACCCTGAGCACACTTTTAATACAGGTTCCTTGGACATAAGGGCATCAATGTTTTTATAAAATGTAAATACATTCTTAATTACCTCAAGTGCTCTTCGTGCCCAAGTGGCTCTTTAATGTGGAACACATCTCACAGTAATGAGCACAAATACTGGTAATGGACTGCAAAGGACATATTGTGAAATCTTTTTTCTTCCTGGGCACCATGTTGGTGATGTGTAGGGCTCACTTCTTGTTCAGTTCAGGAAATGTCTCAGTTGTTTTGGTATTGTTCCCCAGTAAGGGAGCTCTTCCTAAACAAGGACCATCACAGACTTATTCTGACTGTTCCTGTAATTCTTGCAGTCTTTCTTGGGCTCTAAACACCAGAAAGGGGAGACAAAAGGCTTTGAAACCTGTTATAGTTTCCTTCCCTTTCCCAAAGGAGGTGTTTTCCCAGAAATTACTTTAGTTTTCCTGCTCTCCAGTTCTGTCTCACAAGCTCCAGTCCTGCTCTTCAGCCTCTCTTGGATGTTCTGTCTCACACTTCTCTGTGGAGGTCTGAGCTTGTTCATTCTGTTCTCCAGCTTAAGGTGGATATTACATCTTGAAAAAATCTGGTAGGAGAAGCCCAAACTCTGAGATACGAAGGAGGAAACTACTAGATTTGGAGCAGTCTTGATGAGGCCCATGGTAGGGATTTTAACATGAAAGAAGCTGTAAGGTGTGAGAAATGCAGTTTTGCAGTTTGCAAATTTTTTTCAGAGCAATGGGAGGCTTCTTAGAGGCTGCAGAGCGAAATATGTATAAGTTAATGGGCTGGGAAAGGAAAAGGACCATGATGCCTGCTTTAAGAGTATTAGATGGAGAAAAGCTGGAAAAAAGATATTCTCTACCCTACACTGCTATGCACTGACTTAGAAAATGTGTGTACTGACATTTTAAAGCTGTGCATGGCTTTCTTGAGAACCTGCATGAAGGCAGATGCTAAAAAGCTCTGCAACCTGCTGCTTCTTGAGAGGCTGAGATCTATGCCTGGTTCTGCTGCATTGCTGCCTGTAAAAATAGGCCATATAATTTTAGTCCTTGGTGCCTTAGATGAATAAACATGGGCTTGGTGTGGGAAGGGTGCAGCTGGTGGGTAATGTTGGCTCTGAAACAGCCTCCAGTTTGTGTAGTGGGGGCAAGAACAGTTAATACATTTGAAGTGCAGCTTCAGTTCTCTGAGAGGGACTGCATGGTGATTGCAATGGATACCTGTTCACTCACCCAGAAAGAGCTTTGTAGCTTTCTGTTTAGTTGCTAAATAGGTATACAGCTACTGTTGGTAATTGTGGGAAGATGCACTCGCTAGCTGTGCGACCTACAAATGGTGCAACCACAAATAGCAAGAAACGTCCACGTGTAGGTGAAAATTATGCATGCTGGTACCAAGAATTTGAGGGGAGCTGGAGATGTGATGGTGTCTGAACTGATCCCTTGCAGGTGGCAGACCTTTACGTCCTCCCTGCACTCTGCGCTTTAACAGAAGGATGTGGCTTCTGATGAAACAGTGCCCCTTTCTCCATTTAAATTTCTTGCTTAGAAATCAAAGTGGACAGAGCAAGAGGGAGAAATTAATGGATCACAGAATGAGTTGTTGAAAGCTTTCTGAACAGTTACGAAGAGTTCTTTCAGCTTCAAGAGGAGAAATATCACAGGAGAAATAACTTTATCATAGTCTCACAGTGACCTCTTTACTGGAGAGGGTTATGTCATGCTGTAGACTGGGATACTGTAGACAGTGACCTTGTTTCTCCTGTTACAGTCTCTTTTGCCTGTGGAAGTGATGCTGTGGTTTGAGGTGGTGCTTCTGTGGTGCTTCTCCTGGCTTGTCTTGGGTGTGACAAGGTCACTCTGCTGCAGTCACAGCACTGAATGGGATAGCTGACTGCTACAGTAGAAAAGAATCAAGCCAAAGAAAGAAGACCTGGGGAGGGAAAAACAGCAAAAACTGGGGCAGAAAGGCAACTGATCTAGAGAACCTACTGTGTCCTTTTGTACAATGCTGGAGAACAGAAAGTGTTTCAGAGGGCAAGTAGATTTACTCTTTCTGCTCTTGTGCTATAATCAGATATGTATCTCATTTACTCTTCCCTCTTCTTCTCCTCTCTACACATCTATGAACTTGGTAGTAGGAAGTTCATCATGCTCCACAAAATTAGCACATCTGTAATTTATATTCCTTTTAACTTCTTGTTACATTTCATAACAGAAGAGCTGAGGGTCCCAGCAAATCATTTATGATACTAGAAAACTGTGGGAGAAGACTGCTAATTCAGTGTGACCCAAAGAAGTGAGAGAAATAACTCAAGGCTAAGTTGTTTCCTCTGGAGTGTTTTATACTGAAGTGGCCCACAGCAATAAGTGCTTAAGTGGCATAAGGGAATAGAGGAAGAGTATATAACCAGAGATGATATCTTTTCTAATAGCATTTTAAAGAATTAAAGAATATGACTTAGAAAATAGGATAACTGAAGCACAATGAGCTAGAAAAGGAGCTTTCTCATTAGGGGACAGAGTAATGAATGACTAAAGTTATCAGCCTTGAGTTTTACTTAGGAGAGATGTTTTTTCTTCAAACTTTTGTGGGATTTTGTTTGTTTGTTTGTTTGTTTTTTGAGATTCACCAGCTTCTTGAATGCTTCCTATAAGCTTGGAAGAAGTAACATTGTCAATATATACTGCTCCAAGTATAGTATATAATGCACATCTAGCAAAACCATAGGAGGCAATTATCTTCTCTTGGATTATGAATCTTGAGAAACCATAAAGCATTTCTTCGAGGTTCTCAGTATCTCAAGGTATCATGTAAAATACCTGGAGGAACATTTGTGTCTTTACACAGATTCGTTTTTCTAAACACAGAGAAATTTCTATAACAGTTTTTGAAATGTGCATTAGCACATATCTTCACTGTTGTAGGAAAACTTGATCTGTTGATTTTACTTCCATGGTGGACTCTTTACAGTCTCTATCATTTCCACTCCACTTCACTGATGGTGGAAAAGCTTTTTTCATGGTTTATTTAGCAGAAAGTCATTTTGATTAGCAAGATGAGTAATACTTTACAGCTGTTTGCAATTACTGCATCTGTTCTATCAGTGGATTCAAATATTGGAGGCTATATTGACAGAAACGTGGAATGCAATAGAAATGGGTACAAGAGGGGACACAGAGACACACATGCACGCTTCACAAATTTAGTCATGTTAAGAGAAATCAAACATCGTGTTAGTCTTAAATCTGTGCCACAAACTCAGAGCTGGATTTAATAAATTTGAAAAGCAGAATTTCCTGTTTGCAGGTGTAGAGGTTTAGCAGAGGTTTTGTCCCAGACAGCTTGGCATAAAAGCTGTGCATTAATTCTGCTCTGCTAAAATATAATAAAAGTTTTGCCACTGACTCCAGAGTTCCACACAAAAAAAGCAAAACAAAGTATCTGAGGACATCTGGAGATTATGTACAGTTTATATACACAAAAATTTATGTGTGAAAGCTTCAAATAAGGATAGACTTAAATGCTTCTGATCTTATTCCTCCAAATACACAGCTCTCTTCTATGTTCTGTTTTTAAAGAATGGGTTGGTTTATTTCAAAACTTCTTGTGAATTCTTACTTACCTTTTCCCATGTAAATCACTTTACCATTCCATTATTCAGCATTAATGGAAGTTTCATGCAGGCGAGGAGCAAAAGAGACCCAGGGAAGCTGGGTGAAATAATACTCCTATCAAGGTCTACCACAGAAGGGTATGTCCTTCATTTGGTTGAAAAGGAGAAAAGATTTCATATCTGGGTTGCACTTTTTATTGTAAGTAAGTGAAGTAATTGTTACAGAAATAATAATTTAATGGCAAACTAGTATTCTCACCTCATTATTTTCTCATGGGCAGCCTAACATTTTTTCCCTCATGATAGTGTTTCTATTTCTTTGTAAAGACTACTTCAAAAAAGTCACTGTGATCCAATGACTCCTCAACTGCTCTTTGTATGCAAAAGTCTTGGGGCAGAATCCAAAATTCTAGGCTCTATAAAATCTCTGTGCTCTTAGTAGTATAGATGAGTAGGTGATCTGGTCTAATAAATTTGTTACCCTCTTTTAGGGTGAATTTTGGAGTCCTTTGAATTTATCCATGCTCAGGGCATTCCCAGAAGCCTGGTGACTCAAGCGTGTGCCGCTGTAGAATGGAGTACTTCTAGAGTACTGATTTCACTGCACATTAATCCCTGATCTGGTCCTTTTTTCCAGAATTCATGGTTGTGTTATCATTTGATATTTGTGTTATCATTTGATTTAATGTCGATTTCTCTGGCCGTGAGGTACACAGATTCCTGTGATTGCAGGAAGGGGCAGTACTTCTGCCCCTTCAAAGTTGTTTGGTACTTTTTCAATAACTAAACAGGAGTGTGGTGTGGCTGGGTGTTTGGCATGATGTTTTATTTATTGGGATTAAAAAGAGCCATGAGGGAAAATAAGAGGCATGAGATGAAATGAGAGCTCTTCTGGAGAACTTGAAGTTTGCCATTGGCTGTGGGGTGTAGGCTTTGCCCTGGAACAAAGGGCAGTGATGTGTTCCTGCAGTAGCACTGGAATCATAATTGGGAACAAGCTTTGCTTATCACCCAGTGCCCTGGGAGGCAGTGTTCAGGTCCAGCTTCCTCTTAGTTGTCTTCCTAAATACTAGCTGGGTGTATAAATGATGTATTTCTTTTGGGCACTCTGGAAAAAGAGGTGTTTGTAAGGCTCTTGACTTCCCACCAAAATTGTGTTGGGATAGCTCTTCTATGGTTGTTAAGCCCACATACTCTCTCCATCTTTGGATATAGTATTAATACTTTTGTTTCAGTCTTGCCTTTAGAAAGATTGATAGTGTTTACAGTGCTTTCTCTGGGTTTGTATTGTATTGGAGTCCTGATGTTCATCAGTGAAATTTATGTGATATATTAGGTTTTACATTTCTTTAAGTTAGACAGAAATTAACTGGGCAGATTTTGATATATCTGTATACATGTGACAACTTAATGCCACATATCTTTTATCTGTTACAGACTTCTGCAAATATAAGTGTATTCTTACAGCAAGAATTCACACCAATCCATGTAAGAAATCTTACTGAAATTTGATCTTTCTCATTTTTCTAGAATACTTTTCCCACATCTGAAGCAATGGCTACAATCTATAGAGGAACAAGTCTGCATTGTTTACAAAGTGTAAAACTGTACATAACTGGTGACTGTAGTTCTTCCAAATACTTTGTGAAATTATTAGTATGGCAGGATTTTGTGTGAGTGTCTTACTGCATTATTACAAATTATGGAGGGAACTTGTTCTTGTCACAGAATGAGGCCTAAAGTCACCTGAAGAGAAACTAATCCATCTTACTTCCTCCAAACAGGAATGAAGTCTAATTATTGTATTCCAGTCCTTATTATATATTGCTTGAGTATTTTGAAAGCCACATAAATGGAGTAGATAGAAAAAATATGATGATACATGGTTATCAAAAAATAGAAGTACTGTCTGGGAGAACTGCTAATTAACCAAATTTAGAAGAAAGGATTAAGTGGTGAGATTTTAAAGTAGACAGTGATGTGGAAAACTATTCTAAAAATCTGGCTGAAAATAAAACCCTTTTGCTTGTATATATATATATAGAGAGAGAGAGAGAGGTTGAGAGAGAGAGAGAGAGAGATCAACATAGCCACAAAACTTAGATTTAGGTGCATTTGCAGTCACGAACAGCAGTACCTATGCTGTACTGCTGAAATCTTTTCCAGCTCAGCTTGATGGGCGTGTTGATGCAAGTTTTACAAAGAAAACATAATTCATTCTTGACAGTGGTGGAGATCACAAGAGAGTTAAAGGATTACTGCATAGTATTTCATTTGTCTGATAACAAAAGATGTCTAGAATCTCTAGGAGAGCCATATTTGAAGTACAGCGAAGAAACGTAGTTTTAATGAATTTTGCAAAAACTTTAATAATTTTGTTTTAGCTTGTGCTATACTGTTTTCAATTTTCCACAACAAAGAACAGGATAAAGTGACCAGATAATTAATTTGTCCTTGCTAATACTGTTCACATACATGATGGGAGACAAGTGGTGAGAAGGAGCTGTGTATAGATGGGAGGGCAATAACCAAGATGATCAGAAATTTCCAATAGAGGTAAGTCCAAGAATGTCTAGATAGAATCCCAGGGCAATTCTTTTTCTTTCACGTCCCTTCAACATATTTTTTTCATCTATTGGTATTCTTTCTTTCTTGCTAATTTGTGACAGTAAAGGGATGTAACTACCCCTCACCCATTAACTCCTGTCATGTGCCCATCCTGCTTACGAGCAAACCTCATGTAGGAGCACCATCCTGCACTTTTTTTTCCTGTGCAGCCTCCAGCATTTTATCTGCCTTTGAATGCCAGGGCCAAGTGCAAAATAGGACGCAGAGGTCCCTAGGAGTGTGCAGTCATTTTCTGCTACAGATAAGAGATGGGACATGAAAACTTGTGGGACTCATGCTCCCCTTGGGGTTTATCAGGGATGCCGGGGCTGTCCACAAGGGGTGTACTCAGGCAGCCACAGATCACATGTTGCAAGAAGCCCTTGTAATATTAAGCTGAGCTAATAATGGTCTTGCAGAAGTTGCAACTTTTGCCTATAAAGACTCAAACCAGGTCACAGACTGACACCAAGATGTGTCACAAGTACAATTTCTACTGGTGGTACCTACTGCTGTTGCAAGTACTCAGCAAACTGCCCCAGCAATCTCAGCCACTTTGCCCAGCTGTGGAAAACAAGAGTGAGCAATCTCTGTGCTCCCCAGGGGACTGGCAGTGTGGTGATTTGCTCTGGCCTCCAGCAGCAACCAAAAAGAGATGGGGAGCACTCAGGTGGCGGAGCAAAGGGGCAGCATGCAGCCTTGCTCTCAGCATGAGAGTTGCCCAGTGGAGAATGCCCTGCTGTCAGATATTCCTGAGGGAATGTAAATGGATCTAAGAGAGTTAAAATGCAAGGGAACCTAACTTGCACTTGACATCCCTTCTCTCTGAACTTCAGTGTTGCAGCTCAAGGCTGAGGCTCTGCGGGAAGGGGGCAGAAAGGGTCTCACACTTGCCTTACGTAGCTGTGTTTGTACAATGGGAACAGACCTTTTGTGCAAGAAAAAATTCCCTCACCCAGATTGAGAGAGAACCTCTCATATTTCATCTAGATTTCCCCCCCTCGACTTTCTACTTTGATTTTTATTTTCTTTCTTGCTGTTCTTGTAGATCTGGATGTCTGTGAATCAGTATTCCAGCCAGTCTGGGGAGCTGTAAATGTTGGCTAAGTAGTTCATATCTTGGGCTCAGAAAATAACAAAGTTTTATCAGTGTCATGCAATGTGAATTTTACCATTCTGGAGACAGGGACGTCATATCTATCTGCACTGCTAGCTTTTGTGCCATGTTGAACAGCTACAAGGGCATACTTTTTTTGCTAGAATTATGATACTACCTTAGATTAAAACTGAAATACATCAGGATTCACCAGATTTTGTTGCATAAATATTGAATAGATTTATTTATTTTTTAAAAAAAACCCAAACCAGTCACATCTTAAGTGCTTAAAATGGGACATGTGATTTCAAAGTGCTGAATATTGATTAAAAAAAGAAAGGGGAAACATTTTTACACCGAAAAGTGGATTGTGTGCCCTCTCTAACATTAATTTTAAATTTTACATGCAAGGCAGATTAATATTTATTTATGAGTGCAGTCTGTCTGAATCATGCAAATTCATTGTGCAGTTTGAGGTCATAGTGTAGTGTACACATACATACACTACACATATTTGTGTAGTTTGGTATTTTCTGTTCTGTTACACATCCATTCTTTTGATTTCTTGGGTTTTTTCTTACCAGTAATAAGTGAACACTTCTGAGCTGCGCACCACAGGAGACATACAATTCCAAAAAGGGCAGAGACAGATGGAAAAGTGGAGTTTCAACCTTTACAGATGAGAATCTGTGTCCATTTAATAATAATAATAAAAAAAAAACCAACTCAAAAATACTTTCAGAAAATTGAAGTCCCAGCAATAGCTTGCAGGAACTATGGGGCAGCAGAGAATTATTCTATGAGCAGCAAAAAAAGTAACAGCTGGAGAACCTATGCTGCCACTTGATAGATACATGCACATAAAGGGTCAGTGCAAGCCTTATGTTTCCTTGACTTGCCTATTTATGATAACAGAAATTACTGCTTAATGGTAAAAAACTACAAACTTGAATAAAACAGAAGAAAGGGTAAAAGGAAACAAGAAGGAAAAAAGAAAGGTTGGGGAGATTAGGAAAGCTAAGTGTCTCTTCCACTAGAAAGATCTTTGGACAAAAGATGACATTTTTGCTGTCCCACCTACCCATTTGCATTTCTCCCTTCCCGTTGTACATTAAATATATACCTGATGAGAGATGCCCTGCATTTAGTGTCTGTTCCCTTCTCATTCTGGGGATGGCCCTGCATGAGGCTATATTGTACCTGCTTCTAGCAATCAAAATAGCATTGGCTTGGACTGAATTTGGTAACTCAGAATGTGAGAAAGTGCGAGTGGAAGAAAGGAGTTATTTTTCTGTCTTTTGACCTCTTCACTATTGCCCTCTTCTGTTTCTCCCATTCTCAGTGACATAAAAGACTCGCCCGACCTCAGTGAACTCCAGTGACAGGCTAAGGACTGTAGTGATTTTTCCCACTGTTAGTGAGTTTTTCAAACCAGTGACCCTCCAGACACCTGGTACTTTTTCAAGAAGATGCAGAATGCTCACTGCCATCAGCCTCTAAAAGCAGAGCCAGCCCTGGAGCCCCAGTGTTTCCTAGGGCTTTAGTATTTATGGGAGTCATTGGCGTTGGCGTGCCAGCCAGGAGATTCTGCTATTGTTTCTAAAGAGAAATGTAAAGATGTCAGAGCTTGGGAGAGAATCAGCACCAGCCTGGCCTGAGCACTAAGGCCAAACCTTCAGCAAACTCCTGCAAGTTTACCTGCAGATGAGGTGCTTCTGATTTCACATGAGAACAGCCTTTGCATGAATTAATACTGGTGTGGAGGTGCTAGGGTGCTGTGAGCCCAGAAAGTTTGTGGAGCAAGTAGAGGTTTATATAAGTAGAGGCATGTCTGTGGGAACTGCTAGAAAGTTTTGTTCTTGTGCCCATTTCAGTTACTTTGGACGTCTTGGGAATATGTGTCTTAAGATGATGGAAAAACGACCTATCCAAAACTATTTCTTGTCTACCAAACAAAAGGCTTGGATGTATTTTTCTCTCCCTTACCATTTCTCAACTCTCAGTAGATTTTTCCCTTAGTCTCCTGGTATACTTCCTTTCTCCCACTGTGGCCTTTCCAGCAGGATACCTTACAGTTTGTCACTCAGAAAATACCCTTCCTTCCATAAGTCTCAGCTTGCTCTTTTCCTTTGCCACAATTTGCCTGAATTCTCCTTATCAATATAAAATACAAAAGACATAACTTGAATTACGTACTCACAAGAAGGCCTGAAAATTCTGTAAAAATACAAAGTTGGGGGAAAAGTGGGAAACAAAGGAAAGAATTGAAATGAGTTGCTTAAAAGGTTTGTGAAAGTGTGAAAAGACTTACTTTGGTTGTCCAATATTTGTCATTCATTTAATCAATTGATTTACTTCTCACAGCCAAAACACAGCCATTAAAAAGGCTTACTCAGATGCTTTACCCTGTTCATATTGATTCATTTTTCAGTGAAAATATCAATATCTTTTTATAGATCTAGACCTTAAAGTTACTTAATTATTGATTGAGAAACAGTTGCTCAGACTGAGCAGGCAGATTTCTGTGGTGTTCAATGATAATAAGAAACCAAGCTTTTGCATGGGTAGACATTGTGTACGACCATCCTTATCCAGTGTATTACATGTCAGAGAGGAGTAGAAGTCTACCAAAATTACTTGTGTGACCTAGTGTGGTCAACACTTCTCATTTTATTCATCAACTATTGAAAACTATATTAGACAACTGTATACCCTTTCCTGTAATTGTTTTTTACTTTCACTCTGAAGACAGAATGAACTTTCCTGGTGAAAACCATAGTAGTAAATAATGCATTCCAATCATATTGCTTTTCTGGCAGCCTTTAAGCTTACTTTTGAGGAATGAGGATTATTATATTTTGAGGTGTAATTAGCTTAAATATTTGGTGGTTTTGGTGACCTGTGACTTCTGCTGAAACAACTGGTATTGAAATCTTTGTAATCAGGATTCAGAGACCAACACAGGGTAGGATTTTCATCTCACATTCTGTATCTTGTTTATTGGTTTTGTAAAAAAAACTTTGTTTTGATATTACCCAAAGGAAAAATAATGTTTTCTAATGACCATGACTGTGTCATGTTTGTAAGCACAAATCTGGACCCCGAGGTTTCCTTGGGGTAAGAGGAAAACCAACTGCTGTGAATGCAGATGGGGTGGTTCTGTGCAGACCCTGAACAAAGGTACCTCAGGATAAATAGATAAAACTTAAGCCACCCAAGTGGACTTCACAGCCTTGGGGTAAATCAGAGGTTGCAGACACCACATGTGACAGCCAGAACTGGCTCAAGGGTCCTCAGCAAGGCTACCAAATATGAAGGATGTCACCTCAAAAATGAGAGGTTTGGGCCAAATCAGGGGCCCAGCTCTGCATCCTTATAGGAAGGGGAGGAGGGCAGAGAAGGCATAAAAGCTGTATTCTGCCCTCCAGCAGCATCTCCAGCACCACACAGCTGACTTTTTACTTCGGTGGCAGCAGCACAATCCTGTGTATCCAAGTGTCTGCTGTAGGGCTATCAGATACTGGCAAAGAGCAGTTTTCGTGCATGACCATGGGTTTGCCAGTGTGGCGCCACAAGTGGCTGTCATTTCTTTCCATGCCTGGAGGTGGGCTTGCAGCCTTAGCCTTAGAAATACAAAAAAAATTGTCCTACGTCAGCTATGTCTTATCTCCACCTGGGGCAAGGCCCAGTCGCTGGTAAGCAAAGGTCATGCCAGCCTTATATATTTTAGATACTTGCTTCTGCAGAAAATAAACTATGTGATAAATGGAAGTTTCTTGATCTCCCATGTAAACAAGAGCTGTCCACTGTAGGGCTGGGTCCGATGACGTCCTGAGCTGGTCATGTTTCTGGAAGGAAAACCCATCACCTTCGTCATGGCTTTTCCCTGGGTGTTCTGCAGTTTTAGAGGTTTGATATTATCACATTCAGAGGCTTGACAATATGAATGTAGCTAAGAAAAATGCAGTTTAATAATGTTTAAAATAATTTGCCCTGCAGCATATATGACTACTAAAGATAGTAACATATAAAAATAGAGTAATAGAAGAATAGGACTGGTTTATTCTGCTTCGGCATATTCTACATCTCTTTATGAAAAGCAGAGCTTTTAAGCTGAGTACTGAGGCTTACTGTGTGGACCCAATTTTGCATGAGTGTGGTGTTTACTGTTCAGTTGTTAGGACGCTAATAAAGAATAAATCCCACTGTGAGAAGGTAATGGAATTTGTGTAAAACTGGCACGTGATCAGTGTCAGGCCAGGTTACTCTATACTGCAGATCTTCCAAGTAGATCATAGATCATCTTTTTTTAAATGTAAGGGATAATAATTGGACTACATTTAGAAAGATTGCTTAACACACACCCTAACTGCATGAGCCTATTTACAGTATATTTTTAGATCAAATACTCCTTTTTGAATGACAGAATGAGAAACAGATTAGATTTGTGCTTTAATTTGTTTTGCTTTTCTAATGTCAATTTGCTATTGATTTTAATTACATGTCATTGAATTCTGGGTTTCAAATCGCTCTCTCTCTCTACCTATGTGTGAAGGGCACAAAGAATTCTTTTATGGAGTTTGTATTCTTCCCTGACTCTATTCCCCATCTCCGCTTTTGCTTGCACGTGCCTCTCTTCCCCATGGAATTTATATGCAGCATGATGTGGTGCTTTGGCTGTCCTGTGTTCCACAAAATCATTACAACTATGACCTGTATGTTGGCATCTTGTATGGGTTTGGGCAAATGCAAACGTCTTTGACAGGGCACACACAGGAGTTTCTTTTTAATCATGCTGGGGTGCAACATGCATTTTAACGAAGACAGTGCACTTTATTTTACCCTGTGCCATGCATCAAAGAGGAAGTCTCCATGAGCATGTAGAGCACAGGAAGTAATTGGTTTCAGAGCAGTGTGAGGAAACTGCCTCAGCAAAATCTTCTCAGTCTTGAAAACTTCTTTTTTCTGTTGCTGGTGTCTCTGGAGAGAACATAATTTTCTACTTTGCATGCAAGGATCAGAAAAACTGATTGGAGTCTTTAAAAGGAAGAACTGACTGCTAATGCCTCTATTCAATGAACTCTCAGTTACTGAGAGCCGGGAGGTAGATCTAGAGCACAAAGTCAACTTCCAGCACAGACTCATTTTTTCCATAATAATGCTCTAGGAGGAGCAGTGCATGGAAAGTTTAACTGAATGTACATTTTACAACATTGATCAATTTGACAAAGAGAGTCTCTTTCTGAAAGGAAAGTAATTTATAACTTTTATCAAAATTATGCACCTGTATGTAAGTCTTCAGCGTGGTTATTGTTCTCTGTTATGATGAAAATGTTATGGCTAATGAGATTTTTTTTTTTTTTGCTTCCGATATCCTTGTTACTGTTTTGGATATTTTAAAGCTCATTATGAAATCTTAAAGGCCCAATAAATGAAGTGAATAAAATAGCACAGCTCTCTGACTTTAGTAGAGAGAGCCTGATTTATACCAGCTGAGAATCTGATTGTTGCTTTTGAGCTATCGTAATTGCTTAAGTGAAACAGCCGAAGTAATTGGTGCAAACTAATACAACTGATGGAAAAAGGTTCAGTGTTTGTCAATACCAACTATGCTATGGAGAACATAATCAATGAATTAGTCTATCAATTAATTAGTCTAGGCAGAAAATGACTCCCTGTTCCATTAGTCCATGAAAAAATCAATAAAGTCAAATGTCTACTTTAATGTTTCTCACGTAATGATTATATTATGCAAAGAATAATAGAAACAATGTTTATATTGTTTCAGTTTCAATTTTCAAATGATCACTTAACAGAAAGATAACCCAGATCATCCTGTTAGAAAGTCAAGAAACACAGATTTCAGGATTTTACCACTGTGAAGTCATTTGTCTTCCTGGGTGTTTAACCCACATCTTCAAAGGACTGCTCTTCCTACAAGGGAATGATAGTGTGCTATAAGGGTTCATGCATGCTGAGCCACCATTTTGTCAGTTCTTCTATGTGGGAAACTGTGGCAAGAGCATCTGGTTTTTAGTCTGAATCCTTCATTTTGGCAAGGGCTAGACTGAGCCACCTCTCTGGAATGACTTTGGCAGTTCACAGCTGTTGTTGTGTCAACATCAGAAACACACTGCCTGAAAAAACTGAGAATTCAGCCTTTTTTTCTTTTAATTGGCTGCAGTCTTATTATTTCTGCCAAGGGTGGCCTGGTCATCTACACTTTGAATTTTGCATATTTATAATTGACTTTGCAGCACAAAAAAGCAAATACATCTTTTACAATCTGGTAAAGTTCCCAATTATGAAGCCTTTAAAGTCTGGCTGTTTTCCCTGTAGTACGAAAGAGAACTAGCCATTCTTGTGGTTATGAATTTTAAAACTATGCATTGCACTATGGAAAAAAAAATTGGATATTACCTGGATAAAATGCAAGAAGTTAATATCATGTGGAAAACAAAGTCAGAGGCAATTAGTTGGTCTGTGAGGGTGATGAAAACAGATTTTGTAAAGGAGGACAAAAAAAAGTTCAGATTACTTGAAAATAGGATTTTACTGGAAGGTAAAATTTGTTGCAGTAATCCTGGAATAACCTCCTGTAATTAATACCAAACATACAGCAAATATCAAAATAAGGCTATCTACAGGAAGTGAATAATTTCTGCTGTGAGATGATCTAGGCTTTGGTGAACACATAGATTACTTTTAAGGTTGGACATAACCTTTTATGTTATTTCAGTCTGTTTCCAGACTACAATACTATCTTTAAAAGCTTAGTCTTTTGCAGAACAATAATGGGTTACTTCGTGTTTCATATTCCAGTATCAATTTTTCCATTAAAAATGGATTAAATTTTAAGTAACTAGTGATGATATGTTCAATAAGAGCTAGCTGGATGAAAAATTAATGTCTACAGTCCCCTTGTTTTGCAGGGATTAACTGAACTAGCCAGAATATAATTTAAATGTGCCTGCTTTTCTCAGTTTCAGCATATTCTACCTAAAACTTCTATTTTGTATATGCTTTAAGGCATCATAATGGCTCACTTTGTTGTAGGGAATGGTCCCTTTCAAAGTGATGTGCAGGGAACCATAGGAGATGCACATCCCTGTTGTTTTGTGTCCCTCAGAATGCATAGTTTTGAAGCAGGGTCCCACCCATATAGCCCCTGTGCTAACATCACAGTTGTGTTACCTCTTTGGAGGAGATGTCTGGAGTCTGCACAAGAACCTCCCAGCAGATGAAAGCTCAGTGAAAGGTAACAGGTATATTTAACCTATTTTTTTGTATGGACAACCATTCTGGGACAGAATGAAACCTTGTCTCAAGATCTGAGTCTGAATAAGATAATAAACTACTATTTTCCTGACTTACCTCCCAGGATGAATGTCCCTAAAAGGGCTCTTTCTAATCCAGATCAAACAGAGAAAGGCATTGGTTTCCTTCCGGTGAATATCTGCAGGCTAAGAAAAAGCCTTGAATGGTTTTAGGTAGCCTCACTATCCCATAACAGTTTCTGTAAGAATATATTAAGGCTGGAGCTTTTTTGAGGCACAAAGGAATTGGCTCCTTCAAGGGAAAAATTTCACAACACTGTCAGCAGGACATTTTCAATGCAGATGTGGAAGATGTGCAGATCTAGGGATCAGTCTCTTGTGATGGTCCTCTGTGAAGAGAGCATTTATTGCTCCCAGATCTTTAATTCACAGTGTCAGTAATCCTGATGTGGATTATCTGGATAAACTTTTGGCTAGATAGTAAACCCCCCAATGAGAGCACTGTATTTCCTTAACAACCAGTATGTTCTAATGCAGATAAAGATAGATGAAGTAAAGATACATCTGCATTTCTCATGTCTGCAGCTGGCGCCAGGTGACACCAGTCTTTACATGGGCATTTCTGGAGATACCAAGATGGATGCCTAAAGATAAGAGACTATTTTTTTTTTTTTAATGTATCAACAAGCAAGTGAGAGAGACTTTTTTTTTCCAAGGATGTGACTCAGAATAAGAAACTAACCAAATATGTTTTAAAGCTATCCATGAGGGCAGGCAATCTGGCTGCAATTGCTGACTGCCTCCAGCACATACATCTATTTGGCTTTTCTTGAGGGATATTGTCAGTGGGTAACGAGGGACTTTGAGAACTCATGCAGCCCATTTACGGAGATCTAGTTTTCTCTATTAATGGTATTTAGCCTGGGTGCAGGATTCTGCATAAAACAACTGAGTGCTGCTGCACTGGATCTGAGTAATTATGGACGTGGTTTAAGTAGTAGTGCAAAGGAGTCTAGCATCTTCAGGCTTTTGCATTCTAAGTCAGCTTGTGGTGGCTACAGAGTTGGAAGTTGTGACAAATATGTGATGCAAACATTCCAGCAGAAAACATTGGTCCAGCTCCTTATGTGGTTCAGGATGACTTACTGTTGTCACTGTGATGAGATTGCACTAGAAGAAACAAGGATCCGCAACACTTTTTTTACCACACATTTCTAATCACTCTTTATATTAACATTGCGCTCGTGTCCCTTTTATGGATGGGAAACAACTTACATTTGGCTCTGAGCATGAGACTTTGGGCCCCAAAGAGTTTATGCCTGTCTGCCAGCACATGGAGGAGGAAAAAAACACACTCAGCTCTGATGGGACAAGAGAAAGCCTGATAGCCTGTAGTCTTAGGCATGCCACATCTCTAAACATATCTCTCTACTTTTTTTTTTTTCTTTTCGGTTAATAGCCAAAAGAGAGAAATTTGAAAATTGGTGATGTATCATTGCAGCTGTTTGTAGAGAACCTTTCTGCAGCCTGAGTTACCAGCTGAGAGAAACCATGAAAGTGCTTGTTTAAAAATACCACAGTGAGTAATAATTTCAGATTAATTTCCTTGGTATTTATGATATTTTATTGGGAGGAGGGGATGTGTGCCTCTTTTTAAAAGTGTTTAGTGAGTGCAAAAGTCAACAGGAACAATGCCGTGTTCTTTTCCTTTAAATAATTTACCATGAGACAACATGGAAGGATTAGGAGCCCAGGAGAGCTGGTTGACTTTCAAGGATCACCTCATCCAAGCTCGATGGCACTGCATCCCTAAAAAGAATAAATGAGAAAAAAAGGCCAGGAGCCAATATGGGTGAACAAGGAACTTCTGGCCAAAATCAAACACTAAAGGGAAATCGACAAAGGGTGGAAACAAAAACAGGTTACCTGGGAGGATTACAAGGAAATTGTTCATGAAACCAGAAACCAGCTTAGATAAGCTAAGGCCCTGATGGACTCAAATCTGGCCATGGACATAAGAGATAATAAAAAAGGTTTCTACAGATATATCAGAGAAAAAAGTAAAACAAGGGAGAATGTGGGCCCATCCAGAGGGATACAGCTGACCTGATTGCTGAGGATATAGAGAAGGCTGAAGTACTCAATGACTTTCCAACCTATGATAATTTGCTTATTCAAGCTAAATATGGAGACAAATGCTTGATGCTATTAACCAGTCTCTGTAACATCATTACAATAAAGAGCTAGAAAGTATGACAGAAGTTCAGTATAGCCAGGCTATGGAGTCATGTTAATTTTGGAGTCCAAGACCTTTTTGAAGGATGCCTGGTGACCTGCTCCAGGTGGCACCAAACTCCATGGACTCTGCAGCCAGGTCCCCACCAGTGAGGGAGCTCTGCATCTGTTCAAGTCCACGTGGAAGCTTTCGAGGAGGCAGAGGCGGCTGCTGTGCAGGTAGCCTGGCTGTCTGGTTAGCCACATCTGGCCTGGTGGGAGCAAGGGGTAAATGATGCCTTCCAGATCTGACCAGGAGCACAGAAGGCTGGTGCACATCAGCTGATAAGGCCAGCATGGCTTTTCTCACTAGTGCCTACTAAATCCCCAAATGCTGTAGATGTCAATAAGAGACTAAACATTCCAGTTCTTGTCAGTTGTATTATCCCAGTGGTCCACAGTGGTTGGTTCAGCAAAATGGAAGCTAGAACTGTCACAAGAATAGGATCTCTCCACAGAGCCCTGCAATTCTGTGCCTAGTCCCCTGGGTCAGCAGAAAGAGCAGAGGTGAATAAAAATGGGAGATAGCATTCAAGGGGGAGAAATTTCTCCCTGTAATCATAGAAGCTTTACATACGGTGTCATCCTTGACTTTGAACCTGCAGATCATTTGCCTTAACATTTACCCGGTCTCTGGTTTGTATTTTGGACTGAGACACATATCAGCTGTTTTTCCTACTGTAGTTATTGCAAAATAACAAGTTCCAAATGTGTCCAGTATGCTTCAGCAAACCAAGCAGTAACACTCACTGTACTGGACCATGACCATTTGTACACACAGGGCTGTTGTCTGATTTTCCATTTCCATTTTCAGATAGTGTAACAATGTCTTTGATACAAATGATTTCTTTGACTTAGTAGTTGATTGTGTACCACAGAAGTTTGCAATAGCTTCGGAGGTAATTTTTAATAAAATTGTTTTTCAGAGACCAGCCAGTGCCTTCAACATCCACAGCTATCCATGTGCTTCCAGCCATACCATGATCCTCATTGTGCCCTAGATAGACCCATAGGCTGCTAAATGGGAGGAGCTTCATGGAGAAGTCTCCACACAACCCTGCCAAAGACAGACATCTTGTAGGCAGGACAATGGGTACCTTTGCATTGCTTTGTACCACTGGAGTTGGCAGAGTTTTCACATATATTTCATCCTTTTCCTCACTGCAGGACGCCCAGGTAAAGCAAGCAGGATCCAACAGCAATCTTCATCTAGATAGGCAGATGTGAGCCCACTCTGTCCAGAGGTTTACATATTCCAAACCTGAAATCTGCTAAATCTACTAAATCAGCCACTTGGGTAGCCTGTTTATTCTGTAAAATTTTTTTTACAGAAATTTTACTTGATTGCTGATTTTTCATGTATTGCCTCCATTAAACTCTGTCTAGGACTTGAATGTACTCATTGGGGAGACACAGGAAGAAAAATGCTGTAAGGTGGAGAAGTTCGCTTATAACTGGTAAAAAAAATATTCTGGTTAAAACTGTGTTTAGTGACATGCAAAAGAGTCTAGAGAAGTCAATTAGACATGCACAAACTAACGAACTGCAAAAAAATGGCTTTCCCTCCATTAAATGTCTCTGTAATCATCAATATTCTTAAAAAGTGTAATGATTTCTTATCAGTGCTTGAATGAACCATAAAACTACCTTTCGAAATATTGATATTTCCACAGTTTTGAACACAAGAATGTTTTGCCTTCCATATAGAAGCTGACAGGTCATTGTCTTACAGTAGATTTTGTTGTTGCTGGAGAACGTACTGTATAAAACAAATAAGAACTCACTTACTGGCCTGCATTTTTTTCCCTGACAGGTCGTATGAGGCTCCTTTGTTTCATATGCTTTAGCTTTTGAATTAAGTCTTAATCAAGGTATTCCTTGTGTGGAGTGTTTGGTATGGATAAGAGAGATACTTATCTGGGTCTTTGAATTTGAAAGCAGAAACATTTCACAAATGGGTTATGTTCACATTTGTGGGCATGCTTTATCAACATCAGATCTAAGGGATGATCTTCATCTGAGCAAATCATGGTAGATCAGTTAATGACAATGAAATGCAACGATTTACATAGCCAGATATCTGACCCGTGGGATAATATCGCAAAGAAAACTATTAAAAAATAGAGTAAGCCATAGATAAAAACCGTCGTATGTATGTTACACTAAATTTTCATATTCTACAGTGGATTATAATACTGGTTTATTCCAGAACTAGTATCTACAGCCAAATATCTGACACAGAAAAGTCAACTTTTCCATCAGAAAATGCACTTCCATCATATCTGGAACTCTGCAGAATGCCACACTGACTTCCCCCAAACATCCCATATCAGTCAGAAAAAATATGAGGGTGACAGAAATTCCTGGTTTGTCAGGCAGATTGATATTAATGGAATAAATTATTTCAGTATTTGCTTTGGAAAATATTTGTGTTTGTGGTTTATTTAATACTGTATTCTAGATTATGACACAACTTTAAAATGTGAAATGTTGAAAGAAATCATTCTTAGTAATCTGAGGCTTCTTTTTTTTTCCCAAAAAACATATATATACTTTGATTCCAGAAGAAAAGTAGGTTTATGAAGCTTCCAAGTCCTCTCTACAGTAGATTTTTGCTTTTCCAGTCTGCTCTGCTAATGAAACCACTTGTCTCCCTGTATATTTTGTTGGTTTGGTTTTGTTTTTTTTTTTAATTGGATAAGTAACAAATCTCCACTGAATGGAAATCTGATAGAATCAAAGTAAGTGGTGGTCTGGACAAAGAGCTGCCCAGAGCTGGTGTGGCTCTGGGAGTGCCAGGGCACTGGGAGTTTGGTGCTGCTGCCATTGCTGGGTGTTCCTGCTCCCGTGCCAAAGTTCATGGGACTGGAAGGTGCCACTGCAGCTGTGTGTGGAGCCATCTGGTAAACTGGTTTACTGAAATGCTTGGATTTATTGTCACATTTTCTTTTTTGTCCTAGTACAGATAGCACTCTACCTCACTCCACAGTCCCCCAGGGCTACGGAGGAGTTTCTAGTGTTGCTACCTTTGCTGGACTTGCCCTAATATTAAAAACATATTTGAGGAAAAAAAGCTGGTGCAGACACATCTGTGTTTCCTATCCCAGTCAGGACTGAGAAATCTGCCAGGTATCTAGAATGCTCATTGAATTGTAGACATAAACCTTTATCTCTAGTCTGCCTATAACTACATGACAGAAAAATGCAAATCCTTCAGTATCCTACAATTTAACAGCAGGACTCACTGAAGCCTTACAATATTTATTAGGTCTTTTCTTTATTGTCAGTTGCCTCCTTTTAAATGTGTCACGGACACACACCGACACCTACACTGTATTTTACTTATACCAGTAGGTGTGGATCATTTTTCTAAACTAGTAAAAAGGATTTTCAAAGGTGCCTGTCAGCTGCAAAGCTTTTATTATCCAGTGTCAGCCACTGGAAATTACGTACAAACTAAAGTCAATGGAACAGAAGTTAATTATCTAGTACAGCTATTGTTATTATGTAGAGAAGCCAGCTCTTATTGATTAATGAGTCAGTGCTATGTTTGCTCACAGGAATATTAATATCTTGTGCACAAGAGAAGTCATTAAAATGAAAGAGGAAGACCTTGACTTTAAACTTAAAGTGCACATTGCTCTAGCTATCTGACTGATTTTGTCAGGTATAGCATCATAGTTATAAATTATTGAAACAAGTAGTTATTGTAAAGATAGTTCACATATCCTGTTTTAAATTAAACAAGTCAATACACTATTCCCATTATGTTCTGCACTGTTACTATTAGGAGACCTTAGCTGGGCAGAAAAAAGAGTTAGGAGATAGGATCTGGTGTGTGAGCCTTTGCCTCACCTAACCCCTCACAGCATGAGAAATCTGAGAGTAACACCATGTCCATGCTGTGCTGATGGAAAGTGTAGATGTAGAGGACAAATCTGGAATGGGTCAAGAGAGACTGCTCATGAACTGCCTGCATAGCATTGCAGATGGCCTGATAACAATTAGCAAGTAGGTGTTACGGTATGTTTCACAATCTATGTGCAACACATAATCTTTTCTAATATTTCCAAGGCCTCCTAATTATGCACTGTAATACCTACATTACTATTCTATGAAAATGCATGTTATGGCATTATGAATATGCCATAACTGTAACTTCACTGGAAATACAATTAGACCTTCTTGTAGATTATGTGAGGGCCTGCAACTTAGAACATCAACATGGATCTACAAAGTTGAGGTCCAGCATTCATTTTCACTAATGCTATGTTACATCACTCTGACAGAGTAGAGGGACATTTAAGTGCAAGTATATTTTCTTGCATCTAATTTACATACTACTACTTACCAAGATGAAGACAGAAGTAGTCCTGGTATGAATGATAGCCAAGTGTCATGTAAATTAACAGGAGAAAATATCTAAAAGGAATATAATGTTATCATATTAAAGTATAAGTAGAACTAGGGAAAAAAAAAAAAAGTTAAAATTTTAAATTATCAGAAATATTGCTTAGTAGTAGTACTCTGGGGATTATTTTGTTTGTTTTGAATATGTTGCACGAAGTGCCAGTTCCTGTGAAGATTCAGACATAAACTGTACTTCATGGTAAGCGTATGTTTTGGGGTCTCACCAGAAAGTATTGATCCTTCCAGAATTAAACCCCATGCTTGGTGATATGGATTTGTGGGACCAAACTTTTATCATATTTCCTGTGAATCTCTTGCCAGCCTCAGTGAACAGTAAACTTCTTTCATCAACATAAGTAATTTCCAGGACCAACTGTGACCTTATTTGGCTTGTAGTGACAGCAGAACAAGAAGCAAATCTCCAGACGAGGCTGATCAATTAGAAACTGTCTAGAGGATAATAGCAGAAAAAGCCAGTGGTCTGAAAAACACAATCTACTAGGGAAGATTGAGCGAGTGGCATAATTTAACCTGGAGAAAGAGAGACTCAGGGGTTGTAGAAGACTTCAACAAATACCAAAAAGTTATGATGAGGAAAATCATTATATTTATTATCATAAATATAACATTTATTTATCATAAATATTTATTATATTTACTTACATAATTTGTTTTTTGTGTTCAATTCAAATGGTAATCAGTTTAATTTGTAGCAAGGAAGATGACAACTACGAATAATTGGAGGTGGTCTGCATGGGGAGGTTGAGGGGACTCATCCTATTTTTCCTTCGTGTTCCATTGTTTTGAAGTTTTTTTCTCACGCTTGTCCTGAAGAACAGGATGTGAATGAGGTGTAGGTGGAATATAGTCTGTGTAGAGAGTTTCAAGGTGGAGGGAATTTGGCCTCTTCATCTTACTTCCATCTCTTTCACAACGACCTCTTTAGCGTCTCCCTGGGCAATGCAAAATATTGCTGCTTCTGTGCCACAAGTCTGGATGTGGCTGACCCAGATGGCCTTGCAGGGTACAAGAATTCAGCAGTGAGACATTCAGGTGAGAGCAGGAATGATTTTTTAACCATTTAAAGTCTCAGCTAAATGTCAACAGAATGTTGGGTAAGGCAGCAAAGCTGCTGGCAAAGAGGATACCTGTGCAAGAAAACTCCCAGCTGCAAACAGTGGAAAGATGAGAACATTTCAAAGTAAAAATTACTGAAATCTTTTATAATGGTGCATAAACCCAGAATACTTGTATTCCTTCTGTTCTGGACTGCGCTGGCACAGAGAGCTAGTGCTTCATCCAGGCTTTGGATGTGTGAGCATGTGTGTGTGTGCACAGCATCCGGGAGAAGCCCACTCCTCCTGGGCTCTGGGGTGCTACATCAGTGTGGACTGGGCTGGCACTGAGTCCAATAAATGAGACTGAGTATCAAGGGGCAAATTCTGTACTTAATTAGTCCTGCATGCCTTACTGACATCACTTTGTTCTAGCATTTCCCTGGCTGTAGATGAGCTGCCATCCAAAGAATTGTAAAACAAGTGTTCCAATGCCAGTCACAGTGCCATAAAAAATGACAGCTTCTCAAGAGGACACCTTCTTGAACTGCATTACAGATACAATGTTGAAATACAATGAATAAATATTTTTTGTAAAATTTACTCTGTTTCTAGCTCTCTAAGACATCAGTGGGTTTTTGCTCCCACACTGCTAGCTTGCAAGGAGAATGAGAAATCAAGATACACCTAACGATTTAAATTAAGCCTCTTAATTATTTGGATTTTTTTTTAATCCATTATATTTCCACTGAAATGTTTTAAGGTTAATAGATTACCTCCAAACCACAAGGAAATCAAGCTTCCTGTGCCTGCCTGTCATTTACTGGAGTGATTACTTATCTGTCAATATTTCTTCCTTTTTTTTCAAGTCCCAGGCCTACTTGATCTTGTCCATTTGGCACTGCTGGAGGAATAACAAGTTTTTTCCCATCATGCACTATTCTGGGATACATCATGACAGAGAAATCTCAAAGCCCAGGTCAATTATAACAGAAGATGTGTAGCACCTCTGCCCCCACAGCGTCTTCTGGGGATCCACTTGGCAAAATGATATAAAACTATTTCTGAAGACTTCCCATGATCCAGCACTACTTAGAACTAAGTCACCAGCAAAATGTAAGGAAATATGCATATTCTCTGTTACTCGCCTTCCCCCTTCTTTGCCAAAGAGTCAACATTATGTATGTGGAGAGGGGGTTGGGGCTGGCAGATTCCTCACTGTACAGTAATTACTTTTTAATTAGACTTCATTGAATACAGATGGATACCTTCCATACTTTCTCCCACTGATGACTTTAATATTCCCTTGTCAGGTATTACAAGGCAGTAGCTGACAGTGAGTTACATGAAGTAATCCTGTAGCTGGTAGTGACTAACATAAAGTAACCAACTTAACCATTTGTCTTAGATAAAATATGATCTCCGTCCCCACTTCTTTCCATGGAGTCTGTCACTGGCATGTTGATGTAGTGTTTGTTTACTCTCATTCCTGCAGGAGGAAATACCATAGTTCATGTATCAAATCTCTGTAACTGACTGGAGCATTTTTATTTAAAATAATGTATAGTGATGTATTTTCATAGCACCGCTGATGGATTTTTCAGGACTTCTAATTTTTACAGGTATTGTAATCTGAATATCATTTACTTCATCTTGCAGTTGTAAAATGTATGGTAATATCTGATCTCATTATAAAAATCAGCACTTAAGAATGGAATAGAGTAACTAAATCTGAAACTGTCTGGATGTTTGTGGTATTTGATAGAAATAAGAAAGAATATCATTTTTTTTCTTTTTGCTGCAGGGCCTCTAAACACATTCTGACATGTGATGTATTTTTGAAGTCAAAGTTAATAATTCTCTTTACATAAAAAATAAATACCCCCTATTGAATACATGCTCTAAAATTAGAATTGCATATTTCTAAGTAGTATACCTAAGGAAAGTGATTTATTCTAATGCAATAATGGCATAGATTTACAAAGCTTGAGTGATACAATGTTTCTCGTTATGGTTGTAAAATATTTGTTGCCACTGTGGGATTTTCTAGATCATTATTTTAAAAAAGGAAAAACCCACTTTGACAGATGAACTGGGGCCATTCTGAGCAAATCACAGATACTTCATATAACAAGGCCTCCAAAGAGGGTAGCACAGACTTATTACTATGGCAACCCAGATCAAAACACTATTTTAGTGGAGAGTTTCCAGTTTTACAATGCAATGATGATTGTTTATAGTACCACTGAAACCAGATTCAGCAAAGGTTCAAGAAATGAGCTGACAAGAGGAAAATCATTATAGATAAACTGGGGATACTTGAATGACATATTGTGGAATCTGCTATTATTTGATCAAATTATGAAATGGTTACACAAACTTGGATAAATAATGGTAGATGATATAGTCTGATAGACCATATTTTGTTAGCTGTGTTGTATTGTGTATCTGGAATGTAATTAATGGTTCAACATTGCAAAGCACAAAAGTAGATTTAATAACAGAAATTACTTAATTTGGAAAAGCTCTGTATATTAGTTCACTTTAATAATTTAGAAGATTTAAATTTTAGAAATGCTTTCCTTCCTAAATCATTTAGTAGCACCTACATAATAATGAACATTCTTTACACCTGGCATTTAGACAGCACCTTTAGTGGGGTGCTTTTTTTCTGGATCAGAATCAGTTGGCACATGGGCTGGATAATGCCTGCTTAATCCCATAATAACTTTGATATCAGCTAATCAGTGCTTAAAGACTGATAATTCTACAGCAATGACCCTCTTCAAACATCTCTCATATATGCAATGGCAGGACAAGGGGATTTTTTTTGTTGTTGTTGGTGTTATAGCCTATGAACAGCTTTGAGCTCCCTCCAGCTCCAGCTGGTTTCTGCCTGGTATCTGGTGGCCCAGGGAAGTGAGTTGTTTATTAACCTCCTTACTTGCTGTAATGGTCCTACTGGCTTCAGTGTAGGACCACAGGAATCTGGGGGCAGTAATCTGTTTTCTTCTGAGGATTATTTCTCTACACAAGAGTCATGAATGGGGTTTCTTGTTCTGGCTTCCTGCCAAGTTCATGCCATCCTTCACCTCAAGATCTTGAGTATATCGTGACCATCTTCTTGCTATCCCCACTTCTTCTCAACTTTATCATGTTAATGCTTAAAAACCTGAGCTCACCTCTCCATGTAAAGGGGGCAGCGTACACGGTTGAAGCCTCTGTTCATTCAGAGCATGAACAGAGAAAGCCCCTAGTTACTCCTCTAGGGGCTGTAGAAGCAGCCCCTATGCAGGCAGAGACAATGTTCCCAGTTTGAGAAGCGAAGTTAGAATGAAGAAAGGTGGATGAAAACCGATCACAGAATATTTCCTATATCTGGAAAAAGTCTGATCGTGCCTGAGCACACCCCAGGCACAGGTCTTCCATCTGTGGGAAGTTTGTTTGCAGGGCCTAAGCATCATCTATGACAAGGTCTCTCCATCCCAAAAGCAGTTTTCTGTGTGAGATTCTCAAGGTGAAAGTGTCTGTGAGCTCAGGCTAGTTTTATTCCCTGAGAGAAAGAAGAGATTTTCTTACAGACACTTTTAAATACTGGACTGAAAGCACAAAGTAGATTAAATGTTTTCAGAAGTGTGATTTACTATATAGTTTGTATATTGTTGTGAGTGAAGAGAATTTGGCTCTTCATACAAGTTTGAAGAAAAATTTTGCCTTACATATACTATTTCAGATGATGCAGGGAAAGCATTTTCTGGTGTAGTCACACTTGGACCAGAATACAAAACACATCCTTCAGTAAACTGTGCAGCTTTAACTTGTTCAAATGACACTTACCCAACAAATCATTTTGAACTTGGAAGCTTTAGAGAGGTCACATTTTTACACAGCTGATCTGCTGCTGAACAGTCTGGTTTTAGGCATTAAGAACACCTTGGCTTTTTTTCAACATCAGATATCATGCCTCATCCGTGAATTACATTTTCCTGAGTCTACTATGTCCATTTCAAGGAAAATCAAGCCACTCCATTAACATCTGAGACAGGAGGACCCTTCAAAAATCCAATCCAGTAGAGCAGTTGGTGGTATTTATTGCTCTTCCCTAATGCACTTATATTTCTCTGACATGCAAGAACTATTCAGACATCATCATACTAGTGTCAGGAATGTGTTCCTTTTCTCAACTTCTAAGAGATGACACTGGCACATACTTCATCATTGAGCAATTATAATCTAAAAGACTTTCCAGAATACAGATTGAATCCCCCCATAACTATAAGGAAGAGGCAAATGTTTTCCACTGACTCCAGTATGTCCATACACTTTTGCCTTTTCCATCTAACCTCACAAACATCTGCCTTCAGCCAAGAAACAGCAACTAAGATGTCAACATCTGTTCTGTTTTGCCAAGTACAGCACTGATGTTAAAAGGTTCCCAAGATCACTCATACCCTACATTATTAATCGAGTGCCTCAGAAGTAATTCTGCTGACAAGCTATTTATAAAATACATCTCCTGTCTTCAAAGTAGGATCAGTGCCCAGTCCCATAGCATGGATCATGGGTGGAGGCTACTGGGCTGAGATTCAACTGGTGAGGACTGTTCTTGGAGGTCATAAGAAACTTCTGACAGAAGTTACCTAGGTAGTTTCAGGTCCCTCATTGCGCCTTGTTTTTGGCATGGTTACACTTATTCTAGATTGTACCCATTTAACATGAGTCTCCAGTGATTCATGTAAAAGTACGGCAAAGAATTCTTCCTTTCATTCATCTTTGCTACTTGTGGTTATCCAGCTTACCTTGTTGTCCTATGTGACCAATGGTAGGCAACATCTGAAGACTGTGGTCTCCTGCTTTCTCAATGTTACTCTGATAGTGCTTCCCACACATCTACTCTACAATTGTTATGGGTTACAGAGAGATGGTTTCTGCCTTACTGCATGAATTCTTGATGGCTGAGATAACCAAGAGAGTAAAGATACCAGTCTTCTCATTTCACATTTAATCTCCTCTTCTTCTTCCCAGCAAATTAGTTTTCAATGTAGGCTCAGCTCAATCTGACACTTCCCTTCCCTTCATGTTCTCTATTGGATCTGTCTGAGGCCTTGTGGTAGATTTGGTATGGTAAAAATGAACCGTGCCTGAATTTTTCCAAAATATTTTTAAAAATCTGAAAATATGAGGTGGACATACCATTTTGATATTAAATAGACACAGCCTTCAAGGAAAAAACCCAAAACATCCAGCACCCCACTGCTGACCATTGCATAAAGCCCTTCATAGGCTGGGCAAAGAAGAAATATGAACATTATTAATATGGAAATAACTATGTGAGAATCAGAACAATCCCCTGGCTCAGAAATTTCTCATTTCTTCTCTTGGTCACTTTCTTCAGCTCCATCTTTCAATGCTACAGTTCTGTAGCATTCAGAATGCCCTTACCATTTTATGTCCAGTTCACAGAACAAGGAAGACTTTTGTTTAACAGTACCTTTCAGATACAAAATAACTCATAAACTTGAAATGCAAAAAGGCTCCTAAATTTCAGAGAGGTGCCAAGTGAAAATGCTGTGAGTTGCAGCAGTGGCTCTGGGGAAGACTGCCTCCAAGGTAGAGCAACACAGAGCCAGACTCATTTGGCTTTCTGCTGCCCATCCCTTACATTTATGTTAAGAAATAACTGGTCATCTTTATGCTTATAAGTCAGCACAGTTTTAGTTCTACCCAGGTCCCCTGACACAGGATTAATCCACCCCATCTATCAGCTTTGTCTAAGTGCTCCATCCAGTTCTCTACTGTTTTTATCAAGCACTGACATGTTAAAAAGTGGATGGCTTACTTCCCCGAGTGATCTGAAGAATTCAGTGCCACAGAAATATGTTTAATGATGGATAGCTATCCTCCTTTCACAAGTGAATTTTTAATGTCTGGGGCTGTCTTCCATAGTATGCCTAACAGACAGAGCTGTGATTAAGCCCCACACTCCATGATTTCCATCCAAAGTTTTCCATTCGGTGGTGACAGAATCTTATGTAGTTTACACTAAACTCTCCTCCAATTTCCCACTGGCTTTAAGTATGTGCAGATAAATCAGAATAAAGCCCCTTGTCCCAGTAATATGTATTCTAGCATAGCACAGAGGAGCTGTTCCACCCTGTAAGAGCCATATTGCCAAGCTGTGTTATGCTTTACCTGTCACCATGCCAGGAAACATTTAACAAGGAAGGAAAACAGGGAGAGTGCATGTGGTGCCAGCTACTCAATATGGGCCATTTACTATTAAACTGTGGAAAGGTGCTGGAGTTTAAATGCACCCTGGTTTTCTTCTGCTACTGGTAGCAAAAAGCTGAAAGGTTTTGCACTGTTGACCTACTGTTCAGTGCTGCTAATTTGGACCTAGGCTATCTTACTGGGTCTTTATGGTTCACTGGTCTTTTCTGAGTCTCAAGGGGGTTTTTGTTTGTTTGTTTGTTTACTAAAGGTTTATACTACCCCAGAATGTGAGGTTTTGGCCAAGTGTCCTGTTTCCTGTTCATGTGACAAAGTGTGGCCCAGGCAGCCTGAGTCCACTGATTGCTTGGGTGGGCAAAAACAAGGCTCAGCCTCATGCAGAAACTAGGCACAACCTCTTAGGTTCAAGTGTCTTGCCGTTGTAATACCTTCGTTGTCCTGCCAGCCCAAAGCCCTGAGGTTACTACTGGTGCTCCCCAAGTGATGCCTTTGAGCAACATTAATACTCACCAACAGAGAAAAGCTGGAAAATAAGGGCTAATCTAACTCTTCCCTTTTTGGGGGGTGCCTGACAGTGCCACCCTTCAGTTCTGCTTCTTGCCAGAGAGGCTGTCTGTGCAGTTTGTGTGAAGCACAAGTAGAGTTACACCGTGGGACTACCAGACATGTCATCTCCTTAGGCTGATGAAAAACAGCTGGCAGGATGCGGTGTACCTACTCCCAGCACCTGGTAAATCAAACTTTTCTTCCTTTCAAAAAGTGGAGTGGCTTCAGTAGAAAGGATTGGACTTGATGATCTTAAAAGTCTTTTCCAACGACAACAATTCGGTGATTCTGTTTCCTGCACAGCCCAGATCCAAGCTGCCTGTGGTCTGCAGAAGGGCAGAGGTCTACTTTTGAGTTCCTGCTGGCAGAAGAGGGGACAGACTTACAAGTGCTGCCTGTCAGCAAGAAGATCTGATATGAAGCACCATCCAGTAAATCTTAGTAAGTAGTTGTGTGCTCAAGTTGTGACATTATGGGTATTTTTTAGTTTTTGTTACTCAGTGCTTTTATTGTTTTAATTGTTTGGGTTTTATATGTTGCTTTGGACATAGTTGAAATACTGGCAAGTACTGCTAGAGGCTGCTTTTGGAGTAAAAATTTGGATCATAGATACAGGATAGTAAAAGAGTAGCTCATAGAAAGGGCCTCTGACAGGTTTTGTCTTCCCAAAGCATGGAGCTGTGTGCCCCACTTCAGAATGTTCTGGAGTCTGATCTAAGTACTTTTGTGAAACCCAGAGAGACAAATGATTGTTGTAAAAATTAGGTTGATGAGCATTTTGCGACAGCCTTGTTATAATATGATCTACTGCGATCAGCTTTGTTACTCTGTCACTTGAGCACATGTCAGTGTAATACAGTTTGAATCCAGGGCACAAGGGGATAGAGGTGCCCTTCATTTACAGTTGTTTCCATGTAGGAACCTTGAGCTACAGGGAGGAAAACCTGAGCTAGGCAAGGCATTATACTCTGAGCCAGACCCCGTGAGGACCTTATAGAGCTTAAAATGTGGGTGAACATTGTGAAGCACGGCTATGCAGTGATTTGGGCCTCTCTACAGAGGCTTTTTTTGGGAGTTAGGGGGGAATATGGCAGATGTGAGCCACACAGACTGTGTGGACAGATGGCAAGGGTGGTGCTGATGGCTTCACCTGAGCACTCCCTTACCCTGCTGCCCTTGTAAGGAGACCTCAGACCACAGATTTCACTGACCTTTCCTGTCTCTGTAAGTGCTTTGAAATGACAGTTTCAAAGTGGAAACAAAAGGCATAAATATATGCAGTCAGCAGATCCCTCTTTCCTTCCTCCTCCCAAATGATCCTGTCTCTCTGACCCTGGCAGTCATCTTATTGGTCTCCTCTTGACTGCCCTCAAAGTCTCCCCACCTGGTGCTCCAGTGCTAATTGGTACAATTAGCCTCTCCCTCCCTAGGCTAATTGCTAATGACTGTCTCACCATCCTCATGGGGACTAGGAGAAACTTGCACAAGGGGAAGGGCTGCAACCACAAAGACACCAAGGGGAAGCTGGGATGGGTTGGCTTAGCTGCTCTCCATTTCTCTTATGTTCATTCACACAAAGCACGTAAACTCTTTCTCTGAACAACATGTAAGATTTCTCCAAATCATACTACCAATAAAATAACACGGCTTTTCCGCGACAGGGAATCAGCTGTAGGATCTGTAGGGCCCTTCGTGGCATTCAAGCACTTGGGCTGCTAATATGCACAAGGTAAAACTCCTCAGCTGTCTGCCCAAGGTCTTTGTAAGACACGTTTTATGCAAACACCTGTCTGGAGAATATTGCTGGAAGTTGCTCAGAGGCTTGCAGCAGTAGAAAAGTTAATAACCAGATTGTTTAAAAGGAGATGGGAACAAAAGCTCTGTTGGCTCTTCAAAAGAATATTGTGATCTCTATACAAAAAATACAAGCACTTGAAACTGCTACATGTTTAATATTAATACAAGTATTTGTTTGTGACTATATTTGAAATGGCTTCAGATAGCAGATTGTCCTCTGTTTTCCTCAGTAGACAGGGAGCCTTGGTGAGAAGGATCTGATTAGAATTAGAGAATAGATTTATAAAAGAAAATATTGAAACTGCCTTTTCATACTGGGACCTGACAATATATAACAGTGCCTTTGCTTTTTAAAAAAGTGCAGTAATTAGATATAGAAATTACACTACATAAATAACCTGTTATCACCTGGCATTAATATAACCAGGGTGAGCATCTGATAGCTGACCACAAGACCTGCAACAATATGTGCAGCATCCCCAGCTTTTAGCACAGGGCTCGGGGCTGTAAACTGGACTCTTCAGACATAGGCAGGACCTGCACACTGGTGCCAGGGCAGCTGCTGGGGTTTTGTTACTGTGTGCTTTGCCTGCATAAAAGCAGTTGTTGGAAGATTACTAGGTATGGTGAACTGTCTCCAGACAGTGCTTATTGTAGCCACTGGTGCAAGGTGACAATATATGAGCAGACCTGCCAACAGCAGAGCT
The DNA here is from genome assembly GCA_023637945.1 of Phaethornis superciliosus. Taxonomy (NCBI): domain Eukaryota; kingdom Metazoa; phylum Chordata; class Aves; order Apodiformes; family Trochilidae; genus Phaethornis; species Phaethornis superciliosus. The sequence continues at coordinate 14,405,629 of JAJQWJ010000009.1, read as the reverse complement.
CAATTTTTTTCTTTCTAGTGTAAGTGACATATATGCAGTGCAGTGTCAGATTACATACAGAGTTAAGGACAGCTTTATGGGCAGATTCAGAACAATAGGAGTAGTTAACAATGATCTTCCTATCATGTGTTGGCTAACCTGGCTGAAATGGGTGATTGAAGTTTGAGGGGCTTTGCTCAGGGCTATGACTTTCCAAACACATGGATCCAGGTGAGGACTGGGGAGCTTTTGTATGTGTGTGTGTGTTTGTGTAGCTTTCACTGTGTTGATGAGTGAACCCAGCTGAGCAGAACAGAGTCAGTTCAGTGGAAGATCAAGCTAAACTCGAATGGCACCAGAGCCAGTGTCATGTACTCAAAGAGCTTTGCCTGCATGGAAATGATTTTGTGTTGATTTGACCTACAGTATAACATCCTGCCCCACAGCTTAGCCAGGGAATGGGAGGAGAAGGAGTCCCTGACAGTTTGAACTTGTCAACCTGGAAATCAAACTTCTGTAGATGATGCCCTGCAGTACTGTAAATGGTACTCTATTATTATATGGATACTCAGTGTATCACTTGGCAGGCAAATGGAGAGCTGTTAGCACAGAAACAGTGGGTTTGTTAGTTTAAATTCTCGACAAAAACTGTTGAATGTAAACTCTTTATGTTCAGGTAAGAATAGTCATGGGAAAAAGAAAAAAAAGTGATCACTGTGAAGCTGATTTTATGGACTAACCCTGAGAGAAAGAATACCTAGCGATGAGGGTAACAGGAAGGTATTTGATGTTGTAGAGATCACATACATGAATGGGCAGAAGACAAGCATCTGTTGAGCTCGGTATGTAGCTGGTATTTCCCAAGAGTCACTACATTTTCCTAATGAAATGACATCTTTGAGATGAGGCAGTGTTTATTTCAAGCTATATAATGTCTTGCACTATCCCCGCTTCTTCAACTTTCTTCAGGTTTGAGTTCAGTTTTTCCATGCTGTTCATCTTCTAAAGATATTCCTATGTCCAGGCATGGGGATGTGCATCAAGATATGGTTTGTGGATAGACACTGACATTCAGAAAAAAAACCAGAAACATCAGACCAGGAAAATATCTGCCACAAAAAAAGGTTTAAGGAGTTATTTGTATCTCATGAAGTAGATAGATGGATGGTACAGGGCACTTCACTGGTTTTGCTGTGAACTTTACACTGTGCTGCTTGCATGGGGAAGGCTTTGTGATGAGGGGGGCAGAGGTTGGTGCAAACAACCTGAAGCAAGAGGGAGGTAGGTTGGGCCACTCAGTGCCCTTGAGTAAGTGACTTGACTTGCTTGTTCCTTAGAATGACCTTGGACAAGGCTCTTAAATTCCTTTTCCTCACTCAACCCAGCTGGCAAATTTGTTTGGGGCTGAAAAACCACCAAAATGACATTGAAAAACAAGCTGTGCCCCTGCATTGCCCTTTCCAGGGTAAACAAATCATACCCCAACATCCCCCCCAGCCTGCTATAGGGGGTTTGCAGCATGTCCTTCATGGAGCCTGGTGAAAAAGCCTGGATGCAACATGAACTACACAAACAGTACAGTCATATATTTAGATATAGTACAATGTTTGTTCACCTCTCAAAACATGTGTACACTACTGATCAGTGTGCTATCTGTGTGCTTTGTCTTAATTAGCAATGCAAATATAGAAAGATTCTCCTCTTTCCCTCCTTTTCCATAAGCAGCCAAAAATACATTGCTTTTTTCCTCCGTTACCTTTTCTGTGATCAAAAAAGATAAAATAAACCAGTGTGTTCAGCATCTAGTGGAGAGATAATATTATAAATGTGAAAGATGGTTTACCTGAAAAAGGACAATTTTATTCATTGGCTAACAGAAAGCATCAGTTTTACAGTTCAGGGTAGAAACTGCCATAATTCTGGTCATATTGTTTCTTCTGGCAGGGAATACACTCTCTCTTTTTTTATACCTAGAGGTGAGTTTTTACTCTTTCTCTTTGAATTACACTGGTGGTCATCAGAGTGGTGGTGGAACAAGAGTGTTCTGTTGCTGGAGTACTTCAGATGTAGTTGCTCAAAGCACTGCCACTATAATTCAAAATGAAGAGACTAAAACTTACAGCAGGCACTCCAAAATGGAGGACACTGAGGTCTTTGTTTACTGTCCTTGTCCTCCTTCCCTTTGGGCAAGAGCCAGCATCTGACATCTGTGTTACGAGGTACATGGAGTTGTTCAGCCAATTACACATCACAGCAATGCACAAGCCAGCTCTACACACAGGATGAGCATGGAGGAGTGGGAAGGAGAGCACCAGGAAAGAAGAGGTGCCCCTGGTGACATCTGGGAACACACACAGTCGCTGGCCAGTGCAGGGTGCAGGGACTGTTTCCTGCTAGCCATAGTCTCATCCAGACCAACAGACTGATTTAGGAAATAAAAAAAGACTTGGAGACACCTGGTATAGATGAAGAGTTGTGCAGCAGTAGTCGGTGGTTCTTCGCTGCCAAAAAGCTAATTGGGGTGAGAAGGAAAAGTGGGTTTGTTTCCATGCTTTTTTCACTCATAACCTCAAGTTTTGCACCTTCTGCAAAATATTTAAGCAGATTTTCTTTTATAAACCTTATAATAAGTCACATAATTGTACTACGGCTATATTCCTAGCAGAATGTGTAGCTATCTATGAAGGATTTGGGCCAAAATCAGCAATACCAATATCCAGTTTTTCAAGAAATTTGAGCATTTGCAACACCGTCATTTGCAGCTCCCCTTTCTGTTTGAAGGGACTCTGTGACAAGTCATATGATTTGTTGTGACCATTCCCAAATACATCATTATTCCAGAAAATTACTCCATCCTTTTTCTTTATGCATCGATAAAGTGTGGAAATACTTCCCATGAAGATGAATGATCAACAGACTCATTAAAATAGTGACCTGATCACACACGGAGCTCTCTGACTAGTTGAGCACAGAACCCCCATCTACTAATTCTCTTGAAATTAAACCAGAACCAACTGCTGGCCTAAGCTGTGCTATGGGACAGTTGAGTGGTGACAGAAAAAGTGTTCTCATCCCTTATATTTCACATGGCTGCTGTCTGAGCAGAGAACAACACAATTCTCTCCTCAATGATACCTCCATATTTGAGTCTATTTCTAACTTAGGAGAACTATCTCTCTGGATACATATTAATATAATGGCCCTTAGCAGCATATCGACAGTGTGTGTGCATAGACAGAACTTTCTTCCAGTCAGACGTTCCCCTGGGTTTTTTTAAAGGCACTTTTTAAGGGAGAAAACCCAAAACTTTTCTTTAAGGATTACCTGAATCTCTCTGTAATTTATGGCAGCCCCTTGACACTGGAAGAAATTGCATCACATCCACATGAAAAAAAACAGCCTAGTGGAAGGAGTGAGATTAGACATAAAGTTACAAGCTCTGCTTATAATGTGGAGCAACAATACATGAACATACTGTTCTGCTGCTGCTACTCTGGAGAAAGAATGAGGGTAAACCATGTGAGAGAGACACAGTTAAATTACTCACTATTAGCCCCTACAGTGTGCTTCCAACCTACATTGATATATATGTACAGAAAGAGCGAGAATGTCGCAGTTAAATTTTTTTTACTAGTATAATGAGGAAAGAGACCAACAGAAGAAGTTCCCTTGGCTAATTTTCTAGCCAGCAGCCACTGCAATGTTCCCACTAGGAGAGACTGAAGAAGTGAGAGAGTGATATAATAAATAATGACTGGCTCTGCTGGTAAGGAGAAATTATCACTGTGCTTGAGGGAACTAAGTATGTGCTCACCCAAGATATGGGGAGGGGGAGGGCACTGGGAAATCTCTGTCATGTCTTGAGGAGAACGTTCAGCAATGCTTGAATTAAAAAAGATTTCAGCACCATTTTTTCTGTTAAAGCAGGCATGGGAAAGACTGGATGGAGCCGTTCTGGATGAGCTGCATGAAAAGGTGTCAAAGCAGTTTCCAATCTAAATCTGCTCCCCAAAATGGAGATGTAAAGGAAAGGTGGGCTGATAACTGGGCCCAAGGGTGTGAAGTCCCACTGACTTCTCTAGGCAGGGGACTCCTGTGCCATGGGCACAGCCTAGGGCAGGTCCTGCCCTTGTCAGGCACCTTACCCTCTGGCACAGGGCTGAACAGGCTCAGGCCATGGAGAAGTCAGCTCCTGGGGAGGCTCAAGCACAGTCCAAGGAGGATGTGTTCAGCTTGGGATCTCATCATGGCCAGGGTAGAGGCTGTGCTGCTGGGATCTTGTGGGAAATAATGCCGAAATGGTTCAACTCTGGTTGTAATGTCTCGGGCATAAAAATTATCTACGTGTTTTAAAATCTGAAAGGCTACATTTCTTTAGCACAGCTTAAAAGGGAGAGCAAACCAAGATAAAGTCACGTCAGTACAGCTGAGCACTATGTGCATGTGCCTGTGTGTTCCTCTTCAAAGCACTGTCTTGCAATGTGGCACTTGCCCCTGCAGGCAGGCATAGTCCTTAGAAACAGAAAGGTGCAGTTCAGAGAAAAGGTCTCTTACAGGAAAGAATAAGTGTTATGGCTTAGCCAAACAAAAGTTATCAGGCATAGTATAGGGCAGCTGGGTAAGATGCAGCCATCTGTGATGCAGAAGGTGTCAGTTCAGATGGTCAAATGTTTCTGCCTACCCTGAGGTTCTATTAATTAAACTACAACTCATAGGAGTTGTGTTTGCTAAAATCTCTTGACCTTCAATGGTGAAAGAGTGAGATCAGCTATTCTTGTGAGATTTGTGTTATTTTAGCAAAAGAAAATCTGCTTATAAAGGCTTGGAGAATTTTGGAGCCATCAAACCTAAATTAGATTTCTGTCTCATGCTTGAATTGCAGACACTGGCTTAAACTCCATAGCTAAACATTTCCATTTCCTTTCCCATTTCAAAAAATAGGATGCTACTTTCTGCATTTCACCACATGCTGTTTCATATACAGAAATAAATAATGTGAGATGTAGTATTATTTAGTTAATTTAAATGAAAGGAACTTTCATATAAAGAGTTGAATATTCTCCTTCCTGGTCTACATTTCAAGCTTTTTCATAAAAGAAAAGCAGCACCCTTTTTTTTTTTTGTATTCTAGCATCATGAAAATCTGCATGGTGAGATGCATTTCTCACCACACGCCAACTGTAAATTGTATTTGAAATGGAAAGTATCAATTAAATAAGCCTTTCTGAACTGCCTGGTGACAGCTGCCATGCTGCTGAATGTTGATAGCACTTGCAACATCAACAAAATTGGGCCCTTGCACTGGAGATTATAAAACACTGTCTAGCCATTTAAATACTGGTTTAACAAGCAGAGTAAGATCATAATTTCAATCATTAAAGACAGAAACATTCATGAGGAAGCCTTTTCTCCATGACTGAACCCAATAACATCTATGGTGGTGCTGGTTTTATTCAATGGTTTCAAAACACTGCCCAAGCTAGTGAAGGGCAAAATGAAACCACTGCACTGGGTTAGAGAGAGGCTGAGCTGATGTTTCAGATGGGCAAAATCATCCTAGGAATCCAGGGACGGTTTGAGGGCCTCAAGACTGAGGAGGATACCTTGGAGTAGCCCCTCAGCTGATGTAGCCAGGGAGCTTGCACAGGGGACAGGGCTGCTGCCTACCAGCTCAGCCCCAGCACCAGCGGGCATCAGGAGGCAAGGCTGCACATAGGCGGAATTGGAATGTCTTTTAAAACTAAGCCAGTTTTCCTTACAAAATGCCCCTTTGCTTAAGACAATTTTTCTTTTGAATCAATGTGGCAGGATTGAGTAAAGCTGCCTTTTTTCCCAGGTTGCACTTTCTGGGCTGAAGTGAAAGACTGCAGGCATGCCAGGAGATAGAATTCAACCAACACCCTTGGCATCCCTGGTAGACAGTGTTCCTGTGGAGCTGCTGGCTGTTCTGCTGTAGGGTTTTTGCCCTGTGGGCTTCTTTTTTTTTTTTCCTAAGTTTACAAAATATTGTATTTGGTCCAAATTAAGAGATTTCCTTTTTTACATTCTTAAAAGTCTTCTGAAAGCAGGTGTAGGCATCCTAGGATCTTTCCAGAGAAGCTGCAACCTGCAGTGGAGGTGCTGTTAGAGTGTATAGTGCATAGATCAAGAATTAATTTAGCAAACTAAAAATTAAATTCCTTCACTAACAACTCAACCACCATCCTAACAACACCACCATTCTCAAGCACAAACTTGCATTTTTCACATGATCTTGCTATCCATGCATGAAAAAAATCTCATGTAGACATGAGGCACAGTCTGGTATGCCTGTGCCAACACACAGAGTGTGTACAATCCAGTCTCTGTAAAGTCTCGGGGAAGACATGACCTGGGTATTGCTTTTATGAATAGCAGATGCACTGCATTTTTAATATGAGCAGTGTGCCTTATCATGTCTAGTGCACAGTACTTAGGTTAACAATATAAACTAGACCCTAAGAAATACAGCTATTGTAATCTTTTCATTATTTATACATTTTAATCTCTCTCTATTAGGAGACTATGTATAATTTATTTTTTATTTTTGCAATGAATAATATAACTAAGATGACTTTATATTTTTTTATTTGAAAATTCTGTTTTAAAGCACCCTGTTGGATAACACATTTTTTATAATAAAAGTGAAAATAATATGTAAAGCTTTTGTATGGGAATGCATAGTAGAATGCCCTTAATGCACTGGTGTGCCTGGCACTCCAGAGACTGAAGAACTGCCTCAGCTGTGTACTGTATGGCCCAGCACCAAAAACCTGAGCACTCATGCTAAATTGTTGGATTTCTGTGCTTTTAAAATCCTGTTTTAAATTTCTTTGCCTCTTCATTCCTATCCAGACTGTGCCCCTAAAAACTGTAGTTGCCATCATCAGAGCCACTCATTTTTGCCAACAGAGTTTGAATGACAACTGGGCATGAACCCTAATGCTGCAGCCTGGAATTGGCACATTTCCAGGTGGGGAAGGGGGGACTTAGAAGTGTTCTGTTCAAAGGAATGTGATCCAAGAACCATGACTTCTGCAAGGATTTCTCTTGGTAGTCTTGAGCCCTTGTTTCAAATGGTGGAGAACTTTCCAAGATGCTCAATATTTAGGGTTTTGCTCCCTAACAAGGGTGAAAATTTCTGCGTGCCGATGGCCACAAAAATAAAACCTCCTCTTCAAAGATGTAAATTGCTAAAAACTAATAATCCTGGTCTGAGGATTTGTCCTAAGAGAAAATTCCAACATATTTTGTGGAGTAACAGATAAAAATAAAAAGTTCTGCCTCCGTGAGTTTGTTTCATAAAGGGAAGTGTCACCTCAGTCTCTGTCCTGAGAGACACACTCCTCCAGAGGCTTCCTTCTGGCAGGCCTGTGCTAAAACCCTGGAGAGAACAGGTCTCTACACTGCCCACTGCTCTGAGCTGTCACCATCTTGCACTGTCCAGGAGATTTTGTCTCTGATTTAAGGGGCCTCTCTAAACTTCCTACAAGAGGTGGCATGCAGAAAGTCTGCTCCAAATCTTGTCCTTGAGAGTTCCACCTCTTTTTTAATGGTTGTCATCCCTCTCACAGCTATTCATCCCTCTGGAAAAATGGATCTGAGTATAAGAAATGGGGCAATTCTGCTCCATGGAATTTGTTTACGGAATTAAAAAATTAATGCAATCCTTTGGTCTGGAGACACCTGATTGCCAAATTAATTCAGTGTACGGTAAGACCAGCACCCTGTCTTTCAGAATTCCCAGTGTGACTGTGAAGAACCAGTATTGGCCCTTCTTAATTCAGTATTTAAATTCCTCAGGGGGTATAATTTTAATCCCACTGTGGTCTCCCTGATGCCTTTCCTCCCTTGCAATCTGCAGCAGCAGCATCTACCATAAATGGAGAACATCTAAATAGTCTAAGCAACAGCCAAGAAGTTTGGACACCAAGAAAGCAAACCTCCCCACTCCCTGCCTCATGGAAGGGAAGGCAGTGTGCTCATGGATGTAGGGCCCTAGGGTGGCTTTAAATTAGCTGAAGACTCTACTTCTGCATGAAGTTTGGCTGCAAGAACAGTGTGGTAAAACACATATTACCACTTTCTTACATTATAGTTAATCACTATTTTCTGGAGCAGTTAAACTGCCATGCCCTCCCAGAGAATAATTACTGCTATTTAATTGTATTTATAATTTAGTATACACCTGAAAAATATGCTGTAAAATATCAGGGGGGTTCCCTTTAATACTGGTGTTCCATTTACAAACTGTCACATTTATAATGTGTCTTTAATCTTCTGTGGTCGGCTAGAATTTTATATTAAAGTCTGCTTTGTGCTTTAAATATTAAAGATTCTGCAGTACTTCAAAAGGTGATAATGCCTGATGCTCTGGTGGTGCTTAAATCTCAACAGCTAAATATATTGAGGAATGTTCGGTGGCCCTGGCTTAATTAAACATGTATGTGTATTTTCAAATGCAATCTTTTTCTGCTTGTTAGGTTTTTGACAAACCTCCAAACAGGTCCAGGTGGAACAAAGCATGTAAACAAGCTTGTGAATGCAAGCTTAAAACACTCAAATTAGCACCTTCTTACAATTAATATGCAAACCCTGGGATCTCTGTTATTGATAATGCCATTTAGTATTATTTGCAGCTGAGCCTTATATTTTAGCCTTTTCCTTTTTCTAAACCGTGTCCACTTTAATTACATGAAAATGTATTGTGAGAAAGCAGTCATCCAATGAGACCCTATTTGCTACAAGAAACTTATTCTACCCAGCATAACACAATATAAATTACAAGGCTGCAGTAGCATTTCAGAACACCATTTGCTTTACAGTATTTAATGGTCTAATTTAGCACATACAGCTAAATCTGGAACCATCAAAGTATGCACACAGGTTAACACATAGTCTTTTATTGTTTTCATTGCTTGTTCCCCACCCCCTATGGGTTAATAAATTCACTTACTACATCTCCTAGACTGGATTGTAAGTGCTATAAGGGAGGCAAACTCTCTCTGGTAGGAAGAGGCATCCACTGATGGGGCTCTGCTCAGAGCCTGGACAGGATGTGAGCCTCTCTCATCACCCTGGTACTGAGTGATATATTTATTAGGAAGAGATTTATTCTTTTTTTAATGCAAGAAAAATTGCTCTGACTGCTGCACCTGCTCCTGCAGGTTTCTAGCAAAAGAAAAATGTTTCAGAAAGGTTTTGTTCCTTCCAAAATAACAGGAGAGCAAAGTTTGGCAGACCCACAGCATGCAGAGATTATGCCCCATGGCTGGTCCACCCATCAGCCCCTTTCATTGACAGCCCTGCTAATCTGACTGCTCTTGCCCTGTTTGAGTGGTTGGTGTAGTCACAGATAGTGCATGTGATTAAAATCTTGTGTTAATGACATGCTGCTTTTGCTTAAAATTAGTCCAAGGGACCTGACCTGTCATTTCTTTTAAAATTTTGCGCTTTAAACTGTAGGTTTTCTATAAAATTAAAGTTCTTTGGAAATGCTGCATATTTTTCAAAAAAACCCCAAACATGTATGAACATGTTGAGCATGTATGAACACATTCATGAGTGTGATATGATACATACATCAACAAACCAATTATCTCTGTGTGTATGTAGGAGCATTGTCTTCCAATTCTCCATAAACAGAGATTAGCCATAATTTGAACATGTATACATTAAAAGATGTGGGGAATAATTTTTTTGTTTTAATGCAAATATGTAACAATTGTCTGAATGCGTTTGAAGTATGATGAAAATACCTATGAATGCACTCAAAAAACATCCTTTTATTCCACTGTAATAGGCAAAGTGATGGCAGAAACTGGGGAAGCTGAAATAGAGCTACTGCAGTTTTGCAGGTAGGGCAATGTTAGCAGGAAATGACAAGCAGGCTATAGTTATTATAATACCTAGGGCAAAGCAGCAAGCAGGCACAGTGATAGACAAATCTAAATTAATGATAGCAAGGATGGTGTAGCATTTTAATACAAACTTGCTCTACTGTAGAGATATTTGTAAGAACATTGTAAAATAGGTGAAATATGAGTCATCATATGTGACTAACAAAATATTTTGTATAGAAAACATAAATGGAAGCTGGAATACTGCAGCTGCCTATTATTAAGGGAAGTGACTTTTCTTATTTTAGTAACACCTTAAAATCCTAATGGTTGTTTTTGGCAAACTACTATAGGAATACTATAAATTTAATTCTGTCAAACACCTTGAGAAACCAACCTCCACCTCTCCCCCCATTTTATCTTGCATTTTAGTATTCTCTTCAGGCAGGAGGGGACTGGTTAGCTAGTGGCCATTAAGTCCTTACGAGTGAAAACTGTTTCCCCGTTGAATTCAGCATGTTTTCTCAGTCTGTAACCACCACCTAGAATTAAAATGTCATCCTAAACAACGTTAAGGTGCAGAGAGTAAAAGAGTCAGTTCACCTCTGGAACTGTACATTTTATGGAGCTCCACAACCCCTCAGAAATGGAAGCTCAGAGAAACTGTCTCTGTGATCTTTAATGGATTTTTAAAGATGACAAGAAAGGAAATGGGAAACTAAAGGCATGGAAGACATAAATTCCCTAAAGGTGCATTCTGAAGTAAATCAGAGGAACTGAAAAAGTGAATTCTTTGAGCCTTGGGATATCTCCCAGGTTTTTCAGCTGGACACTTACAGCTCGCTGGGTCCCTGAACACCTCTGCTCTGGGCATGCTTTGACACAGCGAGTCATAGGAAGACGAACATCACCTGAAGTGCTGTTTGAGGGGCAGAAAATTGCTCCCATTGCACACTGTGCTGCCTTTACTCTAAATCACATGACTTATTACAACCTTCCCTTTATAAAAGAAGTGCCATTTAGGTATGCTAACTTCTCCAGCTGTAACAGGCATGTTTCCCTCCTTATTTCCACAACAGCTAAATGCAGTCAAAGAGGTGAAAATCAGATTTTATAAAATTGACCTCAGATTCTTCTTAGGGCAACAACTGCATGAAAACTAAATAACAATAAAAATAAATAAAAATAAATAACAATAGGCAAGAACAAGAAGTTTAAAAAGCTCTCTGTTATCCAATATATGTTATTTAGATGTGTGTGTTTCTATAAACTGGCAGAGGAAAAAAGAAAATCCGTTTCCCTTCCAAAGATATCTGACTACAGTTGTGCTTTGTAGTTCTCAATGAATAATAAAGGTTGAGACTGAACACAAACTCCCTGGAAGAAAAAGGACTTTATGCAGTTTCATTTATTTATTCAATTTGTGATATCATATAATCTATTTTCATCTAGTCAAATAGAATTTGAATATGTGTTTTAAGGGCAAAATTGTGTTAGTCTCATGTCTTAATAATGAAAGTATTTTAACGTGCACAAACACATGAACTGTATATATTTGAGTGGGAAGGGGTTCTATGCAGTGGGAAGGGGTTTTATGGTTCAATCTTTTTTTGTATGTGGTTGTTCAACAGCAACTGCATCACCTCCCTTGGTACAATACATTGATATTAATGCTATGACCCCTCTCTGGCTTCTCTTTGTGCGGCATTCCCTGGCATTCCTACTTCACTGAGGACCCAGCCCTCTTCCAGAGGCTTTACTGGGCATGAAGGACCCAACACATTGTACTATGCTGAGGAACCAACAGGGCCCACGTCTGTCAGAGCAGCCACTGGTGCCTGCACAGCTGATGCCAGCCTGCTCACATCATACCAGAGCTTTAGGCTGACACATTGGAAGAATCTCTGCATTATAGTACTTAATTATTCTGGCCTTTTCTGCATGTTTGTTTTGGGTTTTTTTTTAATATATATATATATATATAAAAGGAGGAATCTCATTCAGTATTGGCTTGAAATCTATTGGTAATCAATTTGATTACCAATGATTACCGAGTTCCAAGCTAGCTTTGGAAAAACTTGAATTCCTACCTCTTCTTTTGTATTTTTTATGTGCAATTTATACTGTACACTTACCTATCCTTCATGGAAAAAACAAAAAACAAAAATAAATCTAAACCTTATATAGACTGAAAAGAGGACCATTTCTAAAGGTGTTAAAGATTTGAATGTTGAAGGAGGTAGTTTTCTGATTATATGATGTTTATGCCAGAGCACCTTTAGACCATTCTGTTTGGAAAGTGTTAGTACACCTTTCTTCTCCAGTGTGGATGGGTCCATGGAAAATATTGTACTTCCCCAGTCAGTCACAAGTTTACCCAACAGCCATAAGTAACACCACTCAGATATGAGCAAAACAGACATTTTCTGTTTTCTCCAGCATTGTCAATCATTGATTCTGTTTTCAAGTGAGATCTAAAGAATGCAAGGGAGATTATTTGCTCTGAACCTAGTATTATGAGCCAAATATATTGTATATAAGTTGAAGATTTATGTACAAGAAGCAGCATTCCCTCTATTTGTACCTCAGTAAAATTTGTTTGGGGAGGGACAAGATAAGGTTTTTAAAAATACGACTTTATTGCCAGTATGAAGTGCAGCTGTGTTAGAGGTTGAAGGAAACTGCTAAAGGACAGGAATTCAGTGTTTGCTTCAACTGAAGGCAGCATATGCACCTGCTGCTAAATCCTTTGACAAGAGGAACAGCAATTTCCTCCCCCAACAGGTAAAATGCAAATGCAAAGGCCACAATAACTTTGGGTCCAGTGCAACACAACATATCACTTCATAGTTGCAGAATGGGCTCTACTAGAACATCTTCCAGGATAAGCTTTGCTTGAGCAGGGGGCACAGGATCAGCCCCTGATCTAAGCACCTGTCTCTTCCTCCTGGGTTTTGTTTTATTAACTCTCTAGCATTGGAGCCCTATTGATTAATGAGCACATCTGGAGAGCTGTATAGGAAGAGGTGAGAGGTACACTACCTAATACTCCACGCAGGGAATGGCAGTAGCCATGGTTAGAATTCAGGGTAAATGTCCTAGGAACTTATCTTAAATCACTGGCTCTTTTCCCCCTTTTACCTTTGTACTTCCAGCCACGTCGTGCTATTCTCTGCCCCTTTGCTTTCTGATGCTGTTACCTCTAGAAAAAATAACCAAAGAACATAATAACCATAGAACATACCAAAGAAAAATAGCCAAAAAACAACAACAAAAAACCCACAAACCTACCTTTATTTCTGGCAATCTCTGTTGGCATATTTGTGTTTAAAGCACCCAGTTGTGATTAATTAATTCCCCCCACCTGTGCACTTTGAAATCACTTTTAAACAGAATGAAAAAGGCATAGATGATCTCATTGTTTTGAGCTGCTTTCCCATATGTTATTATTTTCAGCTCCCAGTGTACTTTTTTCCTTGTGAAATGTTCCTCATATCTCTATCAGGCTGATTTATTGGATTGTTTATTTTGTTTTTATTTTGGGGGATTATGCTGGTCATTTTTAGCGATGCCTTAGCTTCCAATCACAAGACATTTTTACAAATTCTAAACACACCAGGATTCACAATTTGTAAATGTCTCAGATTCTTGATTTTAAATGCCTGTTATGTTGGAGAAAAGGTAATAGCAATTCCAGAACTGAAGGAAAGAGAAATCTTGCCATGTATCAGCCAACAGCTGCTGCCTTTTCTACTGATAGTACTTAATTGCACTTACAATTTCCTCAGATTTTCAACTATTTCTGTCAGATTTGCTTTTAACTCACTACAGGTTGTGTGCATTGACTGTGCAACAACCTCTCTCAGAGCTGAAATATTTAATCACTACCCATGGATAAATGTTTTCATACTTTATGCTACGTTGTTTAGAAGTGAGCCATATATAAAGAACAAAAAATCTGTCAGTATGCATTTTCTATTGGAATGTTGCATAGGTTTTTAATTGGAAAATAGGTTTTTAAAGGTAATCATTGCTGAAGACTGGAGTTACGAAGTGAAGCATATTTTTCGTGATTTTTCTTCTTAACATAATGAACCTTTTTGTGTCTGTCATGGAAAACATGGAAATTTCATTCTCTTCTCTGTAACTATCTTCACTTAAATGTTTTAGGTTCAGTTGCTTTGAATGGTTTGCAAGTTACCTAAAGGGCTGTGTTAATATTAGCCTGCAGTGAACACACACTGGCACTTTGTTGCTGTTTGGAGAAATGACCAGTTTACTTGGTTATATTGACAGCTCTACTGTAAAATTTGCTGGCATTAAAGGTCAAAAAGACCCAGTTTTTCCTCCAGTTGCTTCTATCCAAAAGAGAATAAATCTCAGGGCAGAATCACTTCTCTGACAATAATTTATGAATTATGCACTGACTGTGTTTGAATTGAGAAAGGCTTTCATATCCTTTCCATTAGCTCAGATTAAGTTTTCATATAGATGCTGGGAAGCATGCTAGCAATATCCTTAGCTCATTTTTATGAAAATTTTATCAGTGCTTTTTTCTGTACTACACTCCAATTGGGATGTCTCAGAATCTAAAGCTCAGCTTTGGACATGAACTTCTCTCAACCTGGCTGGCTGCTGCTCTAAAGGTTTCAATATTTTATGGGCTCTGACTAACTCAGCCGTGAGATTCAAGCTGCAGAGATTTAACTCTAATGTAAAATCATGAACGGATGAAAACTGGGATGTCATAAGTAATACATCTACAAGAGCAGGATGCAGTTACCATTTTTAAAAGGTTTTTAAAAAGAAAACAGCATTCTCTACTCCCTCTTTGTATCCTAAAATGAAAAGCCTCTGAGCTATTGTACTAATACATAGCCATCTTTTCTTCCCTGCTTTTCTTCAATTGCTGCTTAATTGTTGTGGGTTTTTTCCTTCAGGTCCACCATCAACAAGAAAGCCCCTAATGTCAGCTTCCTAGAGAAATGGGCATCACATCGCTTAATGTTTATAGGCCAAATCCATTCCTTAGCATCTTCTCTTTTTGTCTCAAAACTGATTTAAAACATTTGGAAAATCTGTCTATTCAGCCGGAGTGTTCTGGTGCATTCTTTCCTAGAAACAGTGGGGTCAGATGCGATCTGTCTGATGGACTTTTTTGCTGCAATCTATAGCTGTTTCCCTTGAGTCCTGCCGAGTCTAGCAAAGCAGTGCATCCCTATAATGGCCCCAATGACAATATGTTCTTTGTATGAAAGAATCCAGGGGGAAGTGCTGGAAGGTGCTCTGGTCAGTAAAGAAATAGTTTTAGTGCTTGCTTATTTTTATCATTATGTACGTTGCCTCCACTGGAAATATTTTCTTGACAGTAAATAAGCGTCACCATAAAACATTTAACAAGCATGAAGAGAACAAATACAGAGTCCTTTTCATCTTAAAAGGCTTCAGTTGTTAATGTCTTGTTATTAGCACGTTTCATTTGAGAGGGCATAAAAGAGGGACTGTATCTGGCGTATTTTTGGATTCACAGTCAAGAGTTTAATCTGTTCACAAATGTAACTCCCTTATGTATGATGACAGAAAGATTTCTCTACCTCTTCAGAATGTGACCTAGTCCAAAACTCTATTAGGACAATATGATGACTAACATCTGCAGTTGCATTTTGGCAGGGCTATTCAGGCATAAAGTGTAGGTAAAACTAGGGAAGCCCCTCTGTAGAAACAACTTCAACTGCTCCCATGATTGGTGCCCATCTCTGCCCTTCCTAAGATGTCAGTCCAGAGTGTTAATCTCACCTTTGCTTTTTCTGGATGCCAGCAGCACCTACTCACTCTGCTAACTGTTAATCATGCCTGCTTTTCCAGCTTTGCACACTATTCATTAACAGCTATTCAGAATCAGAATCATCTCAGTCCTGTATAAATGGTTCATGAGGCAAGGTATAATTCTGTTGTATTGGCTCATGGTGCCCACTACCATTAAATCTTCCATCACCTGTCCTTAAACACTCACAGTTAACTTAACAATAATTGGAGGTACATAGAAGTTAGACACATACAGGTAAATATGTATCTCTATTTTTTTTTTCTTTTTAATTTCCAGTCATTTGCCTGATTATAACCACACATTAAAGCTGTCACAAAAATGTGGTTTCTGCAGTGAGGGGGCACCAGTCTGCTGTGGTGGAAGGATGGAGACATTTTAAAAGGTCAGTAATAGACCAGGTTTTACGCTTTAACTTCAATTACCTACACACAGGCGACGCAGAACATTTATCTGGCTTGGCATAGCCTCACTCTGCTCCCCCCTGGCATTGCCATCACCTGGGTGAGCCCGTACCAAGTGATGGTGAGAGCATGGCCAGGCATTGCCAGCAGCAGCCACACTGAGCACCCACTCAGCTGGCTGGATGGACACAGAGCTTTTCTCCACCAGTCCCCAGTGCAGTTCAGTGCAGAGCATCTCCTTGCAGACAGAGCTGAACCATTGCCTGCTAATTTAGATCCAAGTCCCTTGACTGATTCAGAAGCAGCAGCCCCACAGGGGTGAGTGGATTTACCAGCTGTCCAGCTCCTCTCGTGATTGATCTCTGAATGTCTGGTGTTTGATTTGCTTTCGCTCCCTTTCAGCTGGAAGGCTCATTGCATTTATTCTGTCCTCTTAGCCATACTCTTCTCTCTTGGCACTTGCTGAGTCTTCTCATTGCAGTGATTTTCTGGTTTGCAGATCTGCAGTAATCCCTAACCAAACATCTTACCATTTAAGCTGAGAATGGGGAAAATGTGGGGCTTCACTAAGACAAGACTGAAAATATTCTCAAAGGAGGAGTTTTGCAGTGTGATTACTTTTAGTAGATTTTTTTCATATTTAGAGTCACCTAAGGATTTTGTTTGGTGTTAGGCATTCTATGAAATCCTTTAGCTGGGTCGCTTGGCATTGCTCTTGTGGATTTGCTGTAGCATGTTTATGCATATCAGCCAAGGGGCTGGCATACCTGATCCCACCATAGGTGTGTTGGGACCAGCCCCCGTGGGGTGTACTCTCCATGTAGTAGGGCCTGGCCAGGGCTCCACATCTGTGATACCAAGTGTGTAGTGAACACTCCCAAGAAGCTTGGAAACCAGTCAAGCCCAGGAAATCCAGAAACTGCGAGGTGATGCCAACCCCCAGAGAGAAGGGTCTATCTCTCCTAAAGAGCCTATTGGGTTGTAACTATGTGTTCATAAGTATTTTTTCTTAAAAAGCTGGATGTCTTCATCAAACTTCTAAAAAATCGCTTTTCAGAAATGCTTACAATTACAGAGCTGAGGTCTACATGTTTCTTAAAAGTGACTGTGATTAAGGTGTCTTTATTAGCTGCTCATGGGAGATAAGACGGGCACAGCTAGATTAGATGTGTGGGGAATGGTTTCCCTATGCTTCATAACTCAGTGTGATTCCAAAAATCTTTTCCTGCACAGAAGAAACATGGATGTCCTCTGGGGAAAGGGAGTGATAGAGAGAAGGGCAGCATGAAGCAGCATTTGTGAGCTGATCTGCTTCCAGCACAGATCAGGGATCTTCCAGGGAAGACCAGAGCCAGGTCTCTCCCACCTTAGGCAGGATGCTCTGTCCCTGGCTGTTCTCCAAGATGAAACCAATCACTAAAGGCAAACCATATCTTAAATACAGCCACCAACGGAACAGAAAAACATCTCTGAGAGATTATGTAAGTGTACCAGATCCTGCCTTAGTGTAGGATTTTAAGTAAGATGGTCTGCTTTTCTTTTCCTCACATTTTTAGGACTTAGTAGCATTTTCTCTGTCAGGCTGTATCTGACTGAGGAGGAGGACTGCCATGTAGCTGATGTGTGAATGATTTCCTGCTAGCTGCTCTGATAGCCCTATGTTCTCAGTACCAGCAGCATCAGAAAAATGACAGCAATTTTGCTTGCACAAGCTCCAGAACAACAGGCCAGGAAAAAGCCCTGTAAACAGAAGTGTAGAGTCCAGGAGTGGAAAAAGGAATTGTTCCTTGGCAATGCTTCTTGGTCTCTTTGGTATCATTGAACACTTCTCCCTAATGGGCTATCTTGTCTGCTTGAGGCCAATAGGGGATAAAAGGAACAACTAAGATCCATCAGCAATACTGCAAATAGTGTTGTGGTCCAAGAGTTTGCATAGATCCACAAGGGTACTTCTATTTTGTATGCTTCCACCCTTCATGGTGGCAGTTACACTGCTCCAGCAATGCCTCCAGCCAGCATGTAGGGATGGGATGGGTCACAGCCTCAGCCCTGGCAGCTGCAGGAGTAAGAATAAACATCAGAGCATCAGGGCTGCTGCCTGGTGCACACACACAGCTTCTCAGATCAGACTTTCTTTGGCTGTCTGCAGATTATGAGACATCTTCCTCTATCTCAAAGAAAGGCAGTGCCACGCAGCTTTCCATGATAAAGGAATGCTGTACATGGTGTTTGCGTTTCATAACAGCAGTCAGTGTGAGAGACACTTGGATTCCTGAAGGATACATTCAGATCCAGAAGTAATCCAAAATACATGACTGTCTCTAAAACGACATAAACCATCATGCACAGGCTTGATGGCTTTCCATCTCCAGATGGACATTACTTACATGGCCAATCATTAAAGGTAAACCATATGGCCAAATCTCTTTTTCATTGTGTGTTTCTCTTGTATGTCAGTGTCTGGAATACATTTGGGGTACTTGGCTGGAATCAGGGCAGAAGTTGGTCCTTTCCACCTTACAAGCATTTTACTAACCAGTGAGCTCTAGCAGGCTGCAGGAAGGCAGATTCTGTACATTTCATTGCATTATCTTTTTGTAATCCCGCTATGCACTCTCCAGACAGTGCCATTAGAGCATGTAAAATTTAATTTCCATCTCATCAGTGTCAGAAGCTGATCAAAGCTTGCCCACAAAAAATTGTTGTGCTACTGGCTGCCTTCAGAACATATGGGCATAGCTTTAGTCACCATGGCCTCCACAGCTCCTTCAGTGATTATCATCAAGGAGTAGAGGCATGTCATATACTTAAAGGAAGACATCCATTTCCCAATATGTCTCCTAATAACGAACATTTCTCATTCTAGTACGACAGGAGAAGTCAGAAATTGACCCTTACTTAAATCTGTAATGTAAAGAGTTGACCTCATTGTCACCTAAACTGCAGTGCCTGGGGCATGTGTGTTGTATGCCTCCTGCGTGCACCTTGTCTGGGGGCAGCCCTCCAGTGCCAGCAAACACAGCTCCTGCCTAGGGCAGCGAGGCTGATAGGGTGGCAAGAAGCAGCAGGGCTGGGATTTTTCCTTTTCTAATACCAGCTTCTTGTTTCTGCCTTATCATACTGAGGAATGACGCGTTCCTTACGCTTCTCTCACCAAGGGGTATTTACTGTTGGCTAAACAACACAAAGTATGTCATTTTACTTAACCATCGTGTTAATCTCAGATAA
Source organism: Phaethornis superciliosus (assembly GCA_023637945.1). Taxonomy (NCBI): domain Eukaryota; kingdom Metazoa; phylum Chordata; class Aves; order Apodiformes; family Trochilidae; genus Phaethornis; species Phaethornis superciliosus. The sequence continues at coordinate 14,386,337 of JAJQWJ010000009.1, read as the reverse complement.
TGAGATTAATATGCACCAGGTGCATATTAAAATTAGCATCGCTGCCCCCTAGTAACCATTTGGGTCCTGGGTAGACTTCTCCCCTCTTTGTTCTGCAATGGGAAAAATGCTGATTAAAGTACAGAAATGCAGGTTACCTGAAAAGGCCAGAGATGTTAAACACACTCTAATTGCACCATTTTCTGGGGAAAGTGCCTCTGCTCTTCTCAGTCCCTGATGGGGCATCTTGACCACAGGGAGTCAGTTTTCAGGTGTTCTCTAATCTTGGCTACTACAAGAGATGAAAGCCAGTGAGGGGATGCCAGTGACCACTCTGCATGGGGTACAGGCTTGGGAGGACCACTGGAGCCCTGGGACTGCAGTAGAGGGGGAGGAGGCCTGAGGGTCCCATCAGATTCTAAGATGTATTAGGAACAAAGGTTTGTTTTGTGCCATTTCATTTTCTTCTCAAGCAGCTGACCATGGTGTGAGAATGGCCCAAAGCAGAGACCATCACTCTTTGGAGCCCTCGAGGATTTATAGGGCACAGGGGAACCACCTCAAAATAGCCACTAATCACTGAAAATAATATGCATGACTTTGTATATGTCATCAGCTCCGTGAGGGCTGCAGAGATAAGAACAGGAAAGCTTGCTGATTGATAGGCTGCTTGTCTAAAAAATGTTTGTGAGTATAGAGCACATAGACACACAGTCTCCCCTACCTTCTTGTTTGTTTTCATGTAGACATGTAGCAAAAGCAGTGCCTCCTCCTACCATGTCTAGAGTACTGGCTTTCCTCAGGAAATTCACCTTTCCTGGGTTTCTTTTTCTATAAACTCCCAAAACCCCATACTCTATCATTTTCTTGCTGTTTATTATTAATAACCATATTATATATTATCATTAATAGCCATATGTGTAGTAGATAAATATATGGTTATTTCTTGCCTCCTGTGAGTGCAAAATGGAGCAAATATATCACTTCCACTCTGACTGTTCACATGATGATGAAGTTGAAAGTTTCCATCCTTATGTTTTATACCCTCCGTGAAATGGACTTGCTTTGAATTATGTTACTTCTTTACTCCTTCAGATGATCTTTCGTTAGCTGCTGTGGTGCTCTACCTGTTTGTCCACACAACAGAAGAAACTGATACAGAAGCCTTCCACATTTCCATCAGGAATAAACTTCCCCGTGTGACTGCCCTGTGCTGACTTACAACTTGTGTTTGAGTTTGCTCCAAAGGTAAGCAAGGAGCCATTCCAGAAGCATGAGCTCTCTCCGTGAAAAGCCACTCTACAAGCTAAAGGTAGTTTTCAAATCATGTCAGACTGTAGACCTTTTATGTTAAAAAGAACTTTTAAAAAATTATTGCTGCGTTACATTAAAAATGAGGTATTTCTCTGGGAAGTACTTAGGAAAATTATGTCCTTAGAAAAGATATCTGCTAATTTTCTTAATGAAGAAGTATTCTGCAATAGAGAAATTCATTGAACTTCTTTGTCTTTGTAGTTTTTTTCAGTAGCAATTTTCAGATTTCCTAGGTCCTGCATATCATTGTAACATATTGTATTGGTCATAAATGATATGTGAGGATACAGTTCTTCAGCATTTAAAATATACTTTCTTCTAGTGAATTACAATAGAAATAGGAGTGTTTGGAAGAAAAAAAAATCCTTCCATGTATTTTCAGGAAACTATGCTTTATTAAAGTGAGGCCAAAAGTAGAGTATGTAACACATTGCGTGTCTTGCACTTTAAAACCAAATACGCCTCCTCCAAAGAAGAGGTGTGCTTATTTCCATGCAATGGAGCATCTAAAGCCAAAAGGACAAAATGAATCAGGTCATGAATGTACAGTTTGGAGCTTATCTTGTTTGAAGCAGTAATTGCACTGCCCAACACTCGCTAAGCTGCTGTTTGCAAGGCAAATATTTTGTATCAAGTCATTACTGGGTTCGTTACAAGCTGTGGAAACATAATAAAAAATGACTACAGTAATATCTTGATGATAGTCCCTACACTGATCAGCTGCAAATGATCTGATTAACAGTCAGCTGCTGATTCCCAGTTTAATTAATCCTGATGGGCTATTGATGCGCTGCAACTGTTTGTCCTAATAATGAGTTTTGAAATTAGACTGCGACAAGCCACTTAGACAGCTGCCAAGGAAAATAATCATATAGGAAGGAGAGCAATGGAGATGGCAGAGGAGGAATGTCTGCTATTTGACAGAAAATTCACATGGTTGTGTCACATGTGTTTTATTTTTACATTTGGAGCACATTAACTGTACCAGCAGTAAGTGGTGACTGCAAGACGCATAACTAGCTTTACAATTAAGAATGCTACTTCTCATCAGTATGCAAAAGCTAAACATGAAACATGAAGTGTGTTAATAGCAGAATATATGTAGCTACAGACCATTGAACAATTTAGGTCAGTCCTTTGCAGTGTTTAATTAGACTAATATATCTGTTTGCAATTAATAACAGATGTGACAAGCTAATGTGTCCATGTACTGACAAATTAACCTTTGCCCATCAGCTGCTCGGATCTGTGAGAAAAGTGCCATGTTTTGCCTCTGTTCAACTGAACCTAAATAAAATTGCAGGATAATTATAAACATAAATGCTAATAGAATGTGCTTTCCGTGTGAAGCAGAAAGCAAAGGCGAGTGTTCTCAGCCAGGTCATTGTACTGTACTTTGCCACGTGACAAAACCTGTAAATTATATTTTTTCCATTTGTGTCCATGCATTTAATGTTTAGTTTGACAGATGCTAGTTTGATAGTCCTCATCACCAATGGAACTGGGAATACCAAAGACCCTAAATTAATAGCCAGAGTAATAATAACCATTCAGTCTTTGGCTTTATTTGCTGTCTGTGAGTGCATGTGCCCTCAATTTGTGACAAGCCTTGCCTCTAAAGTGACGTGGCAGACATGTCTGTCAGGACTTGGGCTGAAGCCATCAGCATATTCCATATAGGTAATGGGAGCATCTCTTACCCCCTGGGCTGGTGATCTGTTTGCATTTCCATTGTAATCCCTCTCACACTCTCTCTCTATTGTACCCACCTCTTTTTAATAGATAGACAATATATTAATGTCTATAAGATAATATATAATGTCTATATTAAATATATAGATACCTTATATGTATTACGTTATGTTATGTTATGTTATATATTACAAATTCTATGAAATGGTTATTTTCCTCTAGATATGACCTAAACCGCATCCTTCTTATATTTAAGAATTCAAAAGTGAGTGGCATGTTTGGATGTCTCCATATCTGCATACTTACTCTTTATGAAAAAATCAGCCTTTTTGGACACGCTGTTGTTGACGTGTTTGCTGTCCCCAAGTGGTCTGTTAGTGGCTGTCAAAGACTAAATACTGGCCTGGACAGGCCTAGTATGGCCAGCCTTGAAAGTCTTGCTCTGCATTTTTGCACCCTTGTTTATGCTGATTAGGAATATATTCATAGGTGACATCCCTGGATGCTGGCTTGGTGCTGACATGGCCTGAAACCTGTTGTGTGATTCAACCAGGCACATTCTGAGGAGCAACCAAGTCTGGAACTCCTACTGTGACCCAGGAGGCAAGGATCTCAGGATCAGGTAATTTTTGGATTATATTTATAACATCACATAAGAGACTGAACAGTATCAAATTATTAACAGTCTAGTACTAACATCAGGATCTGAAGAAAACCTCATAAAAATAGGGCAACATTAAGACACAAAGGAACCGTCAATTACATGCATTACTGCTCCCTTGGACACATTCTGCTTTGTGCATCTCAGAAATACACATTAGGACTAGACATATACCAGCATCCCTTACCCAAATAAGTGTCAAGAGGTAAAACATCATTATCTTTCAGCCATAAAACCACTGTATCCACCTGTTTTCCCTCCTAAAGGTCAGATGCTCACAGCCTCCATGTGCTGCCCCTAAAATGAATGCCACGTTGTCATCAGCATTCAGCACCACTGTCGCAGAATAAAGGGAGCCCAGCCAGCCACATGAGAAAGAGGAGATAAAAAGAAAGCAGAAAGCAAAAATAAAATGGCTTAAGTCTGTGCTGCAGACTTTTGCCCTTCCTCAGTAATCGATTGTCCTCCTGGTGTTTGTTCTCTCCACTGAGCAACTGGTGTGAAGTGAGGGCTGTGGGTGGAGGGGTAACTGCCCAAACACACAGCACAACCCTGTCCTGTGCAGGGGAGAACAGCAGAAGGTTGTGCAGCTCTCCCACCCAAAGACTGATTAAGCTCTGCTCCCACAGCACAGAGGGCTCATCCCTCTGACAAACCTTAAGAGAGACCCTTTCCCCCTTTCACTCACTGTATTTTGCTTGGCAGCTAAAGGTTTCTCTGTAAAAGCTCTCCTCTCCAAGGGGAGTGGAGATGGGGAGCAGCAGGAGCCATGGAGATACTCCTCATCCGGTGGCACTTCTCCCTGCTCTGCATTTGGCTTTATTAATACATCCATGGGATTTATTGAGAGCGGACCCTGCGCATGCTGACTGCCTGCCTTGCTCATTGGTGTTAATAGCTACAATTCATGAGATTTTCCTACTTTTTACAGCCAAATACCCATCTCATAGGCCACACCCTCAAGCAAAATCTTTCTGAAGTGAATTTATTATCTCACTTGAAACTCTGAATGGACATTTTTCTAATATACCTTTGCATGATTAATTTGCTTTTTCTTCTGATCTGGAGCATGTTCATCCTTCAAATTAAATGTCAGGAAGGTGTGTAGTCAGAATCAAACAAGAGCTGGGAAAAGAAGAGCACAGCCTATTTTGACATATAAACAGTCCTGGAAGAAGTGAGCAATTCTAATCTTTCCCTCAAAGCTCTGGTATGAGGACAATAGGAGAGGAGAACGAAGACACCGTGTGCTAAGAACTCTAGTGTTGCAGCTGTTTGTGCAGAAAGGAACAAGCCCTAAGACAGAAAATGCTACCCAGAAGAGTTAAGGTACAAACTGAAGCCTTTCTGCCTATATGTGTACTGACAGAAGAGCATGGCTCTGCCTAAGTACCAGATGGAGCTTTAGTCTCTTCTCTTTCCTTAAAGGAGGAGGATTGAACTTTGGCAATGTGTGTTTGGTGATGGGATGATGCAGGCTATGTCGGGCACACATTTCCCCTTTCCAGAGTGGAAGACTTGCACCCCACTTGGCTACTGTAAGTACCCAGAGCATGAGCTGCAGCAGGTCTGTGCCAGCTACTCCACAGACTTGTCTTTTCAGGAGGTTTGTTTTTAATAATTGTACAACTGCTCATGTGTTTGAAGGAGGGAATAGATTTTGAGATGACTCCTGCCCCTTTTTTGCCCTGTGTATTCCTGGGAGCACAGCAGAAAGGTAGCTACTGGTACTCAAGGGAAAAAAAGAAGTGTAATGGATTGGAAAAGCGTATACCTTACTTTGAAAAGTTCACCCTCACATTTCTGAGTAGTTTTCAAAAAAAGAAAAAAAAAGAAGAAGAAAAAAAAGAAATCTATAAATGCTACATAACTTTTTCATGAGTATGGCCTTTAGCTAGGCTGAAGTTCCAAAAATGGGGTTTGAACTACTACAATAGTATATCCTGACGGCTCCTCGTGTAAGAAAGCCCATGTTTGTGTGCTTCCAGGAAACCACTCTGACAGCTGTACATGAACCTAAATAGCAGGAAATATATAGCCAATAATTTCTAAATGATGTGTGAGACTTTAGAGTGGATTTATCCCCCTCATCCCAGTTCTCAAAACTCCTCACTGATGAGTGAGTGGTTTACTCCCTTGTATGTGGCTGCTGAGCTGAAGGAGGTACCTGTGCATGTTTCTGAAGGAAACCAATATGGAACTTTGGAATGTTGAGCCATTTAAAAGCAAAGACAGTTCCTGGCCTTTGGGTGAGCATGATCCTGTCATGGCAAATGTCACTGCAAAGGTGCTCAAGGCAGATGTTGTGTGCAGGATCCCAGGGCAGTGCCCAGACTACATGCTGTGCAGTGGATTCACTCTTATGAACAGGCTTTTTATTTAGATAAAAAAAAAAAAATTAATGAAAATCTGATGTTTGACATATAGGCAGGTAGAAGTGAAAGGGCAGAATTAAGTCCCTGACCATCATTCTTGCTGTTTTACTTAAAAACGTAAAACTTGGCAATGTTTCTTCTTGCACACCTCAACTTTTGTGTCTCACATCGTGAGAGTTATTTCATTTCTCTGCAGATCTACAGTCACAGTAAATATGTAGGGGGGGAGGGCTAATAATTTTCAGATTTTTTTTTTTTCAAGCTATTAAATCTGAAATACATTATTCCTTTTCCAAAGCTTTCAGAAAATCAGCAGATGAAAGCTCTGGGGTTTTTTGTTGTTCTTGTTCCTCCACTTGTACAAATAACATATAATAACACCTGCATTCAAATATGGGGCTTTTTGTCCTGAGTATCCCAAAACAGTATAAATTGATGTGCTTTAGATCAGCTATTAAAATTCCTCTTTGCCTTTACCTCAATTTACAGCAAAGCAATATGGCTCTTGTAGGCTGGTATGATGGATACATGGTATTACTACATAACCTATCATTATATGAAATTAGATTCTCTATCAAACCCAAAAGTTTTAGCAGGATGAAATTATGATTCTGTGAGCAGGTCTCCTGCTCTGGCGTCAACATTGATGCAAAATTGATGAAACTTCCAAGTGAAATTGCATTGTTTGATCTTCACAGTCCTGGAATAACATAGCCTAAAGCTACAGTTTCTGTAAACTTACTTTGCACAAACGACTTAGCTGGTACTGATGTATTGACATAGTGTGCCCGTGAATGACATTAGGGCTACTTAGAAAAGAGACAAAATAACAGCAAAAGAATGCAGCAATTCGTTCTGAAATTACCTTTTTCCAGTGAACCTCTCTGAAAAATTACCTTTTTCTGCTGAGTCTCACTCAAAAATTACCTTTTCCAAGCGAAGCTGTCTCAAAGTGCCTTGATGTTAAGCAATATAGTTTTTAGTTGAAAATGTCACAAGGCCATGAAAAGAAATTGATAGAAAATTTCAGGGTTCCTTGTTGATATTTGAAGCAGCCTGTGGATTTTTGTTCTTTAACACAGATCTTCTCTGCTGTGCTACCACTTTGATTTCTGTATTGCCAAAACCAGCATGTTTCTAGGCTTAATGGCTTCACTGAGAGGAATGTGAAGGTGATTTAGTTATTGCTGTGGAGGTGATGTTACCAGTAGGAAGTTAGTAAACACATGTCTTCTGAGCCCTTTCCAATGACATAGGAGGGGGTGGATTGTTTTAATCATAAAATAGAATAAGTAATCTCTCTCAGGCTTCCTTTTTCAAAGCATATGTAAATGCAACAGTAATCTGATTATCTGAACTACTTGGGTGAAGATATTGAGATATTTGTCTACATATGTGGCTGAGAGGGAGTAGTGATGAAGAGCTTGTGGAAATCAATGGAAGGGCTCCCACAGCCTCAGTGGGCTTTAGCTCAGACCTCTAACTGGAAGTTAAGACACCAGGTGACTGCCAGCAGGAATTTAGAGTGGAGGATTGCACAGACACAGGGATCAGGTTTTTCTGTACTTGATAAGACCGAAGCCTCAGGCTGTTCGTGCAGGTGGATCTAACACCTGTACACAGCCTCAGTGAACTGTGGCTGGCAGAAGAGAGACTGGGAGCCAGGAGACACTGAGATTAAAGGTATGGGCACCTGAAAAAGACACCATGAGACAGCTAGGGAATAATTTCACAGTTCATTGGCAGTAATTGCAGTACTATGGTAAACTCAAAGTTACCTTTCTCTGAGGAGTAAGGTCCTTTACATTTACTGAGTGTAAGAACATGGATGTAGGCAATTACTGCAGAAGAGCTGACTCTCTGCAAACTCTTACCCTTTTAAGAGTTTCACATGCTCCTCACTTGCAAATGGGTACTTGGTCTAAGGTAGCAACCAAGGTTCCCTCAAATACTCAATGAAGACAGAAAGGTCCCTCCAGATTCCTCCCTTCTGTTCTGGTGGGACTTTCACCCCTTATGATGACAGGGCTTTAAGAAGCCCTGGCCACTCCAGCTGCCTGCATACAGTTGAGATAGCATGCTACATCACCTGCACAGTGTACTTATAATGCACACTCCTTTGTGCAATACCCAGCTTTCTGGTTAACCTGCAGTCTACCTGGAACAGGCAGCATTGAACCTGCTGTCGGTGTCCTCTTCCCAAAGGCCCATGTCTTAGGAGGAACTCACTGGATTGATCTGTCTTTCCTTACTGACAGTGAGGGCTCCCAGTCTAGCTCAGTTGACATTTTGACAGATCAAAAAAGACCATGACTGAATGGACCAGTTCCTTCACAAAGGTGTGGGAATGAGGGCTGGCAACTGTTTGCCTGGATGCTCTGGGCTGATATGAATGAACTGTTGAAATGAGATTAACTTTACCCCTGAAATATAGTGCAGGATCCACAGCTTATGAAGACAGTGAACAAGTTTTCCAATAGGAAGAGGGAAATGCAGTCTTAGACTTTGAAACTCCCAAAGGACAGTGGCTCCAGATGGATTTCATGAGAGAGAAAGGTGTACACTAATCATTATTTCAAACCTGAAATTTTTAAAACAGATACATGATAAATAAATTAATTAAACATAAATTTATTAAGGATAATATTAAGACGACTTGCAAAATCCCTTTTGATTGTACATTGTACTACAGACAAACCAGAAAAATTCATTTAAGAGGATATTTGAACATCAGCTATATCAGTCAATGAACACAGCAAGATCAGTTTTGAGGTTTATATTTAATTAATATATTGAGCAGATTCAGCTAGATAAGAGCCTACAGGAAGAACAAAACACTTCTCTGAAAGACATGCGTGTTCTTATGAAAGTTTCTGAGGCACTCTACAATATGTTTATTAAAAATATTGACACTTTGAACAGATGCTCCTGAGTTTCTGAAATGAGGACAAGAACAGGATTAACCAGAACCCTTCAAACTGCGAATTTTTGCTTCCCTGAGAAAAATCTATGCAATACCTTCATTGATGTCATGTATATTGACTTCAATCATTGGTCAATACTCTCTGCCTGTGGCTCTGACATTGTTACCAGGATTGTAACTACAGCTGGCTTGAAGCAGACAGTTGTGCGTTGTGAAAGCATTAGAGGTTTCAGAATTTGTTTTCAATACCTATTAGTGCAAAAAAGATGAAACCCTTCTGTAGTACAGCGTTTACCAAAGTTTAATGGAACTGCTGGAGTCTCCATCATATTTTGGTGTGTATGTATGTGCCTTGGTAGCTATGAAGGGGTGCTGTACTGTGAGTCCAGTGTGGGTCTCGGTATGGAGCATGCTGGCTCTGAGCACCACCTGGGCAGTGGTTGCAAGGTCCCAGCGATCCAGTATGTAAACATAGTTTTTGTATAGTTTTGAAACTGGTGGTTGCCTTTGCCAGTTCTCCATCAGCTTATGGAAGGCTCGGGGGGCTTCTTGAGCAGCAGTGGGAAGAAGGATGGGAATGTGAGTGTTCATACTTGTAGTATAACAGTAATATCCACCATGCATGTGCAGTAACAACATTTGAGGCAGGGCCAATCTTTTGTGTTGACTATGTGTCTTTTTTGGTGTTGACTGCTATTTTTTTTTTTAATCCTATTTTCTTGTGCCAGTCAAAACCGGGCGCAAAAGTTTGCCATTAGTGATATGGGGAAAAGGGATGCACCCTTTCCATGTGTAGCTCAGATGAGGAGCACTATGCAGACAGCAGTGAAGGGCCTCAAGGGCACTGCCAGTACAGGTGGCACAGGTGCCTCTGAGCAGTCAGGGCTCTGTTAGAGCGGGGTGCAGTGGCAGCCAAGGAGCTAACAGCAGAATGTTCCCAAGCAAAACCAGCAGATGACAGTCTCCATGCAGCCATAGTGCCTTCTCTGTGGGCCAGAGTCTGGGAAGTCACATGATCTCTTTTTTCAAGCTCTTCCTCTTCCTCCCAGGAAGGAGAGTGTCCCTGTCAGGAACAGCATGAGGTGATTTCTTCAGTAGTACCCTCATGAGGACATGGCATCATACCGCACAGAGGCCAAAAGGATAATTTCTATGATTCTGTGAAAATCACTTACAAAATAAAATCGTGTAAAACACACTTTAAACATCCTACAGTTTCCCTGAAGGAAAGAGTATTCTGAATCTTTTAATTTAAAAGATGTGGGATGAGTCTCTTCCTAAATTAGCATCCCTTTCAGAGGAGTCAGCTCTGGGAGCCCAGAGCCCAGCCAGTTCTGCCTCCAGGTCTGCCTCTGCTGAGCCCAGCCCTGGGCAGCTTTCAGGGGCAGCATGCGGCCAACACACCCTGACACATCCCAGAGGAAGGCTGTTCTCTTGAAGGAATGGTTTGTTTGTTGATCAGCAGACACAGGCCAGCTCTTTTAGCAATAATTAACATGGTGCACTCAGGTATCCTAGCATGGAGAGATCAAATTTTAACACTCAGCTTAATACCATGCTGAAGCAAATCTATTCTCACCTTTGGCATTTTACCCATTACTGCCTCATTAACCTGCTAATGGACACATTGCAGGACTCATGTCTGTAATTATACAAAACTCAAGGGGAGAAGTACAATTCTGTAGATTCCTGAAATCCATTCCAAGAAGCAGGAGCTCTTTTAAGGAACTAAATTTGGGGGAAAGCTGAATGCTACTGATCTGGCTGCAGATCACATTTTATAAATAGAGTCTGGGACTGCATACCTGGCACACCTAACCCTGAGTGACTAGGGATTTGGGGGACACAAGAAATGTGCAGGTTCCCCCTGCAGAATACAGGAGGTAAATATACCACTGTCTGGGGTTTCTACAAGGCTGTGCAAAAAAGGAAAAGCTATGAAGTCTTCTGTCCTGTTATAATTTTACCTTCCTTAAAAATAAGTATATGAAGTATAGAATAAAAGCAAGGCATTGGGGTCATTAATAGGCGAGATAAGATACTATCAAAATGTCTGTGGCTCTTCACATACATTAGTCATGGAATATGCTTTCCATAAAGAGCCCAGTAACATAAATGAACTCCAAACAAATCCTCCTAAAGGAAACGCTCAGGTTAAAGTTCAAATACCCTAATGACCTTGGGGTTTTACATCACATATATATTTAACGTTCTTTCAAATGTTCCTGATGCTATTTTCCACGAGGTTCCCAAAACACTCCCTACACTTTCATTTCCAGCGATTTTAGAGGCCGTACCAGTACCGGGCCAGACGAGCCGCTTACCTGCATTTTTGGTAGCCCGCCGGCAGTGTGAGGAAGAGTGCGGAAGAGGAGCACAATGCCAGAGGAATTCAGCCGGGCAGGTGCCGGGGCTTGCATCCCCCTGTACTGACCCTGTCCGGAGCCGAGCCCGGCCCAGTTCGGGAGCCCTGTCCTGCTCCCGCCGAGCAGCCCCGCTGTGGCCCCGGCCCGGCTCCCCGGTGCTGTTCGGGAGCCCGCCACTAGATGTCCCGTGGACTGAGGCTGCGGCAGCCACGGCGCTGAGGGCAGCGGGGAGGTCGGTACCGCCCGGGAGTGCGAACCCGCCGGGCCCGGGGAGCTGCAGGGCTGCTGTGCACACACCGTGCTGCTCGGCTGGCAGAGAAACCATGAGGCAGCTCCTGCACGGCAGGATTGACAGTCTGTGCTCTCAGGCACACGGCATTACCCGCCTGTAGGCAGAGCAGGAGGCCAGGTTTGGCTCAGGTCTTCTCCACCTCTCAAGCCCCACGGAACTGCCTCTCCAGGTATCAAGCTTTTCCCTTTCTTTTCTTTTTAAGGGCATACATACATTTTTAATAGGAGCAGGTGTCACGTTTTTCTTTTACAAGAGGGACAAACAGCTCTGTGTAGTAATTTCGAGGAGACTGAAGACAAATTGAAGATAGTTTTTCTTTCCTGGCACAGTCTGCGGGTGTCCTGGGTTACAAAAATGAGGCAGCCCAATAGTTGAGAAACATGAAATTGGCACCAGCTTCTCCACCACTCTGTCAGGACCTTAGGGCTCCAGAAATTCTTTTGCATAGGGATGTCCTTTAGAATCGACACCTGTATTTTTAAAAATGCTGGGGCCAGAAGAAGAGGAAGCATTTATCAAGATTTTTTAAAATCCATTTAAAATATGAAAATAAAGTCTAAAATGCTGCTCTGCTTTCCAGTGCCTCTGCAGGAGAGACCCAGAGAGACAGACATAGCCATCATAGTGATTGCTTTCCAGGAATACAGGACTCGAAATGGGTAGACAAGCAAGTTTATATTACACAAACACACGTGCTACTGGTGAAAAAAGAAAAAAAAAATATAACCTGGAGCCAATTGCCAGGGACTTATTTTATGTGCTGGAAAACCTCTGACAATACATAACTGTCTGAAAAAAAAAATCAGACACGACAGTAAAAAATATGCAGCTAGTCTCTGCAAGAAAAAAAAAAGTATGAGTTATTGTATGATCATTTATATATTACAGGGAATATGAGAGTCACTTGATTAAAAACTAGTGGAAAGAATAAACCCATTTCAAAACCCTGGCAGCTTAGTTTATATAAAGCCTGAGATTAAGGCTCTCTCCAATGTCATTTGCCTTCTTTCTGGTGTGCTGCATTATGGCACCCTTGAATATTTCTGCACTAGGCAGTGGTATGCAGTAGTAAGAAACTACAATCTTTTCTTCCAGCATCTAAACTTAGCTTATAAGGAGCTCTAAACATGGTTCTCCGCTATGATAGCTCTTGAGTTACTGAGCATTTGTAAAGAACCTGCCACCCTAAAGACCTGGCAGAGCAGAGAAAAAGCAGCAATGAAGAGTCAAAAGGATTGTTTATTGGGGTCTTGGCTTGGTGTGTGGTTGGTTTTTGTTTTTTTTAAAGAGGAGCTTCCTGGGTTTATTGCAGCTAATTTGATCTACCACGATCCCCAAGGAGACAAAAACGCAGTTTAAAACCACAGCCCTTCAATACAGCAGCAAAGCCAAACCTCCTGCAAATGGAGCCAAACCCCAGGCTGCTGGCAATGACATTGGCTACTGTGCTTAGCTATGCTGTGTGAAAACCCTCTGTCTTTACCAAGTGAATGTTCCCATCATTTCTAAAAGGAAATGTAAACTGAGTGTCCCAGAGCTGGGGCAGTGGCTCTGGTGCTGGTACCTTAAGCACCTGCAAGCATGAAATCGGAACAGACCAGGACAAACACTTCCATAGAGCAGATCACAAGGTAGAGCTGGGGACAAATGCTGCTTTCTGCTGCTCTGATGGCTTTCCTGGAGAAAGAGAATGTTGGATTTGACATGATGTCACTGAACAAAGGGGAGAACCAGGAGGTGAGAGCGTAAGGAGCAGCCTGGGTTATAGCTGCTCATGAGGCACAACCGTGCCAGGCAAGTCCACCATCAATCGCTTGGTGAATTAGTGTGTTGGTATGGGTGCTGGTGTCCTCTGAGTTAAATAACAGAGTAAACATGGATTTGTAATCTTCAACCCCCTCCTGCCGCGTTTAATGAATTTTTAGTTCAGGATGTACATAAATAATCAGGCAAATCAAACAACAGGAATTACATTTTACAATGAAAAGTAATTAAACTTAAAATATAGACTAAGTCTCTGTTATACAGGAAATGTAAATAACCTCTGCTAAAAAGTGCAGAATTACACTTGCTCAGCTTTAATAGTCACATACACCAACAGACAGGAGGCTTATACAAATATTGTCTTTTGTTATAATGTAGAAAACATAAAGCTGTATCAGGAGTAATAATAACTTCTGAAAGCTATTGGAAACTAAAATAAATTTGAGATTTGCATTCAGGAAATAATTCCTAAAATAAATAATAATTCCAATTAAGTTTATTTCCTACAATTAAAAATCATTTATTAGAAAAATATCCTTTAAACAGGGCATGCAGTGCACAATTCTCCTCTAACTGGGACATGCAGTAACAGTGAAATAACAATGAGTCACATTTGATACTGCTCTTCTGAAAACTTGATAAGGAAAAATTTCTGTTGCTGAGACCTGATATTCTGTAATACCGGCTTGAATTTCTCACTGGTTTGGTTGGGGGTTTTTGTGAGCATACTGTTATTTCATATTCTTCTTTCATTCCTCTGTTTAGGAAGAAAAAAATAAAAAAAGTGAACGAGAGAGGCACAACCTTTGGTAGACTGATCTGTGACACCCCATACTCTTTTGATACTGCCTTGATTTCTAATTGTGTTTTTCACATTTTTAGCAAAAGAAATATGAAAAAATCAGAAATGTAACCTATATTATTATACTTTAATGTGATGTTCTACTTTTCTGTTTGTAGTTCTTGAAGTTTTTGTCTTACTTCATTAAACATTTAATAAATCACTGCCAGTTTTGTGACAGATTTTAACCATAACACAAACAGCAGGAGGTGTAAACTCAGTTCAGTTCGTATAGGCATATAATATCCGTGTCGACATCATCATCCCCTCAAGGCATATTGGCAAAACGGCCAATGGAAGCTAAGCTTTTTCCGACAAAGCTTCGAAAATAAAGTTTTCTTCTTTTATCTTACTACAAATCAATTGGAGCCCTTACAGCAAAATCCTATAAAATAACTTCAAACACCGCTTCTTAGTCTAAAAATTTGTATTATGGCTAAAACTCTTTGAAGTTTTATGACTGAAGTTTGGAGAAAAATGATTTAAGTGCTATCTGCTAGACATCAGAGTGTCAAAATTTCTCTCAGTTTTCTTGACACATAAACTGCTACCTACTGTATGTTTTTTAGGGTTGTTTTTTTTCTTTCTTTTAACCACCTAACCCAGCTTGCTTGATAAAAGTTTCTTAACTGCAGTTTATCCTATTGAATTAATACCCTTTCAAGCTTTGGCTTAAAATAACTGATTTCTTTATTTTTCATTTTTAGCCCCTCTGACGGTGCAGGTGGTAAGGGACTGGGGAAAAGAGCCACTTTGCAAGTGTCATGTTGATTTTTTTAGTAGAAAAGGAAGTTGATGAAATTCCCAAACCAGTGCATTTGCAGAAGGCACAGCCAAGTCCATCCTTTCCCCTTGTGTTTGTGGTGAGCTGTCTCACAAAGGGGAGAAAAATGCTCACTGCAGGAAAACCTGCAGGGTGGGAAGCTCATAGGAGACCCAGAAATGCTGGCAGTAATTCAGGTTGCTCCTTTTGAAATATGTTGGTGAAAGAGATCCCACCCCCATCCTCTCACATAAGTAGCACAGCACTGGTGAGGAGCAATGCTTAAACACTTTGTGCTGATGTGGAGGTACCTGAAGGCCTGGGGAGGCCAGGAGCAGGACGTGGCCTAGCCAGATGCCACCAGCCCTTTTGCCAGGCAAAGACTGGTCCTTTTAAACCAGACACCCATCAGTATCTGCACTGGGCATGCTGGTCTGTGTACACACACCACCATGAACTGCTGGTTGGAACTACTTTATTTGGTTAAAATGCCCATCTAGTACAAAAACCTAAGGAATGACTTGAAAATTTGGGTCACAAAATAAATATTTATGCCATGCGTTTTCTATTTACTTTTTTGATTTATTTGATGCAATAATCAGAAAAGAATGTCAAAAGTATTCACTGGAGAAGAAAAATGGTGGTATATTGTCAGAGATGCATCACAGTGACATGTCAGAATTCAGTAAGATGGTTTGCATACAAAAATTAAACAAGGAGTGTGAAATCTTCTGTGGAGAGCAGTGGCAAAAAATGTTTAAAAACCAACAACAACCCAACAAACTGTGTCATCCTGCATCCTACAGCCTTGCAAAATTATCTTCACCCAAGATAAGTGATTTGTTTTGGTGGCTAGCAAAATATAATAATTTGAGGAAAGAAGGAGGGAAAAGGGAGAGGGGCCATTATTATCATCTTAGAAATGGGTGGGTGAATAGATTTTGTGCCTGAGATGGTAAATTTGTAGTGCAGCTTTGCATGGCTGGAGCAATGTAATAAACTGACTTAAATATAAATGCCATTTAGGAACTATTCCGTAGTGAACAGTTAAAATTATGACATTCAACAGAACTGCCACAACAGAGCCTGCTGTTGCTGCTAATTTGCTGAAGTGGATCTGCCTTCTTTACTTCCTCTGCTGCTCCTGCTGCACCTCAAGGCATGCTGAGGGCTCATCCATCATGTGCGGGCTCATAACAAGGCAAGAAGAGGGAGCTTGATTGTATCATACAAGAAACTGAAGTGTAGGTCCAAAAATGTCACAGGAAACCATCAACTGTTTAGAATAGGCAAGCTGGAAAAAGATCTTGCCGAGGAAAACCTTTCATGAAGAGAGTTGGTATGTTCCTTCAGAGCATCCATGGAGACTGCTGTTAGTGGTGGGGGAAGCAGAGCTGCGTGCAGACAGGACGATCCATAGCATGCTAAGGACAAAGCCCCTGCAGGCCACACTGCGCTTGATAAGCTTTTAATGCAGAACAATTGCAAATTGCCATTAATGCTCCAATGGAGACCTGAGGTATGCAGGATTTTTCCCTTCTGTCATGTGGCATTAGGTCACAAGAGTGAATAATAACAGTGATACATTAACCCCGCCAGATAACTGCACTGCCTCATGCTACATGGGCACGTGGGTGTTTTTGGCACCTACGTACACACTGCCGTGACCTAACTTTGAAACAATTGCTCTCACATCATGCAGTGCATGGCAGTAAGCAGGCCTCAGCCTAGAGCAGGCAGCTTCAGAAATGTGCCTTGCCTTTTCATGATCTTTTCACCTGGCCCTTCAAGAGATGGAAGGTTACCAGCAGCCACACCCGTCTGTGCTATCAGGCAGTGGCTGGGGGCATATTAAACCTCCCAGCAAACAGTGTAACACACTCCTCCTGAACCCATTGTCCACAATAAACCATCAGGCTGCAATGCAGATGATAAAGCTCCATCTTCCAATGCAATCCAGAATTCACACCAGCAGTCACGTCGATCAACATCTGAACTAATGTCAGAGTCTTCTCTTACTAATGAGCTGCTGCACTGAGACACAGCCTTGCTATCAGTCAGCTATCTGTAATGAGGTAGAATGGATGGCAAGACCCCTCTTCAGATGCTGCTTCTCATCTAGCCACAGAGGGGCTTCATTGTTCACTTATTTCAGTACAGACCAAGGGTTTCTTCCTGGAGGTCTCTAACAGACTCACACACTTACTTCAGCACCTCATTTACATGTTAACTGCAGCTGTTTGGAGACTTTATATCAGGAATGAATACTTTTAAAATTGTTTTTCCTTCTAATCATTTGCAATCCTGGTGCTTTCATAGAAGGGCTGTAGTCCTGGTGCTTGAATATAAGTATATCTTAATGACACTTCAAATTAAAAGGAAAATACCTTGCCACATCCACATGTTGTACACCTCTGAGTAGCACTCTGCTTTCCTTAAAGCACGTTTGTCCAATTGCTCATGCTTTGATTTTAATCCGTGGCTACCACACAGTAGTGTATCCTATTTACACATCCCTTAATATCAGTGGAGAAAACGGAGGGATGTGCTCCAAATCCATAGCTTTCCATCAGTGTAACAAAGCCACAGTAATGATTTTTTTATTTCTCTTTGCCTGCCATACTACTGCTGAATGGTCTGAACTGAACAGTTACAGCCAGGCCCAGAGCTTCTGCCCAAACCAGATGTAGGGCAGTTTGCTAAAAAGGTAATTTATAGCTGCAGTGGTTGTAGAAGTGGTCATAAGCTGTAGGAGAGGAGAAGTCAATGGGCAATAAGGAAAGCTCCAGCATTTGATACAATCTCCCACCCAAGCTCTCTACAGTATTCTTTTTTAGTTACTAAATTAAGAGCAGGGTGGTTTTGTTGCTGCACTGGGGTTAACTCTCAGCACAGACAAGTCATCTATTATTTGTTACTCCTATCAAAACAGTCATTACAGAAAAGCTGGGCTTGGGTTTGTACTGCAAACTGAGGTTGTGACTTGTATCTTTCTCATCTTACCAAATATTTCAGTCAGCTTTTGGTTTTTTGTTATCTTAAACCAACATCTTATGTCTCTCAGTGGCATGTCTCAGCATGCAATTATTTATTCACTTCTCATTCCATGTCACATAAAAAGGGTTATCAAGTTTGTATCCTTAAGATTAATGAGCTGCTGGTTAACACTTTTGAGGCAATTAACCAGCAGTACCACTTCTTACCAACTGACAGAGACATCGTTGCAGTCAAATTTCTCCATGGGGCAATTCATACATCTGGAGCTCAGCCCCTGCTTGTTTGCTCTGGCAGGCAAGGCTGCAGACGATGAGCACCAGGAAGGCATAAGTGACTTGTCCCCTGGAGATCCAGCGTGGTGGTTCACGCAGTCGTTGATGTCAGGTGATGAGGTAGTGGGGAAGATGGGTCAGTGGCACTCAGCAGTTGCAGTGTTTGCATCTGTGACCTCATACATGCATCCAGTTATCAGATCATGGCTGCTTTTCAAACCACTGTGCATGGCTCTTGCTGACTGGTCAGGGACCCAGGCCTGGACTCCCCAGCTCTCTGTCAGTGCTTGGATGCTGCAGCAGTCCCTCCTGGCCAGAAGCTTCTGGCTTAGGCTAAAGCTTCCCTCCAGGCTCCTCTGGCTGCTGCTAAGGGACCAATAAAACACCTCCAAGAGCAGAGCAGAGCAAACCTTCTTTACCAAAGGCTGTACCATTATCCTTGACCAAGGCACACAGAGAAAATACCGTTAGGGTGTGATAAAGTCTCCCAGAGTGTGTCATCTGGAAGGACCCAAAGTCTTTAATTTTCACATCCAAGCACCTACAAGGAAGTAACCTATACATACTTTTATTGCCTGGACAGCTGAGATATCTTGCTGTGAAATATTTTTTTGTATGAAAACACTCATACTCCATACACACCTCACTAAAAATATTTTTTGTTTCCAGGATTAGTATTTCACTTGAAGTTAATCTTTTCATAAGAAGGGAGGGTGTAATTTTCAAGTTTGTCCTTGTCAAAAGGCCGGTTTTGGTCACTGTGCACTTTGCAGGATCCTTGCTGGCACACAGGGCTGTGGGAGGACAGTCATGGCTCCCAGCAGTAGCAGTCCCACTCCTGCCAGTCCATCACACACTTGTAACCCACAAGTCCCCGTGCTGGGCACCCACCAGCAGTTCCTGCTGGAAAGCAATGCTGGGCACACCACAGGAGGTGCAGGAGAGAGTTAGCCCCTCCCTGGGGCAGGCAGAGTAGCAGGGGCTGCCTGCACACCTTTCCTGCTCATGGGTATGACAGCCCAGCCACTGGCTGGCTGTGAGCAGAAGGGGCACACCTGCATGGAGCAGCAGCCACCACAGCACCTCTTCTCTGCAGGGAGAAGCCTAAGGAGCTCTAGTTTACAGCTTGGACTAAGCATCCCACCAAGAGAGAGGACAAGTGCAAGCCCTCAGAAGCAAACATCACCCTGCTTCATGTGGCATGGCAAGCCCCCAGGATACGTGGAATCAAATCTGCAGCTGCATCTCCTTGATTCATATCCTCCTCCTAGGGATTCAAGTTCAGAAGTTTCTGCTGGCAGAAGTCTGCATAAACCTGTGCCTAAGAGAAGGATTCTGCTACATGGACCATGGCTGCCATTCCCTAACAGTATAAAAAGCACTAGTGGGAAAGGATGGCAATTCTAAAGGAATTGTAAATAAAATAAATCCATGAGGCTACAGGGAGGTAATATTCCACCTGAGATTAATAGGCAAACTCTGAAATATTAAAAGCACCCTAGTGAAGGCATTGCTAATTAAAAGGATAAAGTGTTCATGTGTGGAGAACAGATTATTAAAAACATAAATTATTTCTTATTAGGATAATAGCATCTAATTAAATGTTGAAAGAGCTGGATAGCAGTTTACACTGTAAAATGATCTGTTAAACATGTTCCCGTTAACATCAATACAGCTATTGACAAGCAGATCCAATTTTGTTTTACTTTGAGAAAGCAGACAATAGCAAGTTTTACTGCTGCTATCTTATTTTACAAGCATTAATGAACAATTAACCAACACTAGCACTCTTTCCATCTGTAATCCTGTAGTAGGATCACTAATCTCCACCACTAGCAACTAATGATGAAGGTCTCTTAAGCTTTACTTCTTATCTCAGCCAGTTCTTAATACTTGCATAAGTATGCTTTCTGAGCTGGACGGCCCCCCATTGCTCTGCGACTTGAATACAAAAGACTAGTGAATTTTTTGAAGGGTTTTCTGTTCAATAACACTTCTATACTTATGTTTGCCTTCCTACAACAACAAACACAAGTGATCAGCAGAGGACTAGCAAGGTCACTAAGGGCTCAGTGTTTCCATACTTGTTCTAATACTTATAAGAATGTATTCACGCCCTATTATATATATTCCCTGGCTGCTCAGGCAGAAGCTCTAAACTAAACTAAACTGAAATGAAATAAAGAGGGGAAAACACAGAAAGCTAAAACAGTATTTACTTCAAGAACAAGTTTGCTGTTTGTATCGAGCAAAAGAAAGTTGGAAAGTGGTTGCCATTGAAAATACATGCAAGATAAACTGAAATTTTTATAGCACACAATGCACATGACATTTTCTAACTTTTCTTTCAAAGTGTTACCGTGTATACCATGCACGTGAGATCTGGGTATGGGGGTGGCAGGGAAGTTGCCATTCTGTTAAACTTGATTGGAATAACTAAGGCAAGCCAAGGCAGCAATATCTTCCTAGCCAGAAAGCTGTGAGCAAAGCAGGTCCAGTCCTGACCCCCACCAAGAGAAGGCTCTCCATAGTCAAGGCACTCAACCCAGCACTAAAATGGGGTGCAATTAAAAGTAAGTTATACAAGCTTTCAGGGGTATCTTTTGCTTTCAAGAGAAATGGCTATACCTAAGCAAGACACATTTTTCCCTAGTCTATTTTATTAATAACATGCACAACACTTAAAACAACATCTCAAACCAAATAAGAGCTCGGAGGTAATTTCCTAGCCTAACGTCCTAACTGCTCCAGCTGGGTCAAATCATCCACTGCATCTACTGAGATTGCTGGAGGTGGTGAACAGGTGAGCAGCAAAAGGCAGGTTCCAGCCAGGGAGTTGATACAGGCCTGTTAAAAGCTCCCCCTGATGCTGCTTGCAATAAACTGTGTAGATGATGGATGAGCACTGAGTTGTTCATTTTAGTTGGAGATTGAGGTACATTCTCAGATAGCAACAGCTTACCAGGAGCTGAGATATATATATATATATATTAGCCATAACTAGCAGTATGAGGTATTGCTGAGGAAATGTGCTGTATAAGCAGTGAGAAATTGAGAATTAATGTTTCTAATGCAATGAAAAGCTGCCTCCTTCTATGCTCTGCTCCAAGATGTCTTCTAGTCTATGGCATACAAAGAAGCTGAATTCACCTGGCACCCATGGCTGAGAGATGTCTTGGAAAAAACTCTTACTGAGTGTCACAGGCACTAATTGGTCCCAACACAGGTACAGGATGGTTTTTTTGTTGTGTTTGTACAATGCATATCACAATGCTGACCTTTTCTTTCACCACAGCTCCTCAGCACAGACAATAAATAGCATTAATTACAGAAAAAAACCTGCTTGTTCTCTACATCTGCATGACTCGTGACTAAGCCTCACTTTTGCCACATTGCCTCCTTTTTCTGTGACTGCCCAGCATGGCTCAGGTGGCTGCAGCAGTTGGCAGACATGTAGAAGGAGAAGAGTGCCTGCTCAGGACAGCCTCTCCATGTGGATGCTTAGAGGGGCAGCTCTCTGGCTGGGGCACAGGGCCAGGCTGGCCAGCCCTAGCTGAAAAGTATCACTGAGATCGTAATGTAGGCTACTGTGTGTGGTAGAAAAAGCAGTAATAAAGGAAAGAGAGTTCTGGGACTACCTGCAGTCTTTATTTATTCAAGAAAAACTTTTTTTTTATCTCAAAAGGAATTCTGCCCAAAGTGAAGCCAACTCTTCCATTTTTGAGCCTTTGTTGTTTGGCTTTATATCTGATGTATGGAGATGTCCTTGATGTGACTCACTCATTCCCACCCGGCTCTGCAGGCTTCAAATCTCAGCAGTGACTCCAGGTGATGATGGCAAGATCAGACATTGGACAAGAAGTGGATGGAGCTAATTTCAGCTTGATGCATTATAGGGACTCACATTACAGAAGATGCACTTTGGCAGGTTTATGTAGATTGCCTGTATATTTGAAGACTATCTCATCTGTTACCCTGACTGCATACCAATACTTGAGCTGTTTTCAACCAAACTCAGCTGTACCAGCATCAGGGAGGAGTAATTTAGCTGTATTAATACACTCCATCTATACTACAATTATACAGTAAAAGGGCAAATTATCTGGGGCAGACATCTGGAGTAACATAGCTAAACCCATTCTGATACTTGACACAGTACCTAGGTACACATACTCCTGCATTGCAGAACATACCATCAACATGCCCCAGGGATGATGTTTGGAGAAAAGGAAGCAGTTCAGTCCTGGAACATCTCCCTTTCACAAGGGTATTTTCACAAATACCTGTGGGGAATCCAGGGAACTAGCCAGTCACACAAATGTCACAGCTTGCCAGATCATTTGATAAGAGAAAGATTATCAAGAAAACAAAAATCAGATGCTGTGAAGCATATTCAGGGGAATGGGCAGAGGGTGGCCTGCTTGTCATTATTCTGCAACTCCTGCTCATTTGCAGAGCTGCCAGCCCCAGGGCTGTTGGGAGTGGCTGGAATGGCAGTACAGTGATGCACTGCTGCCCATCAGACCAGTGTAAGAACTGGCTGGTTAAATGGTTCCTTGGATCAAGCAGAGAAACTAGCAACTATTTTTCTTCAACTGCTCTCAGAATGTTCATTTGCTTCCGTTTAAATTTTGCATTTCCCCAGAGGGATGGCATTTTTACTCATACCTGCTGTACAAAGAAAATGTCAGTGTTTAGTGCACTGTTTCCATTTTTGTGATAGGATAAAAAAGATGGAAGCCAATTAACAATATTGTTTCCAAGACAGAAAAAAAGCTTGTCTATGATGATAGTGCATTGATTTAACCAGGATGAAGCCAAAATCTTGGTTCAACATTTCCACTTTGTAGATACTGGATTTACTTCTCCATCGCCACTCAGCTCACATATTCATTACCCAAATTGCCTGTTCTCAAAGTGATAATATAGTGTGGTACAACATGCCCCGACAAGACACAAATTGACTTTGTGCCTAGATACTACACAGACGGCGTAAAGCAAATATCTCACTCTATTATCTGTTGTCTCTATGAATCAACAGATTACATGGTTCACTGGGTAGCTGAATAACTTTTACACAGTTTGCTCATATCTATTTACACATATTCTACAAAAAAATGCATTAACACCAAAGAACAAATGTTAAAAAAAAAGTATACCTGCAAGATTCCAGACAAATTACACATGTGAAAAAAATCAGAATAAACATTCATGCTTAAATGTCTTATACAATGTCAATAGGTAAAAAACGAGCCTTCACCAGCAATAGAAATCCAAGACCAATAGTTCTGTGGAAGGCCCTAAAAACCTTAAGAGGGACCTTATAATTACTGACAAGTTACATTTGTAGCTGAGATTATGCACCACATTTAAAGAGACCTTAATTATCCAGAGTAGAACTGTAAAAAGGGCAGTTTTCCCCATATCACCCTAGAAGTGAACAGAGCTGCAGCCAGCTGCCTAACCCAGGATTTACACACAGACCTCAGACTGTGTGTGTGCACGATGCTGCCTAGATCACTTGTCCTGATTTGTCAGTGCCTTCCAATGCCACAGTCAAGAAGGAAAATGGCAGATTGTGCAAGAGAAGAACAGAAGTGCTTTATCTTACAAAATCCAGGACATTTAAATTCCCCTCATACACACACAATAATTACATGCTTTTCATGTATAGAGATACAATATACATACACAGAGTGGCCTCCCTGAGCAAGTTCCCTTATCCAGTATCTTTAGGAATTCTCAGTCTTCTCCACCCACCTCTGTAACACATTGGTGCAAGTGCTTGCACTGGTGTACTACAGGCTGTTCCCTCTTTTCTCCTTCCCTGTTGCCCACAACAAACTCTTTTTTCCTCACAGATACCATTTAAACTTACTCCCTGATTAGGTCAGACCTCCACCCTTACCCTGCTCTAAAGAGTAACTTTTCAAGGCAGTCACTGGCTTGTCCTCTGACAGTGGCACTAGAAGTCCTTGTCCTACTGCCTGACTCCTACATCCCTGATATACCTCCTTCCAGCAGTGGAGACAGGTCTCTTCAACAGAGACACTCAGTGAGAATTTTGAGCCACATATTCATTGAGTGCTGCTTTCCTTTTTATAAAAGGTAAGTTTGTCTTGGATTACTAAGCCAGTTATTTCAAAACTAATACTATATTGAAGCAAAAGAGCTTAAAAATATATTGCATTATGTGGAAATACAATGGTAGTGTCACAAAAACTTGCAGTTATTCATCTAATTGTATTAAACAGAATGGTAGCAGCAATTTAAGATTAAAATTAAACAGAAGGATGCATTTAGTTGAATTTAGTAGTGCACAGTTCCTGTTTGCAAGTATGAAATAAATGGTTGTGAAAGGAAGTTTTTTCATTCCTAATGAAGTGGTAGATGAACAGTCAAAAACTGCTAGATATTGTATTTTTAAAAGAGCATGGGGCGAGAGGGATTTCTGGTACTCTGAGTTGGTTAATAATATTTAATTTGAAAGGGGAGATTTCTTAAAATTGGTAGATTTTCCTCTGCAAAGTATGCCTGCTACTCAGGGCAACAAATCCTTCATGCCTTTGGTAGTGGGAGATGCTGTTGTAACAGTCTTTTGTGCATCCTGATTGAAAATTCAGCTACATAACCCTCACTGAACTGTTTATCTTATGTACTTATTTAACTAACATTCAAACTGACAAGTCTCCTATTTCTGGGCTTTCTTTTTATACTTTAATGTATGCCTTATCAGATGAAGCTCAGATACTACCAAACTTTGCATGTTTTTGATTTTGCACATAAACTGAAGGGCAGAATTCTAGTCTATGTCCTCAGTCATTCAATTTTTCAAGATCTTTGAACAAGACTTCAAACCCTGCAAAAATACAACCCAAATACAGACTTGCTTCTCTGTCTGTACAAATACGTGAAAGAAACTGGTATGTCAAGTTTCAGTGTAGTCAAGCCTAATTGAAGCTTAAGCTACATTCGAAACAAGAGGCAGGCAGCACTACCAAACTGCTTTATTCAAGGCAGAAGGGTGCTAAAGAATAAAGCTGCTCAAATTATTCATTTCAAATAAATTATATAACTAAGTTAACCAATTTTGCTAATCATTAGTAATTCACAAGCTGCTCCTGATTGTGGTGGATGTGTACATCCACCCTGGTCCCAACAACACTTAGACACATGTTTAGCTTTTCATATTCCCCATAATCCCATTGAACTCCATCAGTTTTCTCTGTGTGCTGCAGGTGAGCCTATGGAGAGCTTGTGAACAGATTGCTTCCCTGGGAAGTCTTTTGAGGAATAATCATTTGCTTGAGTCACGTAATATTGTGTCTGCACCTAACTGGAGGAATGACAGTTCTTCATGAGAGAAGATGGACTGCTGAGTAGCAAAAGATTAATGTTCTTTTTCATGGTTTTTTTTTCACACTGATTTTATCTGAATAAAGCAGCAATGTCACAAACATTTGTGTGAACAAAACTAAATCCTGATGGTAATATGCAGAATAGTGAAGAAAGAGGACATACCCTATGCAGGAATGAAGTGTTCTGAATGCTGTTTGGCCACTGGTACTTTATGAAGAATAACATTCCCAGGAGAAGGTGAAAGCATGAATGCCATATATTGGAAAGCACCAGGAATGGCATTTTTTAAAATAGAAAGCATTCCAATAAGCCTGTTGTGTAATTTGGCTTTCTTCCTACATGCATATTTTAAATGTTGCCATCCAAATGATCAACAGGTTCTTGTGCTATCTCTGCAGAGAGGCTCTTGCATTTCCAAGGTACTTTAACCAAAATAAAAATTCACCTGGCTTGTTCTGCAGTACTCAAGAAAGCTGTGAACTGTCTTTTTCCTGCCATGCCTGTGTTTTCTACACAAAACATTAGTCCTGTTGCAATGCACTAGTTGGAGGCTTGAATGGATAACATTTCTATTGCTCTAAGGATCTCTTATTATGGAGTACTTCTGAAAGAAAAGAATAATTTTTAGTTAGCCAATTTATAATGAGCTTTCTGGTGCTGGTTCCTATTTCTCCACAGCTCTAGCTTTTTTGTACCTCAGCTAACACTCAGATAATCAAATATTGCAGCAAGTCCCCTGTAAATAAGATGTAATTAAATGTAACTATTCTTGTTGATGGTTTAAACAATTACATAAATCCAGAGTTGTGCTGACAGCTAGGCATAATGCCTTGCAAACTTTCAATTACCTGCTGTCCACCAACTGCTGTCTCACTCAAATCAGCACAAATTGCAGGTCACTTAGGTCCTTTCCAGAGAGCCACATTCAAACATAGTCTGATCCCAGAGTCTGATGTAACAAAACATGATAGCTAAGACACGAACGGAAGCGTATTTTTGTATCTGATATCTGACAACAACTTGGATATAGTGAGTATTTGATTCAATTTCGTGTGTCAGATGGCAGTGGAGCAGACAATAAGGTGTCCACAGTATTTATGAGCAGGCAACACCACAGTTCACTGGCGAGGCAAAATAATTTTAGGTAGCACTGAACCTGTCTGCTTGCATCAGGTTGGGGCAGATTTCCAGGTTGGATAGAAAAGCTGCAATTTATTTCTTTCCTTTAGAAAAAGGCTAATAACCACTCTTACTGCAAGCACAGTACTTGGGACAACTCTGACCATTAAGTCTTTCTGTCACCCTTTCACCTAACTGTTCTCTTAACAGAGCCAATTTCATTTGCACTCAGCACAACGCAGGTATCTGCCAGGCTGGATTTCAATCAGATACTTGCACTGCCCATGTAGCATAGGAAAATAGATGTTAATCCTAAGGTCTCAAGGAGGAATAACCTACTGGAGTCTGAAACCAAGTGGCTCTGGACTGTGTGAGGGAGGTTCTAAACCATGCTCCATGGCAAGTATATTCAGATACCAGCGTGTCCACCTTTCAAACAAATCATGTTTGGGTTTTTTTCTGTCACTGCTCCACTGGGCATCAGTTAAAATATTAACACACTTTCTACTGTACTGGTAGAAAAAGTCCTGTCTGCCAGAAAGAGCTATCACAGTCCATGATGTAGCAGCCACACTGCTACTACTCTACTACTTCAGTGCATACATTTGTGGACAGACCTGGGTGCTCCCTTCAGTTGCACAGAGATAAGTATTTCCAGGAGATCCAAAAGCAGCCGAGATTTACAGATCAAGACCTGTGGCAAGTGTGATACTCAAACCAGTCAGCACTTTTTCAGCAGTGCAAAATCCAAACATAAATGAGCAACACTACAATGTCAGGTGCTTTCCTTAACTAAGAGCAGTAGGTCTAGAGGTACATTGATTACTAATTCAGGGAGTTGGACATTACTGGTTGTCACGTGCAAAACTCTCTACATTCACATTACTTCAGGGAATGAATAATCTGGGAAACCAAATGTCATTGTTGAATGTGCAGCCACTAATATGGTGACGTAGGTATGGTGACACCTTTGGGCTGCTGGGCACAGCCTGATCTGCCTGCTCCCCTCTGCAGCCCTTGTGATGGAAGGAGCTGCATTGCCGGGTGATTTGCAAAGGCAAGCAGTGAGGCTCTCCTTGCTCACCAAGGACATTTTGGCCCCAACGTGGTAAAAGCACCTTGTCCTCTGGCATCCCAGACTGCACAGGGCAAGTGAGGAAGGGGAAATACACTGACCCTCTAATAAAGAGGAGGAACTGTGGGGAGTCCCTGGGCCTGGCTGCAGCTGCTCCCAATGGGGCCAAGGCCCATCACCACCTTGAAATCTGCCCCTGCCCTTGCACTGCAGCCCATGCCTGCTGCCCCTGCAGTGCCTTTGCTAGGAAACTCACTCTGCCTCCAGCTAGAGTGGTATTTTAATCAGATGAATCTTTTCTTGGTGGGAAGGGGGGAGGGGACAGGAGGGAAAAGGTAGGAGGAGAAGGTAGGGAGAGAAACTAAAAATAAATATAAAAAATCAGCTTTTCCATCTCAGAAAGTTTCAGTGATCTTTTAAATTACTATTTGAATCTGACCATATTCAGAAACATATTTTCCCTCAGAATTGCCAGCTGGCCCCAAATTCTCTGCCCTGACTGCACTCAGAAGTCTTCGTCCTAATCCCAAACTATTCATTCCAACACTTCTGTTACCATCAATAGATTTAAGATGTTTTTAATGCCTTCCTTGAACTTGCCTTGTCTCCTGTCAGCCAGCCAGAAGTGGTTTTTATCAGGAATAAGATTCAAAGAGCCTGCCCTGCAGCAATCCCATCGTGCACTTCTTTGTCAGAATCCTAATGACGATTTATATATACTTAAGAGACTATCTCCAGCTGTAAAACTGAAAAGCTTCTGGGGGTCTATACAGTTCCCTGACCTCAGACCTATTTTTATATTTTGATCTTGGGGATAGTGCCTCCCAACACTCTGAATCCTCCAGTTATCCCTGCGGTAACAAAGCGCTAGCTTAACCAGTAGTAGCAAGACTTAAAACAGGGCACTCAGGATCAAAGTGGCTAACAAACTTGAGTATTAGCCACTGCATCAGCCCTAGAGATAGTCACGTTAAACTGCAGCACGAATATGGCTAAGCCTCAGTGCTAAAACTGAACATTGCGCTCCAGAGGACGTGCATCTAAAGAGCCATTTTTGCCGAGGTACATGTGAAAGCATGCTCAATTTACCATGCTAAATAGGCATCCACCACAGATACTTTCCTCCCAAGAGCAGAGGAATTATACAATTATGTTGCTTTTAGGCTCCATGGAGCTATTTTTAGGATTTTTTTTCCTGCATTATTTGCTTTCGCTTTCATCTCAAACAATCACAGAAGAGATTTTTGCCTTATTGATTCAGAAGAAATGAGGAAATATGGGGAGTGCGAGAGCACAGATGAGTCTGGATTAAGAAAAAACACAGCCAGGACAAGGTTCTGTCAATGAACTGACACTTCATTTTCCTTCCATTGTCTGATTACCACAAGAGCAGTACACTAGTAACTAGGATGATCACATGAAGGCGGGAAAACACAACTGTCAAGCTTCAAGGACAAAGCCTATTCTTACATTGCCATTCCTTAAATCCAGACATTAGAGCAAAAGGAATGAGAAAAAAGCAGCTCACTCATGGATAGATTACTGAGGATACTGCAAAAGATTATGCTAATCTTCACTTCATTGTCCTCTGCAAAATGTTTTCATACCATGCCTTTTATCTGTGGAAGAGATGCACAACCTCTCAACTCTGTGACAGCGAGCACTTTCTGTGTGGTTTCTGCGTAATTAACACCAGCACCAGATCTTTTCATTTTTGCTACTCAAGCTTATGGCCTTTTAAGGGTACCCACAGGGGAGCATCCCTCACCCCTTTGCTTGTGGCCTAAGTGATAGTCCCAGCTTATCCTTAGCTACATATACCATCTGTTAATAGCAGAAGGATCAAAAACTTTTGGCTAGCCTGCATTTTTCAGAGAATAGAGGCAGGCAGCATAAACAACACATTAGACAAGATTTCTAAGAGTTTTAATTCTGAGTTGGGGCCAAAAGACTTTTGGTTTTATTTAAACTCCCATCGCATTTTTGTCTCGATTATGTTCACATGCACAGGGATCTTAAGAGGTGGTTTGAATTAGATGAAAGTCAGCATTTAAGATTAAATCCATTTTAACATAGTTTGATTTTATCGAGGAAGTGTGACATGTCGGATATCTGTATTTTTTTGCAATCCACACACAATAAACACCAAAGAGGCAATTTTGCCCTAAAGTGATCATCTCACTTTTTGAGAATAAAATCAGAGGCTTGAGAACGTATTTGATATCAGTGATAGTGGGAATTGCTCTCCAATAGTGACACAAGAATTGCCTCTGAGCAACACAGACCCAACCTAACGCTTGCAATCACTTTTATTATTTATCTCCAGAAACTGTGAAATGTCTAAGAACTGAAAACAACAAACTATTGTGGTGCTTCAGGGTTAAAACTTATTTTCTCTAGCTTTTCCACGTGCAGATTTTATCTAACTGGGGGGGTGGGGGGCTTAGCTCTTTCTTACCCAGGTACATTATTTCCATTTTCCCACGAGGCCTTGTCACGGTACTGACCAGGCCTCCAGACACATACACACCATGCTTCTTTTGAAGGTAGAGAACACACAAGCATTTCACAAGAGCAGCACGTGGTTTTGAGGTTCACTATGCCTGCTCAGGAGGTTTGCCCTCTGCCCAGGAGCAGCCAGCTTAATGGCACAGTGGGCACATCAAGCAGCAGGGCAATGGCCTGTGGGGGCTTTGGTCTCTCCACGCAGTTCCCGGACCCACTGAGGCTCCAGTAGCTCATCTTTGCCTCCAGCCACTTTTAAATTTGTGGGAAGGCTACCGGCAACCTAGTGAATCCAAAAATCAGTGACACTGTGGTGGTGCTCATTAGATTACACCTGAAGCTTCCTTGGAAGTGAACTATGCTCTACCGAGTGACTAGACCTCTGCATTGCCTTTCTGGGCATATACTGGATAGATGGAGCTGAACTCCTTTATGATGAGAATCACCAGATGTGGTTATGTTGTAGGGATGGCCTAAAAGCACAGCTTTTCCTTACATTTCCATGTGCATTGACATACTCTCCCCTCCCTGAGAAAGACAAATGTGCCTTGATATAGTTTGGCAACATGACAGATGTTAACTACCATTGTGGCTTATTATAGTGATGCCAACGTCTCAGATGTGCATTATACTCACACACTGACAGGAATTCTCAAGGAAATGTTTTTCTACATTTTTCTGCACAGACATAATCCCTTTTCAAACAAAAAAACCACCAAAGACATGAAGATTTAAAACCCTACCTGTCAGGATATCCTGCACAGATAAGTAAATACTATAGAGAAACTCTGTGTTCCTGATCTGAAGTAACACCATGTTCTCAAATCTGAAACCAGCTTCATCACTGCCCATAAAGAACTCAAAAGCCTCAGGACTCCAAACAGTTCTCCTCCAAACAACCTACACTTTCTACTCACCATACAGAGAAACAGGCTGCCAAATAAATGCTCGAAAGAGAGAGATTTTTAAAACTTACAGGTGAAAGTAATTGGTTAGATTCAATTCACTGCAGTGTTCTGAAGTAGCTAAAAAAGGTTTGGTTTTTTTTTTAATACCACCCTTTGAAATGTTAAGATCTTATATGTTAAATACCATCAAAATTTTGTATCTATGGAGAGTACTGGAAGGTCGTAGGATGTTTATGTTCACCTTTCATCTCTGAAAACCTGAGCTGGAATTCTGCATTAGGTGAAAAATGAACATAAAAGTGATGATTGGTGGCAACTCCTGTCCATGCCTGAAAAATCAAGTCATAATTTGTCATACTTTTTTTTTGCTTAGAGAGGCTGCCAATAAAGGATCTTTAGAATACCAGACTCAGGCTGCCAGGATAAAACAAAGTGAAGAAGCTTCCCAGCATCCAGCAACACTTCATCAGGCTCAATCTTAGTCCTGTGAGCATTCATTCTCATAGGCACTGCCAATAACATCTCATTTTACAAAGAAGTTTATGAAAAAGGAACTGGAATATGAACTGTTACCACAATCTCAACTGCTGCATAGCTGTCACTGAGAAAAATGGGAAAACAAACACCTTTTTTATATTTTGAAGATGCTGTACAAGACACAGTTCATGACCTGGACATTATAATTGGAAGCCACTTCTGCATTCTCTGTAAACATCATTAGGGTTGCTGTCATAATAAAAATAGTTATAGTGTTCTGAAGAGAGAATTCCAGCAAAGATTTTGGCAGAATTTCAAGCAGAATTCATATAATTTGTGATGAAATTTGAACAACAGTGTCCATACAGTGTCCAAACAGTAAACCAGATTGGAGCAACTCTATAAAACTAAAGGGATGGAGAATTCACACGATAAACTTTTACTCTTTCTTCTAAAAGGGAAATATCCCTGTGTGTGCCCACCCATGAATAGGATCTTTTTTTCTTGTTCTGAGTTCCACTGACATACATGGAGTTACTTCTCGTCCTTACTAGCTTAAGTGGTAAGAAAAGAACACATGTGTTTCTGCCTGAACTCTGAAGTCCAGATTTTCAGTTCATGTAAATAAGAACAATTTAAGATTGCCCAGACCATTTCTGTGTATACATAAAAATTTAACATTTTCTTGATGTCAACACTCACAGCAAGTTTACAACACCCACAAAATAGTAACTCCTGTAAACTGCCTGAAACTTCAGAAGGGAATTTTCTTTCATACCTTTAGTCATGATCCTGGTACAGTGACACTACAAACAAAATTAAACAGGCCTGTGTTTGGAGGAGGAAAGCCTTCATTAGATTCAAACCAATAAGGCCAAAACATTTGGGTTGTTGCCTGTAACTCTATTGTCTTTCAGAAGTTTCCAAAATTTTTCCATGAATAGGAAAAATTTAGGTTAATTTGCTAGCATCTCTTTAAATGAGCTTTATAAAGTTATCCAAGATGTCAGTCTCAGTAGCTGGTCTGTTAAAGCTCCTATTAACTAGAGACAAAAAAACTTACTGGTAACTGAGTTTTTCTGTAACAAATGCACAAAAAATCTAGTTTGAGTGGTAGTCCACCTAACAGTCACAGTCCCTGCAAGTGCTAAGAGTCACTAGTTTCTGTCTTCAGTGATGCAATTTTGTGGAATTTTGTGGAATTACACTGGGTCTCATACACGTCTGCAAAACAGCGTTGGTGTGAAAACAGCACTCACTGGCTACCTAGAGTTTCACTTGCTATAAGCTGTTTAGACCACATGAAATCTGCAATGCACTGTTAGATCCTTACAAATTTCATGAAATCTTTTTCGGATATCCAAAAAATCCTGAACTGCTTGAATCTTTTGTCTCCCAGCACTGGGGACTGACCCATAATCTCTTTCCCAGCCAGTATACCAAATCTGTAGCCAACCTTGTCACTGACTCCAACAGCTGCTTAAATTCACCAGAGGGGATAGCAGCAATCCTACTTCTAAAAGAACACCACAAGGCTTACGTTCATGATGCCTTGAGGAGACACTGAAAGGAAGGTCAAAGGTGAAGAAAAGATAAAGTGCAGTACAAGAAGATCAGTAAAGTTGAATCTTCTTGATGAAAAACTCATGTCTGTTTCTTCATGATGCAAACAACATAACTTCATTTTAAAAAGCCTCTGGGTTTTGTTGATTTTTTTTTCCCCCTTCTCTTTTGGTTTGGACTATTTTGAAGTTTATTGAAGGATTTTTTCTTTTTTTTTTAGGTCAGGGCTCTGTGCATCTAAAAGCCTTATTCAGTTGTTCTTGTCACGAGTACTTTGTCTTACACAGGCTGCATTACTCTTGTAAACAGAGGCAGCATCAAAGTGAAAGCAGATAGAGTCACATCAGTGGATTAAGGCCTTCTGCATGATAAAGTAGCTACCTAGGGTGGGATAAACTTAATATGTGAAAGAATGTTATTGAGGAGGAATAAAGTGCCAAAACTCTGTCATTCTCTTCGTAATGTCCTAATCTAATGCCTGACACCAAGGCCTTAGGCCAGTGTTAGTGTTAATCAATGAAATACCCATCTGTGTTCCCTGTCCTTATCGCTATTTAAAACTAGCCTAAACTCAATTATTTTCCCTTAGAGACCAAGATGGGATATTAAGTTGAGTGAAAGGCATTGTGTCCCACAAAGAAATCCTGGTGTTAAAATGCAGAGGTGTCAACATTGCTAACTAAATTTCAGTTAAACAGAGATTAAATGCTAGTTCTTTGGACATGAAACACTGCATAGATTAAATCTGGTTGAAAATCCTTATTTAGAGAGTGGCTAAAAACTGTTAAGCAGTTTAATCAACTTATAATGTAAATTTTGTTCCCTCATATACATTATTTATCCCCTGTAATAAGCATTGTTCAACAAATGTTTGAAGAGCACACTCGGCTAAAGCAATAGGAAAGCCCAGCCTCTTGCTGTTTCCCAAAGCTGTGAATGATACAGACATTCCCAGATACATAACAGTTATCTGAGGAGTAGGAAATTTGTCCCACAAGTGAACTGCAAATCTCATAATTCAAAACTGCCTTAGTCATAAATGAGTTATGGAAGGGGTCTTCACAAGTGGGTTTAATCACACATCCCTTGATGTCATTATTGTATTTTTGGTTTATATCATCAAGATAGAAAATATTATCCTTTTTATTATTTTTATTTTAGATTTCTTAACTTGTTTGGCTTTTCTTTTTGTGCCTTTTTTTAAATTAGAGCTCTGCGAAGTCAGGAAGATTCTGATGAAGTACACAGATATTAAGGGCATTTCCAAATAGATACAGAAATTAACCTCTGAATTAACAAGGAATAAATACTTTTAGCTGCTTTGTAATGAGAACGTTCTGGGGTTAATTTCTGAATAGTCTCTGTGGTGAACTCACCACATGCGTTTCTTAAGAATTTTCTTTTGTTTCCATTTTTAATTGTAAATTAATGGGGAGTGCTTCACTACCACAAGCACCCTTTTTTTTCCCCCTAAATCTTTTAGGGTTGGCAGCCAAAAATGCTATATAAATGAACAGCAAGAATATTTTCTTCTAAAGTAAGAGATGTGCATTCTTCTCTTGGGTAGGTATGAGTAAAACTCCTATCACTCAAGTGACCAAAATCAGATAAGTCAGATCATAATCATTTCTAATATGATAATCATGGCAGTGCCAGAGAACAAAAGCATCAGTTCACCTTCTCTTTGCATCCACCCTCCTAGTATTGGTCTTAAACATCCCACTCCTATGGTTTTGGTTCAGTTATTTTCTTGCTTCTCTTGGAACAACCACTATAATTTTCTTCATTGCCACTTGGTATCTTTGTTTAGCTGACTAAAGAGAGAACAGTAATATTTTCGTAACACCAGTAAGCACAGGATGCTCAAGGGTTTTTGGTACTGTGAATGGGTTTTTACCTTATTAGCTAGAAGTGTGGGCATAAATACAGTGGAGCTCTGTGACTGAGGTGCCACCTGCTCTTTCTCTCTTCTCTCCAGTAGCAGTTACACTCAGCGTGTACTTTTCTATTGGTAAGCAAGATGCACATTTTGTCATTTCAAGTGTAGCCTCTACTTTTTTAGGCTTTAAGATTTGTTCATTTAAAAAGCAATGGATTTCTGTCCTGGTTACTTGGGATCTCAGACATGGGAGCTGGTTTTATGTGATATACAGTCAAGAGGATAAAGCAAACATGACTGTGGGCATTCTGGGTTGTATTTTGTTGGTTTTCCAAGGGAGAGGAATACAATATTTCAAATTATAGGCAGTTGTGAAATTTTGGTTTACACAGTGT
Organism: Phaethornis superciliosus; assembly: GCA_023637945.1. Classification (NCBI taxonomy): domain Eukaryota; kingdom Metazoa; phylum Chordata; class Aves; order Apodiformes; family Trochilidae; genus Phaethornis; species Phaethornis superciliosus. The sequence goes on along the minus strand of JAJQWJ010000009.1, from coordinate 14,350,818 downwards.
GGAAAATGTAAGCAGTTCTGGGGTCATTTAGATATTTCTCAAGGTGACTGTTCAAAAGTTCATAAAAAAAGCATTGTTTGAAGCCTGAAAAAGTAATTTTGTCAAGATTTATGGGCAGTATTAAAGACTTGAGAAACTAAGGGATTCAAAAATCTGCTTCTAACACAGCTGAGTGAGCTTTGGCTAGTACTTTAGAAAGCACTGTATCTTGTAGGGTTAGCAGAAATTGTTAATGATAATACAGAATAGAAGGTTGGTGTGAGAGCTTCTCCTAAAAAAAATTATGCTTTTTAGATCCGTTCTCCTCTCCAAGGTCTCAGTATTACTTTGTCTTAATAAAATTGTTCCTAGAGGGTTGCATTACAAAGGCTGAGCCTACCCTATTTTGATGATTCGCAAATTTAAAGAGAGACACACCACAATAAATAAAAAGGCACTACTAGAAGCAGGCATTTAGAAGCCACATACTGGAGAAAATTTGAAGCCAGCTGTATACTGTCCTCACCACAAATTAACCTTTCATGTTCACAGTGACAAACACTAAAATAATGCACTGGTTTAAAAGTCTTAGTATCGCTGTACGACCTTTTCTTTTTCTTTTCTTTTTCTTTTTTAATTTAATCAAATTCAGGGGTACTTGAGTAGCTTCAGGGTTACATTGGTGTCTAGGGAGGGGTACCTGACGAGGTCATTGAAAACCTTGCACTTAAAACTAGGGCCAAGTTTTGCTACTTGCTTCACTGTCCAACCTGGCATTAGAAGGCATTGTGTTATTATGGTTCCCATATCATGAGGCAAACATGAAACTGGAGATTCATGCACATGTATGTAATTTAAAGTCCAGACTTCTTGCCATGAGTTGCATCAGTCATAATAATCCTGCATCTTTAATTAATTCTTCCTACTTGAATCCCCCTGCAGCTGTTACGAGCAGTTTACTTTCTGTCTTTAATTGCTAGATACTGTTTCTGAGCATGATAAATACATGCTACACTGCAGAAATGTCTCATTTCAGTGACAGTTAAGTGCTTCCCTGCTTAAGCAGTACACAAAAAGTATGGCTGACCAATTGACATCCTTGTAGGAAACTTTGTGAGCTTTGAGATGCTGGTGAGGGTAGGGCCTCAGGCTAAGCACTGAATGCTCACAGAAAACATTTGATAGAGCATGGTGTTTTCTTTCTTTTAAATTTTTAGAGGTAAGGCGTCCCAGAAAAAAATGAAGCAGTGGCACAGATTGCCTTGGGACACACCACACACAAGAAGAATTTGAATCCATATCATCAATGCACCTACAGGAAATCAGCTTCGCTTTTACTGGTGGAGAATCAGGCAGACAGGGTCCCCATCCTCTGTGCAACCCTGCACTGTTTCAGCCGTGGGCACTCTCCCAAAGCCATGCTGGTGCTGAATGGCTCTGCCCCACCTCCATTACAGGGCTGGAGCTATAAGCTGAAAGACAACCAATCTCATGCAAAGAACACAACCTAATGCAGTTCCAGTATAAATTATGTATGAACATTGTATTCCAAGACAATCAGAAAGTGTATAGTGTAATTCAGCAATTCAATCACGTTTGTTGTCAGTGTACAGTACTTTAGACCATAGCTGGAGAGGGGAACTGGTTCAGAGTCAAGTGGATCAAAAACAGTCTGAGAGTTTGAAAAAAGGCTATTGTACTTAGCTGACTGAAGTAGAGAATGAAGTGAATTAAGGAAATTAAGGAAAGTGTGGAGGAGCTGATTAACCTGCTTGTTACCTTGGTAACCTGAGATTTAGAATGAATACATAAGGCTGTGGATACCTTTTACAGACAAGAGTCTAATGAGCAGTTTGAGTGAGAGAACAGCAAAGCTAAGGAGTACGGGCACTTGATCTGTTTATGAGGCAACACTCTTAATTGATAAGAGGTAGTCAGTGCTAATATAAATGTAAATCACCAATAAAGGGTATGACAGGCATATGATATATTGCAGGTTGTGCACACAGACCTTAACACTCAAAATCTTTCCTCAGTGCAACTCCCCTGAGCTATCAGAAAAGCCGCCTTGGTTTTGGTTGGACTGAGCTCTCACAGCATCCCCTGAAATCACCAGAGCTCCTGTATGCAAAGTGCCCGTGCTGCACCTCGTGCACTTCATTTCTATTCTCACTTAATTCTTTGTCTTTTGTGCATCTCAGGCTAATGGATAAGACTTCATATTTATTAACATTAAGCATCTTTTGCCAGCTCTCTACCTCTTTCTAGAAAAGGCCTGAGGCTACATTCTCCCCTCAGTTACACCTGTCCAATCCCGTTGACTTCAGTGAGAATGAACAGGTGTAAGCAAGGAGAAAATTTGGCCCCCTGTTGTCTATGAATTGCATTATCTGTGTTCACCATTGCCTTGACTTTATGTCAGTAGCAAGTATAATTAATTTATAGTTTGTCTTACGCTCTTAGTTGTTTAATAAATAAATGAAAACAGAAGAGTCCTGGGGGACTTACTCCAGTTACCTGTAATAGAAACTCCCCTACTGATACAGCTTCTTCAGGAATATCCTTCACATTTCCTCTTCTTTTTATCAATTCTTTATGAATTTTCATTATCTTCTCTGGATTTTGCAGTTCTGCAGAATCACATTTCCTGTGTGTCATCATCTGATATGTTAAGAAAAAAATGGTGACACCACTAACTGCTGAATAAGGAGCTGGTCTTAAACTGAAAATATTTTCCGTCTGACTTTTGTCAAAAGCAGTGTCTGCACTTAGAATGTGGAACACAATCAACTAGCAATTATTTTCAATAAATCAAATTGCTATAAATGTTCTTGCCTGAATTAAATTAAAGACAAAATCAAGGAATCTTCAGGGAAGACAATAGATTTTAGGAGATTTAACTAGTTTGGTGAGCTTGAATTGAAGCTTTCTGAATAGCAGTTACTGTTCTATATGTCTAGCTCTCCTACAAAGTTGTGGCTAACTGATCATCTTCAAACTGTCCCAGCATTAAGTCTACTCTTTATTGAACAAGGAATGTACAAAACTGTTGCTTGATACCACCATAATCAGTCAAGAGTAAATAAACAGTCATCAGAAGAGGAAAAAAGAAAGCTTCCTCCCAATAAGAAGGAAATCAATTCAATGAGCTAATGATGTCTACTTCAGAAAACTCAAGATTCGTAGACTTTTAGCACACAAAGAAGGAAATCAGCAATCCTGTCATGTCTTCCATATGGTGCTTTTTAGGTTTCCAAGTACTTTACAAGAGACACTATTATCATCCCTATCTTGTAGGTGTGTTAAGAAGAGACACACTTGAGCGAAAGATTATCCAGCAGGTCAAAGGGAGAGTAACAACTAGAACTCAGGCTTCCCAAGGTCCAATCTAGTGTGCTGTTCTCCAGCCCAAACCTATTGTAGAATGCAACAAGTCAGTTGAGTTGAATCCCATTCCAACATGCTCACTTCGCAGGCACTGAAATTTCACATTGCTGTGCAAAAAACATCTGACTTACCTTCTATAGTATTTTTGCTTTTCACAGTTTTTAAATACTGTCTCTGGTTTCCTCTGAACTTCTAGTCAAACCTAAGTATCACTAAGTTTACAAGGGTAGGATGTTGAAAGGCACAGGCAGTGCCTTTTGCTGCATTAATGATGCATTTAGAGTAATTATTGAATGGCTGTTAAGAGCAGGCTACGCACTCCACATGGCACTCCTCTCACCTTTTACTGAACTGATGCATCTCCTCACAGACATAAAGATTTCCTGTCACAGAAACAATCTTCTTCCAGTAGAGATGCAACAGGCTGTTTTGCCAGAATTGTGCAACTTTCACCTGATAACTAGAGCTCAATGTATTATGCATGTTCAACTGCTCTAATAAATACAGAATTTACCTGTTTACTACCAGCAGTGCTGCCTTGATTAGCACTGTGTTTCTCTAGGCCACTATTCATTGGTGAGAGGAAGTTAAGACCCACTTGGTTCTCCATTAGTCTAACTGTGTGAAACAAACTGGTTAATTTTTCAGTTTGTGTTCTTATTTAATGAGGAGAAATTGAATATTTCATTGATATGATTAACATCCTATTTATGATGTGCAACATCATTTAGTTTTCATCATTGAGCAACAAATTAGTACCTCTTGTTTCTCCATGGAAATTCTGTCTCGAAAGGTCCTTTCATCAGGCCAAAATGTACATCCAGTGTACACAGGACACTGGTCTAGAGCAGGCTCCAAGGTAAGCCCTTTGGCTATGGTAAGAGTCAGGAATTATTTTCTCTTCTCATTGACACCAGTTGGAGTTGATACGAGCCTGGCATCTAGGATCTAGGGCTCATTCACATTGGTTTCTCATGTATCTCCAAAGACTGTAAGCAGATAAGTAGCATTGATTCTACCTGAACTTTGAAATTCCACCCATATTTCTACATCTTTATATAACATATAGCAAGGAATTCCCAAGTGGGACTAGAAAGACTCTTCATAGTATGAAGACACCATGAACTCTTGGATTTTGGTTAGTGAAGACAACAGACAGTTGCTAGCCAAAGTCAGCTGCCTGGTCTAGGGATAAGGATAGCCACACAAGTGCATGTGTACCAAGGGCAGCCAGGCCCTTGGTATTGTCAGGTTAAGGCAAAAAAAGGAGAGTAACAATGAGTAAAATAAAAGCCCTGTGAATTAACATCAAGGAACAAGAGGAAATGGACTGAGAAATGAAGGGAAGTAGAATCACATCCACAGAGGAAGAAAATCCAAGTATAAAGCTGTAGATTAGAAGATTAGGCAACATTTGTAAAGCATAGGAGTTAAGACAGATCCAGTTGCTGCAGGAACACTCTGTTCAGAGCAAGGTGCATAGGACAGCCCAGGTTCTCAGGGCTCCATGTCTCTGTGTTACACCTGTATGCAGCAAGTCTGCTTATTTAAAGCGGCAAGTACCCAGCACTTCATCCTCCACACATTTGAGACTGCTTTTTTGGTAAACTTACTTAGCACACTATCCATTGCTGTGTAGCACTTGCATTATTTATACGTAATTAGCTGTAATAAGTTATGGTCGTTAGAAGTCCAAGATATTTTTCACAGTGCTGCTAATACCATTACTCATCCACAGGTATCTGACACCAATCTTCTAAGCTTTTGAAAGCTATATTCCAGGCCAAAAGGCATCCATAGGTTTAATCCTGCCCTTTCCAATTCCTTCTGGACATCTCTTGAATCACTGTAGTGGTTTACTTTGACATTACAGAAGTTCAGTTTTCTGCCATAGTATTACCTGGAATGATAAAGCTGTTGGGAGATGAGGAATAGCACTCCACATTTTTAGGCTTGCTTCTCAGGCTGCCACACTTCCGATTCTTCCCTCCTTCCACCCATCTGTCACGTATAACAGTGTAGGGTCAGCCTCTCATCAGTACTGGCATTAGACGGCCATCTCTACTGAGGTTACTTTCCAGTTGTTTATTGATGAGTTTTGGGGTATATAGACTATACTCAGGGGGGATAGGGAGGTGGGGGTGGAAATCACAAGGGTACCATTCATGTAGTAGAAAAGTATTTTAAGTATTTTTAAGTATTTAAAAGTATTTTAACCCTACACTTCTTAGTACTCAAAAAATATACATCTCACCTTAATTTTGTGTGTGGCAGCTGGAAGCCCAATACTGTAAAACGAGGCACACTTCAAAAGAAGGATGAAAAAACAAAAAGAAAAAACATCAACCAAAAAAACAGCTGCTCTTCCTTCAGATCTAAGAGTCCATTGAGTGTACCCTTTTACACTTCCTTAAAATTCAGCAAAAAAGTGTCCTTGCAGCATTTCAAAGATAAGCCAGTCATCCAAAGATCACTGTTTCTCATGATACTATGGAGAGACGAAGAACTGTGGTGGCTGGGAGACTCACGGATAGCAACAGGAAGGGGTTTTTTGAAGGATTGATACACCACAGTGTCCAGAAGATACCACTGCCAGTTCACTGGCTCCCTATAAGCCTGAACATGGCCTTGCTGGTATTATGTGAGGTGACTGGTATTGATGCATGGGATGCATCCCATGACTGGAGTGCTGGGTTAAATGGCTCTATGCTATTCAGAAGGGATAGGCACGGAAGGAGAGGTGGGGGGGTGTTCCCTATGTTAGGGAAGGTCTCGACTGTCTTGAGCATGCTAGTGATGGTGATGATAGGGTTGAATGCTTATGGGTAAGAATCAGGGGGAACACCAACAAGGCAGATACCATTATAGGGGGTTGTTATAGACCACCCGACCAGGGAGAGGAGGTTGATGAAGTGTTCTATAAGCAGCTGGGTAAGTTTTCAGATTCACTTCCTCTTGTTCTTGTGGGAGACTTCAACTTTTCAGATGTCTGCGGGAAATATAATACTGCAGACAGGAAGCAGACCCAGAGATTCTTGGAGTGTGTGGAAGATAACTTCCTAACTCAGCTGGTGACTGTGGAAGATAACTTCCTAACTCAGCTGGTGACTGAGCCAACTAGGGAAAGTTCACTGTTAGATTTACTGTTTGTGAAGAGCGAAGGATGAGTGGGAGATGTAAAGGTTGGTGGTTGTCTTGGAAAAACTGACCATGAGATGGTTGAGTTTTCAATTCTTGGGTAAGTAAAGAGGGAGGTCAATAGAACTTCCCCCCTGGACTTCTGGAGAGCAGATTTCAATAAGTTTAGGAGATTGCTCAGTGGTATCCCCTGGGATATAGTCCTCAAGGACAAAGGACTCCAGGAAGGCTGGAAAATCCTCAAGAGGGAAATCCTTAAGGCCAGGAACAAACTGCACCTTTGCATCTGAAAGTGAGCTGGCGTGTACAAGACCAGCCTGGCTGAACAAAGAGCTTTGGGCAGAACTCAGGAAAAAAAGGAAAGTCTATTGACTCTGGAAGGAAGGGCAGGCAACTTGGAAAGATTACAAAGTTACTGCAAAGATATGTAGGAAGAAAATTAGAGAGGACCAAGCTCAGCTTGAATTAAATCTGTCCAGTATCACTGAAGATAATAGAAAGAGTTTCTATAAATATGTGAATAGCAAAAGAAGAGCTAGGGAGAATCTCCCTCCTCTACTTAACCTGGGAGAGAAACTTGTGACCGATGACATGGAAAAGGCAGAACTGCTGAGTGCTCATTTTGCCTCAGTCTTCATCAATGCCAATTGCTCCCTGAGGGTACAGCTCCCTGAGCTGGGTGACCAAGATGGGGAGCAGAATGAAACCCCCATAGTCCGGAAGGAAATGATCAGCACCCTGTTGTGCCATATGGATGCGGACAAGTCTATGGGACCAGACAGAATCCACCTGAGAGTACTAAAGGAGGTGGCAGAAGTGCTCACCAAGCCACTCTCCATTATTTATCAACAGTCCTGGCAAACTGGAGATGTCCTGGTTGATTGGAAACTGGCAAATTACAAGAAGGGCCAAAAGAACGATCTGGGGAACTACAGACCTGTCAGTTTGAGCTCAGTGCCAGGAAAGGTTATGGAGAAGGTCATCGTGAGTACCATCACATGGTACATACACAATAAGCATGTGATCAGGCCCAGTCAGGATGGGTTTATGAAAGGCAGGTCCTGTCTGACTAACCTGATCTCCTTCTACAACAAGATGACTCGCCAAGTGGATGAGGGAAGAGCTGTGGACATTGTCTATCTGGATTTTAGTAAAGCTTTTGACACTATCTCTCACAGCATTCTTCTTCAGAAACTTATGGCACTTAGCCTGGATAAATACACCCTGCATTGGATAAAAAATTGGCTGGATGGTCGGGCTGAGAGAATCGTAGTAAATGGAAATAAGTCTGGCTGGCAACCAGTCACAAGTAGTGTTCCCCAGGGTTCAGTACAGGGGCCTCTTCTCTTTAATATCTTCATTAATGATTTGGATGACAGGATTGAGTGTACACTCAGTAAATTTGCAGATGACACCAAACTAGGTGGCTGTGTCGATCTGCTGGAGAGTAGGGAAGCCTTACAGTGGAACCTAGACAGGTTGGACCAATGGGCCAAGGTTAATTGCATGAGGTTTAACAAGGACAAATGCCAGGTCTTGCACCTGGGTCATTACCTGGCCCTATGGTAAGCTACAGACATGAGAAAGTGTGGTTAGAGAGATGCAAGTTGGAAAGGGACCTGGGGGTTTTGGTTGACAGTCTACTTAATATGAGTCAGCAGTGTGTGCAGGTGGCCAAGAAGGCCAATGGCATCCTGGCTTGTATTAGGAACACTGTGGCCAGCAGGGATAGGAAGGTGATCATCCCTCTGTACTCAGCTCTGGTGAGGCCACATCTTGAGTACTGTGTTCAGTTCTGGGCACCTCACTATAAGATGGACACAGAAGTGCTGGAGTGTGTCCAGAGAAGGGAAACAAATCTCATGAAGGGCCTGGAGCACAAGTCCTGTGAGGAGCAGCTGAGGGAGCTGGGGGTGTTGAGTCTGGAGAAGAGGAGGCTGAGAGGAGACCTCATAGCTCTCTCCAGCTGCCTCAAGGGAGGTTGGAGCAAGGAAGGAAAAAGCCTCTTCTCCTTAGTGAACTGTGATAGGAGCAGAGGGAATTGATGGAAGCTGTGCCAGGGGAGGTTTAGGCCAGATGTTAGGAAATGTTTTCACTGAGAGGGTTGTCAGGAATTGGAATGGCCCAGGACAGTGGTGGAGCCACCATCCCCGGAGGCATTTAAAAAGTGTTTAGACTTGGTCCTTAAGGACATGGTTTAGTAGTTAGATTATGGTGTTGGTCAAAGGTTGGCTTGGATGATCTAGGAGGTCTCTTCCAACCTAAACATTCTGTGATTCTGTGAACAGGATGATTTTGCTGTAAGTAAGAGTTCTTCCTTGCTGTCCTCATAGGTACTTGTAAAGAGAAACACAGTAAAAAGTCAGAAAGTTACTATGTGGAGACAGGAGACAGCTATCTTTCTGCAGAACATGTTGTAACCAGGAACCTCTGGTATAAAGCTATTTCTGCCTCTCTTCAGCCTGTAGTACAGGCTAAAGTTGTCACTGAAATAAAACATGAATTTGCTAGAACCTAATTCCCAACCTCTTCAGTTCATAAAGATGAACGTTAAGCTACATCTTCCATGTGGTGTCACAAAATTGTAAAGACAAAAAACCCACAACAAAACAAAACAAGACAAAAAAACAAAAAAAAACCTACAAAAAACCAAAACAAAAAAAAAACCAAACACGCAACAAAAACAAAACAACAAGAAACAGACAAACAAACAAAAAAAACCCAAACAAAAACAAACAAACAGCCCAACAACAATGAATTTGTAGATACAGGAGGAAAAAAACGAAGTGAAGATTTGATGGTAAAGGTCAGGAGCACAGGCAAGGTAGGGAAGGAGTCAGACAGTGTTATTCCTATTTTAACTAAAGCCTCCTGTAATTGTCTGGATAAGTCATTAAATCACTGTGCCTCATATATGGCCCCTCCAATGAATCAATGGAGCTGAAGCCCAGTATCAAGGGGACCAAGTGAAGCTTCATACTTCATCATACCTCTGGAGCTCTCAGGAGGCTGCTTAATCTCTTCCATGTCAGTTGAACCCAAAGGAGAGAAGTCCCCAGTCATGATTTTGCTGTGGAGAACATTGCTTCACCCAGCAGACTGCCTAAGAGTTGGCCTGACCTTTGCACTGCAATAGCCTTCTTCTCCCTCCCACCAGCCATGCAGGCAGGACTGTGAGATAGAGCAGCCATAGATTGGGGTTATAAAGCAGGGTACACCTTTAGATCATTGTAAAGGCAGATACCACCTAGGCACTGCCAAAGAAGGTACTGCTTATTTTAGGAAAAATAGTCACCTTTCTGCATTCTAATGGTGTTTATAGCTAAACAAGTGTTTTTCATTCTAAAATTATTTTCTCTTTAAGATCTTTTTGGATCTTGAATACCTATCCCACCATTAGGCCTTCCTGAAGAAGTAACTTGTTTAAGTTTTTTGCAGTATGTTCATCCTAAACAACATTTACTGTGTTGCACTATTCTGAGAAGTGACATGAAAAAAGTAACAAAGGGCTCCATGTTCAGAGAGGCTGACTACATTCCTAATTAAGTGTGGTTGGAAAACATCTCAAAGGATGCTAGATATCTGTCATCCTGAAGACTCGAGGTGAGATCTGGCTGTCAGCCAGGCTCTCCCTTAACTTCAGAGCATTGCTAGCAAGGATGCATCTGCAGCACTAGGTACTGACTGACAGCTTCACTGGGGCCCAGACACTTTACAACAGTGGAAGATCTGGCCCTAGGGATCCCCTCAGCAATGTCCCCCTAAGCAAGTGCCTCATTGGGATCTCCAACATCCTCTGAAGGGCTCTCAACCACTATAGCAAGCAGAAGCTGAGCATTTTGAGGAACTACATTCTGGCAAAAGATACAGCAAGAGTCAGGTTCAGTTGCAACTAAGACCTCCTCTGATGGCCTGGCTGAAATGGCTTGAGAGTTACCAAGTCAGCTGGTTGCTTTAGCTTCAATAACTGCTACAGTGCTGCAAGTACCTATATTTTAACTCTAATGTTATTTAAATTTACCTATCTGGGATTACCCTGAAACAGGCCAGAAGCACACACAGGATTTGTTTAACATCTGATCTGCAGGGTGCATTAATCTCCAGGTGAGGGGTAGTACTGAACCAGCAGGAGGTTCCACACCTGCATTTGTAAGTCTGCTGCTCTGCCCCTTGATAGGAGTAAAATGACATTTTTTCCTAAATAGCTGAAAGTCAGAAGTCATGTTTGAAATATTATTTGAATACTTTAGCTTTTTACTATAGGTCATATATGTGACAGAACAGCCAGTTTCGCCTCCTTGCTATTACTTAAATAAAAATAAATTGTACGTTGCAAGCTCCTGCTTTAGATATAATAGCAGACAGACACAGCTACTCATCAACACTAAAATAATATGCTATTTTTCAGAACAGAATCACATCTGCAAAGGTTATAACCAATTACCTTTTTTCTTGTTACTGCATCTTGTGTTGTATTTCACATCATTCTTTTTTTCCTACCCCTCCCCTACTTGAATCAATCATGGAAACTGCAACCAAGGTTGCAGCCAGGTTCCTAGGAATATATTACTGTGGACCTGCAGCAACTGGTTGGACAGGAATGGCATTCTTCTCCCATTAGATATAGCGCTCATCCTGCTTATAATATAGCACAAATCAGAATCTCATCTACCCTGAGGGGACAGTTTCCTTTATTCCTTTCCCCACCAAGGTGCAAACACCACAGCAACATATTCTGACTAAGAAATAAAAAGGTTCCTGTACCTATAGTTTGGGTTTGTGTTTGCTGGTGAAAGAAGTCAGCTCTGTTAATGGTATATGAGAAGCATGTATACAAGTGTGCCTACAAAAGACAATCATTAGCCTTTAAGGTGTAGAGAAATCAGCACTCACATGTATGCCTTATTAAGTCTTCCTCTATCTTGGTCTGTGCAGTTATTTAGCAATTTACATACTATTCTATGTTTGAGGTTCTAATGTTTGAGGCCAGATAAGAAAGTTGATTAACTACCATGCAAAAAAATAAAATTCAGTGATGACCTTCAAGAATCAAGGCCTACATATTGTCATGCTGCTGTTCTGATGGAAAACTGTGAAGCAGCATGCCAGCACCTATCAAACAAGTAAGGGGAGCTACAGCTCATAGTCACCTTATTCTGGCACAGAACATAAGAATCACAACCACTTTCCCATTCTACCCCAATATTTTGTTTGCCCTGTGAACATTAAAGGCAAAGAGGAATACAAAGTTCAACATTTGAAGGTGTATTGTGTAAAGACATATAACAAATTCTAGTTTACTTACAAATAGAGTCTCTTTTTAGTTGCATGCAAAAAACCTTGCAACTTTTCCAATGTAGTTTGGCAAGGGCAGAACATAGTGCTCTAAGGGAGGCTGTTTTCTGACTTGCTTTCCATCTCACAAGCCTAACATGGGTAACAAGAGCAAATTTTTCAAGTTTCCTAAGGGAAGCTTGAATTGTGTTTGCTGCAATGCATGTAAGAAGGAAGCCCTCAGAATGCAAGACACATCACCAAATCATAGAATCATAGAATCATAGAATAGGCTGGGTTGGAAGGGACCTCAGAGATCATCGAGTCCAACCCTTGATCAATTACCACCACAGTCACTAGACCACGGCACTGAGTGCCATAAACTAGAGACTAGTTTATATTTATGCTAGAAAAAAAATTTATATTTATTCATTATTTATGACTAGTCATAGACTAAAATAAAAAAGCAGTGCAGAAAAAGCCAAAGAACGTGACAGTTGCTTCTGAAGAAATACTCACAGTCACTCAAAGCAGTAACTATGATGACCAGCTGCTCTGTAAGGTTCATATAACTGAAAGGTATTTGAATCAGATATATGGGACTGTCCTCAACACAAGTTACATTATATTCAGGTTAGTTTCCCCACTTCTATGCAGAAAATCATAGGCAGAGTGATAGATATGTTTTTATGCTTTACATATTAAATAGACCCACTAAACAGGCAACAACAGCTGCTCATGAGCCTCATTTTAGGGCATGGAAGATCTCAAGAGTTTGCTTCCTCATTCACAGAGACAGTAAGTATAGCAGCATCTGTGAATAGCCTATACCATCAGGTAAGTCGTTGTCAAGGATAAACTAAAAACCTCCACAAAGTGTGAAAGATCAGTCTAATGTCTTATTCTGACAGAATCACTACCAGTGGCTTAAATTTAGAATCACAGCTGTAATCCTGTTCCAAGAAACCTTCCCAAAGCAAAGATGGCATCTTGGGCAAGTAGATATGGCAATTGCATAGAAGCAAAAAAGAAGGTTTAGCAATATCTTGTCTCATAACAATGTAAAAGACTATGTTTGGTTGTATCTATGGTACAGATATGTGAGGACAAGACTTGCAGACAAGATTTGTTGCACATACCTGGTTCTGAAATGTGCCAAGAGCAGATCCACATTCAATATGTATTAAGTTGCTTCCCCACAAGCACCTCTCTTTTTATTGTGCACCTGCAAGGCTGGAATCAACTTGGCGAACAGGCAAAGAATGGCAAGCACCCATTCCTGTGTCCCTACAGACTTTATCAAGTGAAGTTCTTGGTGGAACAAGATTCTCTTCAGAAGATCGTGGACAGAGGAGGCTTGCAGTTACCTGTGACAAATTACCTCCAAAGACAGACCAGTAGTGACAATAAGACATCTGACTGTATGGGTACTGAACAGACCCATAAGTCTGTGTTTCCCACAGAATTGTCTAGAAGAGTCATTCTCTTTCACCATCTCCAAGAAACCTGATACCACTGCATGAGGGAAAATTTGAAGTTTTTTTCACCATTCACCTCTCTCCCATTACATCTCATGGAGCTGGCTGGGACCAAAGGCATAAAATGATAGTTTCACCACCTCCTGGTTATTCCACAGTTGTAGCAACAGGAAGCAATATCCAATAAGGCCAAACTAGTCCACAGCATGGATGGGTGGGTGTCTGTAGAAATATGTAAAATCTTGACACAGCAGGATGTGTCTCAAGCAACTCAAATTCTACTGTCATGCGGAAGGAAACAGACTCACATCAATTTTCAGTTCCTGAAAGCAGAATTTGCCTGATCTTACCTACCCTAGCTGATTTTACTAATGACTGGGTTTGCTAGCATTTGCCACATTCAGATCTCCCACTGGTACAGAAAGAACCCTGCACAAGTTGTCATGAAATAGGAGCTTTTCTGCTTAGGCTAGCAGTGCTCCTGCTGGACAGGGCTGAGCTGAAGTCCACTGGAATCCTAGGCCAAGACAAGCATTGCTATGGACTCTCAGACCCAAAAAATTCAACATCAATTAAACCACTTACCTTTGAGAAGGTAGGACCAATGGTGCTTAAAGTGGGGTGAGGCTCTATGTTTTGCTGACTGCTGTTGAAGTTGGTAACAGACTTTGTATATTATACCACCAGGGTTTTTTGGTTGTACTTCACATGCAGTGTTTTTCTGCTTTTGACTTTGAGGTGTGAGGGGGAAGGCTCTAATCATATGGCCTTGTGCAGATGCTCCATTTGCATTTCTATTAATCCGGGCCCTCCTGGAGACGTTTGAGCATAGACACAGCATGCTCTGCGTTTGAACTTGTGAGAACCCACACCACTGCTTAATAACTTAATACATATGTATAGCCTCCTTCAGACAGCCCACTAGGAGGCAGAAGCAGGGGGAGGCACTCTTAGTGCAGAGGCTGCAGAGCTCGATGTAAATTCATTTTGACAATGAGGGTACCTCGCCGAATAAAGAACCCAGCTCCTTCCTCAGTGCTGGACTGGCGCTGATCTAAGTCAGAAAACTTGTTTTACCAGAATTTGTACAAATGAGAGTTCACATGGAACTGCTGGAGAATGGTCAGGGTGCCTAGCAACTTTGCTCATAGCCCTTGAATGTAATAATGATACCTTCCACTCAGACTGTCCTACAGGAAACAAAAGTAAGGCTGAGCTTTTTTCCTCCCTCTACTTTTGCCTTCCCTGAACAGCTTCTCAGAAGGACACCAAACCCGATCTCAGCAAAGTGCCCCAATAACCATGAGAAATGGCAGTTTCTCCATGTTTGAAGTGGTTAATAGCTAATAGCTTAGAGCAGCAACTCTGGTTAGAACTGGGCTTAGAACTCGTGCTAAAAAAAACATCTTGCATTGTAACACAGAGTCAAAAAGGGAAGTTTTTTATAGAAAATATGCTCTGGAGCCCATTTCTGTAAGGCACCTGCAAGAAAAGTGATAAAAGACCCACAGATGTCAACATAGATGGGTGCAGCTGGGGCCCCAGAGCCATTCCATTGGAATGAAGGCACAGACTGCAACTGGCTTGCATGTTGCCAGTGTGGAATTGAAACCCCTCCAACACCAACACAGCCTTGTTCACACAGAGCCACTCCAAAAAAACCTGTCAGACACTTGCTACAGCTGGTCCTCCCTGGGACACAATAGCCCAAGACTTGCTCTGAAAGAGAGTGGGAAAGGACTTGAACAGGGCTTGGCCATATCGAGAGTGAGTAACAGGAGAAGAGGAAGACCTGGTTTTGGATGTCTCTCTTTTTTCCCCTCAAAAATCGGGACTGTTCATTTTGGCACAAAAAAACCCAAAAAAACGTCCCAAATTTCTTCTCTATCACCTGCACCACAGTTCCTCCTTTCCAGCCAGTTCCAGTGAATGTTGTAAGAGGTTAATGAGAAACACTCTACAAGGACACCACCATTTTATAATTTTCCTACATTTAGAAAAGTACCTGGTAGTCTCTCCACCTCCAACACCCCTCCAAATTTCCCATTAAAGAATCCATTATACAGGCCAACTCCCTGTGAAATTAATTTACATAAAATTCCAGGAAATGGCTCTTCTCTGCCCTGGAATGAAACAAACCGAGGGGCAGGCAGGGATGCTAACATCCAGACGTGATACTTGGCTACAGAGAAAAAAGCACATAGGGCAGTAAGCAATCTGGGCTGTAGCCTTTAAAGTGGCAGCTGCAGACAAATGGAAAAATGACATACTGGAAGCAACACTGAGAGAGAAGGAAGAGCACAGTTTTGAGAGCCAATCTTAGTCCATCAGGTAAAGAGAAAGAGGTGGGGATAATTGGTGATGAGACACTTGAAATTAGGTGCATGATAGGTCCACCACTGCCTGCCCACATACATTTTTGTTACATTCAGTGAGCACTGATGGGCAGGGGGGAGCTAAGAATATTTCTTAGACCTTTGCATCTTCCTGTCACATTTCCATGACTTTCTATCCGCTTCATAGACACACAGACAATTGTCCTGCTCGGGCTGCTACCGATGCAGCTTTGCGGGGGCTGTGTGGCTGCAGGCAGAGCTTGTGACATGGGTCCTGCCCTTGTTCCCACTAATCTTGGCAAGAAGGCAACAAAGCTCAGCTTGCCCATGGCTCTGTGCTTACCCCCCAGCACCACATGTTGCTTGCAGCAGTCCACCACAGCACATATGAGAGTGGCCTGCAACAGGGCAGGGTGACATCCTCCATTTCCAGACGGCGGGAAGAGAAGGCCGAGGACAGGCCCAGCCTTTTGTCACCTACCTCTGTCAGATAATACGGTGGGTTAAATCACAGCATAGTGAGCAATGGAAGAGCCTGCGCTGCCACTCCTTTCAAAATTAGACATTCTGACTTCTCTCAAGTGAAATTTTTCATCTGAAAGCCCACAGGCACAGCAGAAGGGAGCCGGGTGGATGAGGTAACGCCATTGTGCGTGGAGCAGCTCCGGGTGCTCTGGAGCAAGGGCACCAACATGGCTGCCACACCCACAGACCAGACAGGCCTGGTCTCCTGGGGCAGTGAACCAGCACACACACTGTGCTGCCCTGCTCCCAGGGAGGGAGGCACTGGTCTCTGCTTGCTTCACACACGAGGGGAGACATGAGCAAACCAGCCCTGGGGCACTGCATAATCTGCAGAGCCAGCCCTCCCATGCCTAGAGCTGGCACCAGGATCCTGTAGGGGCAGGAAACAGCCGACAAGTGCTGGGCATCTTTTTTTCCTCTCCCAATCAGCGATCAGTTGTATTAGGATGTTCCTCAAACCTCTAGAGCTACAGTTGCAAAAGGTCATGTCCAGTCTCACAGGGACGGCTCCTGCCATCCCACACAAGGAGCAGTGGCACTCCTCACACCAGCAGCACCCACTGCTTCCCCCTCTCCTTATGAGCTTCTTCCAAATGACATGAACCCGTACTTATTAATTTACTTTAAGTTCATTTAACACCAATTGAAGAGACCAGAAGTGTCTAATGAGCAATGTGTAACGAGCTACCAGCTACTGCTAATCATGTTCATTTCATGCATTCTTGCTTCATTCTTATAGGATATTACTGTAGAATAAATGCTTTGCTCTTATCTTACAAGAAAAAAAAATAAATTCTCTAGGTATTGTACTAGTGAATAACAAAGGAATGAACAAGCTTAATAATCTCCAATCTGGTTTTCTACTGCACATGATAGAGATGCTGTGAATTCTGTGGACAAAGTACATGAAGAAGCACCCACAAGTACTGAAAATTTAATTAAAAGTCAGAAAACCGTTGCAATGAAGACTGAGCAGAAAGCCATTTATTTTTAAAATCTAATATATTCTTCATGACTAAAGGCTAAAGCACACGCTGACTTACACATTTAGCTGTAACTGATTTAAGCTACTTGATGATTTTTTTGTGCACAGGGTGGTGCTCAATTTGCAATGGAGTAAATTGGCAGGATTTAATTTGGTGGATTTTTTTAACTCTGCAAAAAGAATCCTCATTAAAACCTCACAATGGGCTGTATACTTTTTTCATCATTAACTAGCCTAACTGCAGGTAAAAGAGATACAATTATGGATTTGTATAAATCCTATTGTCAATTTACAGCTCAAAGACTGGTGAGTTACCTCATTTTAAATAGGTTATTTTTTCCCCTTAACCTTTCTTTGTTTTAATGAGGATTCAGTTTGTCATTGTCGGTGTGCCTGTTTGCAGAAAAGTTTCTCATCATGAGAAGAAGGTGTAAGGAATAAGGATAGAAAATCTGCTGAATTTCAAACTCCATCACAAATTGTGGCCTGGATATTCAGCCTTTAAATACTCACCATTCCATGAGGACAAATAGACCTCAGCTGCCTCTTCCCCACCCCAACATAATTTCTCTATTTCGTATTACTGGGCTTTTCTCATCACTAGTGCCCAGTTTTTGTTTCCTTGCTATACCTTATCTAATACCACCCCCTGCTAAAGCATCACCAAATTCTTTGTTCTGCCCCATTCAGCACCACAGGCAAGTCTGAGTTCAGACCACACAGAAAATGGGTGGTATGATGTTACTGAAACCCAGGAGATCCCAAAAGAATAGGACAAACAGTGCTGTCACTGCAACACTCTTCTGCTCCACAGGAGTCCAATGCCCAAAACAAGGTCCCACCATAGTCAGTGAGGCAGATTCTCAGGTGACATAAATTGTTATGCCTCCAGCTGAGCACCTGCCCCACTAAATGTTTTTCCATTAATTTCAAAGATTAACTAAGCTCCTAAATTTAACCCTTAGTCTCCAGGTAGGTTTGGCATATTATGCAAGAGGAAGACAGCCATATAGCATTTTACTTCATAACAGCAACCAGGAATGGAACTACTGCACTTGCCTGATTCAAGTGCTGCCTCCCCTTTTCTCTGCCAGGCTTCTCCAGCAGCTCTCAAATCAGCTTGGTGACTGAAAGGATGACACGTGGAGAAAGCAAGTGGGAAGCATCAGCTTCCACCAGACTGTTACCCACTCCCTTCATTTAAATACTTCCAGAAATTTTCTTGCAAATTCATCATTCATCTTCATTTTAAATACTACCACTCAACATATGAGAAGAGATGCAGTATGCCAATGGTGAGGGAATTTTTCCCATAAGCAGACTAAAGAAAGAAATGAGAAA
Organism: Phaethornis superciliosus; assembly: GCA_023637945.1. NCBI lineage: Eukaryota > Metazoa > Chordata > Aves > Apodiformes > Trochilidae > Phaethornis > Phaethornis superciliosus. The sequence goes on along the minus strand of JAJQWJ010000009.1, from coordinate 14,332,375 downwards.
TACAAAGAAAAGGGATTTGTAAGGGGATGGATTTTAACCTTCTTTAGGGTGAGGGAATAAGCACAGCTACTACTCAAAGCACTTAGATGTTGAAAGAAGTTGTTTTTCCTCTTTGAACTTTTTACTAGATATAGCAATTAAATGATAAAGTTGTCTTAGCTCATTAGCTAATGAGTTAATTATATGCCAAAATTAACCTTTGTTAAGCTCTTAATGGAACCTCTTTTATCTGAGTAGCCACAGCCTGTGTTAAAATTCTTAATGATCTGCCCTAAAAATCAATAATTTGTATGACTTCCATGTATGAACTGGGAATTAAATGTATCTTTAAAATGTACTATAATGATAACCTCAAGCTGAAATGGAAATAAAGATATTCCTTGGTGATTTCAAGGACACTTTCACCAGTGCAGGGGCCATGTAAGCCACTAAAGAACATTGCCACTGGGGACAGCTCTCCTGCCTGCAGCACAAAGATAAATCAAGTTGAAACTAAGACCAAGATTTTGTTTTTTCAAATATTTTTGTGCTCCAGCTCTGTAATTCACATTTATGATCTTCCTGTACATACCAATGTTCAGTAAGAAGTGGGTGTTCTTTTCTTTAAAAGCTGGAGTAGTGGATTCATTTTGAGACCTAATATATCCCTATCGCTGATCAAAAGAATCTAACCATTCCCCCCTGCAGAGAGCTGATAGATGATGTTCTGTTCTTCTCTCCACATAATCAATTGCCAGCATATTAGACAAGAACTCAGCAATCGTTCTGCAGTTCAGTTTTTATTAAAAGTTTTACATTTAAAGGAGCAGAAGTTCTTCTGTTTGACACCTAAATTGTATCAGTTCAGCAGAAGACAACTGAACCTCTCTTAATGAATATTTCTTTGTATGAGTTCTGTGTATGAATCATAAAATCCTCAGCTGATGTCAATGATCTATAGTTCAATGTCTTGTCTTTTTTGGGGGGTTCCCATTTTAGCCACCCACAGAAACCAAACTTCATACACCTTCTGGTAACAACTCAGAGACAAGCCATCTTTAAAACTGAAGACTAATTTTACTAGTAAGGCCTAAAGGCCACTGAAATTTCAGCAAGGTCTGGGCCAGACTTATGAAGAATAATTCTCCATAATTCTGTGAGCAGGCAAACTGTCATCTTCAAGTTCCTTTTCTCCCCCTTCCGAGCTGGGCTCCCTGGTAACATTAATGTGTGGCTCAATACAGTGCCTGCACCACACCTCAGCTTGTGCAGAAGCCCAGAGCTGAGCAAATTTGCAAGCCTCTCCATCTGTATGTTAATTGCTATTTGTTGGGGGAAAGGAAAAAATAAGTAAATACAATAAAAATAATGGCAGTTCATAGATGGTTTTTGGTCCCATAACAAGTTAACTGTAAGTATTTGTGAGGGGGCAGAATGGAACAGAAATAAAGATTTCAGTTTCACAGTTAAGAAAAAAAACACCACCATAAGAGTTTAAAGCTAAAGGAATTATTTGCATGTGTTTAACAATGTGTGCCTATTTGTGGTATTTACAATACAACAAATTTGTACAGGGTCCACAAGTCTAAGGCCTCCTGGACATGCCAAGATACTGAAGAACAGCTGAAATGGACTGACATCTGACAACTGGACCTTGTAGTAGAAGGTGCCTCCTTGAGTGCTATAGCTGGGGTAAATCAATTCAAACAGATAGGGTAAGGCAGGCTGGAAGATGGGAATTATCAGTCAAGATTGCTCTGCCAACAGGCACAGTTCATTGTATGATAGCAAGCTGAAGGTTGTACTATTCCCTGGAGCCAGTTTGATAAATAAGAAGGTTATGGGCATGTGACTGTTCAAGCATGAAGAAATTTTTGTTGATATATTCTCAGAAACTAATTTTTTTTTTCTTTAACAACCCGCAGGGCTACTCTTCAGGAAGATTACCAGTCAACTCTGATAGCCTAGGCTACAATAAGTTGAATCACACTCCAGCTCTTTAAAAATCTGGTTTTTGTTGCTGGCTTGCTTTAACCACACATACAAAGGTACAATATAGGCAAAGTAAAACTGAGTTTTTTCATCTAACTAAAAGAGAGCAAAAGAAGTTATCAGAGGAAGGTTACACCTCTTTAAGGATGCAAATGGATTATGGAGCTGTATATCAAAACAAGAGTACTGTTCATTTTATAAAAGGTATAAATTGGTAATCTTACTTGAGGCTTTTTTTTAATACCTTATTAAGAGTTTCTATCAATGAAATTTTACACCACATTAAACACTTAAAAATAGGAAATATGGTACACTGAAGATAGATGGCATGCTTCAGTCTCACGTCCAAAATGCAGTGATCTCAGCTACCAACTCCTGCCACTTCCACTGAACGCTGCAGGAGAGTCAAAATAAAATTTACCCTTCCTACACCTACAGCATACAGAATTAAGTTTTTCTTCTCACTTCTCAATAAGTACAAACAGGGAGCACAACACCACAAAGGCACTTACAGAGCTGGACCTACCCATGCCAAGCATTAGGCCAGGAAGCCCACCCTGGGCAGGGTTACTCTCAGAGACAGGCTGGCCAGAGAGTTGCTATATGGTTGTATGCAACATCCCATTTTATTTTAAAATCTGGTAAAGATACCAGAACACAGAAGAGCCTTAGAATTAGCCCAGAAAAATAAAGCCCTGAATCAGTTTCTGATATAATACCTCCCACTCTGGTCTGGTTAATTTGGTTTACCTTCACAAGTACTAATTAGAAATTACCTGACTACTCACTGCTGATCAGCTGAAAAAGAAGACTCCCCAGGCTTCTCTTTATTGTGTCTTACTGCGAGACATCAGACAAGGCACCATCTTTCCCACAGTGCTGAGCAGCCTTCCTCTTTCCTCTAAAAATCAGGTCCTGCAATTCACTTAAATGACAAGCTGCCTTAGGAAATTTCAGCTCCCAAAAACTCCATCACATTCAGGGCATGAATCTGTTTCTCTTTTTTGTTGTTGTGGTTGGTTTGGTTTGATTTGGATTTTTGTTTGGGGGGGGCAAGGGTGTTGTGTTAAATTGTTTGGTTTTTAACTACAAGCTCTCCAGTGCTCTGTGCAGCTGCTTCTGATTTCATTTCTCACCAGCCTGACAAGAGGCAGAAGTAGGAATTAGCACTGCTTTCATATCCTCCCCTTCTCCTCACATCTAAAGGCAGTGATGTTTCTCTCTCCATCAGACAAACCAGAACCTGACCTGGAGCCAGCCGGACAAGGCTCTTGAAGGGCCTGATAGCTCATCCAAAAGCATCCTGAAACTGCCCACAGACTTCAGAGGCCTTCAATCAACCTTGCACCCACAGTGAGTGGGACAAGCAGTCAGAACGACTGTGAGAGAGTGCATCAAGACCCTGCTCTGGACATCAGGCTGGCTGCTTAATTGGAACCCCCAAACCATCCCAATTTTACAAAACTAGCACCAGAAACACACATCTTCCTCTGTGTGCCAAGCAGGGCAAGGCAGCTTTGAACACTAAATCCAGCAGCAAAGCATTGACCACCCTTTTAAGCCATTTAAGGGACATCAGTTTTTCAATCCCATTCTTTGAGCAGATGGTGAAACTCAGAGTCATGTGGGAGAAAGGATGCCCTCATGTACATTTTTTATGGTCTCAAAAACACAATGTCTGATGTATCTAAGCAAGCTTTAGTGTAAAAGACCAGAAGCATTACTTAGATGCTTATTTAACTGTGCCCTTTCAGGAGCTCTAAAACCATCTTCCCTCTTCTACGTTACAAAACCTGTATGTGACAAAACAGACCCACCCCAGCTCTGCACTGAGGCTGGAGGAGAAGACACCTGAACCTCAGGACTGGCATGCAGGCAGGTGTCTGAACCACCTGAACCAAAGCCCTTATTCAGCCCACTTAGCTACACATCAGAAACTTGTCCCTGCCTCTCAGTCGGTTCTCCTGCTGCTCTTCATTTCATGAAGCAAAAGCTCAGCTTGCATGGGCAAAATTATTTCTTTCATGACAGAAATTTGCAATGATGCACTGACCAAAAAAATAAATGGTTTTCACTGGGTTGTAAAAGTGGTGGAAATGCAAATATTTCTAGCTTTGTGTATAGATGAGATGTCGAGATGATATGAAATACTTCTTAGTGGTAAGAGCAAAAAAGGAAGAACAAAAAAGGATGAATAAATAACATACATATATGGAATGTAAAGAAACTCTGTAATTTGCCTCACTGTTTCACAGACCAGAAATATATAAACATGAACATGCCAGGGATAAGACATGATGCTAAGCTACTGCAGTGATATGTTCTTTAGCTATGGGGGTAGGTGGAATGAATGGAACCAGAGTAAACTCATTACATCTTATTTATTACTTGTTTCAATCCATATGTTATTTCCTACTGTCCATAGCATATTCTTTTCTGTGCACTGTTCAAAAAAAAATTCTTAATGTTACAAAAGCATAAGCCAGAGCAAGATTCAGCTAATGGAAAAAGAGCAAGCTATCACCCCACCTCAGGCCTTAGAGATCACTGCACTACACCAAGTAGAGAAAGCCCACACATCAGTTTGTGTGGTGTTTATGTTGCAACACCAGTCTAGAGGTTCTCCCCAGACAGCATCTGTCCAGTGACCCATACTGAGCAAGTCATGACCGCATAAGCCTCTACTACAGAACAAATACCAAGCCCTGAGCTTCTCGCTGCAACTCATTCACAGAGGAAAACTAGTCCAAGCACATCTACATGCGTGGCAATTGTACTTCACCTGTGCAGTGCAGATAAATCCATCTTTTTCTATACTTCTATACTTCTGAGTTGCAGAAGCTGTGTCTGCATAGTCAAATTACAATCCAACCTTTGCCTTCTTACAAATAATGGCCCGGCCATTTGGATGACCAACATATCCTGCTGCTCCACAGGATGTTACTTGCCTTAGGATCCAGTCTGCCTGTAGCTCATCATCCTTGACAATGTCAATTGGTCCACAAGGTGTGTAAAGACTCACCTCTCTGGAAGGAGTGCAAAGACTCTTTGAGCAATCATGAATGTGCAGCTGAAGACAGATCTCACCACCTGAAGGTGACCTGGTTGAATAAATGGTGAAGAGACTATTAGTTGCATATTTACTATCCTTACAATTACGGAGGCCTTGTCATCATCCTCTTATGGAACGTGATTCAAATTAAAAGTGCAATCAAATTAACCTGGCTGTCAGGCAAAGTGGTCACCTGCAGAAGAAACCTTTTTTAATTGCTATAATCACTTTTTTTGGCTAAACTTATTGCAATTAAGCAGAAGAATTCCTTTACCATAGCCTGTAAGTCACAAAGTCATTAGGCAGCTGTAAAATTTAGTCCTGTGTGTCTGGTTGTCAGATTTTTAATAATTATAGGCCAGACTAAATTAGCTGATATTGCTGTCTTGTCCAGGGTTCAGGAAAGACTTTTGACAGTGTCTTAGCTGTTTTTTTCTTTATAAGAGGAAGAAGGATTCAGACAAAAGACAGTTAAGACATAGATGCTTTAAAGGTAGCTATGGCTAACAGGCAGCTTTTGCCACTACATCACTATTGCCATGCTTTGTAGTGAGTTGTTTTGTGTTGCTCATATTGCTCTCCTAGGCTAGTGGAAGCCTTTGCTCTGTCTGTCAAGAGTAATCCTAATATTAGGAGACTCCAGGCAAAGGATTGAACATGTCCTGGCACTCCCCGTGGCTCTTTGTTTGATGCTGATTTCACAGCCATTGAGTGAGCCCTTGACCTCAACACTTTGCAGCTCCTTTTTGGCAGAATGTCAGGTAACAAATTTGGCCTTGAGAAATGCCAGACTTTGCCAGCTCCTCTTCAACAGCTGTTCTGTCAGCAGTTATTCTACCCCTGGATATTCCCAGATCAGTTTTGCTAAGCACAGAGTGGATGTGGATACACTGTCCTATGCTGCATTTCACTTGTACTAAACCACTCTCAAAATTGCTAGGGTAACAGCCTATTGTAGGACCCTGAATATAATACCACTGATTCTCCAAACATGTATTTGTATCAGAGAGGAATCAACATAAATAAATACTTTACTTGCTAGCTTGGACTGTGGTGATACTAATAGGTGGAGTTGGTTACAGTCAGGCAAAGAAAGGAATAGTTACTAGCTCTAAACCATAAAAATTGGGAAAAAGATATTTCTAAGCAGAACCACAATGGAGAGAAAAATGGTGAGCTTTGTTACTTGAAAAGCACTTACACCTGTTTTTGTATTAATGCTGTCTTTTTTTATCAATAATCAAATTAGTTAATATACCTGTTAAAATAGCTGACCAAACGCTCAAGTCTTTTCCATACCAAACTCTTAATGTATTCAGTACCTATCAGCCACAGGACATTTCTGGTCTAGTAGGCTCCAAGACAGCTCCAAACTTTTAACCATCAGTAATTCATGGTAAATTAGGATGGATTTTATCTCCTTCTTTAATTTCTCAGAGGAAGCTGTATGTTTGAAATACTTGCAGATGAGCTGGTATTGCAGAGCTAATGCCATGAATATAGATTCTCCCACTTCACATGTTTGGTATGATCTCCATTTATTTCCCATTTATATACATTTAGTATATATTCTTTCCCATTTATATACATTTAGTATATGTATCTATACATGTATGCAGGTAAAAATGTATTCTTAGCCTGTGAGGAGGAGAACATCTCCAGTTTCTCTTGAAACTCTGCAGGATGCTGTTGCAAATCAAAGTCTTTAATTATTACTAAGCTTCCTTCATGTATATCTTATGCTGACAATCCATCTTCACATTGACAACTATACTAAGACAAATAAATCCCTGTACAGTATCCTTCTGTGTGTGTGTGTTGTTTTATTCGGTAACACATAACAAGAACAGCATGTGAAAGTAACAATTTTGGGGGGTTTAGCAACCTGTCTCTGAGGCCATCCCAAAAAAAGGAGGATGCTGGTTCCAGACAGCTTTTTAAGCACACAGTGGTTGGCAACTAGTAGAATCTGCAAACCAAGATGACTCTGATCTCCTGTCTCTGACACAGGGGCCTTCTGCCTCCAGTGCTACAAATCATCGATTTTAATGGCACTCTTCAGTGGGTAACTAGAAGAGTGTGTGCCCTCGATGATGGTCTGTCACAGGGTGCATGCTGGCTCCTCCATTCCTTCAGCATCCACAGAGGTGATGCCTTTATTCATAGACAGTTACAGCTGAGGAGCAAGGTTTCTCCATCTTTAGTAACATCTTTTTATGCTGATATTTGGATAACATCCACCCTGAAAGTGGTTCAGACAGAAGCAGTGATAGGAAAACCCCAGTGCTGGCACCAACATGCAGGTCCTGATTTCTGTTCACCCCAAGCAGTGTTCAGATCATACAAGGGCAGGACAAGAACCCCATGCAGCCCATCTGCAGACAGACATCTTCAGGTCCTGTGGCTGAACACTAAAGCCAGCACACTTTCAGTGCCTGCTCGTGCCTCCTTTCGAGGCTCCACAGTTGCATCCTGCTTGTACATAACCCAGGCAAGGGTCAGATGTGGATCTCTGCTTTCAACACTGAACCTTCAAGCAGTGCAAATGGTAGAAAGCTGCTGAACATGTAGATATCATCCTCCAGCCCACTAGGAGTAAACACACAAGGTTTTAAAATGTGCAGCTCTCAATTCACAAGCTGGGTGTGGCATCAGGTCTATGGAGAATCAGTGGGGCTATCACAGCGTGACATAACATACCCCAGCATGTAAAGGTCATTATAATTCTATAATGAAATCAATATACTCCCTTAAAAAGCTATTAGGCAAAATATAGACTGTAACAGAAAGTTTAGAAGATTACAATAGAGCACCCACCACTGTGCCTTAGATCTGCAGCAGAGGACTGGAAGTGGAAGGGCACTTTGCAGAGAGTGGTCTCCATTTATACTGCAAGCACAAGTTCTCTCTCACTGACTGCAAGCTCAAGAATCAGCTAGACCACCTCCAGGATGCTTCTGAATCATTCTGAAATCAAAAGTGAGAATAAACTTGGGCAACTAAAAGCAAAGGGAAAATACAAGAGGCAAAAGGACAAGGAAAGCTTCCCGAATCAGCCTGGACAGCTGAAGCTGCATTACCGCTTGCCAGAGCAATGCATCTTCCAAGTAAATTCACGTGTGCTAGATTCTTCTCATTTATATTACTTTGTCACAATGACTTTTGCTGAGAAGTCCTCTTCAGCCCTGCAGCCCCTCCAGACATATTTGCCAAAGACAATGAGATAGCAAAATGTGAATGAGTTAGCCCTGTAGCTGTACATCATTACACAGATGCGAAGAAAAGACAAGTACAAGATGGTTTTAGAAGAAAACTGAAGTGAAAAAGGTAAATGTGTTGTGACCTTAGATCATATGCCACTACTTTCTGAAGTAATCTTTCCTGAATTCTTGTTTCCAGCTTCTTGATTCTTGTTTTGCTAGAAGTTGTACATAGCTCACTGCTCCTTTCTCCCCGAACAGGCCTCTGGATGCAGCCCTTCCTCCCCAGCCTTGCATGCTCCTGTCACCACAGACTGTGTGTGCACTCCCATGGGCTGTATCCTTGTCTGCAAGCATCACTGAGAAACAGGGACTAAACAAGAGCAACATGGGTTTCTTCTCAACAACAGAAGGATTTTTTTCTTTTGCACTCACAACATTAAGATGTTCACTGAAATTTCAAAATTAAAGCAATTTTTTATAAATCATCAAATGTTTTTTTTATTAATATAACAAAATAACATCTGCATCTCTTGTCCATGTACAGAGAGAAACTGCAGTACCAAAGCTGTTGAGCTTTGTGGTCCCCTCTGGCACTTCTTTTTTTTCTGAAAAGGAGACAAGCTGAGACATCACAAGTAAAATCACCTACCTCTGGAGCTGCTACTGATACTGCACTGCACTTTAACTGTTGCCCTATTAGAAAATTCCTATGACTTTTTCTAAGAATAGCCAGCATAAAGCTGGGACAGAGTATCATCATTAAATAACAGTTGTAAAATAATGGTCTGCTATATGCTTAAGCATCAAAAACCATAAGGAAAGACTGGAATTTTGACAATACATTAGAGGTAAATGGCTGCTAAGCACCTGAGTGCATTTTATTCCACAGAGAGGCTGAAAGTCAAGGAAAAGACACAAAGCAGCATCTCCTTCTATAATACAATTTATGTATGGTCTGCAAAGGGCACATGCATTTCAGTTCTAGTTGAGATTCAAGTTAAAATGGCCCTCAGGGGTATTCCTCTTTGGTTCAGCCTTCTTTGGCTTTTGTAGTAGATCAAATTCCTCTTCACTGAACTGAACAAAAAAAAAAAAGGCATGAAACTTTCTGGCAGATGAGGACACCTCATCACAACTCTGCTGTATTCCTCCAGCCCCAGTCCAAGAGGGAGATAATCTTTTTGGAGATAGTACCAGTTTTGCTACAGCTTTGTTATTTCTACAGATGGCATTATTCCCACCTTAGTTGCACAAAACATTCCAAGTACTTTAAAAATCTTTGAATTTGTAGGTATTTATTGCTAGGAAATGTGCTCTGCGGGGACCTGTGGGGAGATCAGCCTGCAAGCTCCATGGGGCACAGGCACCCCAGCAGCCATAGGACCTGCAAAGCTCCCCAGTGGTGCATCAGTCCTGCATGGCACCAGGTTTCAGCAGCACACAGAAACATTGGGGTCTGGCATTTTAAAGCAGCAATTTCCTGACATTTTAAAACATAAATTGGAGATTGCAGATAGTATTCTACTTAAATTGTGGTGTCATAAACCAGTACAGTGCAGCCCAGGTTTATTAAGTCTCAGTGGCTAACAAATAAAATAAAATAAAATCTGTTTATAAGTTTTAAAAAAATTCCTCTTGTAGCCACTGCAAACTCAGCTTAGAAGGTGCAAATCAGGCTGAGTTCCTCCTGTCTTGTGCTTTAGCAGCAGTAATAAAAGTTAACGGTCCACTTACTGGCCTCCCCTCTGCCTGCATGCTGCTAAAGCCAGCCACAGAAATACAGGAGGTGTAATCAAGGGTCATCATTACATTTGCAATTGCAACTTATTTCCTATTCATACTAACAATACCCTAGTCAGAATAAAACCCTGATTACTCTCATATAGCCGTATTGGTTCTGTAGCAGGAATAAATAATATTAAAACCTTAACTCTGCCATTAAAGTAAGCAAATAGGATGGGAATACAGGAAACAGGTCTGCAGAGTAAATAAGTGCTGCTTTGATCTACTGCTTTTAGGAATACAACACACATTAAATTCAGCTCCTAAGTGGGAGAGGGTCAGCAAGCAGAATTTCCACAATAAAAGCTCTGTGGTTGAAGGTGTTCAGTCATATACATCATCTCCTCCCCTGAAGATGAATACCAGGATTTGCTATCAGCTTGACACAAAGGATTGCACTGCTCACAGCAGGATTTATTTACATGATATCCTCTGAGGATGCTGTCTACCTCCCTCTCTCTCCCCCTGTCTAAAATATGGCCAGCAATGTAGTACCTGCGCACTCTTGCCATTTGATTCCATTTTCAGTAGTAATTTTATTTCCAGGATAGACTAGGATATTCTCCCATTTCTACACAGTATTGCTTGACTAAAATATTTGCCTCCCTGCCTTTTTCCTGATACCACAAAATTCAAGTTCAAGTACCTGCATCCTAAACCTTGACATTTAAATATCCTCATGACCTGCCTGGTGAGCCCAGGGATCTATTCCAAATTTACCACCTGAAAAGTCCACCTTGGGTCTGAGAAAACAGTTGCAAAACATTTAATTCCAGCATTTCTTGAATAAAAAATAATAATAATTTTAAAATTAATCAGATTTAAGTTACTATTTGTCTCACCTTTAATGCAGCTGAAAGAGGCCAAGGTCTTATCTCCAGCCATATTTTATCTCCCTTTCTCCTGTTTCTGTTACTGCCAGTTCAGTATATCCTTAGTCTCTAAGGCAACTCACCAGCTAAAAAACATGCAAACAAAGCTCAGAGGTATTTCATTTGAACCCATCACTGAGCCCTCTGGAGCAGTTGGTAGCCTGTCCCATGTCCTGGTACATCCTCACAGCCTGCAAGCACAGGGATACAGCTCCTGCTCATCCCATCTCTCTTTGTAAGACCTCTCCTCCACACAAGATTTTGCGCCAGGATTTCAGGATGGAGCTAGAGGCTTCTTTCAAATTTCCCCAGCCCTGCTGTGTCACAGTTGCTGCATTTCCCAAAAGCAAAACCTGTGGACAAGAGAGCATGGGCTGGTTATACTCCAGCACTGCCCCACGGTGCTACTGGAGAAAGAAACAATTAATATAAATACCCAATAAAAGAGAGCTCTCTCCCATCCTCTCCCCATCCCTGAGAAGCCAAGCTCTTGACCAGGCTGGATGGTTGCCGGGCCCTGGCAGGGCTGCTGGGC